>CM028132.1:1442677500-1443277500 GCA_016271365.2 Neoceratodus forsteri
ACATCTCGCCATGAGGCACTCAACAGCGGTATGTAGAGTCACAACCAAAAGACCTTTAAGGTTGTACTTTTGGTTGCTTGTTTGGACTCTAGATAGTGCTCTGAAATGAGCAGCAATGGGTTGTCTGCAGACTTCATGTCCAGCGAAAATCTGTCCATCCACCACGGATGTGCGTAGTTTGAGACACTGAGTCCCAAGTCAGTGCAAAGTTCAGGCATGACAAACAAGGGTAGACAAACAACAAAGAAGCAGTCAGAAGACTGGATAATAATCCTTGGCGCCATCACCAATGGCTTTCGGTCACCCGTGGGCAAACAGTGGAGACCAGGTCACACCCTGTTAGGAAGGGTTACTCAGGTGCAGGTTACACCCTGTTATTGGCATTTCGGAGTGACTGTGTCTCTTCTGCTAGTTTCTGTTCCTTTTTCTGTACCTCTGATGTCTGCAAGCCCATCTCTTTTTTCAGAGATGCATTTTGCAGTTCAAGGGAGGCACACCTAGCCATGAGACACTCAACAACGGTATGTAAAGCCACAACCAAAAGACCTTTAAGGTTGTACTTTTTTTTTAGTTGTTTAACCAGGAGTAGCACACTAAGCTGAAAGCTTTTTTACAGGTGCAACCTGGGAGCACAGGGAAGTTAAGTGACTTGCTCAGGGTCACACAGTATGCAAGTGGAAGCTGTGGGATTCAAACCCAGGTGGTGCTGGATGTCACCAGATTTGCAGCTCAGGGCCTTAAACCACTGCACTATACTGGTTGGTTGTTTGGGCTCTAGATAGTGCTCTAAAATGAGCAGCAATGGGTTGTCTGCAGACTTCGTGCCCAGTGCGAAATCTGTCCATCTACCATGAGATGTGAGGTAGTTCAAGACACTGAGTCCCAAGTCAGTGCAAAGTTCAGGCATGACAAACAAGGGGTAGACAAACAACAAAGAAGCAGTCAGAAGACTGGATAACAATCCTTGGTGCCATCACCCAACAGCTTTCCGGTCCCCCGTGGGCAAACGGTGGAGCCAAGGCAGTACGCTGTCACTCACAGAGGGAGTGTAAAAGGGGTCCAGTGTGGGAATGCCATGCCCAAGACCAGGATGAAGTCCGTCCTTTACAATAACAACCACTGTAAGTATGAGTAGGTCCAAGTAAGTGAGAAATGCACTACACTACTCAACATACAAACTTAATTGAATGGAATCTTCACTTTGTACATTCCAACCTGCACATGGTCACCAAATTTAACTAGGTAACAGAATTACCTTTCCTCAGGTTCTCGTTGGAAGTGCACAAAAGGAAGAGACAACAGACAAGTGATATCCAGATAATAAATGTAATTTATTACTGATAAATAAGAATAATATAGGCTTACAACCAACAGTGTAATCATTGGGAGAGTAGCCAGCTTCCTTACCTACGTAGGCACAGTTTCTAGTCTCAGTAAAGCTACGTGCTGCAAAGGGTCTTATACTTTGATCATCACTATGGTAACTATAAAAGAAGATACATAAAACATATATAATTGGCCAAAACAGGTGGCCTGAGTAACCATCCTAACTAACATAAGAAGTTGCTCAGCTTGTAAAAGATAACTGAACAATAAGGTCTGTGATGAGTCCAAGGTCACTTGTGGTTACAGTTGTGCACAAGCACTAAAGGTGGCACTGTTGCCTAACTTACGATTATACAGTAAAATATAAAGGATAACATCTCCCAGTGGTAGAATACATTATAAAAATGTAGTAAAGCATGGTATGCATCAGAAAAGTATAGTAGAACTCAGATCCTGACAATTATGCTTATACAGTAAGTGCCTCTGCCCTAAGGTTAGTACATATACCTACATATGTGTTGCTGTCCGTGAGGCGGGGGTACAATCAAGGGTGCTGGACTATGGATAACACTTTACACACTATATTTAGCAGGTTTAGCCCCAGAGCTATACCTTTGAATATAGCTTGCTAATGGTTCAGGGCTAATCTAGCACACAGGGCAGTGCTAATTTAGCCCGGGGCTAAGTTTTGAATATCTGGCCCCTAGACTCGAGGGTATTTCTATAATAGGATAACACTGAATTTGAACATACAACTCAGAGGCATTTCTTTATCATGTGTCAATAACATTTATACAAGGACACTGAGGATGGATGAGCTTACAATCTGTCCCTGAAAATTGGCAAGGAGTGAGCTAAATGTATCTCTGCTGGCAGATCAAATAAAATACAAAAGAAATTCAGTCATTTGAAAGTTATACTTGTAACACAATGTATGGCAATGAGCTAGCAATGCAACAATGATACTTTTTTTTATCTGAGTAACCCCTGATTTGCTACATTTTGATATCAGATGTAATGTACTCAACACTGCTGGAATTTTTCCCATTGCCAACCACAATTGTTATTTATTTTTAAATGCTTAATAATTTTTTACCAATCAAAACATATAAACTAAAGCACTCCTGTAGTTCCCACTTAAAATGAATATAATTGGATGAGACAGGTATTACATCACCAATATGGGCTTTATAAAGATAGGGTTCCTCAGATACAGGTCACACCCTGTGAGGAAGGGCTCCTGAGGTACAGGTCACACCCCGTGAGGAAGGGCTCCTCAGGTACAGGTCGCACCCTGTGAGGAAGGGATCCTCAGGTACAGGTCGCACCCTGTGAGGAAGGGCTCCTCGGGTATAGGTCACACCCTGTGAGGAAGGGCTCCTCAGGTATAGGTCACACACTGTGAGGAAGAGCTCCTCAGGTACAGGTCACAACCTGTGAGGAAGGGCTCCTCAGGTACAGGTCGCACCCTATGACGAAGGGTTCCTCAGGAACAGGTTGCACCCTGTGAGGAAGGGCCCTCATGTACAGGTCACATCCTGTGAGGGAATGGCTCCTCAGGTACAGGTCACAGCCTGTGGGGAATGGCTCCTCAGGTACAGGTCACACCGTGTCAGGAATGGCTCCACAGGTACAGATCACACCCTGTTAGGAAGGGCTCCTCAGGTACAGGTCACACCCTGTTAAGAAGGGTTCCTTGGGTACAGGTCACACCCTGTAAGGAAGGGCTCCTCAGGTACACGTCACACCCTGCGAGGAAGGACTCCTCCATGGACCATGGTGTATTGTTGGGGTGCCTGCAGCTGGTTTGTGGTCTGTCTGGGACAGTCCTCATATGGTTTTATTCTTTTCTCATGGGTAGGACTCAGAGAGTGGAGTTGGGGATTTTTTCCTCAGCCCCTCTCCCCCTGTCATGTGGGGTGCTACAGGGCTCTGCACTTTCACTCATGTTGTTCACTGTGTACATACTGCTGTTAGGAGACATTATAAGGTGGTACGGGCTAAGTTTTCACTGCTATGCAGATGATACTCAGCTGTACATGTCCTTTGTGTCCAAGCAGGGTGACGCTGTCTCTGTCTTTAACAACTGCCTCTCTGAGATTCAGCACTGGATGAGTGCCAACTGATTAAGGTTGAATCCAGATAAGACTGAGGTGTTGGTTGTAGAGGGTTGTCCACTGGTCAGCCATCTGGTGTGGTTGGGGAGTAGCCAGCTGACGACTTCTGATCAGGCTCAAAATCTGAGTGTTATGCTTAATGCTGGGCTGACACTTAGGTCTCAGGTGTCAACCATTGTCCAGACCTCTTTTTGTCATCTGAGGAATATCACCCAGATAAAACACCTGGTCCTGCCTGATGATCTTTCAACATTGGTCCACACCTTTGTGGCCACCCATGTTGATTACTTCAACACCCTATACCTAGGGCTATTGTGGGTGGACCTTCACTGCCTGCAGCTGGTGCAGAGTGCAGCTGCCAGGATGTTGACTGACTTACCAAGATCTTGCCATATCACACCTGTGCTCTGCGGACTGCATTGGCTAGCAGTTAGGTGGAGGATCAGCCTCAAGGTTGGGTTACTGACCTATAAGGCCCTACATGGATTGGAGCTGTGGTACTTGCAAGATCTCCTTTGCCCTTGGTGCCCCCTCCATCCTCTCCGCTCTGTTGACGAGGAATTGCTAATGGGTCCCAGGGTCAGTTTAAGGACTTCGGGAGCTAGGTCTTTCACATTTGCAGCTCCGACCATGTGGAACTCTCTACCTTGTCGGATTAGAGAGTGCCCGACCTCTGAGGCTTTTAAATCTGCTTTGAAAACATATTTATTCAGTCTGGTATTTATTTGAATTGTGAAAGCTAGCTGTCTATGTTTAAGTGTTTTTGAACTGTTTTATAGTTTATATTTACTTTTAGAGTTTTATGTATAATGCTATGATCTTGATTGGAATAGCGTTTAATAAAAAAGTTTGCTTGCTTGTTTGCTCAGGTACAGGTCACACCCTGTGAGGAAGGGCTCCTCAAGTACAGGTCACACCCTGTGAGAAAGGGCTCCTCAGATACAGGTTACACCCTGTTAGGAAGGGCTCCTCAGGTACAGGCCACACCCTATGAGGAAGTGCTCCTCAGGAACAAGTCACAACCTGTGAGGAAGGGCTCCTCAGATGCAGGTCACATCCTGTGAGGAAGGGTTCCTCAAGTACAGGTCACGTGCTGTGAGGAAGGGCTCTTCAGGTAAAGGTCACAGCCTGTGAGGAAGGGCTCCTCAGGTGCAGGTCACATCCTGTGAGGAAGGGTTCCTCACGTACAGGTCACATGCTGTGAGGAAGGGCTCCGCAGGTACAGGTCACACCCTGTGAGGAAGGGCTCCTGAGGTACAGGTCATACCCTCTGAGGAAGGGCTCCTTGGGTACAGGTCACACCCTGTGAGGAAGGGCTTCTCAGGTACAGGTTACACCCTGTGAGGAAGGACTCCTCAGGCACAGGTCACACCATGTGAGGAAGGGCTCCTCTGGTAGAGGTCATACCCTGTGAAGAAGGGCTCCTCAGGCACAGGTCACACCCTGTGAGGAATGGCTCCTCAGGTACATGTCACACCCTGTGAGTAAGGGGTGTTAGGGTACATGTCACACCCTGAGAGGAAGGGCTCCTCAGGTACATGTCAAACCCTGTGAGGAAGGGCCCTCAGGTACATGTCAAACCCTGTGAGGAAGGGCTCCTCAGGTACATGTCACACCCTGTGAGGAAGGGCTCCTCTGGTACATGTCACACCTCCTGTGAGGAAGAGCTCCTTGGGTACAGGTCACACCCTGTGAGGAAGGGGTTCCTCAAGTACATATCACACCCTGTGAGGAAGAGCTCCTCAAGTACACTTCACACCCTGTGAGGAAGGGTTCCTCAAGTACTGGTCACACCCTGTGAGGAACAGCTCAAGTACAGTTCACACCCTGTGAGGAAGGGTTCCTCAAGTACATGTCACACCCTGTGAGAAAGGGCTCCTCAAGTACAGGTCACACTTGGTGAGGAAGAGATTATCGCCTCAAAGCACCAGGGCTCATGAGTGGAGTAGGATGTTTGTACTTGCAACTTTTTGCACTTCATGGACTAATGACAGCCCTTTGAGTCTGATTTCAGGAGTGCTAGCCTTTTTCAGAGTTAGGAAGTGGAATTTAGCCTGACATAGAAATGCTGACAATGAGACTACAAACCCAGCAGCAGCAGGAAAAAAAAGTGAAAGTAAAAAAGCTAGCTGAGCAACCCTGATAGGTCAGTGGTACTGCATTAAGGTTCTATGAGGGCAAACCAGTGTTCAAGTGCAATACTGGTATCAGCCCTTCTAGAATAGCCCGTGATCAAGGAGCACAGCAGATGACAGAGCTGTCAGGCTGGGTGGGGGGTGCGCATAAAAGAAAATAAAGAAAAGATGAAGACAACTACAGAAAGATGACAACTGAGCTAAAGGTTATTTATTCAAAATGTGACTACTAAACGAAAAAATGAAACAAATAGAAAAAATATCACAAACACTGCAGTTGTTCAATGTTTTGTATTTTTATTATATGACAGTTTTCAGGGGTGGCAGAACAGAGTCTCTGTGTTCCACAAAGCCAGCCACCCCGAAATGCAGCTGTGTATTGTGCACCTGATGGATGTTCCAAGGAGGAGAGTCTTGCATGCTCCATGACTTGGCTACTTTGGATGCCCCATGGAGAACAACTGTTCAGTGTTTGTGTTGCTGCCAGCAGGTGGGGGCAGCCTGCCAGTAGCTGTTAAAGTTGCATAAAACAGAAACATAGAAACATAGAAGTTGACGGCAGATAAGGACCGCAAGGCCCATCCAGTCTGCCCATTTTTCTACTCTTATAAATGTGCCATCGGCCTTTGCTCTGACAGTGGCCTATCTATTCATAGTCATTTGTATTGCTCCCTTATGCCTATCCCATGCCTGTTTGAAGCCCTGCACTGTATTCATAGCCACCACTTCTTGTGGTAGGCCATTCCATGCATCCACCACCTTTTCTGTGAAAAATAATTTCCTCACATTCCCCCTTAATCGGCCCCCTCTAATCTCATGCTGTGTCCTCTTGTCCTGCTATTTTTCTTATATTTAAACATGTTAGACTTTTTCACCTTGTTAATGCCCTTAAGGTGTTTGAATGCCTCGATCATATCACCTCTCTCCCTCCTTTGCTCAAGGGTATACATATTAAGCTCTGTTAATCTGTCCTCATATGTCTTCTGATGCAGTCCCTGCACCATTTTGGTTGCCCTTCTCTGGACTGCCTCAATTTGGTTAATGTCCTTGTGAAGGTGTGGCCTCCAATACTGCATGCAGTACTCCAGATGGGGCCTAACCAGTGTCTTGTAAGAGGGATTATTACCTCCCTCTTATGACTTGTGATACCCTACTAATACACCCTAACACCCCTAGCCTTACCTACTGCTTTAGAGGTCTGCTTGATGATATCAGATCATCAGTGATGATGATGCCCAAGTCTCTTTCTTTCTTTGTGACTGCTAGCAACTCCTCCCAGCCTATAGGTGGCTTCAGGGTTCTCTTCCTTATGTGCATGATTTTGCACTTCTTTTGCATTAAATCCCAGTTGCCACTCTTCTGACCATTTTGCTAGTTTATCCAGATCTATTCTCATTCTGCCCACCCCATCTGGATCATCTACTCTGTTGCAGATCTTGGTGTCATCTGCAAACAGACAAGCCTTACCCTCTAGTCCATCTGCAAGGTCACTAATGAAGATGTTGAAGAGGACTGGGCCCAGGACTGATCCCTGAGGTACCCCACTTGTGACTTGCATCTCTTCTGACTGTATACCATTTACCACCACTCTCTGTTTTCTGCCCGTCAACCAGTTTGCCACCCAGTTGACCAACTTCTGAACCACCCCGAGCCTACCCAGCTTATTTATCAATCTTCTAAGTGGAACAGTGTCAAAAGCTTTGCTGAAGTCAAGGTAGGTGACATCAACTGCTCCCCCTTGGTCCACCACTCTGGTTACCCAGTCAAAGAATTCTATGAGATTAGTTTGATAGGACCTTCCTTTGTAAAACCCATGCTGTCTTGGATCCTCAGCCCCTTGGATTCCAGGTGTTGTACTATATTCAACTGCTACACCATCTCCTGCCACTACATCTATTAGCAACCTATTCAACTGCACCACCATCTCCCACCACTATGTCTATTAGCAATCTATTGAATCTGTCCAACCTCCTCCCACTACGTCTATTAGCAACCTATTCAACTGCTCCACCCGCTCCTTCCACTACGTCTATTAGCAACCTGTTCAACTGCACCACCATCTCCTGCCACTACATCTATTAGCAACCGATTTAACTGCTCCACCCTCTCCTTCCACTTCGTCTATTAGCAACCTATTCAACTGCTCCTTCCGCTACATCTATCACCAACCTATTAAACTGCCCCACCAGCTCTTTCTACAATGTCTGTTAGCAACCTATTCAACTGTTCCACCTGCTTACTTCCATTTACGCTCTATTAGCAACTGTCTAACTGCTCCACCTCTTTTCCACTATGTCTCTTAGCAACCTATTAAACTGCTCCACCCACTCCTTCTACTGTTTCTATTAGCAAACTATTCAGCTGCTCAACCATGTCCTTCCACTACGTCTATTAGCAACCTATTCAACTGCTCCTTCTCCTACATCTATTACCAACCTATTCAACTGCCCCACCAGCTCTTTCTACAATGTCTGTTAGCACCTTTTCAACTGCTCCACCCTCTCCTTCCACTATGTCTATTAGCAACCTATTCAACTGCTCCACCCTCTCTTTCCGCTATGTCTCTTAGCAACCTATTAAACTGCTCCACCCGCAACTTCCACAGCTTCTATTAGCAACCTATTCAGCTGCTCAACCATGTCCTTCCACTACATCTATTAGCAACCTATTCAGCTGCACCACCATCTCCTGCCACTTAGTCTATTAGCAACCTATTCAACAGCTCCACCCTCTCCTTCCACTACGTATATTAGCAACCTATTCTACTGCTCCTTCCATTCGTCTATTACCAACCGATTCAACTGCTCCACCCTCTCCATCAACTACGTCTATTAGCAACCAATTCAACTGCCCCTTCCGCTACGTCTATTACCAACCTATACAACTGCCCCACCAGCTCTTTCTACTATGTCTATTAGCAACCTATTCAACTGCTCCACCCAATCCTTCCACTACGTCTGTTAGCAACCTATTCAACTGCTCCACCCACTCCTACCACTACATCTATTAGCAACCTATTCAACTGCTACACCATCTCCTGCCACTACATCTATTAGCAAACTATTCAACTGCACCACCATCTCCTACCACTACGTCTATTAGCAATCTATTCAATTGCTCCAAACTTTCCTTCCACTATGTCTATTAGCAACCTATTAAACTGTTCCACTCTGCCCTTCCATCAAGCAATGACATAACCTGTTCAACTGCACCACCATCTCCTGCCACTACATCTATTAGCAACCGATTCAACTGCTCCACCCTCTCCTTCCACTACATCAATTAGCAACCTATTCAACTGCTCCTTCCGCTACATCTATCACCAACCTATTAAACTGCCCCACCAGCTCTTTCTACAATGTCTGTTAGCAACCTATTCAACTGCTCCACCCGCTACTTCCACTACGTCTATTAGCAACCTATTCAACTGCTCCACCCTTTCTTTCCACTATGTCTCTTAGCAACCTATTAAACTGCTCCACCCACTCCTTCCACTGTTTCTATTAGCAACCTATTCAGCTGCTCAACCATGTCCTTCCACTACGTCAATTAGCAACCTATTCAACTGCTCCTTCTCCTACGTCTATTACCAACCTATTCAACTGCCCCACCAGCTCTTTCTACAATGTCAGTTAGCAACCTATTCAACTGCTCCACCCTCTCCTTCCACTATGTCTCTTAGCAACCTATTAAACTGCTCCACCCGCTCCTTCCACTGCTTCTATTAGCAACCTATTCAGCTGCTCAACCATGTCCTTCCACTACGTCTATTAGCAACCTATTCAGCTGCACCACCATCTCCTGCCACTACGTCTATTACCAACCTATTCAACTGTTCCACCTCTCCTTCAACCACGTATATAAACCTATTCTACTGCTCCTTCCGCGACCTTCCACTCACGCTCTATTAGTAACAACCTATTCAACTGCTCCCACCTTCTCTTCCACCTTCCACGCCTGTTAGTAACCCATACAACTGCTCCATCCGCACATTCCACTACGTCTATTAGCAACCTATTCAACTGCTTCACCCGCTCTTCCACTATGTCTATTAGCAACCTATTCAACTGCTCCACCTGCTCCTTCCACTACGTCTAAAAGCAACTGATTCAACTGCCCACCAGCTCTTTCTACTAAGTCTATTGGCAACCTATTCAACTGCTCCACCCACTCCTTCCACTATGTCTATTAGTAACCGATTCAGTTGCTCCACCCTCTCATTCCACTACGTCTTTTAGCAACCTATTTAACTGCTCCAACAGCTCCTTCCACTACTTCTATCAGCACCTATTCAACTGCTCCACCATCCCCTGCCACTACGTCTATTAGCAACCTGATTAACTGCTCCACCCTCATCTTCCACAATGTCTGTTGGTAACCTATTCAACTGCTCCATCCACTCCTTCCACTACGTCTATTAGCAACCTATTCAACTGCTCCAACCGCTCCTTCCACTACATCTATTAGCAACCTATTCAACTGCCCCACCAGCTCTTTCTACTTCATCTATTAGCAACCTATTCAACTGCTCCACCCGCTCCTTCCACTATGTCTATTGCAAACTATTCAACTGCTCCACCCACTCCTTCCACTATGTCTGTTAGCAACCTATTCAACTACTCCACCCGCTCCTTCCGCTACATCTATTAGCAACCTATTCAACTGCTCCACCTGCTCGTTCCACTATGTCTATAAGCAACCTATTCAACTGCCCCACCAGCTCTTTCTACTACGTCTATTAGCAACCTATTCAACTGCTCCACCTGCTCCTTCCACTACGTCTATTAGCAACCTATTCAACTGCTCCACCTGCTCCTTCAACTACGTCTATTAGCATCCTATTCAACTGCTCCACCGTCTCCTGCCACTATGTCTATTAGCAACCTATTCAACTGCTCCACCCTCTCCTTCCACTACATCTATAAGCAACCTATTCAATTGCTCCACCCTCTCCTTGCACTACGTCTATTAGCAACCTATTTAACTCCTCCACCTGATCCTTCAATCATGACTATTTGCGAAACCTATTCAACTGCTCCACCCTCTTCTTCCGCTTACATCTATTAGCAACCCATTCAACTGCTCTCTCCTGCTCCAGCTTACATCTATTAGCAAACCTATTCAATTGTTCACTCTTCCTTCCACACGCCCATTAGCAACCTATTCAACTGCTCCACCTCTCCTTCCACTACTCTATTAGCAACTATTCAACTGTTCCACCTGGCTCCTTCAACCACTTCTATTAGCAACCCATTCAACTCGTTCCACCATCTCCCTGCCACTATGTCTAATAGCAACATATCCAGCTGCTCAACCCTCTCCCTTCCACTCAGCCAATTAGCAACCTATTCAACTGCTCTGCTCTCTCCTTCCTGATTGTCTATTACTAATTATTCAACTGTTCCACCCTAGCTTCCACTACGCTCCATTAGCAACCTATTCAACTGCTCCACCATGTCCTCTACTCACGTCTATTAGTAAATATATTCAACTGCTCCACCTCTCCTTCCACATAGGTCTATAGCAACCTATTCAACTGCTCCACCCTCTTCTTCCGCTACGTCTATTAGCAACCTATTCAACTGCTCCACCCGCTCCTTCCGCTACTTCTATTAGCAACCTATTCAATTGCTCCACCCTCTCGTTCCACTATGTCTATTAGCAACCGATTCAACAGCTCCACCCTCTCCTTCCACTACGTCTATTAGCAACCTTTTAAACTGCTCCACCCGCTCCTTCCACTGCCTCTATTAGCAACCTATTCAACTGCTCAACCATCTCCTTCCACTACATCAATTAGCAAACTATTCAACTGCTCCACCCGCTCCTTCCACTACGTCTATTAGCAACCTATTCAACTGCACCACCATCTCTTGCCACTACGTCTATTAGCAACCTATTCAACTGCTCCACCCTCTACTTCCACTACATCTATTACCAACCTATTCAACTGCTCCACCCTCTCCTTCGACTACGTCTATTGGCAACCTATTCAACTGCTTCTTCCGCTACGTCTATAACCAACCTATTCAACTGCCCCACCAGCTCTTTCTACTATGTCTATTAGCAACCTATTCAACTGCTCCACCCAATCCTTCCACTACGTCTGTTAGCAACCTATTCAACTGCTCCACCCACTCCTACCACTACATCAATTAGCAACCTATTCAACTGCTACACCATCTCCTGCCACTACATCTATTAGCAACCTATTCAACTGCACCACCATCTCCTACCACTATGTCTATTAGCAACCTATTCAATTGCTCCACCCTCTCCTTCCACTATGTCTATTAGCAACCTATTCAACTGCTCCACCCTCTCTTTCCGCTATGTCTCTTTAGCAACCTATTAATCTGCTCCACCCGCACCTTCCACTGCTTCTATTAGCAACCTATTCAGCTGCTCAACCATGTCCTTCCACAACGTCTATTAGCAACCTATTCAGCTGCACCACCATCTCCTGCCACTACGTCTATTAGCAACCTATTCAACTGCTCCACCCTCTCCTTCAACTACGTATATTAGCAACCTATTCTACTGCTCCTTCCTTTCTGTCTATTACCAACCTGATTCAACTGCTCCACCCTCTTCTTCATCAACCAGTCTATTAGCAAACCAATTCAACTGCCCTTCCGCTCACGTCTATTACCAACCTATACAACTGCCCCACCAGCTCTTTCTACTATGTCTATTAGCAACCTATTCAACTGCTCCAATCTCCCTTCCACCTACGTCTGTTAGCAACCTATTCAACTGCTCCACCCACTCCTACCACTACATCTATTAGCAAACTATTCAACTGCTACCACCATCTCCTGCCACATACATCTATTAGCAAACTATTCAACTGCTCCACCTTTTCATTCCACTCCACGCCTATTAGCAACCTATCTTAACTGCTCCTGATCATCTCCTGCCACTACGCTTCCATTAGCAACCTATTCAACTGTTCCACCTTCATTCCACTACGCCTATTAGCAACCTATTCAACTGCTCCTTCCCTCACGTCTATTACCAACATATTCAACTGTCTCCACCAGCTCTTCTTCCATATCCAATAGCAGCTATCCAACTGTTCCTCCTCTCCTCCACCACTTCTGTATTAGCAACCCAGGTCCAACTGTTCCACCCTTCCTTCCACTTCACGTCTGTTAGCAACCTATTCAACTGCTCCATCCGCTCCTTCCACTACATCTATGAGCATCCTATTCAACTGCTACACCATCTTCTGCCACTACATCTATTAGCTACCTATTCAACTGCTACACCCACTCCTTCCACTATGTCTATTAGCAGCTATTCAACTGCTCCACGCTCTCCTTCCATCACGTCTATTAGCAATCTATTCAACTGCTCCACCTGCTCCTTCCACTATGTCTATTAGAAACCTATTCAACTGCTCCACCCGCTCTTTCCCCTTCGTCTGTTAGCAACCTATTCTATTGCTCCGCCCTCTCTTTTCACTATGACTTTTAGCAACCTATTCAACTGCTCCACCCGCTCCTTCCACTTCGTCTATTAGCAACCTATTCAACTGCTCCACCCGCTCCTTCACTACTTCCATTAGCAACCTATTCAACTGCTCCACCATCTCCTGCCACTACGTCTATTAGCAACCTATTCAACTGCCCCACCCTCTCTTTCCACTACTTCTATTAGCAACCTATTCAACTGCTCCAACCGCTCCTTCCACTACGTCTGTTAGCAACCTATTCAGCTGCCCCACCATCTCCTTCCACTACGTCTATTATCAATCTATTCAACTGCTCCACCCATGCCTTCCACTACATCTGTTAGCAACCTATTTATCTGCTCCACCCGTTCCTTCCACTTTCTCTATTAGTAACCTATTCAACTGTTCCACCCACTCCTACCACTATGTCTATTAGCAACCTATTCAACTGCTCCACCCGCTCCTTCCAATACGTCTTTTAGCAACCTATTCAACTGCTTCACCCTCTCCTTCCACTACATCTATTAGAAACCTAATCAACTGCTCCACCTAGTCCTTCCACAATGTCTATTAGCAACTATTCAACTGCTCCACGCTCTTCTTCCATCACGTTAATTAGCAACCTATTCAACTGCTCCACCCGCTCCTTCCAGTTTGTCTATTTGCAACGTATTCAACTGCTCCACCCGCTCCTTCCACTACTTCTATTAGCAACCTATTCCACTGCTCCAAAAGCTCCTTCCACTACGTCTATTAGCAACCTATTCAACTACTCCATCCGTTCCTTCCACTACGTCTATTAACAACCTATTCAACTGCTTCACCTGCTCCTTTCACTACGTCTATTAGCAACCTATTCAACTGTCCCACCAGCTCTTTATACTATGTCTAATAGCAACCTATTCAACTGTTCCATCCACTCCTCCCATTACTTCAATTAGCAACCTATTCAACTGCTCCACCCTCACCTTCCACTATGTCTGTTTGCAACCTATTCAACTGCCCCATCCACTCCTTCCATTACATCAATTAGCAACCTATTCAACTGCTCCACCATGTCCTGCCACTACGTCTATTAGCAACATATTCAACTGCTCCACCCACTCCTTCCACTAGGTCTATTAGCAACCTATTCAACTGCTCCAGCCTTTTCCTCCGCTACGTCTATTAGCAACCTATTCAACTGCTCCAACCGCTCCTTCCGCTACATCTATTAGCAACCTATTCAATTGCTCCACCCTCTCGTTCCACTACGTCTATTAGCAACCGATTCAACTGCTCCACCCTCTCCTTCCACTATGTCTAATAGCAACCTATTAAACTGCTCCACCCGCTCCTTCCACTACTTCTATTAGCAACCTATTCAACTGCTTCTTCCGCTACGTCTATAACCAACCTATTCAACTGCCCCACCAGCTCTTTCTACTATGTCTATTAGCAACCTATTCAACTGCTCTACCCGCTCCTTCCACTACTTCTATTAGCAACCTATTCAACTGTTCCACCCTGCCCTTCCACTCACTTTATTAGCAACTATTCAACCGCCTCCACCATCTCCTGCCACTACATCTATTAGCAACGTATTCAACTGCCTGACCCTCTCTTTCCACTACGTCTGTTAGCAACCTATACAACTGCTCCATCCGCACCTTCCACTACGTCTATTAGCAACCTACTCAACTGCTTCACCCGCTCCTTCCACTATGTCTATTAGCAACCTATTCTACTCCTCCACCTGCTCCTTCCACTACGTCTATTAGCAACCGATTCAACTGCCCCACCAGCTCTTTCTACTAAGTCTATTGTCAACCTATTCAACTGCTCCACCCACTCCTACCACTATGTCTATTAGCAATTTATTCAACTGCTCCACCCGCTCCTTCCACTACTTCTATTAGCAACCTATTCAACTGCTCCACCATCTTCTGCCACTACATCTATTAGCAATCGATTCAGCTGCTCCACTCTCTCCTTCCACTACGTCTATTAGCAACCTACTCAACTGCTCCACCCTCTCCTTCCACTATGTCTAGTACCAACCTATTCAACTGCTCCACCCGCGCCTTCCACTACGTCTATTAGCAACCTATTCAACTGCTCCACCATCTCCTGCCACTACGTCTATTAGCAACCTATTCAACTGCTCCAGCCTCACCTTCCACTAAGTCTATTAGCAATCTATTCAACTGCTCCACCCTCTTCCTCCACTACGTCTATTAGCAACCGATTAAACCGCTCTACCCGCTCCTTCCGCTACATCTATTAGCAACCTATTCAATTGCTACACCCTCTCCTTCCACTACGTTTATTAGCAACCTATTCAACTGCTCCACCCTCTCCTTCCACTATATCTATTAGCAAACTATTAAACTGCACCACCCGCTCCTTCCACTGCTTCTATTAGCAACCTATTCAACTGCTCAACCATCTCCTTCGACTACGTCTATTAGTAACCTATTCAACTACTCCAGCCGCTCCTTCCACTACGTCTATTAGCAACCTATTCAACTGCACCACTATCTCCTGCCACTACGTCTATTAGCAACCTATTCAACTGCTCCACCCTCTCCTTCCATTACGTCTATTAGCAAACTATTCAACTGTTCCTTCCGCTACGTCTATTACCAACCTATTCAGCTGCTCCACCCTCTCCTTCGACTACATCTATTAGCAACCTATTGAACTGCACCTTCCGCGACGTCTATTACCAACCTATTCGACTACCCAGGAGCTCTTTCTACTATGTCTACTATCAACCTATTCAACAGCTCTACCCGCTCCTTCCAATACTTCTATTAGCAACCTATTCAACTGCTACACCATCTCCTGCCACTACATCTATTAGCAAACTATTCAACTACTCCACCATCTCCTGCCACTACGTCTATTCGCAACCTATTCAACTGCGCCACCCTCTCCTTCCACTACGTCTATTAGCAACCTTTTCAACTGCTGCACCCACTCCATCCACTACATCTATTAGCAAACTATTCAACTACTCCACCATCTCCTGCCACTACGTCTATTAGCAACCTATTCAACTGCTCCACCCACTCCTTCCACTACATCTATTAGCAACCACTTCAACTGCCCCACCAGCTCATTCTACTACATCTATTAGCAACCTATTCAACAGCTCCACCCGTTCCTTCCACTATTTCTATTAGCAACTATTCAACTGCTCCACCCACTCCTTCCACTACGTCTGTTAGCAACCTATTCAACTGCTCCATCCGCTCCTTCCACTACATCTATTAGCAACCTATTGAACTGCTCCACCCACTCCTTCCGCTACCTCTATTAGCAACCTATTCAACTGCTCCACCCGCTCCTTCCACTTCGTCTATTAGCAACCTATTCAACTGCCCACCAGCTCATTCTACTACGTCTATTAGCAACCTATTCAACTGCCCCACCAGCTCTTTCTACTACGTCTATTAGCAACCTATTCAACTGCTCCACCTGCTACTTCCATTATGTCTATTAGTAACCTATTCAACTGCCCAACCCTCCCGCCACTATGTCTATTAACAACCTCATTCAACTGCTCCACCTGCTACTTCCACTATGTCTTTAGCAACCTATTCAACTGCTCCCACCATCTCCTGCCACCACGCTCATTACCAACCTATTCAATTGTTCCACCCCTCCTTCCACCACGCCCTATTAGCAACCCATTCAACTGCTCAACCTGCTACTCCACTCATGTCTATTAGCAACCTATTCAACTGACCCACCCTCTTCTGCCACTTCATTATTAACAACCTTTTCAATTGCTCCATCCTCTCCTTCCACTACGTCTATTAGCAACCTATTCAACTGCTCCATCTGCTCCTTCCACTATGTCTATTAGCAACCTATTCAACTGCACCACTATCTCCTGCCACTACGTCTATTAGCAACCTATTCAACTGCTCCACCCTCTCCTTCCATTACGTCTATTAGCAAACTATTCACCTGTTCCTTCCGCTACGTCTATTACCAACCTATTCAGCTGCTCCACCCTCTCCTTCGACTACGTCTATTAGCAACCTATTGAACTGCACCTTCCCGTCTCCTTCCACTACTTCCATTAGCAAGCACTCATCC
Source organism: Neoceratodus forsteri (assembly GCA_016271365.2). Taxonomy (NCBI): domain Eukaryota; kingdom Metazoa; phylum Chordata; order Ceratodontiformes; family Ceratodontidae; genus Neoceratodus; species Neoceratodus forsteri. Next base: position 1,442,694,624 of record CM028132.1, read on the forward strand.
AACTCACCCATCTCCTGCCACCACGTCTATTAGCAACCTATTCAACTGCCCCACCCTCTCTTTCCACTACTTCTATTAGCAACCTATTCAACTGCTCCAACCGCTCCTTCCACTACGTCTGTTAGCAACCTATTCAGCTGCCCCACCATCTCCTTCCACTACGTCTATTATCAATCTATTCAACTGCTCCACCCATGCCTTCCACTACATCTGTTAGCAACCTATTTATCTGCTCCACCCGTTCCTTCCACTTTCTCTATTAGTAACCTATTCAACTGTTCCACCCACTCCTACCACTATGTCTATTAGCAACCTATTCAACTGCTCCACCCGCTCCTTCCACTACGTCTTTTAGCAACCTATTCAACTGCTTCACCCTCTCCTTCCACTACATCTATTAGAAACCTAATCAACTGCTCCACCTAGTCCTTCCACAATGTCTATTAGCAACTATTCAACTGCTCCACGCTCTTCTTCCATCACGCTAATTAGCAACCTATTCAACTGCTCCACCCTCTCCTTCCAGTTTGTCTATTTGCAACGTATTCAACTGCTCCACCCGCTCCTTCCACTACTTCTATTAGCAACCTATTCCACTGCTCCAAAAGCTCCTTCCACTACGTCTATTAGCAACCTATTCAACTACTCCATCCGTTCCTTCCACTACGTCTATTAACAACCTATTCAACTGCTTCACCTGCTCCTTTCACTACGTCTATTAGCAACCTATTCAACTGTCCCACCAGCTCTTTATACTATGTCTAATAGCAACCTATTCAACTGTTCCATCCACTCCTCCCATTACTTCAATTAGCAACCTATTCAACTGCTCCACCCTCACCTTCCACTATGTCTGTTTGCAACCTATTCAACTGCCCCATCCACTCCTTCCATTACATCAATTAGCAACCTATTCAACTGTTCCACCATGTCCTGCCACTCACGCCTATTAGCAACATATTCAACTGCTCCACCCTCTCCTTCCACTAGGTCTATTAGCAACCTATTCAACTGCTCCACCCTCTTCCTCCGCTACGTCTATTAGCAACCTATTCAACTGCTCCACCCGCTCCTTCCGCTACATCTATTAGCAACCTATTCAATTGCTCCACCCTCTCGTTCCACTACGTCTATTAGCAACCGATTCAACTGCTCCACCCTCTCCTTCCACTATGTCTAATAGCAACCTATTAAACTGCTCCACCCGCTCCTTCCACTACTTCTATTAGCAACCTATTCAACTGCTTCTTCCGCTACGTCTATAACCAACCTATTCAACTGCCCCACCAGCTCTTTCTACTATGTCTATTAGCAACCTATTCAACTGCTCTACCCGCTCCTTCCACTACTTCTATTAGCAACCTATTCAACTGCTCTACCCGCTCCTTCCACTACTTCTATTAGCAACCTATTCAACCGCTCCACCATCTCCTGCCACTACATCTATTAGCAACGTATTCAACTGCCTGACCCTCTCTTTCCACTACGTCTGTTAGCAACCTATACAACTGCTCCATCCGCACCTTCCACTACGTCTATTAGCAACCTACTCAACTGCTTCACCCGCTCCTTCCACTATGTCTATTAGCAACCTATTCTACTCCTCCACCTGCTCCTTCCACTACGTCTATTAGCAACCAGATTCAACTGCCCCACCAGCTCTTTCTACTAAGTCTATTGTCAACCTATTCAACTGCTCCACCCACTCCTACCACTATGTCTATTAGCAATTTATTCAACTGCTCCACCCGCCTCCTTCCACTACTCTATTAGCAACCCATTCAACTGCTCCACCATCTTCCACTACATCTATTAGCAATCGATTCAGCTGTTCCACCTCTCCTTCCACCACGCCCATTAGCAACCCACTCAACTGCTCCACCCTCTCCTTCCACTATGTCTAGTACCAACTATTCAACTGCTCCACCTCGCTCTTCCACTCACGCTCATTAGCAACCTATTCAACTGCTCCACCATCTCCTGCCACTCACGCTCTATTAGCAACCTATTCAACTGCTCCAGCCTCACCTTCCACTAAGTCTATTAGCAATCTATTCAACTGCTCCACCCTCTTCCTCCACTCACGCCTATTAGCAACCATTAAACCGCCCACCCGGTCCCTTCCGCTACATCTATTAGCAACCTATTCAATTGCTACACCTTCCTTCCACTCACGCTTATTAGCAACCTATTCAACTGCTCCACCCTCTCCTTCCACTATATCTATTAGCAAACTATTAAACTGCACCACCCGCTCCTTCCACTGCTTCTATTAGCAACCTATTCAACTGCTCAACCATCTCCTTCGACTACGTCTATTAGTAACCTATTCAACCACTCCAGCCGCCTCCTTCCACCACGCCATTAGCAACCTATTCAACTGCACCACTATCTCCTGCCACTACGTCTATTAGCAACCTATTCAACTGCTCCACCCTCTCCTTCCATTACGTCTATTAGCAAACTATTCAACTGTTCCTTCCGCTACGTCTATTACCAACCTATTCAGCTGCTCCACCCTCTCCTTCGACTACATCTATTAGCAACCTATTGAACTGCACCTTCCGCGACGTCTATTACCAACCTATTCGACTACCCCAGGAGCTCTTTCTACTATGTCTACTATCAACCTATTCAACAGCTCTCCACCCGCCTCTTCCAATACTTCTATTAGCAACCTATTCAACTGCTACACCATCTCCTGCCACTACATCTATTAGCAAACTATTCAACTACTCCACCATCTCCTGCCACTACGTCTATTCGCAACCTATTCAACTGCGCCACCCTCTCCTTCCACTACGTCTATTAGCAACCTTTCAACTGCTGCACCCACTCCATCCACTACATCTATTAGCAAACTATTCAACTACTCCACCATCTCCTGCCACTACGTCTATTAGCAACCTATTCAACTGCTCCACCCACTCCTTCCACTACATCTATTAGCAACCACTTCAACTGCCCCACCAGCTCATTCTACTACATCTATTAGCAACCTATTCAACAGCTCCACCCGCTCCTTCCACTATTTCTATTAGCAACTATTCAACTGCTCCACCCACTCCTTCCACTACGTCTGTTAGCAACCTATTCAACTGCTCCATCCGCTCCTTCCACTACATCTATTAGCAACCTATTGAACTGCTCCACCCACTCCTTCCGCTACCTCTATTAGCAACCTATTCAACTGCTCCACCCGCCCTTCCACTTGTCCATTAGCAACCTATTCAACTGCCCACCAGCTCATTCTACTCACGCCTCATTAGCAACCTATTCAACTGCCCCACCAGCTCTTTCTTCTACTACGCCTATTAGCAACCTATTCAACTGCTCCACCTGCTACTCCAATTATGTCTATTAGTAACCTATTCAACTGCCCCAACCTCCCGCCACTATGTCTATTAACAACCTATTCAACTGCTCCACCTGCCATTTCCACTATGTCTTTTAGCAACCTATTCAACTGCCCCACCATCTCCTGCCACTACGTCTATTACCAACCTATTCAATTGCTCCACCCTCTCCTTCCACTACGTCTATTAGCAACCTATTCAACTGCTCAACCTGCTACTTCCACTATGTCTATTAGCAACCTATTCAACTGACCCACCCTCTTCTGCCACTTCGTTTATTAACAACCTTTTCAATTGCTCCATCCTCTCCTTCCACTACGTCTATTAGCAACCTATTCAACTGCTCCATCTGCTCCTTCCACTATGTCTATTAGCAACCTATTCAACTGCACCACTATCTCCTGCCACTACGTCTATTAGCAACCTATTCAACTGCTCCACCCTCTCCTTCCATTACGTCTATTAGCAAACTATTCACCTGTTCCTTCCGCTACGTCTATTACCAACCTATTCAGCTGCTCCACCCTCTCCTTCGACTACGTCTATTAGCAACCTATTGAACTGCACCTTCCGCTACGTCTATATCAACCTATTCGACTGCCCCAGGAGCTCTTTCTACTATGTCTACTATCAACCTATTCAACAGCTCTACCCGCTCCTTCCAATACTTCTATTAGCAACCTATTCAACTGCTACACCATCTCCTGCCACTACATCTATTAGCAAACTATTCAACTACTCCACCATCTCCTGCCACTACGTCTATTACAACCTATTCAACTGCGCCACCCTCTCCTTCCACTACGTCTATTAGCAACCTTTTCAACTGCTGCACCCACTCCATCCACTACATCTATTAGCAAACTATTCAACTACTCCACCATCTCCTGCCACTACGTCTATTAGCAACCTATTCAACTGCTCCACCCACTCCTTCCACTACATCTATTAGCAACCACTTCAACTGCCCCACCAGCTCATTCTACTACATCTATTAGCAACCTATTCAACAGCTCCACCCGCTCCTTCCACTATTTCTATTAGCAACTATTCAACTGCTCCACCCACTCCTTCCACTACGTCTGTTAGCAACCTATTCAACTGCTCCATCCGCTCCTTCCACTACATCTATTAGCAACCTATTGAACTGCTCCACCCACTCCTTCCGCTACCTCTATTAGCAACCTATTCAACTGCTCCACCCGCTCCTTCCACTTCGTCTATTAGCAACCTATTCAACTGCTCACCCTCTCCTTCCACTACGTCTATTAGCAACCTATTCAACTGCTCCACCTAGTCCTTCCAACAATGTCTATTAGCAACCTATTCAACTGCTCCACGCTCTTCTTCCATCATGTCTATTAGCAACCTATTCAACTGCTCCCACCCCCCTGCCACTATGTCTATTAAGCAACTATTCAACTGCTCCACCTGCTCCTTCCACTATGTCTTAGCAACCTATTCCACTGCTCCAAAGCTCCTTCCACTACGTCTATTAGCAACCTATTCAACTACTCCATCCGTTCCTTCCACTACGTCTATTAACAACCTATTCAACTGCTTCACCTGCTCCTTTCACTACGTCTATTAGCAACCTATTCAACTGTCCCACCAGCTCTTTATACTATGTCTAATAGCAACCTATTCAACTGTTCCATCCACTCCTCCCATTACTTCAATTAGCAACCTATTCAACTGCTCCACCCTCACCTTCCACTATGTCTGTTTGCAACCTATTCAACTGCCCCATCCACTCCTTCCATTACATCAATTAGCAACCTATTCAACTGCTCCACCATGTCCTGCCACTACGCTCTATTAGCAACCATATTCAACTGCTCCACCCAATCCTTCCACCAGGTCCATTAGCAAACCTATTCAACTGCTCCAGCCTTTCCTCCGCCACGCCTATTAGCAACCTATTCAACTGTTCCAACTCTTCCTTCCGCTACATCTATTAGCAACTCATTCAATTGCTCCACCTCCCTTGCTCCACTCACGCCTATTAGCAACCGATTCAACTGCTCCACTCTCTCCTTCCACTATGTCTATTAGCAACCTATTAAACTGTTCCAACCTCCCTTCCACTACTTCCATTAGCAACCTATTCAACTGTTTCTTCCGCTACGTCTATAACCAACCTATTCAACTGCCCCACCAGTCTTCTACTATGTCTATTAGCAACCTATTCAACTGCTCTACCCGCTCCTTCCACTACTTCTATTAGCAACCTATTCAACTGCTCTACCCGCTCCTTCCACTACTTCTATTAGCAACCTATTCAACCGCTCCACCATCTCCTGCCACTACATCTATTAGCAACGTATTCAACTGCCTGACCCTCTCTTTCCACTACGTCTGTTAGCAACCTATACAACTGCTCCATCCGCACCTTCCACTACGTCTATTAGCAACCTACTCAACTGCTTCACCGGCCCTTCCACTATGTCTATTAGCAACCTATTCAACTCCTCCACCTGCTCCTTCCACTACGTCTATTAGCAACCGATTCAACTGCCCCACCAGCTCTTTCTACTAAGTCTATTGTCAACCTATTCAACTGCTCCACCCACTCCTACCACTATGTCTATTAGTAACCGATTGAGCTGCTCCACCCTCTCATTCCACTACGTCTATTAGCAACCTATTTAACTGCTCCAACAGCTCCTTCCACTACTTCTATCAGCACCTATTCAACTGCTCCACCATCTCCTGCCACTACGTCTATTAGCAACCTATTTAACTGCTCCACCCTCACCTTCCACAATGTCTGTTGGTAACCTATTCAACTGCTCCATCCACTCCTTCCACTACGTCTATTAGCAACATATTCAACTGTTCCAACCGCTCCTTCCACTACATCTATTAGCAACCTATTCAACAGCCCCACCATCTCTTTCTACTTCATCTATTAGCAACCTATTCAACTGCTCCACCCGCTCCTTCCACTATGTCTATTACAAACTATTCAACTGCTCCACCCACTCCTTCCACTATGTCTGTTAGCAACCTATTCAACTACTCCACCCGCTCCTTCCGCTACATCTATTAGCAACCTATTCAACTGCTCCCCCCGCTCATTCCACTATGTCTATAAGTAACCTATTTATCTGCCCCACCTGCTCTTTCTACTACGTCTATTAGCAACCTATTCAACTGCTCCATCAGCTCTTTCTACTACGTTTATTAGCAACCTATTCAACTCCTCCACCCTCTCCTTCCACTATGTCTATTAGCAACCTATTCAACTGCCACACCCTCTCCTGCCACTACGTCTATTAACAACCTATTCAAATGCTCAACCCTCTCCTTCTACTACATCTATTAGCAACCTATTCAACTGCTCCACCTGCTCCTTCCACTATGTCTATTAGCAACCTATTCAACTGCTCCACCTGCTCCTTCCACTACGTCTATTAGTATCCTATTCAACTGCTCCACCGACTCCTGCCACTATCTGTGCTTAATCTATTCAACTGCTCCAACTGTCCCTTCACCCGCCTATAAGCAACCTATTCAATTGCTCCACCCTCTCCTTGTACTACGTCTATTAGCAACCTATTTAACTCCTCCACCCGATACTTCAACTATGACTATTAGCAACCTATTCAACTGCTCCACCCTTTCCTTCCACTACGTCTATTAGCAACTTATTCAACTGCTCCACCCGCTCCTTCAACTACATCTATTAGCAACCTATTCAGCTGCTCCACCATCTCCTGCCACTACTTCAAATAGCAACCTATTCAGCTGCTCCACCCTCTCCTTCCTCTACGTCAATTAGAAACCTATTCAACTGCTCCACCCTCTCCTTCCACGATGTCTATTACCAACCTATTCAACTGTTCCACCCGAGCCTTCCACTACGTCAATTAGAAACCTATTCAACTGCTCCACCCTCTCCTTCCACTACGTCTATTATCAACCTATTCAACTGCTCCACCCATGCCTTCCACTTCATCTGTTAGCAACCTGTTGCTCCTTCTGCCGTTCCTTCCACTTTCTGTAGTAACCTATTCAACTGCTCCACCACTCCTACCACTATGTCTATTAGCAACCTATTCAACTGCTCCACCCGCTCCTTCCACTACGTTTTTTTGCAACCTATTCAACTGCTCCACCCTCTCTTTCCACTACATCTATTAGCAACCTAATCAACTGCTCCACCCACTCCTTCCACTATGTCTATTAGCAACTATTCAACTGCTCCACGCTCTTCTTCCATCACGTCAATTAGCAACCTATTCAGCTGCTCCACCTGCTCCTTTCACTATGTCTGTTAGCAACCTATTCAACTGCTCAAACAGCTCCTTCCACTACGACTATTAGCACACCCAATCCTGCTCCATCCGCTCCTTCCACTACGCTTTATTAGCAACTATTCAGCTCCAGCAACTGCCATCCACTACATCTATTAGCAACCTATTCAACAGCACCACCAGCTCTTGCTACTATGTCTGTAGTAACCCTGTTCAACTGCTCCACCCACTCCTTCCACTATGTCTATTAGTAACCTATTCAACTGTTCCACCCTCTCCGTCCTCTACGTCTATTTGCTACATATTAAACTGCTCCACCATCTCCTGCCACCTTGTCTATTAGCAACCTATTCAACTGCCCCACCAGCTCTTTCTACTACGTCTATTGGCAACCTATTCAACTGCTTCACCCGCTCTTTCCACTACGTCTATTAGCAACCTATTCAACTGCCCTTCCCTCTCCTTCCATTACGTCCATTATCAACCTATTCAACTGCTCCACCAGCTCCTTCCACTACATCTATTAGCAACCTATTCAACTGCTCCACCCTCGCCTGCCACTACGTCTATCTGCAACCTATTCAACTGCTCCACCCTCTCCAGCCACAACGTCAATTAGCAAACTAATCAACTGCTCCACCCTCTCCTTCCACTACATCTTTTAGCAACCTATTCAACTACTCCACCCTCTTCCTCCATTACATCTATTAGCAACCTATTCAACTGCTCCACCCACTCCTTCCCCTACGTCTATTAGCAACCTATTCAACTGCCCTTCCACCCTCTCCTGCCACTATGTCTATAAGCAACCTATTCAACTGCTCCACCCTCTCCTTCCACTACGTCATATTAGCAACCTATTCAACTGCTCCACCCTCCTTCCACTACGTCTATTAGCAACCTATTCAACTGCTCCACCCTCTTCTGCCACTTCGTCTATTAGCAACCCATTCAACTGCTCCACCCGTTCCTTCCACTACTCTATTAGCAACCTTATTCAACTGTTCTGCCTGCTCTTCCACTACTTCTATTAGCAACCTATTCAACTGCTCCACCCTCTCGCTCCACCACGCCTGTTAGCAACCTATTCAACTGCTCCACCTGCTCCTTCCACTCGCTCTATTAGCAACCTATTCAACTGCTCCACCAGCTCCTTTCTCCACCTCTATTAGCAACCTATTCAACTGTCTCCTACCTCTTCCACTACTCTCTATTAGCAACCTATTCAACTGCTTCCACCCGTTTCCACGCATCTATTAGCAACTCTATTCAACTGCTCCACCATCTCCTGCCACTACGTCTATTAGCAATCTATTCAACTGCTCCATCCTCCGTCCACTTACATCTATTAGCAACCTATTCAACTGTTCCACCCTCTCCTTCCACCATGTCTGTTAGCAACCTATTCATCTGCTTTCAACTGTCCTTCACTCACGCCTATTAGCAACCCATTCAACTGCTCCACCCACTCCCTTCCACTCACCACTATTAGCAACCTATTCAACTGCTCCATCCGCTCCTTCCACTCAGGTCTGTTAGCAACCATTTGAACTGCTCCACCCTCTCCTTCCACTTCGTCTATTAGCAACCTATTCAACTGTTCCACCTGCTTCTTCCTCTACATCTATTAGCAACCTATTCTAATTGCTCACCTCATCCTTCCACTACGTCTATTAGCAACCTATTCAACTGCTACACCCTCTCCTTCCACTATGTCCATTAGTAGACCTATTAAAGTGCTCCACCTGCTCCTTCCACTGCTTCTATTAGCAACCTATTCAACTGTTTCACCATCCCTTCCACTCACGCCTCTTTAACAACTCTATTCAACTGCTCCACCCTCTTCCTTCCACTACGCCCATTAGCAACCCATTCAACTGCACCACTATCTCCCCGCCACTATGTCTATTAGCAACCAATCCAACTGTCTCCACCCTCTCCTTCCATTACGCCCATTAGCAACCCATTCAACTGCTCCTTCCGCCACGACTCCATACCAACCTATTCAACTGCTCCTACTCAGCTCTTTCTACTACATCTATTAGCAACCTATTCAACTGCTCCACCTTACCATTCCACTATTCTGTCAGCAACCCATTCAACTCGTTGACACCATCTCCTGCCACTCATATCTATTAGAAACTATTCAACTGTTCCACCATCTCCTGCCACTACGTCTATTAGCAACCTTTTAACTGCCCACCTCCCTTCTCCCACTACATCTATTAGCTACCTAATCTACCTGCAGCACCGCTTCCTTCCACTCACGCTCATTAGCAACCTATTCAACTGCCACCACCATCTTCTTCGCCACTACGCCTATTAGCAACCTATTCAATTGCTCCACCTCGGCCTTCCCATACGCTTCTTAACAACTATTCAATTGTCTGCCCTCTTCCACTTAGTCTGTTAGCAACCCATCTGAACTGCTCCACCTGTCTCTTCCACTTCCGTCTGTTAGCAACCCATTCAACTGCTCCACTCTGGCCTTCCACTACTCTATTAGGCAACCTATTCAACTGTTCCACCCTGCTCCTTCCACCACCTATTAGCAACCCATTCAACTGCTCCACCATCTCCTGCCACTACGTCTATTAGCAACCTATTCAACTGCTCCATCCGGCTCTTCCACTATGTCTATTAGTAACCTATTCAACTGCTATCTGCCCCTCCTTCCACTATGTCTATTTGCAACCATTAAACTGCTCCACCTGGCCCTTCCACTACGCCTATTAGCAACTTATTCAGCTGTTCCACCCAGCTCCTTCCACTTACATCTGTAGTAACCTGTTCAACTGCTCCACCCTCTCCTTCCACAACGCCTATTAGAAACCAATTCCAACTGATCCCACCAGCTCTTTCTACTAGTGTCCACAGCAACTTATAGAACTGTTCCACCTAATCCCTTCCACTATGTCTATTAGTAACCTTTCCAACTGCTCCAATCCTCCTGTCCCATGTCCTTAGCAACCTATTCAACTGCTCCCATCCCTCGCCACCATGTCTGTGTAACCTATTCAGCTGCTCTACCGCACCTTCCACTACATCTATTAGCAACCTTTTCGCTGCCCGCAGCTCTTTACTAACTCTATTAGCAACCTATTCCAGCCACTCCGCCCTCCTTCCGCTACTTTTATTAGCAACCTATTCAATTGCTCCTCCTCCTCCTTTCCACTTACATCTATTAGCTACCTAATCCATTGCTTCACCCGCCATTCCACTACGTCTATTTGCAACCTATTCTACTGCCACCATCTCCTGCCACTCGTCTGTTAGCAACCTATTCAATTGCTCCACCCGCTCCTTCCCTCGTCTCTTATAGCCTATCCAACTGTCTACTCTCTTTCCACCTATGTCTGTTAGCAACCTATCCAACTGTTCCACCTGTCTTCCACTTTGTCTGATAGCAACCTATTCAACTGCTCCACCCTGCTCTTCCCTTCTTTAGCAACCTATTCAACTGCTCCACCTGCTCCTTCCATAACCTCTAGGCAACTTATTCAACTTTTAATTATTCCTGCACCACGTCGTAGCCTTTCAACTGTTCCATCCGCCCTTCCACTATGTGCTTAGCCTATTCAACTGTTTCACCCTCTCACTCATGTCTATTTGCAACTCACGAACTGCTCCACCCTCCTCCTTCCACTACATCTATTAGCAACCCATTCAGCTGCTCCACACGCCCTTCCACCATACATCCATTAGTAACCTGTCTAACTGTTCCACCCTCCTTCCACCACGCTCATTAGAAACCAATTCAATTATCCCACCAGCCTTATCTATGTCTAATAGCAACCTATACAACTGTTCCACCCAGTCCTTCCACTTTGTCTATTAGTAACCTTAACTGCTCACCCTCATTCCACCACGTTTATTAGCAACCTATTCAACTGCTCCATCCACGGTTTTACCATGTTTATTAGGAACTTATTCAACTGTTCATTGTATCTTCCACTATCTATTAGAAACTTTATTCAACTGCCCCACCAGTTTTTGCTACATCTATTAGCAACCTATTCAATTGCTCCATCATTCTTCCACACTTCTATTAGCAACCTATTCAACTGTTTCACCCGTTCTTCCACTCACTCTATTAGCAACTGTTCAACTGCTCCACCCTCCCTGGCTATTTCTGTGTGAAGATCCTGTTCAACTGTTCCACCCTCCTTCCACCACGCTCATTAGCAACCTATTAAACTGTTCACCATTCCTGCTACCTAGTTTATTAGCAACCTGTTCAACTGCCTACCCAGTTCTTTCTTTCTACTACTTATTAGTAACCTATTCAACTGTTCGCCATGCTACTTCACTACTCTATTAGCAACCTCAACTGTTCTACCCCTGTTTCCACTACGTCTGTTAGTAACCTATTCAACTGTTCCACTCTGGCCCTTCACTACATCATTAGCAACTATCTAGTTGCAATTATCTCTGCACCACGTCCATTAGCAATCTATTAAACTGTTCGATCTTCTTCCTACGCCTATTAGAACTATCAACTGTTCCACCTCCTTCCATCATGTCTGTTTGCAACTATTTAACTGTTCCACCGCCCTTTCACTTATGTCTATTATAAACTTTTTCAACTGTTCCACCACTCCTTCCACACCTCATTAGCTACCTATTCAACTGCTCCATCCCTCCCTCCATCACGCCTATTAGCAACCCATTCAACTGCCCACCAGCTCCTCCGCACGCCCATAGCATCCTGTTCAATTGTTCCATCTCCTTCCACTACGTCTTTAGCAACCTATTTAATCCTCCACCCGCCCTTCAACCTGACTATTAGCAACCTATCAACTGTTCCACCCTTCTTCCGCTACGCCTATTAGCAACTTATTCAACTGCTCCTCCCGCTCCTTCGCTACATATATAAGCAACCTATTCAACTGTTCCACTCTCCTTCACTTCGTCTATTAGCAGTTTATTCAACTGCTCCACCGCTTCCTTCCACTATTTCTATTAGTAACCTATTCAACTGTTCACCTTTCCTCCACTACTCATAACCTGTTCAGCTGTTTCACCTCTCCTTCCAGATGTCTGTTAGCAACCTTTTAATCTGCCCCATCTCTCTTTCTGCTATCTCTATAGCAACCCATTCAACTGCTCCACCCCTCCTTCCACCATGTCTATTAGTAACCTGTTCATTGCTCCAATCTCCTTCCACTACGCCTGTTAGCAACCTATTTCAATTGCTCCACCTTCTGCTTCCACTTCGCCTGTTATCAACTTATTCAACTGTTCCACCCGCTCTTCCACTACATCTATTAGCAACCTGTTCAGCTGTTCCACCCTTCCTGCCACTACGCATTAGCAATCTATTCAACTGCTCCATCCTCTCCATCCACTACCTCTATTAGCAACATTCAACACCAACCACTTATCTTCCACTATGTCTGTTGGCAGCCTATTCCTGCTGCTCCACCCTACCTCTATTAGCAGCTATTCTACTGCTCCACCTCCTCCACTATGTCTATTAGCAACCCATTAACTGTTCCACCTGCTCCTTCACGCCTAGTAACCTATCAATTGTTCCACCTCTCCTTCCACTCTGCCCATACCAACCTATTTAACCCTTCACCTCCTCAATGACTGCTAGAACCTATCAACTGTTCCTCCCGTCCCTTCCGCTACATCTATTAGAAACCTTTCAATTGTTCACCCTCTCCTTCCCTCTCTAGCATAGTAACCTATTCAACTGCTCCACTCTCTCCTTCCACTCATCTTTTTAGCAACTTATTCAACTGCTCCACTGCTCCCATCACTACTCCATTAGCAACCTATTCATTGCCCACCATCTCCTGTAACTACGTGATACTAGCAACTATTCAACTGTTCCACCCTCCTTCCACTACATTCTTAGTAACCTTCAACTGCTCCACCCTTTCCTTCCACTGTCTATTGCCAACCTATTCATGTTCACTGCCTGGCCTTCCACTACATCTATTCGCACTCATTGAACTGCCCTTCCACTACATCTATTACCAACCTATTAACTGTTCACCTGCTCTCTACTATGTCTATAAGCAACCTATTCAACTGTTCCACCTCTCCTTCCAGCCGTTTGTGCTAACCTATTCCACTGCTCACTTAGCTTCCACTATGTCTGTTAGCAACTATTCAACTGTTCATCTCGCCCTTCCACTGCCTCAGGCAACTCATTCAACTGCTCCAACCATCCTTCCACTATGTCTATTAGCAACTCATTCAACTGCTCCACTCCTCCCTTCCACTACATCTATTAGCAACCTATTCAACTGCAATTGACTATCTCCTGCCACCACGCCCAGTAGCAACTTTATTCAACTGCTCCACCTCCTCTTCCACTACTTTTATTAGCAACTCATTTAACTTCTCCTTCACGCTTATTAGCAACCTATCAACTGCTCCACTCTCCCTTCCACTACGTCTATTAGCAACCTATTCAACTGATCTCCACTACTTTACATGACCTTCAACTGCCCACCCGCTCTTTCATTATGTCTATTAGTAGCCTATTAACTGCTCTACCTCTCTTCACTACTTCAATTAGCAACCTATTCTGCTCCACCTTCCTTCCACTCGTCTGTTGGCAACTAATTCACCTGCTCCACCGCTCCTTCCACTACATCTATAGCAACCTATTCAGCTGCAACACCATCTCCTGCCACTACATCCATTAGAGTTATTCATCTGTTCCACTCCCGCCACTGTCCATTAGCAACCCATTCAACTGTTCCACCCTCCCTTCCACTCACGCCTATTAGCAACCTATTCAACTGTTCCAACCGCCCTTCCACTACATCTATTAGCAACCTATCTGACTGCACCAATTTCCTCCCTACCGCCACTAGCAACCTATTCAACTGCTCCACTCTCTCCTTCCACTACGCCTATAGCAACTTATTCAACTGCTCCTTACGTCTATTATTAACCTTTTTAACTCCTCACCTGTTTTTCTACTATGTCTATTAGCAACCTATTCAACTGCTCCAATCTCCTCTACGTCTATTAGCAACCTATTCAGCTGGTCCACCTCTCCTTCCATTACGTCTGTTGGCAACCTATTCCACTGTCACCCACCCTTCCACCACGTCTGTTAGCAACCTATTCATCCGTTCCATCCACCCTGCCATCACTCTATTGCAATTTATTCCACTGTCTCCATCCTTCCACTACGTCTATTAGTAACCCATTCAACTGCCCCATCAGCTCTTCACTATGTCTACAGTCATCTATTAACTGCCCACCAGCTCTTTCTACTGTGTCTATTAACCCATTCAACTGTTCCACTCTCCTTCCACTATGTCTATTAGTAACCTATTCAACTGTTCCATCTAATTCCTCTGCTATCTGTTAGCGAACCTATTCAATCCCCACCCTCCTTCCACTAATTATTAGTAAACCTATTCAACTGTTCCAATCTTGTTTCCTCTACATCTAGCAACTTATTTAACTGTTTACCTGTTCCTTCTACTATCTTCATTAGAATCTATCAATAGCTCCACCTGCCTTCCACTATCTCTATTAGTAACCTATTCAACTGTTCTAACTGCTCCTTCCACCACGCTCTTTAGCAACTATTAACTGGTCCACCCTCTACTCCACTACATCTATTAGCAACCTATTCAACTGCTCCACCCACTCCTTCAACCAAGTCTATTAGCAACTATTCAACTGCTCCACCTGTTCCTTCCACTATGCCTATTAGCAACCTATTCAACTGCTCCACCCGCCCTTCCCCACGCCTGTTAGCAACCCATCTATTGTCTGCTTCTTCCACTGGTGTCTGTTAGCAACCCATCCAACTGCTCCCATCTAATTCTTCCCCATCCGATAGCAACCTGTTCAACTGTTCCATACGCCCTTCCACCACTTTGTTAGTAACCTATTAATTGCTCCACCCGGCTTCCTTCACACCCCTATTAGTTACCTATCTAACTGCTGATCCGCCCTTCCACTGTTGCTCATTAGCAGCTTTCAACTGTTTCACCTGATCCACTTGGTCGCCTATAGTAACCTATCCAACTGCCTCACCAGCTCTTTTTACTATGTTATTAGTAACCTATTCAATGTTCCACCCACTCTTCCACTATGTCTATTAGTAACCGTTCAACTGCTCCCCCCAATTCCACCACGTCTGTTAGCAACCTGTTTAACTGTTCCACCCGCCTTCCACTTCTTCTATTAGCAACCTATTCAACTGCTCCACTATCTCCTGCCACTAGCCTATTAGAAACCTATTCAACTGCTCCATCCACCTTCCACTATGTCTATTAGTAACTATTTAACTGCTCCCCTTCCTTCCACTATGTCTGTTAGCAACCTGTTCATTGTTCCAATCTCCTGCCAGACTTCGTTAAGCAACCTCATTCATCTTTCCACCTCTCCTTCCACTCACGCCTATTAGCAACCCATTCAACCGTTCCAACCGCCCTTCCACTCACATCTATTAGCAACCTGTCAGTTGCTCCACCATCTCCTGTTGCTACGCCTGTTAGTAATCATTCAACTGCTCCACCTTCCTTCCACTTCTGCTATTAGTAACTTATTCAACTGTTCTACCGCTCCTTCCACTACATCTATTAGTAACCTGTTCAGCTGTCTACCATCTCCTGCCACCACGCCTGTTAAGCAATTATTAACTGCTCCATCCTTCCATCCACCACATCTATTAGCAAACTAATTCAACTGTTCCACCCTTATCTTCCACTCTGTCTGTTAGCAACCCATTCAACTGCTCCACCCACGCCTCCACTACCCCATTAGCAACCATTCAACTGCCCAATCTGGCCCTTCCACTATGTCTCTTAGCAATCATTCAACTGTTCCAGTGCCTTCTTCCGCCACGCCCTTTAGTAACCTTAATTGTTCCACCCTCCTCCACTCTCGTCTATTAGCAACCTATTTAACCCTTCACCCGCTCCTTTAACAATGACTATTAGAAACCTATTCAACTGTTCTCCGCCCTTCCGCTACATCTATTAGGAACTCCATTGTTCACCTCTTCCACTACGCTAGTAGCAACCTATCAACTGCCCAATTTCCTTCCACTATATCTTTTAGTAACTTATTCAACTGCCCGTCTGGTCCATCTATTTACTCCTATTGAACCTATTCAGCTGCTCCATCTCCTGCAACTACGTGATGTTAGCAACCTATTCCAACTGCTCCACCCTCCTTCCACCATGACTATTATAACCTATTCAACTGCTCCACCCTTCCTTCCCACTATGTCTATTACCAACCCACTAACCTGTACCCACCTGCCTCTTCCACTACATCTATTCAAGAACCCATTCAACTGTTCCTCCTACTCACATCTATTACCAACCTATTCAACTGTTCCACCTGCTCTTCTGCTCATGTCTATAAGCAACCTATTCAACTGTTCCACCCACTTCTTCCAACACGCCATTAGCAACCTATTCAGCTGCTCCACCCTCGCCTTCCACTACATCTGTTAGCAACCTATTCAACTGCTCCGTCCGCTCCTTCCACTACGTCTGTTAGCAACCTATTCAACTGCTCAACCATCTCCTTCCACTATGTCTATTAGCAACCTATTCAACTGCTCCACCCGCTCCTTCCACTACATCTATTAGCAACCTATTCAACTGCACCACTATCTCCTGCCACTACGTCTAGTAGCAACCTATTCAACTGCTCCACCCTCTCCTTCCACTACGTCTATTAGCAACCTATTCAACTGCTCCTTCCGCTACGTCTATTACCAACCTATTCAACTGCTCCACCCTCTCCTTCGACTACGTCTATTAGCAACCTATTCAACTGATCCTTCCACTACTTCTATTACAGACCTATTCAACTGCCCCACCCGCTCTTTCTACTATGTCTATTAGCAACCTATTCAACTGCTCTACCCGCTCCTTCCACTACTTCTATTAGCAACCTATTCAACTGCTCCACCCTCTCCTTCCACTACGTCTGTAGCAACCAATTCAACTGCTCCACCCGCTCCTTCCACTACATCTATTAGCAACCTATTCAACTGCAACACCATCTCCTGCCACTACATCTATTAGAAAGCTATTCATCTGCTCCATCTCCTGCCACTAAGTCTATTAGCAACCTATTCAACTGCTCCACCCTCTCCTTCCACTACGTCTATTAGCAACCTATTCAACTGCTCCAACCGCTCCTTCCACTACATCTATTAGCAACCTATTCGACTGCACCACCATTTCCTGCCACTACGTCAATTAGCAACCTATTCAACTGCTCCACCCTCTCCTTCCACTACGTCTATTAGCAACCTATTCAACTGCTCCTTCCGCTACATCTATTACCAACCTTTTTCTTAACTCGCTCACCTGCTCTTTCACTATGTCTGTTAGCAACCCATCTCAACTGCTCCACTCTGCCTCCTTCCACCACGTCTATTAGCAACCTATTCAGCTGCTCCACCCTCACCTTCCACTACATCTGTTAGCGCACTCCATTCTACTGTTCCACCCACCCTTCCCACTACGTCCGCTAGTAACCCATTCATCTGCTCCATCTGGCTCCTGCCACTACTTCTATTAGCAACCTATTCAACTGCTCCATCCGCTCCTTCCACTACGTCTATTAGCAACCTATTCAACTGCCCCACCAGCTCTTTCTACTATGTCTAATAGTAATCTATTCAACTGCCCCACCAGCTCTTTCTACTGTGTCTATTAGCAACCTATTCAACTGCTCCACCCTCTCCTTCCACTATGTCTATTAGCAACCTATTCAACTGCTCCACCCACTCCCTCTGCTATGACTGTTAGCAACCTATTCAACTCCCCCACCCTCTCCTTCCACTACATCTAATAGCAACCTATTCAACTGCTCCAACCTTGCCTTCCACTACATCTGTTAGCAACCTATTTAACTGCTTCCACCTGCTCCTTCCACTTCTCTATTCAGAACCTATTCAACTAGCTCCACCCGGCCTTCTTTCCACTCATCTCTATTAGCAACTTATTCAACTGCTCCTAACTGCTCCTTCCACTCACGCCTTTAGCAAACTATTCAACTGCTCCACCCTCTACTTCCACTTACATCTATTAGCAACCCTATTCAACTGTTCCACCCTCCCTTCAACCAAGCTCCATTAGCAACTATTCAACTGTCTCCACCTGTTCCTTCCACTCATGCCCTGTGTAGCACCTATTCAACTGCTCACCTGCTCCTTCCCCGTCTGTTAGCAACCTGTTCAATTGCTCTGCCTCTTTTCCACTATGTCTGTTAGCAACCTATCCAACTGCTCACCACTCCTTCCTCTTCATCTGATAGCAACCTATTCAACTGCTCACACGCTCATTCCACTACTCTGTTGGCAAACTATTCAACTGCTCCACCCGCTCCTTCCACTACGCTTATTAGTTACCTATTCAACTGCTCCATCCGCTCCTTCCACTACGTCTATTAGCAGCCTATTCAACTGCTTCACCTGATCCTTCCACTATGTCTATTAGCAACCTATCCAACTGCCCCACCAGCTCTTTCTACTATGTCTATTAGCAACCTATTCAACTGCTCCACCCACTCCTTCCACTATGTCTATTAGTAACCTATTCAACTGCTCCCCCTCTAATTCCACTACGTCTGTTAGCAACCTATTTAACTGCTCCACCCGCGCCTTCCACTTCTTCTATTAGCAACCTATTCAACTGCTCCACCATCTCCTGCCACTACGTCTATTAGAAACCTATTCAACTGCTCCACCCACTCCTTCCACTATGTCTATTAGTAACCTATTCAACTGCTCCACCTTCTCCGTCCACTACATCTATTAGCAACCTGTTCAGCTGCTCCACCATCTCCTGCCAGACGTCTGTTAGCAACCTATTTAACTACTCCACCCTCTCCTTCCACTACGTCTATTAGCAACCCATTCAACTGTTCCAACCGCCTCTTCCACTCACATCTATTAGCAACCTGTTCATCTGCTCCACCATCTCCTGCCACCACGCCTGTTAGCAACCCATCTTCAATTGCTCCACCTTCTCCTTCCACTTCTCCTATTAGCAACTTATTCAACTGCTCCACCCTGCCTCCTTCCACTACATCTGACAGTAACCTGTTCAGCTGCTCCACCATCTCCTGCCACCACGTCTGTTAGCAATCTATTCAACTTCATCATCCTCTCCTTCCCACTCGTCTATTGGCAACCTGTTCAGCTGCTCCACCCGCTCCTTCCACTTTCGTCTATTAGCAACCTGTTCAGGTGCACCACTCATTCCAGCCACTCACGTCTAGTGAAAATCCATTCCAGCTGTCTAATCTCTTCCTTCCACTACGCTCTTATTAGCAACCTATTCAACTGCTCCTTCCACCCTCCTCTATTATTGACCTATTCAACTGCCCCACTCAGCTCTTTTCTACTATGTCTATTAGCAACCCATTCAACTGCTCTTCCGCTTCTTCCACCACTTCCAATTAGCAACCTATTCAACTGCTCCAATCTTCCTTCCACCACGTCTGTAGCAACCTAATCTTAACTGTTCCAATTCCTATCCTTCCACTACATTATTAGCAACTCCATTCAACTGCTACACCATCTCCCGCCACTCACATCTATTAGAAAACTATTCAACTGTTCCACCATCTCCTGCCACTCATGTCTATTAGTCACCCTATTCAACTGTCCCACCCTCTCCTTCCACTACGCCTATTAACTACCCTATTACGCTGCAACCGCTCCTTCCACTACATCTATTAGCAACCTATTCAACTGCACCACCATCTTCTTCCACTACATCTATTAGCAACCTATTCAAATGCTCCAACCTTTCCTTCCACTACGTCTATTAGCAACCTATACAACTGCTCCTTCCGCTACTTCTATTACCAACATATTCAACTGCTCCACCTGCTCTTTCTACTATGTCTATTAGCAACCTATTCAACTGCTCCACCCACTCCTTCCACTACATCTGTTAGCAACCTATTCAACTGCTCCATCCGCGCCTTCCACTACGTCTGTTAGCAACCTATTCAACTGCTCCATCCGCTCCTTCCACTACGTATATTAGCAACCTATTCAACTGCCCCACCAGCTCTTTCTACTATGTCTATTAGTAATCTATTCAACTTCCCCACCAGCTCTTTCTACTGTGTCTATTAGCAACCTATTCAACTGCACCACCCATTCCCTCCGCTATGTCTCTTAGCAACCAATTCAACTCCCCCACCCTCTCCTTCCACCACGTCTCATTAGCTAACCCATTCAACCCGTTCCAAGTTTCTGTTCCACTACATCTGTTAGCAACCTATCCAACTGTTCCACCTGCTCCTTCCACTACCGCCTTTAGCAAACTATTCAACTGTTCCAATCTTCCTTCCACTACATCTATTAGCAACTTATTCAACTCTCCATCCACTCACTCAACTCAAGTCCATAGCAACTATTCAACTGTTCCACCGCTCCTTCCACTACTTCTATTAGCAACCTATTCAACTGTCCACCTGTCTCATTCCACTATGCCTATTAGCAACCTATTCAACTGCTCAACCCGCCTCCTTCCCCACGCCTGTTAAGCAACCTATCCAATTCTCTAGCCTCTCTTTCCACTCATGTCTGTTAGCAACCTAATCAACTGCTCCACCCGCTCCTTCCACTTCGTCTGTTAGCAACCTATTCAACTGCTCCACACGCTCCTTCCACTACTTCTATTAGCAACCAATTCAACTGCTCCACCCGCTCGTTCCACACTCCTATTAGCTACCTATTCAACTGCTCCATCCGCTCCTTCCACTACGTCTATTAGCAGCCTATTCAACTGCTTCACCTGCTCCTTCCACTACGTCTATTAGCAACCTATCCAACTGCCCCACCAGCTCTTTCTACTATGTCTATTAGCAAACTATTCAACTGCTCCACCCACTCCTTCCACTATGTCTATTAGTAACCTATTCAACTGCTCCACCCTCTAATTCCACTACGTCTGTTAGCAACCTATTTAACTGCTCCACCCGCTCCTTCCACTACTTCTATTAGCAACCTATTCAACTGCTCCACCATCTCTTGCCACTACGTCTATAAGCAACCTATTCAACTGCTCCACCCGCTCCTTCCACTACATCTATTAGCAACCTGTCTAGCTGTTCCAACCATCCTCCTGCCATCACGTCTGTTAGCAACCTATTCAACTGCTCCACCCTCTCCTTCCACTACGTCAATTAGCAACCTATTCATCTATCCCACCAGCTCTTTCTACTATGTCTAATAGCAACCTATTCAACTGCTCCACCCAATCCTTCCACTATGTCTATTAGTAACCTTTTCAACTGCTCCACCCTCTCATTCCACTACGTCTATTAGTAACCTATTCAACTGCCCCACCAGCTCTTTCTACTGTGTCTATTAGCAACCTATTCAACTGCTCCACCCTCTCCTTCCACTATGCCTATTAGTAACCTATCCAACTCCCCCACCCTCTCCTTCTACTACGTCTATTAGCAACCTATTCAACTGCTCCAACCTTGCCTTCCACTACCACTGTTAGCAACCTATTTAACTGCTCCACCCGTTCCTTCCACTATCTCTATTCATAACATATTCAACTGCTCCACCCTCTCCTTCCACTACATCTATTAGCAACCTATTCAACTGCTCCACCCACTCCTTCCACCATGTCTATTAGCAACTATTCAACTGCTACACGCTCTCCTTCATCACGTCTATTATCAACCTATTCAACTGCTCCACCTGCTCCTTCCACTATGACAATTAGCAACCTATTCAACTGCTCCACCCGCTCCTTCCCTCGTCTGTAGTAACCCCTATTCAATTGCTCCACCCTCTTTCGCTATATGCTCTATTAGCAACCTATCCAACTGCTCCACCCCTCTCCTTCCACTCACGTCTATTAGCAACCTATTCAACTGCTCCACTCTCCCTTCCACTCTTCTATTAGCAACCTATTCAACTGCTCCACCATCTCTTCTACCAGCCTTATTAGCAACCTATTCAACTGCTCCACCTCCTTCCACTACGTCATTAGCAGACCTATTCAACTGCTTCACCTGCTCCTTCCACTACGTCTATTAGCAACCTATCCAACTGCCCCACCAGCTCTTTCTACTATGTCTATTAGCAACCTATTCAACTGCACCACCCAATCCTTCCACTATGTCTATTAGTAACCTATTCAACTGCTCCACCCTCTCATTCCACTACGTCAGTTAGCAACCTATTTAAATGCTCCACCCGCTCCTTCCACTACTTCTATTAGCAACCTATTCAACTGCTCAACCATCTCCTGCCACTACGTCTATTAGCAAACTAATCAACTGCTCCACCCGCTCCTTCCACTACATCTATTAGCAACCTCTTCAGCTGCTCCACCATCTCCTGAAACTACGTCTGTTAGCAACCTATTCAACTGCTCATCCCTCTCCTTCCACTACGTCTATTAGCAACCTATTCAACTCTCGCACTTGCTCATTCTACTATGTCTAATAGCAACCTATTCAACTGCTCCACCCAATCCTTCCACTATGTCTATTAGTAACCTTTTCAACTGCTCCACCCTCTGATTCCACTACGTCTATTAGCAACAAATTCAATTGCTCCACCCTCACCTTCCACCATGTCTATTAGCAACCTATTCAGCTGCTCCATCCGCTCCTTCCACTATGTGTAGTAGCAACCTATTCAACTGCTTCACCTGCTCCTTTCACTACATCTAATAGCAACCTATTCAACTGCACCACCAGCTCTTACTACTATGTCTATTAGCAACCTATTCAACTGCTCCACCCACTCCTTCCACTATGCATATTAGTAACAAATTCAACTGCTCCACCCTCTCCTTCCATTACGTCCATTATCAACCTATTCAACTGCTCCACCAGCTCCTTCCACTACATCTATTAGCAACCTATTCAACTGCTCCACCCTCGCCTGCCACTACGTCTATCTGCAACCTATTCAACTGCTCCACCCTCTCCTTCCACTACATCTTTTAGCATCCTATTCAACTACTCCACCCTCTTCCTCCATTACATCAATTAGCAACCTATTCAACTGCTCCACCCGCTCCTTCCCCTACATCTATTAGCAACCTATTCAACTGCCCTACCCTCTCCTGCCACTATGTCTATAAGCAACCTATTCAACTGCTCCACCCTCTCCTTCCACTACGAATATTAGCAACCTATTCAACTGCTCCACCCTCTCCTTCCACTACGTCTATTAGCAACCCTTTAAACTGTTCCACCATCTCCTGCCACCTCGTCTATTAGCAACCTATTCAACTGCCCCACGAGCTCTTTCTACTACCTCTATTAGCAACCTATTCAACTGCTCCGCCCGCGCCTTCCACTACTTCTATTAGCAACCTATTCAACTGCTCCACCCTCTGCGTCCACTATGTCTGTTAGCAACCTATTCAACTGCTTCACCTGCTCCTTTTACTTCATCTATTAGTAACCTATTCAACTGCCCCACGAGCTCTTTCTTCTACCTCTTTTAGCAACCTATTCAACTGCTCCGCCACCGCTTTCCACTACTTCTATTAGCAACCTATTCAACTGCTTCACCCGGTCCTTCCACTGCATCTATTAGCAACCTATTCATCTGATCCACCATCTCCTGCCACTACGTCCATTAGCAATCTATTCAACTGCTCCATCCTCTCCGTCAACTACATCTATTAGCAACCGATTCAACTGCTCCACCCTCACCTTCCACTATGTCTGTTAGCCACCTATTCAACTGCTTCAACTGCTCCTTTCACTACGTCTATTAGCAACCTATTAAACTGCTCCACTCACTCCTTCCACTACCACTATTAGCAACCTATTCAACTGCTCCACCCTCTCCTTCCACTAGGTCTATTAGCAACCTATTCAACTGCTCCACCCTCTTCCTCCGCTACGTCTATTAGCAACCTAATCAACTGCTCCACCCGCTACTTCCTCTACATCTATTAGCAACCAATTCAATTGCTCCACCCTATCCTTCCACTACGTCTAATAGCAACCTATTCAACTGCTACACCCTCTCCTTCCACTATGTCTATTAGCAACCTATTAAAGTGCTCCACCCGCTCCTTCCACTGCTTCTAGTAGCAACCTATTCAACTGCTCTACCATCTCCTTCAACTACGTCTTTTAGCAACCTATTCAACTGCTCCACCCGCTCCTTCCACTACGTCTATTAGCAACCTATTCAACTGCACCACTATCTCCTGCAACGATGTCTATTAGCAACCAATCTAATCTGCTCCACTCTCCTTCCATTATGTCTATTAGCAAACTATTCAACTGCTCCTTCCACTACGTCTATTACCAACTATTCTTACTCCACCTCTCCTTCCCGACTAAGTCTATTAGCAACCTATTCAACTGCTCCTTCCGCTACGTCTATTACCAACCTATTCAACTGCCCCACTAGCTCTTTCTACTATATCTATTAGCAACCTATTCAACTGCTCTACCCGCTCATTCCAATATTTCTATCAGCAACCTATTCAACTACTACACCATCTCCTGCCACTATATCTATTAGCAAACTATTCAACTGCTCCACCATCTCCTGCAACTACGTCTATTAGCAACCTTTTCAACTGCTCCACCCTCCCCTTCCACTACATCTATTAGCTACCTAATCAACTGCAGCACCCGCTCCTTCCACTACGTCTATTAGCAACCTATTCAACTGCACCACCATCTCCTGCCACTACGTCTATTAGCAACCTATTCAATTGCTCCACCCGATCCTTCCCCTACGTCTCTTAACAACCTATTCAATTGCTCCGCCCTCTCTTTCCACTATGTCTGTTAGCAACCTATCCAACTGCTCCACCCGCTCCTTCCACTACTTCTATTAGCAACCTATTCATCTGCATCACCTGCTCCTTCCACTACTTCTATTAGCAACTTATTCAACTGCTCCACCATCTCCTGCCACTACGTCTATAAGCAACCTATTCAACTGCTCCATCCGCTCCTTCCACTATGTCTATTAGCAACCTATTCAACTGCTTCACCCTCTCCTTCCACTATGTCTATTTGCAACCTATTAAACTGCTCCACCCGCTCCTTCCACTACGTCTATTAGCAACCTATTCAGCTGCTCCAACCGCTCCTTCCACTACATCTATTAGCAACCTGTTCAACTGCTCCAACCTCTCCTTCCACAACGTCTATTAGAAACCAATTCAACTATCCCACCAGCTCTTTCTAATATGTCTAATAGCAACTTATACAACTGCTCCACCCAATCCTTCCACTATGTCTATTAGTAACCTTTTCAACTGCTCCACCCTCTCATTCCTCTACGTCTCTTAGCAACCTATTCAACTGCTCCATCCACTACTTTCACCATGTCTATTAGCAAGCTATTCAACTGCTCTACCCGCACCTTCCACTACATCTATTAGCAACCTTTTCAACTGCCCACCCAGCTCTTTCTACTAACTCTATTAGCAACCTATTCAACTGCTCCGCCCGCTCCTTCCACTACTTCTAATAGCAACCTATTCAACTGCTCCACCCTCCCCTTCCACTACATCTATTAGCTACCTAATCAACTGCTGCACCCGCTCATTCCACTACGTCTATTAGCAACCTATTCAACTGCACCACCATCCCCTGCCACTACGTCTATTAGCAACCTATTCAATTGCACCACCCTCTCCTTCCCCTTCGTCTCTTAACAACCTATTCAATTGCTCCGCCCTCTCTTTCCACTATGTCTGTTAGCAACCTATCCAACTGCTCCCCCCGCTCCTTCCACTACTTCTTTTAGCAACCTATTCAACTGCTCCACCTGCTCCTTCCACTACTTCTATAAGCAACCTATTCAACTGCTTAACCATCTCCTGCCACTACGTCTATTAGCAACCTATTCAACTGCTCCATCCGCTCCTTCCACTATGTCTAGTAGCAACCTATTCAACTGCTTCACCCTCTCCTTCCACTATGTCTATTTGCAACCTATTTGACTGCTCCACCCGCTCCTTCCACTACGTCTATTAACAACCTATTCAGCTGCTCCACACGCCCTTCCACTACATCTATTAGCAACCTGTTCAACTGCTCCACCCTCTCCTTCCACTACGTCTATTAGAAACCAATTCAACTATCCCACCAGATCTTTCTTCTATGTCTAATAGCAACCTATAAAACCGCTCCACCCAATCCTTCCACTTTGTCTATTAGTAACCTTTTCAACTGCTCCACCCTCTCATTCCACTACGTCTATTAGCAACCTATTCACCTGCTCCATCCACTACTTTTACCATGTCTATTAGCAACCTATTCAACTGCTCCACCCGTACCTTCCACTACATCTATTAGAAACCTATTCAACTGCCCCACCAGCTCTTTCTGCTACAACTATTAGCAACCTATTCAACTGCTCCAACCGCTCCTTCCACTACGTCTATTAGCAACCTATTCAACTGCTCTACCCGCTCCTTCCACTACGTCTATTAGCAACCTATTCAACTGCTCCACCCTCTCCTGCCACTATGTCTATAAGCAACCTATTCAACTGCTCCACCCTCTCCTTCCACTACGTCTATTAGCAACCTATTAAACTGCTCCACCATCTCCTGCCACCTAGTCTATTAGCAACCTATTCAACTGCCCACCCAGCTCTTTCTACTACCTCTAGTAGCAACCTATTCAACTGCTCCACCCTCTGCTTCCACTACGTCTGTTAGCAACCTATTCAACTGCTCCACCCGCTCCTTTCACTACATCTATTAGCAACGTATTCAACTGCTACACCATCTCCTGCAACTACGTCCATTAGCAATCTATTAAACTGCTCCATCCTCTCTGTCCACTACATCTATTAGCAACCGATTCAACTGCTCCACCCTCACCATCCACTATGTCTGTTAGCAACCTATTCAACTGCTTCAACCGCTCCTTTCACTATGTCTATTAGCAACCCAGTCAACTGCTCCACCCACTCCTTCCACTACCTCTATTAGTTACCTATTCAACTGCTCCACCCGCTCCTTCCACTACGTCTATTAGCAACCTATTCAACTGCTCCACCAGCTCCATCCGCTACGTCTATTAGCATCCTGTTCAATTGCTCCACCCTCTCCTTCCACTACGTCTTTTAGCAACCTATTTAACTCCTCCACCCGCTACTTCAACTCTGACTATTAGCAACCTATTCAACTGCTCCACCCTCTTCTTCTGCTACGTCTATTAGCAACCTATTCAACTGCTCCTCCCGCTCCTTCCGCTACATCTATAAGCAACCTATTCAACTGCTCCACCCTCTCCTTCCACTACGTCTATTAGCAATTTATTCAACTGCTCCACCCGCTCCTTCCACTACTTCTATTAGCAACCTATTCAACTGCTCCACCATCTTCTGCCACTACATCTATTAGCAATCGATTCAGCTGCTCCACTCTCTCCTTCCACTACGTCTATTAGCAACCTACTCAACTGCTCCACCCTCTCCTTCCACTATGTCTAGTACCAACCTATTCAACTGCTCCACCCGCGCCTTCCACTACGTCTATTAGCAACCTATTCAACTGCTCCACCATCTCCTGCCACTACGTCTATTAGCAACCTATTCAACTGCTCCAGCCTCACCTTCCACTAAGTCTATTAGCAATCTATTCAACTGCTCCACCCTCTTCCTCCACTACGTCTATTAGCAACCGATTAAACCGCTCTACCCGCTCCTTCCGCTACATCTATTAGCAACCTATTCAATTGCTACACCCTCTCCTTCCACTACGTTTATTAGCAACCTATTCAACTGCTCCACCCTCTCCTTCCACTATATCTATTAGCAAACTATTAAACTGCACCACCCGCTCCTTCCACTGCTTCTATTAGCAACCTATTCAACTGCTCAACCATCTCCTTCGACTACGTCTATTAGTAACCTATTCAACTACTCCAGCCGCCTCCTTCCACCACGCCATTAGCAACCCATCTAACTGCACCACTATCTCCTGCCACTACGTCTATTAGCAACCTATTCAACTGCTCCACCCTCTCCTTCCATTACGTCTATTAGCAAACTATTCAACTGTTCCTTCCGCTACGTCTATTACCAACCTATTCAGCTGCTCCACCCTCTCCTTCGACTACATCTATTAGCAACCTATTGAACTGCACCTTCCGCGACGTCTATTACCAACCTATTCGACTACCCAGGAGCTCTTTCTACTATGTCTACTATCAACCTATTCAACAGCTCTACCCGCTCCTTCCAATACTTCTATTAGCAACCTATTCAACTGCTACACCATCTCCTGCCACTACATCTATTAGCAAACTATTCAACCACTCCACCATCTCCTGCCACCACGCCTATTCAAGAACCTATTCAACTCGCGCCCACCCTCCTCCTTCCACTCACGCCCATTAGCAACCTTTCAACTGCTGCAACCCACCCATCCACTCACATCTATTAGCAAACCATTCAACTACTCCACCATCTCCTGCCACTACGTCTATTAGCAACCTATTCAACTGCTCCACCCACTCCTTCCACTACATCTATTAGCAACCTCTTCAATTGCCCCACCAGCTCATTCTACTACATCTATTAGCAACCTATTCAACAGCTCCACCCGCTCCTTCCACTATTTCTATTAGCAACTATTCAACTGCTCCACCCACTCCTTCCACTACGTCTGTTAGCAACCTATTCAACTGCTCCATCCGCTCCTTCCACTACATCTATTAGCAACCCATTGAACTGCTCCACCCACTCCTTCCGCCACTCTATTAGCAACCTATTCAACTGCTCCACCCGCCCTTCCACCTGCCTATTAGCAACCTATTCAACTGCCCACCAGCTCATTCTACCACGCTCTATTAGCAACCTATTCAACTGCCCCACCAGCTCTTTCTTCTACTACGCCTATTAGCAACCTATTCAACTGCTCCACCTGCTACTCCATATGTCTATTAGTAACCTATTCAACTGCCCAACCTCCCGCCACTATGTCTATTAACAACCTATTCAACTGCTCCACCTGCTACTTCCACTATGTCTTTAGCAACCTATTCAACTGCTCTCCACCATCTCCTGCCACCACGCCTATTACCAACCTATTCAATTGTTCCACCTCTCCTTCCACCACGCCCATTAGCAACCTATTCAACTGCTCAACCTGCTACCCACTCATGTCTATTAGCAACCTATTCAAACTGACCCACCCTCTCTGCCACTTCATCATTAACAACCTTTCAATTGCTCCCATCCTCCTTCCACCACGCCTATTAGCAACTATTCAACTGCTCCATCTGCTCCTTCCACTATGTCTATTAGCAACCTATTCAACTGCACCACTATCTCCTGCCACTCACGCCCATTAGCAACCTATTCAACTGTTCCACCTCTCCTTCCATTACGCCCATTAGCAAACTATTCAACTGTTCCTTCCGCCACGCCTATTACCAACCCATTCAGCTGCTCCACCCTCCTTCGACCACGCCCATTAGCAACCCATTGAACTGCACCCTTCCGCTACGCCCATATCAACCTATCTCACCGTCCCAGGAGCTCTTCTACTATGTCTACTATCAACCTATTCAACAGCTCTCCCACCTGCCTCCTTCCAACACTTCTATTAGCAACCTATTCAACTGCTCACCATCTCCTGCCACTACATCTATTAGCAAACTATTCAACCACTCCACCATCTCCTGCCACTCACGCCTATTCAGAACCATTCAACTGCGCCCACCCTCCTTCCACTCACGCTCATTAGCAACCTTTCAACTGCTGCACCCACTCCTTCCACTACATCTATTAGCAAACTATTCAACTACTCCACCATCTCCTGCCACTACGTCTATTAGCAACCTATTCAACTGCTCCACCCACTCCTTCCACTACATCTATTAGCAACCTCTTCAACTGCCCCACCAGCTCATTCTACTACATCTATTAGCAACCTATTCAACAGCTCCAACCCGCTCCTTCCACTATTTCTATTAGCAACTATTCAACTGCTCCACCCACTCCTTCCACTACGTCTGTTAGCAACCTATTCAACTGCTCCATCCGCTCCTTCCACTACATCTATTAGCAACCTATTGAACTGCTCCACCCACTCCTTCCGCTACCTCTATTAGCAACCTATTCAACTGCTCCACCCGCTCCTTCCACTTCGTCTATTAGCAACCTATTCAACTGCCCACCAGCTCATTCTACTACGTCTATTAGCAACCTATTCAACTGCCCCACCAGCTCTTTCTACTACGTCTATTAGCAACCTATTCAACTGCTCCACCTGCTACTTCCACTATGTCTATTAGTAACCTATTCAACTGCCCCACCCTCTCCTGCCACTATGTCTATTAACAACCTATTCAACTGCTCCACCTGCTACTTCCACTATGTCTTTAGCAACCTATTCAACTGCCCCACCATCTCCTGCCACTACGTCTATTACCAACCTATTCAATTGCTCCACCCTCTCCTTCCACCACGCCCATTAGCAACCTATTCTAACTGCTCAACCTGCTACTCCACTCATGTCTATTAGAAACCTATTCAAACTGACCCACCCTCTCTGCCACTTCATCATTAACAACCTTTCAATTGCTCCATCCTCCTTCCACCACGCCTATTAGCAACCTATTCAACTGTTCCATCTGTTCCCTTCCACTATGTCTATTAGCAACCCATTCAACTGCACCACTATCTCCTGCCACCACGCCTATTAGCAACCCATTCAACTGTTCCACCCTCCTTCCATTACGCTCATTAGCAACCATTCACCTGTTCCTTCCCACAGCCGCCTTCTACCAACCCATTCAGCTGCTCCACCCTCTCCTTCGACTACGTCTATTAGCAACCTATTGAACTGCACCTTCCGCTACGTCTATATCAACCTATTCGACTGCCCCAGGAGCTCTTTCTACTATGTCTACTATCAACCTATTCAACAGCTCTACCCGCTCCTTCCACACTTCTATTAGCAACCTATTCAACTGCTACACCATCTCCTGCCACTACATCTATTAGCAAACTATTCAACTACTCCACCATCTCCTGCCACTACGTCTATTCGCAACCTATTCAACTGCGCCACCCTCTCCTTCCACTACGTCTATTAGCAACCTTTCAACTGCTGCACCCCACTCCATCCACTCACATCTATTAGCAAACTATTCAACTACTCCACCATCTCCTGCCACTACGTCTATTAGCAACCTATTCAACTGCTCCACCCACTCCTTCCACTACATCTATTAGCAACCACTTCAACTGCCCCACCAGCTCATTCTACTACATCTATTAGCAACCTATTCAACAGCTCCACCCGTTCCTTCCACTATTTCTATTAGCAACTATTCAACTGCTCCACCCACTCCTTCCACTACGTCTGTTAGCAACCTATTCAACTGCTCCATCCGCTCCTTCCACTACATCTATTAGCAACCTATTGAACTGTTCCACCCACTCCTTCCGCTACCTCTATTAGCAACCTATTCAACTGCTCCACCCGCTCCTTCCACTTCGTCTATTAGCAACCTATTCAACTGCCCACCAGCTCATTCTACTACGTCTATTAGCAACCTATTCAACTGCCCCACCAGCTCTTTCTACTACGTCTATTAGCAACCTATTCAACTGCTCCACCTGCTACTTCCACTATGTCTATTAGTAACCTATTCAACTGCCCCACCCTCTCCTGCCACTATGTCTATTAACAACCTATTCAACTGCTCCACCTGCTACTTCCACTATGTCTTTTAGCAACCTATTCAACTGCCCCACCATCTCCTGCCACTACGTCTATTACCAACCTATTCAATTGCTCCACCCTCTCCTTCCACTACGTCTATTAGCAACCTATTCAACTGCTCAACCTGCTACTTCCACTATGTCTATTAGCAACCTATTCAACTGACCCACCCTCTCTGCCACTTCGTCTATTAACAACCTTTTCAATTGCTCCATCCTCTCCTTCCACTACGTCTATTAGCAACCTATTCAACTGCTCCATCTGCTCCTTCCACTATGTCTATTAGCAACCTATTCAACTGCACCACCCTCTCCTTCCACTAGGTCTATTAGCAACCTATTCAACTGCTCCACCCTCTTCCTCCGCTATGTCTATTAGCAACCTATTCAACTGTTCCTCCTCCCTTCCACTACGCTATTAGCAACCTATTCAACTGCTCCACCCTCTCCTTCCACTACGTCTGTTAGCAACCTATTCAACTGCTCCACCCGCTCCTTCCACTAGATCTATTAGCAACCTATTCAACTGCTACACCATCTCCTGCCACTACATCTATTAGAAACCTATTCAACTTCTCCACAATCTCCTGCCACTACATCTATTAGCCACCTATTCAACTGCTCCATCCTCTCCTTCCACTACATCTATTAGCAACCTATTCAACTGCTCCACCCGCTCCTTCCACTATGTCTATTAGCAACCTATTCAACTGCACCACCATCTCCTGCCACTATGTCTATTAGCAACCTATTCAACTGCTCCACCCTCTCCTTCCACTACGTCTATTAACAACCTATTCAACTGCTCCTTCCGCTACATCTATTACCAACCTATACAACTGCCCCACCAGCTCTTTCTAATACGTCTATTAGCAACCTATTCAACTGCTCCACCCTCTTCTTCTGCTACGTCTATTAGCAACCTATTCAACTGCTGCACCATCACATTCCACTACGTGTATTAGCAACCTAGTCAACTGCTCCACCCTCTCCTTCCACTAAGTCTATTAGCAAAATATTCAGCTGCACCACCCTCGCCTTCCACTACATCTGTTAGCAACCGATTCAACTGCTCCACCCACTCCTTCCACTACGTCTGTTAGCAACCTATCCAACTGCTCCATCCGCTCCTTCCACTACGCCTGTTAGCAACTCTTCAACTGCTCCATCCGCTCCTTCCACTACGTCTATTAGCAACCTATTCAACTGCCCCACCAGCTCTTTCTACTATGTCTATTAGCTATCTATTCAACTGCCCCACCAGCTCTTTCTACTGTGTCTACTAGCAACCTATTCAACTGCTCCACCAACTCCCTCCGCTATGTCTGTTAGCAACCTATTCAACTCCACCACCCTCTCCTTCCACTACTTCTATTAGCAACCTATTCAACTGATCAACCATCTCCTTCCACTATGTCTATTAGCAACCCATTAAACTGCTCCACCCTCTCCTTTCACTACGTCAATTAGCAACCTATTCAACTGCACCACTATCTTCTGCCACTACGTCTAGTAGCAACCTATTAAACTGCTAAACCCTCTCCTTCGACTACGTCTATTAGCAGCCTATTCAACTGTTCTTCCCCACGCCCATTACTCGCTTAGTCAACTGCCTCACCAGCTCTTTCTACTATGTCTATTAGCAACCAATTCAACTGCTCTACCCGCTCCTTCCACAACTTCTATTAGCAACCTATTCAACTGCTCCACCCTCTCCTTCCACTACGTCTGTTAGCAACCTATTCAACTGCTCCACCCCTCCTTCCACTACATCTATTAGCAACCTATTCAACTGCTACACCATCTCCTGCCACTACATCTATTAGAAAACTATTCAACTTCTCCACCATCTCCTGCCACTACGTCTATTAGTAACCTATTCAACTGCACCACACTCTCCTTCCACTACGTCTATTAGCAACTATTTCAACTGTTCCACCCGCTCCTTCCACTACGTCTATTAGCAACCTATTCAACTGCTCCTTCCACTACATCTATTACCAACCTATTCAACTGCCCCACCTGCTCTTTCTACTACGTGTATTAGCAACCTATTCAACTGCTCCACCCTCTTCTTCCGCTACGTCTATTAGCAACCTATTCAACTGCTCCACCCTCACATTCCACACGCCTATTAGCAACTCCATTCAACTGCTCCACCCTCCTTCCACCTGCTTCCATTAGCAAAATATTGAGCTGCTCCACCCTCGCCTTCCACTACATCTGTTAGCAACGTATTCAACTGCTCCACCCACTCCTTCCACTACGTCTGTTAGCAACCTATTCATCTGATCCATCCGCTCCTTCCAGTACGTCTGTTAGCAACCTATTCAACTGCTCCATCCACTCCTTCCACTACGTCTATTAGCAACCTATTCAACTGCCCCACCAGCTCTTTCTACTATGTCTATTAGCTCTCTATTCAACTGCCCCACCAGCTCTTTCTACTGTGTCTACTAGCAACCTATTCAACTGCTCCACCAACTCCCTCCGCTATGTCTGTTAGCAACCTATTCAACTGCACCACCCTTTCCTTCCACTACGTCTTTTAGCAGCCTATTCAACTGCTCCACCCTTGCCTTCCTCTACATCTGTTAACAACCTATTTAACTACTCCACCCGTTCAATCTACTATCTCTATTAGTAACCTATTCAACTGCTCCACCCGCTCCTTCCACTATCTCTATTAGCAACCTATTCAACTGCTCCACCTGCTCCTTCCACTACGTCTTTTAGCAAACTATTCAACTGCTCCACCCTCTCCTTCCACTACATCTATTAGCAACCTATTCAACTGCTCCACCAACTGCTTCCACCATGTCTATTAGCAACTATTCAACTGCTCCACGCTCTCCTTCCATCACGTCTAATAGCAACCTATTCAACTGCTCCACCTGCTCCTTTCACTATGTCTATTAGCAACCTATTCAACTGCTCCACCCGCTCCTTCCCCTACGTCTGTTAGCAACCTATTCAATTGCTTCGCCCTCCCTTTCCACTATGTATGTTAGCAACCTATCCAACTGCTCCTCCCGCTCCTTCCTCTTCTTCTGTTAGCAACCTATTAAACTGCTCCACCCGCTCCTTCCACTCACTCTATATTAGCAACATATTCAACTGTCCACCCGTCCCTTCCACCACGCCCATTAGCCACCTATCCAACTGCTCCACTCCTTCCACCATGTCCACTAGCAGCCTATTCAACTCGTTTCACCTGTTCCCTTCCACCACGCCCATTAGCAACCCATTCAACTCGTCCCCACCAGCCTATCTCTGCTCATGTCTTTAGCAACTCCTATTCAACTGTTCCACCCACCCTTCCACTATGTCTATTAGTAACCTATCCAACTGCTTACTCCTCCTCATTCTACTAGGTCTGTTAGCGAACCTATTTAACTGTCTCCGGCCCTTCCACTCACTTGTATTTAGCAACCTATTCAACTGTTTCCATCGTCTTCTCGGCACTACCGCCCATTAGCAATCTATTCAACTGCTTCATCCGCTCCTTCCACTACGTCTGTTAGCAACCTATTCAACTGCTTGACCCGCTCGTTCCACAATATCTATTAGCAACCTATTCAACTGCTCCACCCGCTCCTTCCACTATGTCTTTTAGCAACCTATTCAACTGCTCAACCCGCTCCTTCCACAACATCTATTAGCAACCTTTTCTGCTGCTCCACCATCTCCTGCCACTACGTCT
Source organism: Neoceratodus forsteri (assembly GCA_016271365.2). Taxonomy (NCBI): domain Eukaryota; kingdom Metazoa; phylum Chordata; order Ceratodontiformes; family Ceratodontidae; genus Neoceratodus; species Neoceratodus forsteri. The sequence goes on from CM028132.1 coordinate 1,442,730,615, forward strand.
ATTAGCAACCTATTCAACTGCTCCACCCTCTGCTTCCACTACGTCTATTAGCAACCTATTCAACGGTCCCACCAGCTCTTCTATCACATCTATTAGCAACATATGCAACTGCTCAATCTCTGGCCCTTCCACTTATGTCTATTAGTAACCCATTCAACTCTGCATCCGCTTCTTCCACTATGTCTATTATAAACCCATTCAACCGTTTCACCTGGTTCTTCACCACATCTTAGCAACCTATTCAACTGCCCCACCAGCTCTTTCTTCTATATCTATTGGCAACCTATTCAACTGCTCCACCCACTCCTTCCACTATGTCTATTAATAACCTATTCAACTGCTCCACCCTCTCCTTCCATTATGTCTATTATGAACCTATTCAACTGCTCCACCTGCTCCCTCCACTACATCTATTAGCAACCTATTCAAGTGCTCCACCCTCTCCTGCCACTACGTCTATCAGCAACCTATTCATCTGCTCCACCCTCTCAGGCCTCTAGATCAATTAGCAGCCTATTCAACTGCTCCACCCTTCCTTCCACTCATGTCTTTAGCAACCTATCCAACTGCTCCACCCTCTACTCCATCACGACTATTAGCAAATCCTTCAACTGCACCTCTGTCTGCCCTTCCCCACATTCATTAGCGAACCTATTCAACTGCTACACCATCTCCTGCCACTTCACATCCATTAGCAAATCTGTTCAACCACTCCACCATCTCTGCCACTTTCGTCCTATTAGCAACCTATTCAATCAGCTGCCCTTCCTCCTTCCACTCACGTTAGCAACCTATTCAACTGCTACACCATCTCCTGCCACTACATCTATTAGCAAACTATTCAACTACTCCACCATCTCCTGCCACTACGTCTATTAGCAACCTATTCAACTGCGCCACCCTCTCCTTCCACTACGTCTATTAGCAACCTATTCAACTGCTGCACCCACTCCTTCCACTACATCTATTAGCAAACTATTCAACTACTCCACCATCTCCTGCCACTACGTCTATTAGCAACCTATTCAACTGCTCCACCCACTCCTTCCACTACATCTATTAGCAACCTTCAATTGTCTTTCCACTCCTTCCTCTACATCTATTAGCAACCTATTGAATTGTTCCATGCTCTCCTCCGCTGTCTATTAGCAACCCATTGAACTGCTCCACCCGCCCTTCCGCTACCCTATTAGCAACCATTCAACTGCTCCATCCGGCCCTTCCACTCTGCCCATTAGCAACTCATTCAACTGCCCCACCAGCCTTCTAACCACGCCCATTAGCAAACTATTAACTGCTCCAGCTGCTTCCACTATGTCTATTAGCAACCTATTTAACTGCCCTACTCTTCCTTCCCTATGTCTATTAGCAGCCTATTCAACTGTTTCACCTGTTCCTTCCACTTGTCTATTAGTAACCTATTCAATCTGCCTCACCTTCTCTTTCTACTATGTCATTAGTAACCTATTAATTGTTCCACCTTTCCTTCCACTATCCCATTAGTAACCTATCAACTGCCTCCTGCTCCTCCACTATGTCTGTTAGCAACCTGTTCAACTGCCCCACCCTTCCTGCCACTTCCGCTCATTAACAACCTTTCTAACTGTTCCACCCTCCTCCACTAGGTCTATTAGCAACCTATCAACTGCTCCACTCTTCTTCCGCTATGTTATTAGCAACCTATTCAACTGTTTCCCGGGCTTTCTTCCGCTACTTCTATTAGCAACCTATTCAACTGTCCAATCTCCTCCTTCCACCACGCCTGTTAAGAACCTATTCAACTGTTCCACCCCTCTTCCACTAGACTATTAGCAACCTATTCAACTGCTCCACCTCTCCTTCTATTACGTCTATTAGCAACCTATTCAACTTCTCCACTTCTCCGCCACTTATTAGCCACCTATTCAACTGTTCCCTCCTTCCACCACGCCTATTAGCAACTTATTCAACTGCTCACCTGTCCTTCCACCACGCCTATAGCAACCTATTCAACTGCACCACCATCTCCTGCCACTCCGCTATTAGCAACCTATTCAACTGTTCACCCCTCCTTCCACTCACGCCTATTAGCAACCTATTCAACTGCTCTTCCGCTACGTCTATTACCACTCATTTAACTGTCTTCATTAGCTCTTCCCATGCTCATTAGCAACCCATTCAACTGTTCCACTCTCTTCCTTGCTACCATTAGCAACCTATCCAACTGTTCCACCATCACATTCCACACGTATTAAACCCATTCAAGTGTTCCATCTTCCTCCACCAAGTCTATTAGCACAATATTCAGCTGCACCAGTCTTGCTCTCCACTCACATCTGTTGCAACCGATTAACTGTTCCACCTACCCTTCCACCACCTGTTAGCAACCTATTCAACTTCCATCCGTCTTTTCCACTACGTTTGTTAGTAACTTTCAACTGCTCCATCCGCCTTTCCACTACGTCTGTTAGCAACCATTCAACTGCCCCACCAGTTTTTTCTATTTGTTCATTATTCATTCAACTGCCCCACCAGCTCTTCTACTGTGTCTCTAGCAACTATTCAACTGCTCCACCACCCTGTGCTTATGTCTGTTAGCAACCTATTCAACTCCAATTCTTCTCCTTCCACTTCAGGCCTATAGCAACCTATTCAACTGATCAACCATCTCCTTCCACCATGTCCATTAGCAACCATTAAACTGTTTCATCCTCTCCTTTCACCACGCCAATTAGCAACCTATTCAACTGCACCACCATCTCTGCCACGCTCAGTAGCAACCGAACTGCTAACCTCCTTCACCACGCCCATTAGCAGCCCATCTATCTGTTCCTTCCCCACGCCTTATTACTGTTTGGTGTCCTGCCCCACCAGCTCTTCTACTATGTCTAGCAACCATTCTATCTGTTCTACCTGGCCTTCCATCATTTCTATTAGCAACCTATTCAACTGTTCCACCTCCTTCCACGCCTGTTAGCAACTCATTCAACTGCTCCACCCTCCTTCCACTACATCACTTAGCAACCCATCTTCTGCTGCTACACCATCTCCTGCCACTACATCTATTAGAAAACTATTCAACTTCTCCACCATCTCCTGCCACTACGTCTATTAGTAACCTATTCAACTGCACCACCCTCTCCTTCCACTACGTCTATTAGCAACTATTTCAACTGTTCCACCCGCTCCTTCCACTACGTCTATTAGCAACCTATTCAACTGCACCACAATCTCCTGCCACTACATCTATTAGCAACCTATTCAACTGCTCCACCCTCTCGTCCACTACGTCTATTAGCAACCTATTCAACTGCTCCTTCCACTACATCTATTACCAACCTATTCAACTGCCCACCGCTCTTTCTATCACGCATTAGCAACCGATCTAACTGTTCCACCCTTCTTCCGCACGTCATTAGCAACCTATTCAACTGCTCCACCTCACATTCCACCTTCGTCTATTAGCAACCTATTCAACTGCTCCACCCTTCCTTCCACTGCTTCCATTAGTAACATTGAGTTGCTCCACCTCGCTCCACTACATCTGTTGCAACGATTCAACTGCTCCACCCACCCTCCACTCACGCCTGTTAGCAACCTATTCATCTGATCCATCCGCTCCAGTACGCCTGTTAGCAACCTATTCAACTGCTCCATCCACCCCTTCCACTCCGTCTATTAGCAACCTATTCAACTGCTCCATCAGCTCTTTCTTACTATGTCTATTATGCTCTATTCAACTGCCCACCAGCCTTTACTGTGTTACTAGCAACCTATTTAACTGTTCCACCAACCCTCCTATGTCTGTTAGCAACCTATTCAACTGCATTCACCCTCCTTCCACTACGTTTTGCAGTTTATTTAATGTTCCACCCTGTCTTCCCTACATCTGTGTCAAATCTATTTAACTGCCCACCTGTCAATCACTCATCTTATTATAACTTATTCAACTGTTTCACCGGTTTTCCACTATCTCATTAGTAACTATTTAACTGTTCACCCCTTCCCTCGACTTTTTACAAACTATTCAACTGCTGCACCCTTCCTCCCTTCACACCCATTAGCAACCTCTCTTAACTGTTCCCATTAACTGTTTCACCTGTTCCATAGCAACCATTTAACTGCTCCACACCTCCTTCCACCACGCCCACAGCAACCTATTCAACGTTCCACCTGCTCCTTCACTTATGTCTATAGCACCCATCCAACGGTTCCACCTGCTCCTTCCCCACGGCCTGTTAGCAACCCATCCATTGTCTGCCTCCTTTCCCATTATGTACAGCAGCAACCATCCAACTCCCTCCTGCCCTTCCCTCTGTCTGTTAGCAACCCATTAAACTGTTCCACCCGCCTCTTCCACTACTTCATTAGCAACATATTCAACTGTCCCCGCTCCTTCCCACCGTCTATTAGCTACCTATTCAACTGCTCCATACTCTCCTTCCACTATGTCTATTAGCAGCCTATTCAACTGCTTCACCTGCTCCTTCCACTACGTCTATTAGCAACCTATTCAACTGCCCCACCAGCTCATTCTACTATGTCTTTTGGCCTTTCATGCCCCTCCTTCCACTATGTCTATTAGTAACTTATTCACCTGCTGTACCCTCCATTCTACTAGGTCTGTTAGCAACTATTTACTGCTCCCTGCCCTTCCACACTTGTATTGTAACCTATTCAACTGTTCCACCGCTTCTGCCACTATCGTTCACGTCCCTAAAACTGCTCCATCCGCCCTTCCACTACGCTGTTAGTAACCTATTCAACTGCTTGACCTTCCTGTCTCCATTACCCATAGAACTTAATCAACTGTTCCAATCTGCCTCCACTATGTCTTTAGCAACCTATTCAACTGTTCAACCTGGCCTTCCATAACATCTATTAGCAACCTTTCTGTTGCTCCACCATCTCCTACTACGCCCATAGCAACCTATCAACTGTCTAATTCCTGTTTCACCACGTCCATTAGCAACCTATTCAACGGTCCCACCAGCTCTCAATTCATTTATACAACATATGCAACTGTCCAATCGGCCCTTCCACTATGTCTATTAGTAACCTATTCAACTGTTCCATCCACCTTCCATTATGTCTATTATAAACCTATTTAACTGTTTCACCTGTTCCTTCACTACATCTGTTATAACCTATTCAACTGCCTCCCATTAGCTCTTTCTTCTATATCTATGGCAATTTATTCAACTGTTCCACCCACCTTCCACTATGTCCATATTAACCTGTTCAACTGCTCCACCCTCCTTCCATTATGTCTATTGAACCCATTCAACTGTTCCATCTGTTCCTCCACCACATCTGTTAGCAACCTATTCAAGTGTTCACCCTCCTGCCACTACGTCCACTGCAACCTATTCATCTGTTCCACCCCTCAGGCCTCTAGATCAATTAGCAGCCTATTCAACTGCTCCACCTCCTTCACTGTCTTTACAACCTGTTCTGCTGTTCCACCCCACTCTTATCAATAATTATTAGCAATTAAACTGGCACCCGGCCCTTCCCCCATCTATTAGCGCAACCTATTCAAACTGCTGCACCATCTCCTGCCACTACATCTATTAGCAAACTATTTAACTAGTCCACCATCTCCTGCCACCACGTCTAGAACCTATTCAATCTGCGCCACCTCTCCTTCCACTACGTCACAGTAACCTATTCAACTGTTGCACCTACTTCTTCCATTACATCTATTAGCAACTCTTAACCATTCATTATCTCCTGCCACTACGTTTATTAGCAACCTATTCACTGCTCCACCCACCTTCCACTACATCTATTAACAACCTCACCTGTCCCACCAGCCATTCACTACATCTAGAACCCATTCACAGCTCCCATTCGTCCTTCCACTATTTCTCATATAACTATTCAACTGCTCCACCCTTCCTCCACGCTGTTGAAGTAACTATTCAACTGCCCATCCTCGCCCACTATACCTATTATAACCTATTGAACTGTTCCACCATCCTTCCCAATTTATTAGCAATCTATTAACTGCTCCACCCGCTTCCTTCTTTCGGCTCATTACAACCTATTTAACTGCCCACCAGCTCATTCTACTTCACGCCCATTAGCAACCTATCAACTGTCCCCACCAGCTCTTCTACTCACGTCATTAGCATCCTATTCAACTGTTCCACTTTGCTTCCATTATGTCTATTAGCAACCCAATTGCCCCACTCTCCTGCCACTTATGTCTATTAACAACCTATCAACTGTTCCACCTGCTACTCCACTATGTCTATTAGCAACTTATTCAACTGCTCTAATTTCCTGCCACTACGTCTATTACCAACCTATTCCGATTTGTTCCCCTTCCCTTCCACTACGCCTATTAGCAACCTATAACCTGTTCCCCTGCTACTCCACTATGTCTATTAGCAACTAATTCAATTGTTCTACTTCCTTCCTCTTCTGTCTATATCAATTCTAATTGTTCTATCCTCCTTCCACTACGCTATTAGCAACTTATTCAATTGCTCTATCTGTTCTTCCACTATGTCTTTAGCAACTATTCAACTGTCCACTCTTCCTTCCACCAGGTCTATTACAACCCTTCCACTGTTCCACCCTCTTCCTCCGCTTATGTCTATTAGCAACCTATTCAACTGCTCCACCCGCTCCTTCCACTATGTCTATTAGCAACCTATTAAACTGCTCCACCCGCTCCTTCCACTGCTTCTATTAGCATCCTATTCAACTGATCAACCATCTCCTTCCACTATGTCTATTAGCAACCCATTAAACTGCTCTACCCGCTCCTTCCACTACGTCTATTAGCAACCTATTCAGCTGCACCACTATCTCCTGCCACTACGTCTAGTAGCAACCATTGAACTGTTCCACCCTTCGATTATCTATTAGCACCTATTCAACTGTTCTTCCACTGTCTATTAGCAACCATTCAACTGCCCCACCATCTGCTTCTACTATGTCTATTAGCAACCATTCAACTGTTTCACCGGCCCTCCACTATCTATTAGCAACCTATTCAACTGCTCCACCCTCCTTCCACCACGCCTGTTGCAACCATTCAACTGTTCCACCCGCCCACTAGATCTATTAGCAACCTATCTAACTGCTACACCATCTCCTGCCATTACATCTATTAGGAAACTTATTCAATCTCCCTGCCACTACATCTATTAGCCATTTATTCAATCTGTTCCATCCTTCCTTCCACTCACGCCTATTAGCAACCTATTCAACTGCTCCACCCGCCTTCCACTCACGCCTATATTAGCAACCTATTCAACTGCACCATCATCTCCTGCCACTACCTCTATTAGCAACCTATTCAACTGTCTACTCTCCTTCCACCACGTCTATTAACAACCCATTCAACTGCTCCTTGCCCACATCTGTTATCAACCTATACAATGTCCACCAGTTCTTTAATACGGTTATTAGCAATCTATTCAACTGCTCATCTTTTTCCCATGCTATTTGTAACCTATTCAACTGTTCCACCATCACATTCCACTCACTGTATTGTAGCAACTTATTCAACTGCTCCATCCTTCCTTCCATCAAGTCTATTACAAATATCGCTGCACCCCCCTCGCCCACTCATCTGTTAGCACCATTCAACTGTTCCACCGACCCTTCCACCACGCTGTTAGCAACCTATTCAACTGCTCCATCCGCTCCTTCCACTACGTCTGTTAGCAACTCTTCAACTGCTCCATCCGCTGCTTCCACTACGTCTATTAGCAACCTATTCAACTGCCCCACCAGCTCTTTCTACTATGTCTATTAGCTATCTATTCAACTGCCCCACCAGCTCTTTCTCCTGTGTCTACTAGCAACCTATTCAACTGCTCCATCAACTCCCTCCGCTATGTCTGTTAGCAACCTATTCAACTCCACCACTCTCTCCTTCCACTACGTCTATTAGCAACCTATTCAACTGATCAACCATCTCCTTCCACTATGTCTATTAGCAACCCATTGAACTGCTCCACCTCTCCTTTTCACTCAGGTCAATTACAACCCATTCCACTGCACCACTATCTCTGCCACCACGCCCAGTAGCATCCTATTAACTGGCTAAACCTCCACTTCCTGACCATCGCCCATTAGCAGCCTATTCAACCGTTCTTCCCCACGGCCCATTACCGTTTAGTCAACTGCCCCACCAGCTCTCACTATGTCATTAGCAATCAATCCAACTGTTCTCCACCCTTGTCCTTCCACAACTCCTTATTAGCAACCTATCCATCCGTTCCACCTCCTTCCATTATGGCTGTTAGCAACCTATTCAATTGTTCCACCCTCCTTCCACTTTTACTCTATTAGCAACCTATTCAACTGCACCATCTCCTGCCACTACATCTATTAGAAAATTATCTCCCACCATCTCCTGCCACGCCGGCTATAACCTATTCAACTGCACCCACCCTCCTTCCACTACGCCTATTAGCAATCTGTTTCAACTGTTCCACCCTCCTCCACCACGCTCCATAAACCCATTCAACTGCTCCTTCCACTACATCCATACCCACCCATTCAACCGTCTCAATCTGCTCTTCTACTCACGCCTAATTAGCAACCTATTCAACTGCCCACCCTCTTCTTCCACTGCCTATTAGCAAACATAGCTGCTCCACCCCGCCTTCCACTCATCTGTTAGCAACGATTCAACTGTTCCACCCACCCTTCCACTCACGCCTGTTAGCAACCTATTCATCTGATCCATCCGCTCCTTCCAGTACGCCTACGTAACCCTATTCAACTGTTCCATCCACCTTCCACTCACGCCTATTAGCAACTTATTCAACTGCCCTACTTAGTTTTTTCTACTTATGTCTATTAGCTCTCATTCAACTGCCCATCAGCTCTTTCTGTGTCTATTAGCAACCTATTCAACTGTTCCACCCTCCCTTCTGCTATGTCTTTAGCAACCTATTCAATCCACCACCCTCCTCCACCACGCTTAGCAGTCTATTCACTGTTCCACCTTGCCTCCCTTACATCTGTTAATAACCGATGAACACTTCAATTGCTCAATTTATTATCTTTATTATTAACTATTCAACTGCTCCACCTGCTCTTCCACTATCTCTCTAGCAACCTATTCAACTGTTCCACCTGCCCTTCCATTGTCTTTGAACTATTCAACTGTCCAATTCTCCCTTCCACTACATCTACTAGTAACCTATTCAACTGTTCCACTTAACTGCTTCCACCATGTCTATTAGCAACATTCAACTGTTCCACGCCTCCTTCCATCCAATAGCAACCTATTCAACTGCTCCACCTGTCTTCACTATGTCTATTAGCAACCTATTCAACTGTTCCATCTCCCTTCCCCACATCTGTTAAGCAACCTATTCAATGCTCCTCCCTTCACTATGTATGTTAGCAACCTATCCAACTGTTCTCCCTGCCCTTCCACTCTGCCTGTTAGTAACTCATTGAACTGTTCCACCCGCTCCCTCACTCTTCCTAGCAACCTATTCAACGTCTAATCTCCCTTCCACCACGCTGTATTAGCCACCATTTAACTGTCCATCCTCCTTCCACTATGTCTATTAGCAACCTATTCAACTGTTCCATCTGTCTTCCACCACGCCTGTTAGCAACTTCAACTGTTCTATCCGCCTTCTACCACGCCTATTAGTAACCTGTTTAACTGTTCTACTCAGTTTTTCATTTATGTCATTACTATCTATTCAACTGTCCCACCAGCTCTTCTACTGTGTTTACTAGCAACCTATTCAACTGCCCACCAACTCCTCCACTATGTCTGTTAGCAACCTATCAACTCCATCCATCTCCTTCCACTACATCATTAGCAACCTGTTCAACTGATCACCATCTCCACTATGTCATTAGCAACCCACAACTGTCCACTCTTCCTTCTTACTACTGCCCATTAGTAACCTATTCAACTGCACCACTATCTTCTGCCACTGCCCAGTAGCAACCTATTAAACTGTTGACCCTCTCCTTCGACTCATGCCCATTACAGCCCATCTAATCCTTTCCTCCTCACTGCCCATTTGCTTTGGTCAACTGTCCACCAGCTCTTCTACTATGTCTATTAGCAACCAATCCAACTGCTCTACCTTGCCCATGAACTCATTAGCAACCTGTTCAACTGCTCCACCTCTCCTCCACCACGCCTGTTAAGCATCTAACTGCTTAATCTCTCCTTCCACTACATCTATTAGCAACTATCCAATCACACCATCTCCTGTCATTAATCTATTAAAAACGATTTAATCTCACCATCTCCTGCCACTACGTCTATTAGTAACCTGTCTAACTGCACCATCTCCTTCCACTATGTCCACAGCAACATTTCAACTGTTCCACTCGCCCTTCCACCACTCTCAGCAACCTATTCAATTGCAATTCACAACTCCTGCCACTCATCATTAGCAACCTATCAACTGCTCCACCTCTCATTCCACTTACATCTATTTGTAACTTATTTAACTGTTCCCCACTACATCTATACAACCTATCAACTGCCCCACTGCTCTCTCTTCACGTGTATTAGCAACCCATTCAACTGTTCCAATCTCTTCCCGCTACGCCTATAGCAACCATTCAACTGTTCCCACCTCACATTCCACCACGCTCATTAGCAACCTATCCAACTGTTCCACCCTCCCTCCACCTGCTCCATTAGCAACATTGATTGCTCCACCGCTCTTCCACTTGATCTGTTAGCAACGATTCAACTGTTCCACCCACCCCTCCACTGCCTGTTACAACCTATTCATCTGATCCGCCCTTCCAGTACGCCTGTTAGCAACCTATCAACTGCTCCATCCACCCTTCCACCACGCCCATAGCAACCTGTTCAACTGCCCCACTAGCTCTTTCTATATGTTCATTTCTTATTCAACTCCTGTAGTCCTTTCTACTGTTCACTAGCAACTTATTCAACTGTTCACCAATCCCTCCGCTATGTCTGTTAGCAACCTATCAACTGCACCACTTCTCCTCCACTACGTCTTTAGCAGCCTATTCAACTGCTCCACTCTTGCCTTCCTCACATCTGTTAACTCCATTTAACCATCTCATCTGCTCAATCTACTATCTCATTAGTAACCTATTCAACTGTCTACTCTCCCTTCCACCATCTCTATTAGCAACCTATTCAACTGCTCCACCTGTCTTCCACTGCGACTTTTAGCAAACTATTTAACTGTTCCACTCTCTCCACTACATCTATAGCAACCTATTCAACTGTTCCATTAACTGTTTCCAGTATGTCATTAGCAACTATTCAATTGTTCTTCTGATCACGTTTACTAGCAACTTATTTCACTGTTCCACCTGCTCCTTTTCATATGTCCATTAAGCAACCATTCAACTGTTCCAATCTGCCCCTTCCCCATGTCCGTTAAGCAACCTATCCAATTGTCTCGCCTCCCTTCCAATTATGTATGCTAGCAACCCATTCAATCTGCTCCTGTCCTTCCATTAGATCTATTAGCAACCTATTCAACTGCACCACTCCAGCCACTACATCTATTAGAAACTATTCAACTTCCACAACTCCTGCCACTACATCTATTAGCCACCATTCAACTGTTCCATCCTCTCCACCACGCCTATTACAACCTATTCAATCACCCGCCTCCCTTCCACCACGCCTGTTAGCAACCCATTCAACTGCACCACCATCTCTGCCACCACGCCTATTAGCAACCCATTCAACTGCTCCACCCTCCTTCCACCACGTCTATTAACAACCTATTCAACTGCTCCTTCCGCTACATCTATTACCAACCTATACAACTGCCCCACCAGCTCTTTCTAATACGTCTATTAGCAACCTATTCAACTGCTCCACACTCTTCTTCTGCTACGTCTATTAGCAACCATTTAACTGTTCCACCATCACATTCCAATGTGGTATTAGCATCCTATTCAAGTGTCCACCTCCTTCCACTGTCTATTAGCAATATTCAGCTGCACCATTTTGCCTTCTACTACATCTGTTAGCAACTCATTCAACTGCCCACCCACTCCTTCCACACGCCTGTTAGCAATCTACCTGCTCCATCCGCCTTTCCACTATGCCTGTTAGCAACTCTTCAACTGCTCCACTGGCCTCTTCCACTACGCTTATAGTAACCCATTCAACTGCTCCACCAGCTCTTCTACTATGTCTATTAGCTATCTATTCAACTGCCCCCACCAGCTCTTTCACTGTTCATTTCTAAACTCGTTCAACTGCTCCACCAACTCCCTGCGTTATGTCTGTAGAACTCATTCAACTCCACCATCTCTCCTTCCACTACGCCTATTAGCAACCTATTCAACTGATCAACCATCTCCTTCCACTATGTCTATAGCAACCCATAAACTGTTCCACCCTCCTTTCACCACGTCACTTGCAACCATTCAACTTCTCACCTCTCCTCCACTATGTCATTAGGCACCTATCCGTTCCATCCTTCCACCACGCCTATTAGCAACTTATTCCTTCCCCACTCCCATTACCGTTTAGTCAACTGCCCCACCAGCCTTCTACTATGTCTATTAGCAACCATTCAACTGTTCTACCTGGTCTTTCCACTACTTCTATTAGCAACCTATTCAACTGCTCCACCCTCTTCCACTACGCCTGTTAGCAACCCATTCAACTGTTCCACCCCTCCACTACATCACCAGCAACCCATTCAACTGCTACACCATCTCCTGCCACTACACCTTAGAAACCATTCAATTCTCCACCATCCTGCCACTACGTCCATTAACCTATTCAACTGCACCATCCTCCCTTCCACTCACGTCTATTAGCAACTATTTCAACTGTTCCACCCGCCCTTCCACTCACGCTCATAGCAACCTATTCAACTGCACCATAACTTCCATACGTCTATTAGCAACCTATTCAACTGCTCCTTCCACCACATCTATTACCCACCTATTCAACTGCCCCACCTGTTCTACTACGCATTAGCAACCGACTAACTGTTCCACCCTTCTTCCGCTACGTTTATTAGCAACCTATTCAACTGCTCCACCTCACATTCACTATCGCCTATTAGCAACCTATTCAACTGCTCCACCTCTCCTTCCACTAAGCCTATTAGCAACATTGAGTTGCCCACCGCTCCACTACATCTGTTGGGCAACGATTCAACTGTTCCACCCACTCCTTCCACCACGCCTATAACCTATTCATCTGATCCATCCGCTCCTTCCAGTACGTCTGTTAGCAACCTATTCAACTGCTCCATCCACTCCTTCCACTACGTCTATTAGCAACCTATTCAACTGCCCCACCAGCTCTTTCTACTATGTCTATTAGCTCTCTATTCAACTGCCCCACCAGCTCTTTCTACTGTGTCTACTAGCAACCTATTCAACTGCTCCACCAACTCCCTCCGCTATGTCTGTTAGCAACCTATTCAACTGCACCACCCTCTCCTTCCACTACGTCTTTAAGCAGCCTATTCAACTGTCCACCTTGCCTCCTCTACATCTCAACCTATTAACCTTCCACCTGCTCAATCTCTCTCCTTGCAGTAACCTATTCAACTGCTCCACCCTCCTTCCACTATCTATTAGCAACTTATTCAACTGCTCCACTCTCCTTCACTACGCCTTTTAGCAAACTATTCAACTGCTCCACCCTCCCTTCCACTACATCTATTAGCAACCTATTCAACTGCTCCATTAACTGTTTCCCACTATGTCATTAGCAACTATTCAACTGTCCACCTCCTTCACGCCTACAGCAACCTATTCAACTGCTCCACCTGCCCTTTCACCATGTCCACAGTAACCATTCAATTGTTCCGACCCTCCCTTCCCCGCCCTTGTAACCTATTCAATTGTCTCCCTCCTTCCACCTGCATGTAGCAACCCATCCAACTGTTCCTCCTGGCCCTTCCCTTCGGCCTGTTAGCAACCTATTAAACTGTTCCACTCTGCCTTCCACTCACTTTATTAGCAACATATTCAACTGTCACCGGCCTTTCCACTACGCGCTAGCTACCTATTCAGCTTGCTCCATACTCTCCTTCCACTGTGTCTGTTACAGCCTATTCAACTGTTTCACCTGCTCCTTCCCTCGTCTATTGTAAGCCATTCAACTGTCTCACTTATATTCTACTATGTCTTTAGCAACTATTCAACTGCTCCACCCACTTCTTCCACCATGTCAATAGTAACTTATTCACCTGCTGCACTCTCCATTCTACTAGGTCTGTTAGCAACCTATTTAACTGTTCCTGGCCCTTCCACTACTTGTATTAGCAATCATTCAACTGCTCCACTGCCTTCTGCCACCACGCTCATTAGCAATCATTCAACTGTTTCCATCCGCTTCTTTCACTCCGTTCCTGTTAGTGTCCTATTCAACTGTTGACCCGTTCTGGCTAATACCCATTAGCAACCTATTCAACTGTTCAATCTGCCCTTCCATTATGTCTTTAGCAACCTATTCAACTGCCCAACCCGCTCTTCCACAACATCTATAGCAACCTTTCTGTTGCTCCATTATCTCCCGCCACCATGCCTATTAGCAACCTTATTCAACTGTTCCACCTCTGCTTCCACCAGCTATTGGCAACCTATTCATCCGTCCCACCAGCTCTTTCTCATCACATCTATTGAACACTTATGCAACTGCTCCACCTGTCCTTCCACTATGTCTATTAGCAACCTATTCAACTGCTCCATCCACTCCTTCCACTATGTCTATTATAAACCTATTCAACTGCTTCACCTGCTCCTTTCACTACATCTGTTAGCAACCTATTCAACTGCCCCACCAGCTCTTTCTTCTATATCTATTGGCAACCTATTCAACTGCTCCACCCACTCCTTCCACTATGTCTATTAATAACCTATTCAACTGCTCCACCCTTCCTTCCATTATGTCTATAGAACCTATTCAACTGTTCCACCTGTCCCTCCACCATCATTACAATCTATTCATGTTTCACCCTTCCTGCTATTCACGCCATCAGCAACTCTTTCATCTGCCCACCCTCTCAGGCCCTAGATCATCAGCAGCCCATTCAACTGTTCCACTCTCCTCCACTATGTCTTTAGCCCTATTCAACTGTTCCATCTCTACTTGCATTGACTTTGCTTAGCTCCTTCAGCTGCCCACCCGCTCCTTCCCCTGTCCCTTGTAGCCTATTCAATTGCTAACTATCTCCTGCTACTACATCTATTAGCAAACTATTCAACTACTCCACCATCTCCTGCCACCACGCTCATTAGCAACCCATTCAATCCTGCCCCATTTCTTCCACTACGTCTATTAGCAACCTATCTTAACTGCGCATCTGGCCTTCCACTACATCTATTAGCAACCATTCAACTACTCCACCATCTCCTGCTACCACGTCTATTAGCAACCTATCTAACTGCTCCACCCATCTTCCACTACATCATTAACCTTTCACTGCCCCACCAGTTTTTCCCACTACATCTATTAGCAACCCATTCACCAGCTCCTTGTTCCGCCCTTCCACATTTCTATTAGCAACATTCAACTGTTCACCCATCTTCCACCAGTCTGTTAGCAACTCATTCAACTGCTCCATCCGCCCTTCCACCACACCCATTAGTAACCCATTGAACTGTTCCACCCACCCTTCCGCTACCCCATTAGCAACCCATTCAACTGCTCCACCCGCCCCTTCCACTCTGCCCATTAGCAACCTATTCAACTGCCCACCAGCTATCTCTACTACGCCTATTAGCAACCCATTCAACTGTCCCACCAGCTCTTTCTACCACGCCTATTAGTATCCTATTCAATCTCCACTGTGCTTCCTATTATGTCTATTAGCAACCTATTCACCGCCCCTCTTGCCACTTCATGTCTATTAACAACCTATTCAACTGTTCCAATCTGCTACTCCACTATGTCTATTAGCAACTTATTCAACTGCTCTAATTTCCTGCCACTACGCCTATTACCAACCTATTCAATTGTTCCACCCTCCTTCCACCACGCCTATTAGCAACCCATTAAACTGCTCCCCCTGCTACTTCCACCATGTTCATTAGCAACCAATTCAACTGCCCCCGTCTGTGCAACCTATTCAGCTGTCACCCTCTCCTTCACTATGTCTGTGCAACCTATTCAACTGTCAACCTGCTCCTTCCACTGTCTGTTGCAATCTATTCAACTGCTCACCGCTCCTTCACTATATAGATTAGCAACCAGTTCACTGCTACACCATTTCCTGCTACTACATCTATTAGAAACCTATTCAACTGCTCACCTCTCCTTCCACTATGTCTGGTAGCAACCTTTCAACTGCTCAGACCTACTTTCGTCTGGTAGCAACCTATTCAACTGCTCCATCCGCTCCTCCCACTCGTCTGTAACAACCGTTCAACTGCCCACCAGCTCTTTCTACTATGTCTTTTAGCAATCTATTCAACTGCCCACCAGCTCTTTCTATAATATCTGTGCAACCTATTCAACTACTCCACCTCTCCTTCGACTATGTCTATGCCACCTATTCACTGCTCCACCCACTCCTTCCACCACGGGTTAGCAACCCATTCAACTCCCCACCCTCTCCTTCTCACGCCTATACGCAACTATTCAACTGTCCACCTTGCCTTCCACTACATCTGTTAGTAACCTATTAACTGCTCACCGTTCTTCCTCTATCTCTATTAGTAACCTTTTCAACTGCCTCCTTCACTATGTCTGGCAACCTATTCAACTATCACCGCTCCTTCCCTCGTCTTTTAGCAACCTATTCAACTGCTCCACCCTCATTCCCACATGACTGCAACTATTCAACTGCACGGTCTCTTTCATCATGTCAATGGTAACCTATTCAAATGTACCTGTATTCACTGTGTCTATTAGCCTATTCAACTGTCACCCACTCCTTCCCTAGTCTGACAACCTTCCAATTCCTCATACTCTCTTCACTATATCTGTTAACCTATTCAACTGCTCCCCGCTCCTTCCATCGTCTAATAGCAACCTTTTCAACACTCACCTGCTCCTTCCAATACTTCTATTAGCAACCTATTCAACTGTCACCCGCTCCTTCCACTCGTCTATTAGCAAACTATTCAACTGCTCATCCATCCTTCCACTGTAATATTGGCAACCTATTCAACTGCTTCACTGCTCTTCACTATGTCTATTAACAACCTATTAAACTGCCCCACCAGCTCTTCCTGTATATCTGCAACCCATTCAACTGCTCACCCTCCTTCACTATGTCTATAGTAACCTATTCAACTGTCCACCTCTCGATCCCTCGTCTGTTAACAGCCTATTTAACTGTCATCGTCTATTCCACTGCTTCTATTAGCAACCTATTCAGCTGTCACCATCTCCTGACACCCGTATTAGCAACCTATTCCAACTGCTCCATCCATCCTTCCACTACATCAACAACCTATTCAACTGCTCCATCACTCCGTCCAAATATTAGCAACCTATTCACTGCTCCACCACCTCCTGCCACACGTCTATTGCAACCTACTAACTGCCCACCAGCTCTTTCTACACTAATCTATGGCAACCTATTCAACTGCTCCACCCACTACTTCCACTATGTCTATTAGTAAACTATTCAACTGCTCCACCCTCTCATTCCACTACATCTGTTAACAACCTATTTAACTGCTCCATCCGCTCCTTCCACTACTTCTATTAGCAACCTATTCAGCTGCTCCACCATCTCCTGCCACTACGTCCCTATTAACAACCTATTCAACTGCTCCATCCGCTCCCTTCCCTTTCGTCTATTGCTTAACCTGTTCCAACTGCTTCATCACTCCCATCCACTGTGTCTATAGCAACCTATTCAACTGCTCCACCGCTCCTTCCACTGCGTCTGTGGCAACCTATTCAACTGCTCCACCGCTCCTTCCACTACATCTATTGTAACCTGTTCAGCTGCTCCAAAATCTCCTACCACTCGTCTATTACCTGTACCTTTTCAACTGCTCCACCCTCTCCTTCCACTCGTCTATAAGCAACCTGTTTAACTGCTCCACCTCTCCTTCCACTACATCTAAGTAATCTATTCAACTGCTCACCGCTCCTTCCACTGTCTATTAACAACTATTCAACTGCTCCACCCTCCTTCCACTCATCTGTTAGCTACCTATTCAACTGCTCCATCCACTCCTTCCCTCGTCTATTGCAACCTATTGAACTGCTCCACCCTCCTTCGCGCTACCTCTATCGCAGCCTATTAAACTTGCTCCACCTGCTCCTTCCGCTACGTTTAGCAGCAACGTTAACTGCTCCACACTATGTCTATTAGCAACCTATTCAACTGCCTGCCGCTCTTTTTCTTCTCGTCTATTAGCACCTATTCAACTGCCCCAGCTCTTTCTACTCGTCTATGTGCAACCAATTCAACTGCTCACCTGCTACTTCCCATGTCTATTAGCAACCTATTCAACTGCCCCACCCTCTCCTGCCACTACGTCTATTAACAACCTATTCAATTTATCCACCCTCTCCTTCCATTACGTGTGGCAACCTTTTCAACTGCTCCACCCTCGCCTTCCACTACGTCTGGTAGCAACCTATTCAACTGCTCCACCCACTCCTTCCACTATGTCTGTTAGCAACCTATTCAACTGCTCCATCCGCTCCTTCCACTACGTCTATTAGCAACCAATTGAACTGCCCCACCAGCTCTTTCTACTATGTATATTAGCAATCTATTTAATTGCCCCACCAGCTCTTTCTACAATGTCTATTAGCAACCTATTTAACTGCTCCACCGACTCCTTCCGCTACGTCTGTTAGCAACCTATTCAACTCCCCCACCCTCTCCTTCCACTTCGTCTATTCGCAACCTATTCAACTTCTCCACCCTTGCCTTCCACTACATCTGTTGCGTAACCTATTTAACTGCTCCACCCGTTCCTTCCACTATCTCTATTAGTAACCTATTCAACTGCGCCCCCGCTCCTTCCACTATGTCTATTAGCAACCTATTCAACTGCTCCACCCGCTCCTTCCACTACGTCTTTTAGCAACCTATTCAACTGCTCCACCCACTCATTCCACTATGACTATTAGCAACCTATTCAACTGCACCAACCACTCCTTCCACTACGTCTGTTAGCAACCAATTCAACTGCTCCATCTGCTCCTTCCACTATGTCTTTTAGCAACCAATTCAACTGCCCCACCAGCTCTTTCTACTATGTATATTAGCAATCTATTTAACTGCCCCACCAGCTCTTTCTACAATGTCTATTAGCAACCTATTCAACTGCTCCACCCACTCCTTCCGCTACGTCTGTTAGCAACCTATTCAACTCCCCACCTCTCCTTCCACTTCGTCTATTAGCCTTCTTCACTTCTCCACCCTTGCCTTCCACTACATCTGTGCAACCTATTTGCATCTGCTCACCTGTTCCTTCCACTATCTCTGTGTTAACCTATTCAACTGCTCCCCCGCTACTTCCACTATGTCTATTAGCTACCTATTCAACTGCTCCACCCGCTCCTTCCACTTCGTCTAATAGCAACCTTTTCAACTGCTCCACCTGCTCCTTCCACTACTGTCTATTAGCAACCTATTCAACTGCTCCACCCGCTCCTTCCACTACATCTATTAGCAACCTATTCAACTGCTCCATCCATCCTTCACTATGTCTATTAGCAACCTATTCAACTGCTCCACCCTCTCCTTCCACTACGTCTGTTAGCAACCTATTCAACTGCTCCATCCGCTCCTTCCACTACATCTATTAGCAACCTATTCAGCTGCTCCACCATCTCCTGCCACTACGTCTATTAGCAACCTATTCAACTGCTCCACCCTCTCCTTCCACTACGTCTATTAGCAACCTATTCAACTGCTCCACCTCTCCTTCCACTACATCTATTAGCAACCTATTCAACTGCTCCACCGCTCCTTCCACTATGTCTATTAGCAACTATTCAACTGCTCCACCCTCCTTTCCACTACGTCTGTTAGCTACCTATTCAACTGCTCCATCCACTCCTTCCACTACGTCTATTAGCAACCTATTGAACTGCTCCACCCACTCCTTCCGCTACCTCTATTAGCAGCCTATTCAACTGCTCCACCTGCTCCTTCCGCTACGTCTATTAGCAACCTATTTAACTGCTCCACTATGTCTATTAGCAACCTATTCAACTGCCCCACCAGCTCTTTCTACTACGTCTATTAGCAACCTATTCAACTGCCCCACCAGCTCTTTCTACTACGTCTATTAGCAACCAATTCAACTGCTCCACCTGCTACTTCCACTATGTCTATTAGCAACCTATTCAACTGCCCCACCCTCTCCTGCCACTACGTCTATTAACAACCTATTCAATTGCTCCACCCTCTCCTTCCATTACGTCTATTAGCAACCTATTCAACTGCTCCACCTGCTCCTTCCACTATGTCTATTAGCAACCTATTCAACTGCTCAACCTGCTCCTTCCACTATGTCTGTTAGCAATCTATTCAACTGCTCCACCCGCTCCTTCCACTACATCTATTAGCAACCTATTCTACTGCTCCACCCTCTCCTTCCACTATGTCTGTTAGCAACCTTTTCAACTGCTCCACCCTCGTCTTCCACTACGTCTGGTAGCAACCTATTCAACTGCTCCACCCACTCCTTCCACTACGTCTGTTAGCAACCTATTCAACTGCTCCATCCGCTCCTTCTACTACGTCTATTAGCAACCAATTCAACTGCCCCACCAGCTATTTCTACTATGTCTATTAGCAATCTATTCAACTGCCCCACCAGCTCTTTCTACAAAGTCTATTAGCAACCTATTCAACTGCTCCACCCACTCCTTCTGCTACGTCTGTTAGCAACCTATTCAACTCCCCCAACCTCTCCTTCCACTTCGTCTATTCGCAACCTATTCAACTTCTCCACCCTTGCCTTCCACTACATCTGTTAGCAACCTATTTAACTGCTCCACCTGTTCCTTCCACTATCTCTATTAGTAACCTATTCAACTGCTCCCCCCGCTCCTTCCACTATGTCTGTTAGCAACCTATTCAACTGCTCCACCCGTTCCTTCCACTATATCTATTAGCAACCTATTCATCTGCTCCACCTGCTCCTTCCACTACATCTTTTAGCAACCTATTCAACTGCTCCACCCACTCATTCCACTATGACTATTAGCAACTTTTCAACTGCTCCACGGTCTCCTTCCATCACGTCTATTAGTAACCTATTCAACTGCTCCACCTGCTCCTTCCACTATGTCTATTAGCAACCTATTCAACTGCTCAACCCGCTCCTTCCCCTACGTCTGTTAGCAACCTATTCAATTGCTCCGCCCTCTCTTTCCACTATGTCTGTTAGCAACCTATTCAACTGCTCCACCCGCTCCTTCCACTTCGTCTAATAGCAACCTATTCAACTGCTCCACCCGCTCCTTCCACTACTTCTATTAGCAACCTATTCAACTGCTCCACCATCTCCTGCCACTACGTCTATTAGCAACCTATTCAACTGCTCCATCGCTCCCTTCCACTACGTCTATTAGCAACCTATTCAACTGCTTCATCCGCTCCTTCCACTATGTCTATTAGCTACCTATTCAACTGCTCCACCCGCTCCTTCCACTACGTCTATTAGCAACCTATTCAACTGCTCCACCCGCTCCTTCCACTACATCTATTAGCAACCTGTTCAGCTGCTCCACCATCTCCTGCCACTACGTCTATTAGCAACCTTTTCAACTGCTCCACCCTCTCCTTCCACTACGTCTATTAGCAACCTATTTAACTGCTCCACCCTCTCCTTCCACTACATCTATTAGCAATCTATTCAACTGCTCCACCCGCTCCTTCTACTATGTCTATTAGCAACTATTCAACTGCTCCACCCACTCCTTCCACTACATCTGTTAGCTACCTATTCAACTGCTCCATCCGCTCCTTCCACTACGTCTATTAGCAACCTATTGAACTGCTCCACCCACTCCTTCCGCTACCTCTATTAGCAGCCTATTCAACTGCTCCACCTGCTCCTTCCGCTACGTCTATTAGCAACCTATTTAACTGCTCCACCCTCTCCTTCCACTACGTCTATTAGCAACCTATTCAACTGCCCCACCAGCTCTTTCTACTACATCTATTAGTAACCTATTCAACTGCTCCACCCGCTCCTTCCACTATGTCTATTAGCAACTATTCAACTGCTCCACCCACTCCTTCCACTACGTCTGTTAGCAACCTATTGAACTGCTCCACCCACTCCTTCCACTACGTAGCAACCTAGTCAACTGCTCCACCCACTCCTTCCACTATGTCTGTTAGCAACCTATTCAACTGCTCCACCCGCTCAATAAAAAATAATTTCCTGATGTCTAGCTTAACTCCTCCCCCAGTTATGCTTATATCCCCTTGTTATAGATTATTTTACTTCTGGTAAATTTTTCCCCTATATATTTTTTTTTTTATTTTAGTTTTTGTTGACCGGGTAAGTTCACTAGACAAATCCTGCCTATTTTCAGGCATGACCCGGGGGAGGGGGATATAGATGAATGCCAACTGACCTTGAACCAGATTAAGCTGTTGGTGGAATTTTTAGTGAATGAGGGAAATTTGGCCAGGACACCGGGGAAATTCCCATACTCTTTTCGAGAAGTGCCATGGGATCTTTAACATCCACCTGAACTACCACCAATCCAGACAGATGGGACCTCGGTTTAATGTCTCATCCATAAGACGGCACCTCAGGAGTGCAGCACCCCTTTCATGCTGCACTACAGTGTTAGTACTGGGATATTAACCCAATTTCCAGATGTGGGAACTGAACCCACAGCTCTCTGATCTCCCAGCCTCAGAAGCGAGTGTGCCACCTGCTAAGCCACTGACATATACCCTGTTTATCCCTCTCAGAAACGTATATGTTTCTATCATGTCTCACCTCCACTTTCCTTCTTGCAGTCAGTACGTACTGAGGTTCCTGAGTCTCCCTCATATGCCTTACCCTGCTGCCTCTTACGATACTGCCCTTGGATTATTTTGGTGGAGCACTGAAATTCCAGTGTAAGACACTTGCAACATACTCAAGGAGTAGTGAAAGTAGAAACCTCCTGTATATTAGGACTGCACTATTTCAGTGCACTCAGCGTACACATTCAGAATCATACATGGGCAACCCGACACACTGAGGCTGTGTTTCCATCAAGGGGTGAGATGACATCATACACCTTGAAAACAAAGCTCAAGAGATCTCTATGACATCATCTTACCCCCAAGATGGAAAGATCAGCTTTTTGTGTATAGATGCCCATGCATTGTTTTGTATAGTACAGTACATGGTTGTTGAAATTCATTTACCTTCTTTCTTACCATCTTGAACTTTGGTTACACAGAAAACAACAAACAGATTTAAAACTCTGAATGCAATTTAAGAAAGAGGTATGTGAATTGACAACATATCTGGTAGGCAAGGCAAGGCAAAGTTTATTTGTAGGCCGCCCAATCCCGGAGACTCTGGGTACCTAACACACAAAGGCAGGTAAAGTAAAATCAAAAACACAAAACATAAGAGAGAAAGAAAATAATAAATATCAATAAAAACAATAGACACAGATAAAATCAGACCTAACAGCTGGTTAAAATATATCATCTGGGAAGGCCAATGATAATAAATGGGTCTTAAGACCACTCTTAAAACACTCAGCTGATGGAGCCTCCTTAATGTAGGGCAGATGAGGGTTCCACAAGTCCAGTCTGGCAATGCTAAAAGCCCAATAACTAGCAGTTTTAAGATGGTTCCTGGGAACCTCAAGGAGGCCCCTGGTCAAGGAGCAGAGGGATCAGACTGAATAGCTGTGTCAAAAGGTCAGTCAGATAGCCAGGGACTAGCCCATGTAAGGCCTTATAGGTGAGTAAACTCACCTTGAAGATAACCCTCTACCTGACTGGCAGCCACTGCAGAACCTGCAAAACCAGGGTCATCTGACTGGACCTTGAAAGACCAGTCAGTAACCTGGCAGCAACATTCTGCACCAGCTGCAGCTGGCAGAAGGTACAGTACCTCCAGAGGCCCCAAAGTAAAGAACATTACAGTAATCTAGCTTGGACATTTCAATGGAATTAACTAGTGTGGATAGGTCTTCAGACAGAACTAGGGGTTTGATCCTGGCGATATTCCTCAAGTGGTAAAAAACACTTTGGACAACAGATGACACCTGTGCTTCAAATGTCAGCCTCTCATCTAGGATCATGCCAAGATCTCACACCCTGGAAGAGGCTATCAACAGTGTAGGTCCCAGTAAAAGACCTCAGGCCCTGCTAGAAGCACTCTCATCATGCCCTAAACCAGAATCAACCACCAGCACCTCCGTCTTATTAGGGTTCATTCACAACCAGCTGGAGGATATCCAGTCATCGATCTTGGCCAGGCAGATGTTAAGTACTTCCACAACATCCGATGTTCCAGGGGCAAAGGACAAATACAATTGGGTAACATCTGCACAGTGGTGAAAACAGTAGTGAAAACCCACATTGTATCACCTAATGAGTACTCCCAGGGGCATCATATACACTGCAAATAACATCCACGACAAGATCGACCCTTAAGGTACTCCACAAGGCAGGAGCCTTAGGGAGGAGGAGAAATTCCCCATCACTACCCAATGCTTCCTGCCATTGAGATAGGACTCAAACCAACTAATGACAGTGCTGATGAGTTCTCAGTACTCTCTGAGGTGATCAAGAAGCACAATGAGGTCTACAGTGTCAAAAGCTGAAGAGAGATTGAGGAGAACAAGAAATTACCTGTCTCCTCTATCCCTAACCCTGAGAAGGTCATTGTGCACCCTGACTAATGCTGTTTTGGTGCTGTGCCTGGCTCTGAAACCCAACTGCAGTGGCTCATAGATGGTGAAGGCTATGAGGTACTCCTCAAGCTGTTGCACCACAATCTTCTCAACCACCTTAGCCAAAAAGGGAAGGTTGGAGATAGGACAATAATTTGCAAAGATGTCTGGGTCAAGAGATGACTTCAGAAGTGGCCTCAATAGAGCCTCTTTCAAAGAATCTGGAAAAATAACCTCAGACAATGAACACCAGACAATCATGGGGAACACCGGGCCAATGGAACCAACACATCTCATTAAAAAATGTGTTGAAACTGGGTCCAGCTCACAGCATATGTGCTTCAGCTTTCAGGTAAGCTCAATGACCTCAACCACCTCCACTGGTTTAAACTCATCCCAGACAGGCAGAGTGCCTTCGCGACCCCCAAGCTGATCACTGCAAGTCACTACATGACTCAAAGACGGAATCCCTGGCAGATAGTGAACACCCTGTGAGTGAAGATTTGAGCAAACGCATCACATAAGGTGATTGAAAAGGCTTTTTTTGGCTGCAAACAGGCCAGATGCAGAAGTCTGTCAACAGTTCGAAAAAGCTGAGATGTTGGTTCTTCCCTGCAGCAATCTTCTTAGTAGTAGTTCGTTCCTAGTAGTAGTTGTTCATCTTTTAACAAACAGTTTACTTTGAGTGTTTTTATTCTTGCTGATATATTTGTTCAGAAGAATCTGCAATGTAAGTTAGCATCCTGCTGTGTCACAGTAGTGACATATAGTGACACCAGTCTGGATGCAATGCAGTAATGCTGCAGTATATCACAAAATGCTGTAGCATACTGCATGGAACAGTGTAATTCAATGACAATTAAGCTCTTTCATCATCCAGCATTTTATAACTTATTGTAAGTTGTTCCACTGCATCATGGCTGGTTTTGCTGTAGCTACTGTGGTAGAAAAGCATCCTGACATAACTACTGTTGTACAACAGCATCCTGAAATAACTACTGTGGTACAACATCATTTTGACATAACTACTGCAGCACAACAGCATTCTGACGTAACTACTGTGGTACAACATCATCCTGACATAATTACTGTGGTACAACAGCATTCTGACATAACTACTGGGGTACAACATCATTCTGACATAACTACCATGGTACAACATTATTTTGACATAACTACTGGGGTACAACATCATCCTGACATAACTACTGTGGTACAACATCATCCTGACATAACTGCTGTGGTACAACAGCATCCTGATGTAACTGCTGTGGTACAACATCATCCTGAAATAACTACTGTGGTACAACAGCATCCTGATGTAACTGCTGTGGTACAACAGCATCCTGAAATAACTACTGTGGTACAACAGAATCCCCACAAAACTACTGTGGTACAACAGCATCCTGACATAACTACTGTGGTACAACATCATCCTGACATAACTACAGCAGCACAACATCATCCTGAATAACTGCTGTGGTACAACAGCATCCTGACATAACTACTGGGGTACAACAGCATCCTGACATAACTACTGTGGTACAACATCAATCTGACATAACTACTGTGGTACAACAGCATCCTGACATAACTGTTGTGGTACAACAGAATCTTGAAATCACTACTGTGATACAACAGCATCCTGACATAACTACTGTGGTACAACAGCATTCTGACATAACTACTGGGGTACAACAGCATTCTGACATAACAACTGTGGTACAACATCATTCTGACATAACTACTGTGGTACAATGGCATCCTGACATAACTATTGTGATACAACATCATCCTGATATAACAACTGTGGTACAACTGCATCCTGACATAACTACTGTGGTAAAACATCATCCTGACAAAACTACTGTGGTAAAACCTCATTCTGAGATTACTGCTGTGGCACAACACCATTCTGACATAACTGCTGTGGTACAGCAGCATCCTGACATAACTGATGTGGAACAACAGCATCCTGATTTAACTGCTGTGGTACAACTGCATTCTGACATCACTGCTGTGGTACAACAGCATTCTGAAATAACTACTGTGGTACAACAGAATCCTCACATAACTACTGGGGTACAACTGCATCCTGACATAACTGCTGTGGTACAACAGCATATTGATAAAACTACTGTGGTACACAGCATTCTGACATAACTACTGTGGTACAACAGTATCTTGACATAACTACTGTGGCACAATATCATCTTGACATAACTGCTGTGGTACAACATACTGACATAACTACTGTAGTACAATAGCATCCTGACAAAACTACTGTGGTACAACATCATCCTGATATAACTATTGTGGTACAACAGCATGCAGACACAACTACTGTGGTACAACAGTATCCTGACATAACTACAGTGGCACAACATCATCCTGACATAACTACTGTAGTACTATAGCATCCTGACATAACTGCTGTAGTACAACAATATCCTGACACAACTACTGTGGTACAGTAGCACCCTGGCATAACTACTGTGGTACAACATCATCCTGACATAACTACTGCGGTACAATAGCACCCTGACATAACTACTGTGGTACAACATCATCCTGACATAACTACTGTGGTACAACAGCATCTTGACATAACTGCGGTGGCACATCATCCTGACATAACTACTGTGGTACAACAGTATCTTGATATAACTACTGTGGCACAACAGCATCCTAACATAACTACTGTGCTACAACAGCATCCTGGCATAACTACTGTGGTACAACGTCATCCTGACATAACTGCTGTGGTACAATAGCATCCTGACATAACTACTGTGGTACAACATCATCCTGACATAACTACTGTGGTACAACAGCATCCTGACATAACTGCGGTGGCACATCATCCTGACATAACTACTGTGGTACAACAGTATCTTGTCATAACTGCTGTGGTACAACAGCATTCTGAAATCACTACTGTGGTACAACAGCATCCTGACATAACTAATGTGGTACAACAGTATTTTGACATAACTGCTGTGGTACAACAGCATCCTGACATAACTGCTTTGGTAACATAGAAACATAGAAACAGAATTTGATAGCAGATAAGGACCACTTGGCCTAACTAATCTGCCCCTTTCCCTACCTAATGAATAAGTTGCAGATCCCTGTTAACCAACAGCCCACTTCTTCCTAACCCCCACTAGAATTGCTTTATGTCTGTCCCATGCATTCTTGAATTCCCCCACTGTTTTGGACTCTAGAACCACCTCAGAAAGGCTGTTCCATGCATCTACAACCATCTCTGTGAAGAAATAGTTCCTCACATTACCTCTGATCCATCCTCCGTCTATCTTCAAATTGTGCCCCCTTGTTCTTGCACATCTCTTTTTCTGAAAGATGCTACCCTCTTGGACATTGTTGATTCCCTTGAGGTATTTGAAAGTTTCTATCTTGTCCCCCGCTCCCTCCTTTCCTTGAGGCTATAGATGTTAAGCTCCTTTAGTCTTTCTTTATACGTCTTCTGGTGCAGACCCTGCACCATTTTGGTTGCCCTCCTCTGAACAGTCTCTACTCTGTCTATGTCTTTGCAGAGATGGGTTCTCCAGGACTGTACCCAGTACTCCAGATGTGGTCTCACCAACTGTCTGTACAGAGGGATAACAACTTCCTGTTTTCTACTGGTGATGCCTCTCCCTATGCGTCCCAGCATCCCCCCAGCCCTCCTTACTGCCTTCTCACATTGCTGGCCCACTGTTAGGTCATCTGATATGACTACCCCCAGGTCCCTTTCCATTTTTGTTGTTGTCAGTATCTCACCCCCACCCCCCATTGTATACTCTTCTCCTGGATTTTTGTTTCCCAGGTGCATTACTTTGCACTTCTTTCCGTTGAATCTAAGCTCCATACATTTGACCATTCCTCCAACCTTGCCAAGTCCCTTTTCATCCTTTCCACCAGACCTTGCATATCAACCTTGTTGCAGATGTTTGTGTTATCTGCAAAGAGACATACTTTTCCTTCCAGTCCCTCTGCAATGTCACTTATAAAGACATTAAAAAGGGCTGGCCCCAGCACTGAACCCTGTGATACCCCACTAATAACCCCCATTTCTTCACTATGGACTCCATTTACTATTACCCTCTGTGTCCTGATGTCCAGCCAGTGTTTTACCCAGGCTACAACCCTGGGACCCACTCCCATGCTGGCTAATTTGTTTTTTAATCTTTTGTGCGGGACTGTGTCAAATGCCTTGCTAAAGTCTAGGTAGGCCATGTCCACAGCCCCTCCCTCGTCTACTACTTTGGTCACCCAGTCAAATAAATCAATTAGATTTGTCTGACATGACCTTCCTGCTGTGAATCCATGCTGCCTTGGGTCCTGTGCCCCACTGGCCTCTAGGTACTCAACAATTCTTTCCTTCAGGAGTGACTCCGTCATTTTCCCTACCACTGAGGTCAAGCTGACAGGTCTGAAGTTTCCTGACTCTGTCTTGCTCCCACTTTTGTGAAGGGGAATCACATTCATGCTTCTCCAGTCCTCAGGTACCACACCATCTTCCCATGATTTATTAAAAAGGTTAGTCAGTGGTGTTACTAGTTCTTCCCTTAGTTCTTTTAGAATTCTGGGGTGAATCCCATCAGGCCCCATTGCTTTATCCACCTTCAGTTTTAAGATTTCTTTCAGAACCTTTTCTTCTGTGAAAGGACTAAAATCAACCCCCCTATCCAGAGTGCTTCTATTGACTGAATTAGGTATCTCCCCTGCTTTTTCATGTGAATACTGAGCAGAAGAATTCATTCAGTATCCCTGCTTTTATACTGTCACTGTGTGCCCAACCACCTTCCTCTTTATTCAGCCTCAATATCCCTGCCTTAGTTTTTCTTTGCTCCCTAGTGTACCTATAAAAGGTTTTATCCCCCTTCTTAACCAAGTTGGCTATCTTTTCCTCGGTTTGGTCCTTTGCTATTCTGACTGCCTTCCTCACTTCCTTCTGCTTTAACTAGTACAGTTATCTGTCCTGCTCCTTCTGTGTTTCCTTATACTTCCTGAATGCTATCCTTTTCTCCCTAACCTTCCCCGCCACTTTTGAGAGATGTAGTGTTTTTTTTCTTCCATTTTGATTTGCTTCACACAAAGGCTTGTTGCCTCTGTGATGGCAGTTCTGATGTTTCCCCATTGTTGCTCCACCCCACCTTCTTGCCTGGTACAACAGCATCCTGATATAACTACTGTGGTACACCAGCATCCTGACATAACTACTGTGGTACAACAGCATCCTGACATAACTTCTGTGGTACAACAGTATCCTGACATAACTGCTGTGGTGCAACAGCATTCTGACATAACTACTGTAGTACAACAGCATCCTGACATAACTACTGTGGTAAAACATCATCCTGACATAACTACTGTGGCACGACAACAACCTGACGTAACTACTGTGGTACACTAGCATCCCGACATAACTACTGTGGTACAACAAAGCATCCTGACAAAACTACTGTAGTACAACAGCATTCTGGCATAACTACTGTAGTACAACAATATCCCGACATCACTACTGTGGTAAAACAGCATTCTGACATAACTGCTGTGGTACAACAGTATTCTGACATAACTGCTGTGGTACAACAGCATCCTGACATAACTACTGTCATAAAACAGTATCCTGACTTGACTACAGTGGCACAACATCATCCTGACATAACTACTTTGGTGCAATAGCATCCTGACATAACTACTGTGGCACAACATCATTCTGAAATAACTACTACGGTACAATAGCATCCTGACATAACTACTGTGGTACAACATCATCCTGACATAACTACTGTGGTACAACAGCATCCTGACATAACTGCTGTGGTACAACAGCATCCTGACATAACTGATGTGGTACAACAATATCCTGGCATAACTACTGTGGTGCAATAGCATCCAGACATAACTACTGTGGTACAACATCATATTGACATAACTACTGTGGTACAACAGCATCCTGACATAACTGCGGTGGCACATCATCCTGACATAACTACTGTGGTACAACAGTATCTTAATATAACTACTGTGACACAACAGCATCTTAACATAACTACTGTGCTACAACAGCATCCTGACATAACTACTGTGGTACAACATCATCCTGACATAACTACTGTGCTACAACAGCATCCTGGCATAACTACTGTGGTAGAACATCATACTGACATAACTACTGTGGTACAATAGCATCCTGACATAACTGTTGGGGTACAACAGTATCCTGACATAACTATTGTGGTACAACATCATCCTGACATAACTACTGTGGTACAACAGCATCCTGACATAATTGCGGTGCCACATCATCCTGACATAACTATTTGGTACAACAGTATCTTGACATAGCTGCTGTGGTACAACAGCATTCTGACAGCACTACTGTGGTAAAACAGCATCCTGACATAACTGCTGTGGTACAACAGTATTTTGACATTGTGGTACAACAGTATTCTGACATCACTACTGTGGTAAAACAGCATCCTGACATAACTTCTGTGGTACAACAGTATTTTGACATAACTGCTGTGGTACAACAGCATCCTGACATAACTGCTGTGGTAACATAGAAACAGAATTTGATGGTAGATAAGGACCACTTGGCCCAACTAGTCTGCCCCTTTCCCTACCTAACGGATAAGTTGCAGATCCCTGTTAACCAACAGCCCGCTTCTTCCTAACTGCCACTAGAGATGCCTTATGTCTGTCCCATGCATTCTTGAATTCCTCCACTGTTTTGGACTCTACAACCACCTCAGAAAGGCTGTTCCATGCACCTACAACTATCTCTGTGAAGAAATACTTCTTCACATTACCTTTGAGCCATCCCCCCTCTATCTTCAGATTGTGCCCCCTTGTTCTTGCACATCTCTTTTTCTGAAAGATGCTACCCTCTTGGACATTGTTGATTCCCTTGAGGTATTTGAAAGTTTCTATCATGTCCCCCCCCCTTTCCTCAAGGCTATACATCTTAAGCTCCTTTAGTCTTTCTTCATATGTCTTCTGGTGCAGACCCTGCACCATTTTGGGTGCCCTCCTCTGAACAGTCTCTACCCTGTCTATGTATTTGCAGAGATGGGTTCTTCAGAACTGTACACAGTACTCCAAATGTGGTCTCACCAACTGTCTGTACAGAGGGATAACAACTTCCTGTTTTCTACTGGGGGATGCCCCTCTCCCTATGCATCCCAGTATCCCCCCAGCCCTCCTTACTGCCTTCTCACATTGCTGGTCCACTGTTAGGTCATCTGATATGACTACCCCCAGGTCCCTTTCCATTTTTGTTGTTGTCAGTATCTGACCCCCCCCCCGTGTGTACTCTTCCCCTGGATTTTTGTTTCCCAGATGCATTACTTTACACTTCTTTGCATTGAATTTAAGCTGCCATACATTTGACCATTCCTCCAACCTTGCCAGGTCCCATTTCATCCTTTCCACCAGACCTTGCATATCAACCCTGTTGCAGATGTTTGTGTCATCTGCAAAGAGATATACTTTTCCTTCCAGTCCCTCTGCAATGTCTGTTATAAAGACATTAAAAAGGACTGGCCCCAGTAATGAACCCTGTGATACCCCACTAATAACCCCCTTTCTTCACTGTGGACTCGTTTGCTATTACCCCTCTGTGTCCTGTTGTCCAGCCAGTGTTTTACCCAGGCTACAACCCTAGGACCCACTCCCATGCTGGCTAATTTGTTTATTAATCTTTTGTGCGGGACTGTGTCAAATGCCTTGCTAAAGTCTAGGTAGGCCATGTCCACAGCCCCTCCCTGGTCTACTACTTTGGTCACCCAGTCAAAGAAATCAATTAGATTTGTCTGACATGACCTTCCTGCTGTGAATCCATGCTGCCTTGGGTACTGTGCCCCACTTCCCTACCATTGAGGTCAAACTGACAGGTCTGTAGTTTCCTAACTCTGTCTTGCTCCCACTTTTGTGAAGTGGAATCACATCCACGCTTCTCCAGTCCTCAGGTATCAAACCATCCTCCCTGATTTATTAAAAAGGTTAGTCAGTGGTGTTACTAGTTCTTCCCTTAGTTCTTTTAGAATTCTGAGGTGAATCCCATCAGGCCCCATTGCTTTATCCACCTTCAGTTTTAAGATTTCTTTCAGAACCTTTTCTTCTGTGAAAGGACTAAAATCAACCCCCCTATCCAGAGTGCTTCTATTAACTGGATTAGGTATCTCCCCCACTTTTCCATTGTGAATACTGAGCAGAAGTATTCATTCAGTATCCCTGCTTTTCACTGTCGCTGTCTGCCCAACCACCTTCCTCTTTATTCAGCCTCAATATCCCTGCCTTAGTTTTTCTTTGCTCCCTGATGTACCTATAAAAGGTTTTATCCCCCTTCGTAACTGAATTGACTATCTTTTCCTCGGTTTGGTCCTTTGCTATTCTGACTGCCTTCCTCACTTCCTTCTGCTTCAACTGATACAGTTCTCTGTCCTGCTCCTTCAGTGTTTCCTTACACTTCCTGAATGCTATCCTTTTTTTCCCTAACCTTCCCCGCCACTTCTTTTGAGAGCTATAGTGTTTTTTTTCTTTCGTTTTGATTTGTTTCACACAAAGGCTTGTTGTCTCTGTGATGGCAGTTCTGATGTTTCCCCATTGTTGCTCCACCCCACCTTCTTGCCTGGTACAACAGCATCCTGATAAAGCTACTGTGGTACAACAGCATCCTGAGTTAACTACTGCGGTACAACAGCATTCTGACATAACTACTGGGGTACAACATCATTCTGACATAACTGCAGTGGTGCAACAGCATTCTGACATAACTGTTGTGGTACAACAGCATCCTGACATAACTACTGTGGTACTACAGCATCCTGACATAACTACTGTGGGAAAACAGGATTCTGACATAACTACTGTGGCACAACAACATCGTAACATAACTACTGCAGTACAATAACATCCTGATATAACTACTGTAGTACAACATCATCCTGACATAACTACTGTGGTACAACAGCAACCTGACATAACTGCTGTGGTACAACAGCATCCTGACATAACTGCTGTGGTACAACAGCAACCTGACATAACTGCTGTGGTACAACAGCATCCTGACATAACTACTGTGGTACAACAGCATCCTGACATAACTACTGTGACACAACAGCATCCTAACATAACTACTGTGGTACAAAAGAATCCTGCCATAACTACTGTGGTATAACAGAATCTTGCCATAACTACTGTAGTAAAACATCATCCTGACATAACTACTGTGGTACAACAGCATCCTAACATAACTACTGCAGTACAATAGCATCCTGACATAACTACCGTGGTACAACAGCATCCTAACATAACTAATGTGGAACAACAGCATCCTGACATAACTACTGTGGTACAACATAATCCTGCCATATCTACTGTCTTACAACAGCAACCTGACATAACTACTGTGGTAAAACATCATCCTGACATAACTACTGTGGTACAACAGCATCCTAACATAACTTCTGCAGTACAATAACATCCTGACATAACTACTGGGGTACAACAGTATCCTGACATAACTACTGTGGCACAACAGCATCCTGACATAACTACTGTGGTACAACATCATCCTGACATAACTACTGTGGTAGAACAGCATCCTGACATAACTACTGTGGTACAACAGCAATCTGACATAACTACTGTGGTACAATAGCCTCCTAACATAACTACTGCAGTACAATAACATCCTGACATAACTACTGTGGTACAACATCATCCTAACATAACTACTGCTTTACAACAGCATCCTAACATAACTACTGCAGTACAACAGCATCCTGACATAACTACTGCAGTACAATAGCATCCTGACATAACTGCTGAGGTGCAACAGCATTCTGACATAACTACTGGGGTACAACAGCATCCTGACATAACTGATGTGCTAACAGCATTCTGACATAACTACTGTGGTGCAACAGCATCCTGACATAACTACTGTGGTGCAACAGCATTCTGACATAATTACTGGGGTATAACAGGATTCTGACATAACTACTGCGATACAACAGCATCCTGACATAACTACTGTGGTACAACAGCATCCTGACATAACTGCTGTGGTACAACAGCATCCTGACATAACTACTGTGGTACAACAACATCCTGACATAACTGCTGTGGTACAACATCATCCTGACATAACTACTGTGGTACAATAGCATCCTGACATAACTGCTGCTGTACAACAGCATCCTGACATAACTGCTGTGGTAAAACTGCATTCTGAAATAACTGATGCAGTACAACAGCATCCTGACATAACTACTGTGGTACAACAGCATCCTGACATAACTACTGGGGTACAACAGCATCCTGACATAACTGATGTGGTGCAACAGCATTCTGACAACTACTGTGGCACAACAACATCCTGACATAACTGCTGTGGTACAACATCATTCTGTCATAACTACTGCAGTACAATAGCATCCTGACATAACTACTGTGGTACAACAGAATCTTGCCACATCTACTGTGGTACAACAGCA
Source organism: Neoceratodus forsteri (assembly GCA_016271365.2). NCBI lineage: Eukaryota > Metazoa > Chordata > Ceratodontiformes > Ceratodontidae > Neoceratodus > Neoceratodus forsteri. The sequence continues at coordinate 1,442,765,880 of CM028132.1, forward strand.
TTCTGACATAACTACTGTGGTAAAACATCATCCTGACATAACTACTGCGGTACAACAGCGTCCTAACATAACTTCTGCAGTACAATAACATCCTGACATAACTACTGAGGTACAACAGGATCCTGACATAACTACTGTAGTACAATAGCATCCTGACATAACTACTGTGGTACAACAGCATCCTGACATAACTACTGTGGTACAACATCATCCTGACATAACTACTGTGGTTCAACAGCATCCTGGCATAACTACTGTGGTACAATAGCATCCTGACATAACTACTGTGGTACAACAGCAACCTGACATAACTACTGTGGTACAATAGCATCCTGACATAACTGCTGTGGTACAACATCATCCTGACATAACTACTGTGGTACAATAACATCCTGACATAACTACTTCTTTACAACAGCATCCTAACATAACTACTGCAGTACAACAGCATCCTGACATAACTACTGCAGTACAATAGCATCCTGACATAACTGCTGTGGTGCAACAGCGTTCTGACATAACTGCTGTGGTACAACAGCAACCTGACATAACTGCTGTGGTACAACAGCATCCTGACATAACTACTGTGGTACAACAGCATCCTGACATAACTACTGTGACACAACAGCATCCTAACATAACTACTGTGGTACAAAAGAATCCTGCCATAACTACTGTGGTATAACAGAATCTTGCCATAACTACTGTAGTAAAACATCATCCTGACATAACTACTGTGGTACAACAGCATCCTAACATAACTACTGCAGTACAATAGCATCCTGACATAACTACCGTGGTACAACAGCATCCTAACATAACTAATGTGGAACAACAGCATCCTGACATAACTACTGTGGTACAACATAATCCTGCCATATCTACTGTCTTACAACAGCAACCTGACATAACTACTGTGGTAAAACATCATCCTGACATAACTCATCTGGTACAACAGCATCCTAACATAACTTCTGCGGTACAATAACATCCTGACATAACTACTGGGGCAAATCAGTATCCTGACATAACTACTGTGGCACAACAGCATCCTGACATAACTACTGTGGTACAACATCATCCTGACATAACTACTGTGGTAGAACAGCATCCTGACATAACTACTGTGGTACAACAGCAATCTGACATAACTACTGTGGTACAATAGCCTCCTAACATAACTACTGCAGTACAATAACATCCTGACATAACTACTGTGGTACAACATCATCCTAACATAACTACTGCTTTACAACAGCATCCTAACATAACTACTGCAGTACAACAGCATCCTGACATAACTACTGCAGTACAATAGCATCCTGACATAACTGCTGAGGTGCAACAGCATTCTGACATAACTACTGGGGTACAACAGCATCCTGACATAACTGATGTGGCGCAACAGCATTCTGACATAACTACTGTGGTGCAACAGCATCCTGACATAACTACTGTGGTGCAACAGCATTCTGACATAATTACTGGGGTATAACAGGATTCTGACATAACTACTGCGATACAACAGCATCCTGACATAACTACTGTGGTACAACAGCATCCTGACATAACTGCTGTGGTACAACAACATCCTGACATAACTGCTGTGGTACAACATCATCCTGACATAACTACTGTGGTACAATAGCATCCTGACATAACTGCTGCTGTACAACAGCATCCTGACATAACTGCTGTGGTAAAACTGCATTCTGAAATAACTGCTGCGGTACAACAGCATCCTGTCATAACTGCTGTGCTGCAACAGCATTCTGTCATAACTACTGGGGTACAACAGCATCCTGACATAACTGATGTGGTGCAACAGCATTCTGACGACTACTGTGGCACAACAACATCCTGACATAACTGCTGTGGTACAACATCATTCTGTCATAACTACTGCAGTACAATAGCATCCTGACATAACTACTGTGGTACAACAGAATCTTGCCACATCTACTGTGGTACAACAGCATTCTGACATAACTACTGTGGTAAAACATCATCCTGACATAACTACTGCGGTACAACAGCGTCCTAACATAACTTCTGCAGTACAATAACATCCTGACATAACTACTGAGGTACAACAGGATCCTGACATAACTACTGTAGTACAATAGCATCCTGACATAACTACTGTGGTACAACAGCATCCTGACATAACTACTGTGGTACAACATCATCCTGACATAACTACTGTGGTTCAACAGCATCCTGGCATAACTACTGTGGTACAATAGCATCCTGACATAACTTCTGTGGTACAACAGCAACCTGACATAACTACTGTGGTACAATAGCATCCTGACATAACTGCTGTGGTACAACATCATCCTGACATAACTACTGTGGTACAATAACATCCTGACATAACTACTTCTTTACAACAGCATCCTAACATAACTACTGCAGTACAACAGCATCCTGACATAACTACTGCAGTACAATAGCATCCTGACATAACTGCTGTGGTGCAACAGCGTTCTGACATAACTACTGTGGTATAACAGCATCCTGACATAACTACTGTGGCACAACAACATCCTGACATAACTACTGTGATTCAACAGCATCCTGACATAACTGCTGTGGTACAACAGCATCCTGACATAACTGCTGTGGTACAACAGCATCCTGACATAACTACTGTAGTGCAACAGCATCCTGACATAACTACTGTGGTACAACAGCATCCTGACATAACTACTGTGGCACAACATCCTGACATAACTACTGTGGTACAACAGTATCCTGACATAACTGCTGTGATACAACAGCATCTGTGAATGTACTAATTTTCATACACAACAACACTGAACTATATATATATTATATTCAAGGCCCCTAGAATTCTGCAGCCGCAGAATTTTGTGCAGAACTTGTAATCTACCACAGAACTTCTGCAGTGCTGCAGAATTCACTCTTCTTGGTGATTTTTTATTAATATTTCTGTTTATCCACAGAGTCTGGTTCCCTTCCCCTCTTTTTATATCCCAAGCCCCTCTATGCTCAGAATGTGATGTTATCATTGCTATAACATCACACATTAGCTAATGAAATGGCTGCATTCTGCCACAGAAATGAACAGTCACTTATCTACCACAGCTCCCACTGCCAGAGGCAATGGCACAGCACATCAGGCATGGTGATATTTGCTCAACATGCACTATTGCCTAATACAATTTTCAGTATTCTTTATTGCACTAGGGTCAACTTAAACAAAACCTTGTCAATAGCACAGACCTGTTAAGTCAGAAGGTGAAGGAAAGAAACATATTCAATTCAGTGCTTCAGAGTAACTGGTAACTGGTATTTTTCCTTTAAACTTAGATTGTAGGCTTGTAGTGACACTATACTTTCTTTCTGTGTTGTCTTTACTTATAATTGTTTTTGGGCTGTTGAAAATTTAAAAAATAGTGGTGGTGTAATTCTGTGCTGTCTTTAATTGCTGCAAATTTTATCTTGGCTTGTCTGACTGTCCTGTAGCTGGGTGAAGGGTGTTAATTGTCTGGCCTCTGACCTCAGCTACGTGATAACTGGAGGTGGGGCTTAGTCACAGTTAAAGCAGCAAACAGAAGTTCATCTTCTCAGAAGAAGCCAGAAGGTGAAGGAAAGAAACATATTCAATTCAGTGCTTCAGAGTAACTGGTAACTGGTATTTTTCTTTTAAACTTAGATTGTAGGCTTGTAGTGACACTATACTTTCTTTCTGTGTTGTCTTTACTTATAATTGTTTTTGGGCTGTTGAAAATTTAAAAATAGTGGTGGTGTAATTCTGTGCTGTCTTTAAATGCTGCAAATTTTATCTTGGCTTGTCTGACTGTCCTGTAGCTGGGTGAAGGGTGTTAATTGTCTGGCCTCTGACCTCAGCTACGTGATAACTGGAGGTGGGGCTTAGTCACAGTTAAAGCAGCAAACAGAAGTTCATCTTCTCAGAAGAAGCCAGAAGGTGAAGGAAAGAAACATATTCAATTCAGTGCTTCAGAGTAACTGGTAACTGGTATTTTTCTTTTAAACTTAGATTGTAGGCTTGTAGTGACACTATACTTTCTTTCTGTGTTGTCTTTACTTATAATTGTTTTTGGGCTGTTGAAAATTTAAAAAATAGTGGTGGTGTAATTCTGTGCTGTCTTTAATTGCTGCAAATTTTATCTTGGCTTGTCTGACTGTCCTGTAGCTGGGTGAAGGGTGTTAATTGTCTGGCCTCTGACCTCAGCTGCGTGATAACTGGAGGTGGGGCTTAGTCACAGTTAAAGCAGCAAACAGAAGTTCATCTTCTCAGAAGAAGCCAGAAGGTGAAGGAAAGAAACATATTCAATTCAGTGCTTCAGAGTAACTGGTAACTGGTATTTTTCTTTTAAACTTAGATTGTAGGCTTGTAGTGACACTATACTTTCTTTCTGTGTTGTCTTTACTTATAATTGTTTTTGGGCTGTTGAAAATTTAAAAAATAGTGGTGGTGTAATTCTGTGCTGTCTTTAATTGCTGCAAATTTTATCTTGGCTTGTCTGACTGTCCTGTAGCTGGGTGAAGGGTGTTAATTGTCTGGCCTCTGACCTCAGCTACGTGATAACTGGAGGTGGGGCTTAGTCACAGTTAAAGCAGCAAACAGAAGTTCATCTTCTCAGAAGAAGCCAGAAAGGTGAAGGAAAGAAACATATTCAATTCAGTGCTTCAGAGTAACTGGTAACTGGTATTTTTCTTTTAAACTTAGATTGTAGGCTTGTAGTGACACTATACTTTCTTTCTGTGTTGTCTTTACTTATAATTGTTTTTGGGCTGTTGAAAATTTAAAAAATAGTGGTGGTGTAATTCTGTGCTGTCTTTAATTGCTGCAAATTTTATCTGGCTTGTCTGACTGTCCTGTAGCTGGGTGAAGGGTGTTAATTGTCTGGCCTCTGACCTCAGCTACGTGATAACTGGAGGTGGAGCTTAGTCACAGTTAAAGCAGCAAACAGAAGTTCATCTTCTCAGAAGAAGCCAGAAGGTGAAGGAAAGAAACATATTCAATTCAGTGCTTCAGAGTAACTGGTAACTGGTTTTTTCTTTTAAACTTAGATTGTAGGCTTGTAGTGATACTATATTTTCTTTCTGTGTTGTCTTTACTTATAATTGTTTTTGGGCTGTTGAAAATTTAAAAAATAGCAGTTGTGTAATTCTGTGCTGTCTTTAATTGCTGCAAATTTTATCTTGGCTTGTCTGACTGCCCCCCCTTTCCCCAACTCTTAATTATATGCCCTGATAAATCTGATTGACAGGAGCTAAACACAGGGTATAGTAAGAGGTGTGAAGTAGGAGGGGCACAAGGGGGAAGAAGACCACCCTCAGCACGACAAGTGTTTTGACTCATTTATTTATTTACTGGTTTCTTTTTCCTTAAAAAAATATATATCTGAGGATCAGTTACAGGATTTTTAGTACTGTAAATAAATAAAAAGAGAACTAAGAGAGCTTCAATAGCAGATAAGTAGTGGAATTGCAGTATAATGTGGGGGTGGTGCAATGCAGTGGCTGTGGGGCAGCCATATTCAGGCAGACCTTCTGGACACTGAGGTGCTGCCCTATCTGCATGCATCTCTCAGGACTGCGGGATGAGGTAGCCAGACTCAGAGCGGAACTAAACTGGGTCAGGAGTACCATCACCCCTGTCCAGGAACCACCCAGTCCAATGCAGCTGCCTCAAAGGATGCAGAGAACGAGGAGCACTTGGATGACAGCGGGCTCAGGGAGGGTTAGAGCAGTCAGGCAGAGGCACATCCCAGATCCTATTCCACTCAAGAATTCATATGCCACACTGGCAAATGAGGACAACCAAATAGAGGTACCCAGGGAAGTGGAAGGAAAGGATGTGGAGGTTAGGCAAGGAGGTGACCTCAGTGGGGAAAGCAGTGGACCCCAGAGGAGGAGGAAGTGAATCCTGGTGGGGGACTCCATCATAAGAGGGATCCAACTAGGAACACAGGAAGGGGAGGACAGGGAGGTGAGGTGCCTACCAGGTGCCATGGCATGGAGGGATGGAAGGAAGATACTGGGGATCACTGGGGAAGGCAAGACATGAGGGTGAGCTGGATGTCATTATCCACCTAGGTACTAATGACTTGGCAAATGGGGAGCCAAAGGAAGTTCAGGAAGAGTTTAGGAAACTGGGGAGGGGTCTCAAGCAAGTAGCTACTTCTGTCACTTTCTCAGAAGTACTACCTGTGAGAGGCAAGGGAGAGCATAGGAGTGCATGCACCAGGAACTTTAACTCATGGTTGAAGAACTGGTGCTGTGAGGAAGGGTTTGGATTCATTGTGACTGGGACCCATCTGGAGGGATGGAGGTTTGTTCAAGCCTGACGGCCTGCATCCATCCTGGAGGGAATCCAAGCACTCAATGATAAGTTTAAATGCTACATTGACAAGCATTTAAACTAGCAGAGGGTGGCAGGCCAGCAAGGATGGTACCTACTTGCTCACCTCCCACAGCTAGTAATGGAACCAGTGAACCAGAGGAGTGGCTATCTCTGCAAAGCAGTGTGCAAAGTTGGAGATTAGTGTCCAAAAGGTGGATAAGCAGAAAAGGGCAAAATTCAGCAGAAGGGCAGACAGCAAGGAGAACCAGGGATAAATGACAACCAAGGAAGGGGCTGGAGTAGAACAGTGAAGCAGTCTAGGGAGGTCAAATCATGGAAAGCCATGTGTGCAAATGCCAGGAGCCTTAGCAACAAGATGGAAGATCTGAGGCTGTCATGGTACAGTCAGACCTGGACGTTGTGGCCATCACTGAAACCTGGTGTAATGATAACCATGACTGGGAGATGGCCATACCTGGCTACAACATATTCAGAAGAGACAGAGCAGGCAGGAAGGAGGAGGAGTGGCACTGTATGAAAAATGACATAAGGCCACACAGATCCAGGAGGAACAAAATGGGGAGAGATACTGGGTTGAAGCTGGAAAGGAAAATGGGGCCAGCTTATCTGTACAGGTGTGGTCTATAGACCACCAGCCCAGGAGGAAGAAGAAACAGATAGGAGTTGATGCTAGCCATCCAAAGGATGGCAGACAAGGGTGAGGTAGTACTGGTTGGAGACTTCAATATACCAGATGTGGACTGGAGCATCCCAGCAGCAGCATCAACTAGGAGCAGATTTATCCTGGACTCCCTTCAGGGTGCCTTCCTCAAGCAACTGGTCATGGAACCAACTCGGCAGAAGGCAATACTGGACCTTGTGCTCACAAACAGGGACAGTGTGATGGGGGTAACAGTGGGGGAGCACCTGGGTAACAGTGACCACAAGTCATTGTGGTTTGAAATCACAGAAAGAGCAGAAGCAAACCACACAAAAACACGTATCCTGGATTTTAGGGGGGCAGACTTTGGGAAAATGGGGAGATGCTTGAAAGAGGCATTAAGGGGAATGGGACAGGAATCAGGGATTGAGGAACAGTGGGCAGTATTTAAAATGGGGATTATAAGAACAACAGAATTATGCATTAAGCAGGTTAGCAAGAGGAAAAGAAAGAGGAGACCATTATGGTTTTCCAAAGAGGTAGCAAAGAAAGTGAAAGCCAAAAGATTGCATTCAGGCAATACAAAAGACACAGGCAGAAGGGATAGGGAGAAGTACCAGGAGAAACAAAGGGAGGCAGGGAAGTCAGTAAAGGAAGCCAAAGCTCAGACAGAAGAACACATTGCAAAATCAGTGGTTAAAGGGGACAAAACCTTTTACAGGTACATAAGGAAAAAGAAGGACAAAGGGAGGATAGTGAGACTGAAGGGAGGATGGGATCCGTGGAGGATGACAGTAAAGCTGACATATTGAACAGGTATTTCTGCTCGTCTTTACTAAGGAAGAGGGTAATGGGTCTGAAGGGGTACAAGGGTGAGAATGGTACAGAAATGGACACAAGTCCCTTTACACGAGAAAGGGTCCTGAAGGAACTGGAAGTAATAAGAGCTGATAAAGCAATGGGGCCAGATGGGGTGCACCCCAGGGTCTTAAAGAACTAAGAGAGGTGGTGGCTGAACCTCTGGCTATCCTGTTCAGCCAATCACTGGAAACAGGGAGGTACCCAAAGACTGGAGGACAGCAGATGTAGTCCCCTTATACAAAAGTGGGAACAAAGAGGAAGCAGGGAACTACAGACCAGTCAGCCTCACCTCGGTAGTGGGAAAGATCATGGAAGCACTACTGAAGGAGATTGGTGGAACATCTGGTTGTCAATGGACTACAGGACCCAAGGCAGCATGGTTTCACCAGGGGAGGTCATGTCAGACCAACCTCATTGAATTTTGACTGGGTGACTAGGGAGGTGGATCAGGGGAGGGCAGTGGACATGGCCTATCTGGACTTCAGCAAGGCCTTGACACTGTGCCACAAGAAGACTATTACACAAACTGGGGAATATGGTGTGGGCAGGACAGTAGTGTGGTGGGTAGGTAACTGGCTGGGTGGCAGGACACAGAGGGTGGTGGTAAATGGCTGTCACTCCACAGAGGGAAGAGTGACCAGTGGGGTACCACAGGGATCAGTGCTGGGACCGGTCCTATTCAACTTCTTCATCAGTGACATTGCACAGGATCTAGAAGGCAGAATTTCACTGTTCGCTGATGACACAAAGCTCTGTAACAGAGTAGACACACCAGAGGGTGTAGACAGAATGAGAAGGACCTGCAGAAACTTGAAGAATGGTCAAGGGTTTGGCAGTTGAAATTCAATGCAAAGAAGTGCAAGATAATGCATATGGGGCACAAAACCCTGGCACAATATATCAGTTGGGGGTGAGGATATAGCATGCACCAAGCAGGAAAGGGATCTTGGGGTTGTCATCTCTGATGACCTCAAGGTAGGAAACAGTGTGACAAGGCATCTGGTAAAGCAAATAGGATGCTGGGATGTATAGGCAGGGCATCACCAGCAGGAAAAGGGAGGTCATAATCTGCTATACAAGACACTAGTGAGGCCCCACCTGGAGTACAGTGTACAGTTCTGGAGACCATACCTATGTAAGGACATAGACAGGGTAGAGAAGGTTCAGAGGAGGGCAACAAAGATGGTGCATGGGTTGCATCACAAGTCCTATGAAGACAGGTTGAAGGAACTGAACATGTACTCCCTGGAGGAGAGGAGGAGAGAGGGATATGATAGAGACATACAAGTATCTTACAGGGAGGAACAGGGTGCAGGAAAACACTATTTTAAGCGAAAAGATGTTTCAGGACTAGAGGGCATGGGATAAAGTTGGAGGAGGACAATTCAGAGGAAACATGAGAAAGAATTTCTTCACAGAACGGGTGGTGGACAAGTGGAACACCCTGCCAGAGGAAGTGGTGGGGGCTGAAACAATCACGGGATTTAAGAATGCATGGGATAGACATACAGGAATTCTAGAGGTCAGGGGTAAGAGGCAACAGACTTCTAGGAAAACAAACTGAACTTACAAGCTCAAATGGGCAGACTAGATGGGCCATAGGCCCTTATCTGCCGACACTGTCTATGTATCTATGTATCTATGTAAGTCCATACCTCACTTTGTACAAACTTATTTGTGGCTTTAAGGTATAGAAATGCCATCTGAAATGAATAACTGTTAAAATGAATTTAACTGTCATTTTTAAGAAAAATAAAGTAATTATGCCCAGAAAAGTAGAATATAATAATGTGTAGACCTGATGAAAGAACAGACCTGTTAAATAAATAATTGCGCTGCACACATTTTTGCCAGGGTTATTGATTACATATTGTTACTGGTTGATAGAGTCACCCAAAAGTTATGGAAAAATGTGTTCAGGGCCAGCTGTTGGGCCAGAGGGCAGCATGCTATGTTTCCGTGCTGGTAACTCAGGTTCAGAGATTAGCTCTAGGAGCTGGCTGGGCAGCACAAGGATTGGTGGAACACATCACTGCTCTGAGCCTGGGAAGGTATGGTGCAGTGTTCTGTCACATGGTGGACACATTGTGATGGGCTGGAGAGCTCTACTTCACATGCATGTCATGACCTGATGGTGTCACATAGTATGTCAGGGGAAGCAGGTTGGCATGAAAAATTAGTTTTGTAATAACTCCTCTATTCCATTTATTCCATTTCCAATGGGACCTGTATGAATGAGGATGCAATTTCATGGAAATAAAAAAAAATATACACACACGCACACACACAGACATATACAGTATCTCTCTCTCTCTAAAACTTCACACACACACACACGTATATACAGTATCTCTCTTACTATACACACACACACACACACACACACACACACACACACACACACTTGTAAGTATGTTACAGATTGCATATAAATATATAAGTGATACAGTGGAAACCTCATGAGTGGTGTAGAAAGCACATACAAATATATAAGTGATACACAGTGGAGACCTCATTGTGGGATAGATTGCATGCATATAGAAGTATCTTATTCATCACGTTAAGGTCCCCTCTTCATATTTCATTTATGCAATAGGCTAGGACCTTAAGGAAGAGACATTTGTTTTGCTTTTTTAGGCACAACATTATTTCTATAAGTCTGTTATTTTTTAAACTAGTGTTACCATGCTTTCCATCATCCTGACTGCTATAACCACTGCCATGAAAGTGAAGTCAGGATGACAAGCTGACACTGTGATATAGTAGTTTGTTAGTGCCGCAGAACTTCCGAAGAAATTACAAACCACCGACGCAGAAGTTCTGTGGCAAATGGTAGTCTTGCCACAGAACTTGGTCCCACTGTGCCTCAGAAAAGTAGGGGCATTGATTATATTCCAATAATGAAGCAGAGCAGCAAATGTGATGGACCAATATTTCAATGTTAAATTATGATGTTTCTAATTCTAGGTTTCTTTAATCTCTTTAAAAAAAGAAAAAAGAAAACTTTTATCCAAAGGATATACTTCTTACAAGGAGCAGGGGATATTCTGAATTAAACATTTGTAAGCCCCCCAAATCGGGCTTACCTTTTGAGCCACCATGCTCTGTTGCCCCCCAATGATGGTCAGAGTTCCTGGGTGGGATTTGGACCCACGGTTGTACTTGTTGTGGCTCCAGTGTGAGTTCCTGGTGCTTGGTCTGTGGCGGGTAGGTTGAGCACCAGGTCTAGGGTCTGTACCTCCGGGTGCTATTTCCAGGAGTTCAGGGGGCCATAAATTGGGAAATATAAATAAAAATTGCTAATAGTTTTTGGCAATCTGCACTGTGCCCATACATGGCTGCCAAGGAGACAGAGTGAATGGAGCGACTGCACCATATCCTGAGTCCAGTTGTTTTGGAGCCATCCGGGCTCAGGAATACATTAGGGAAAAGAAAGGAAGAAGAAGAATCTGTGGTTCTGCGATTCTGCACATGCATAGCCACCAGCTGGGGGGAAGGTTTGAAGAAGCGGCTGCTCATCCAGTTTCTGCACTGGCTGGTGCCATTAGGGAATACTGTATAGAGTTATTAGTGGGACTATGAGTCCCAGGAAACATTTGGGGACAGGCTGAGCTTGCTGTCCAAGAACTGGTCCTGGATTAGACCTTCGAGTTGGCTGGTGAGTTTTGGCGCTCAGAGGACAGAAATACTAGGGGTTGTTTGGTGCCAATTTAGGGAGTTCTTGAGGGAGAAGAGAGAGTGAGTGGACTGAGTGGGGTTATTGCCATTACGGTTGCAATTTTGTTTTTTTCCTTCCATGTGTGTGGAAGGGTACCACTAAGAGCAGTGCACGTGGTGGTGGGCGCTATTTGTGGTGCCCCATTTGGGACATCTGCTGGGAAGAGCACCAGGGAGAAGAAGGATGAAAGCTGTTAACATCCTGCATCTTGGGAGTGGGCTGTGCTGATGGACCTAGGACTACTGCTGAGTGGGACCCCTTCAAGAAAGGAGTGGCTGGAGAGGCAAGCCATGAGGGGAGGAAAGGAGGAGATGGCACCTGAGAGATTAGGGGATCCAGGGGTGTGGGTGAAGCCCCTGGTCCCAGAGATTGTTTGGTGGTGGCATCAAGCATAGAGAGATTGTGAGTGGGGTCCATTGGGAGCCAAGGGATTAGGAGGCACCCTCTCTGGTTCCATAGGGACCCCCATCTGAAAGACTGTTCTTGTTTTTCTGGCAGATAGACTAAAGGTGCTACTGTTGAGAGGCCTGATTCGGCCATAGTTTAAGCTGTCTGCATGTGGACTTATGCTGCCTAGGCTGTAGGTAGCTGCCTGGACTTTATCCTCCGATGTGACCTTCATGGTCTGGAGTGAACCCAAGCTTCAAATGTGACCTTATGGTCCACAGCAATCTGTTAAGTGTTTTTCCTGCCCCATGGAGTGACTGCTCCTGTTTTATTAACTGTTCATTAAATGGGATGCCCTTGTTCCTGTAAATCTGAGAGTTGCCTCATTTGTTTTGATGCGCCATTTGCTGCTAACAAGAAGGTTGCCTCCGCAGCCAGCTACCAGTGTGTATTTCCAGGGTGGGCCTCCGGGGATGCGAAGGTCCTGGAAGGAAGACGTCGAAAAGCCTGCCTGGTGAAAACTGTCTACAGAGGCCATTGTGGCAAAGATGGCAAGGCTGTGCAGGTGAAGACCATCATCTTCAGCTCTCCAATTACCAGCTCCGCACCCTGAAGGTTTGAGTGTGTCCTAGCATCATCAGGTCTGGTAAGCCAGGCCGACCAGGTATGTGGACTCTTTTTATGTCAGTATAGTGCCCCCCCTCCCTTGGACATTCACTGCTATATCCCGAGACATGGGGAGGGGGGCTTACACATTTTTATCCATTTTTTAGATTATTCTTTTTCTCCTATCTTGTCCGCCTGCCACATGTTCAGTCAGCTTCAGTACATTTGTTGAATTTTTGATAAAATAAAAGGAGCACTACTTATCAGAGGTTTTATAATTATTATGATCATTATTATTATTACTTTAATTGACTGATTAATAATATAGCAACCATGTACAAAAGTGCAGGCTAAAGTTTACATTCAATTGTGAAAAAGCACATTGTGCATAAGATCACAAAAATTCATTTATACATTAATATAATACTGTAATACAACATGCATTTGTCAATGCCAAATGTGCAGTTTAGGTATTTGGAAGTGATAGTTCCATGCCTTTCTCCCAAGACATGCACTGAGTCTTTCCGTTCAGTATTCACAGAAGAGTGGGAAGGGCAAGGGCCACAGCAGTACTTTTCAACAAAGCCATTTTAAAAATTATGCTCATGAACAGTGTCACTGTGATTTTCTTAATCTGTCCCAAACATTGATTGTGCACAGCGACTGCGCCATTGTGCGCTACATGCACGGAAACATATTTTGGGTGACATGTGAAAAATGAACGCTGCACTGCTCATAAGGAGGTGTGGTAAAATGGCAATGTTGAAAATCTGGAGTGCAAATATTAAAAATTTGTGAAATTACAAGTGTGCATAGGAACTGCGCAACGCACGCTCGTAAAACAGTCATTTTTAGGAATTTTTTCACCAAATTTTCAACATAGCCATTTTAAGACCTCTGCTCATGAACAGTGTCACTGTGATTTTCTTAATATGTCCCATACACTCAGTTTGCACACCGACTGCGCCATTGTGCGCTATATGCACAGAAACACATTTTGGGTGAGATGTGAGAAATGACAGCTGTACTGCTCATAAGGAGGTGTGATAAAATGGCATTATTGAAAATGTGGACTGAAAATACTGAAAATTCGTGAACTTACGAGCATGTGTAGGAATAGAGCAACGCATGCTTGTAAAACGGTCATTTTTGGGAATTTTTTCACCAAATGTTTAACATAGCCATTTTAACACCTCTGCTCATGAACAGTGTCTCTGTGATTTTCTTACTCTGTCCTGAACATTGATTTCACACACCAACTGCGTCATTGTGTGCTACATGCGCGGAAACACATTTGGGGTGAGATGTGAGAAATGACAGCTGTACTGCTCATAAGGAGGTGTGGTAAAATGGCAATGTTGAAAATCTGGAGTGAACATATTGAAAATTCGCGAAGTTTCGAGCGTGCATAGGAACTGTGCAATGCATGCTCATAAAACAGTCATTTTTGAGAATTTTTTCACCAAATTTTCAACATAGGGTTTTTGGGGGGCCTGCCTCATGAACTGTGACACTGTTGTTTCGTAAATCAGTCTGAAAGGTGATTCCACGCAGTGACCGTGAAATCACCTTTCGGGGCTGATTAATGACATGACAGTGGCATAATTCATGAGGTGGGGGTCCCAAAAACCCCATGTTGAAAATTTGGTGAAAAATTCCCCAAGACACCTGAGATATTCAGTAAAGTTGAAAATACCCTATTTATTCCATTATACAGCTTACCGGCATTTCCTCAGTTCGCAGTCAGCTTTGAAGAGTGCAGACGTGTTCCCAGTCCACCGAAGATCATCACGCCGGACTCTGGAGGTATGGGGTGAGGTGGGGGTGTGGGGAGGTAGATGCACAGAGGGTGGGCGTGGGTGGGGGATGGGGTCAGGACAGTCTGCAAGGGAAGGATTTTTTTTTAGTTTTTTTTTTACTTGGACTACGTTGGACTTGTGCCATGCTGGGGTGGGCTCCCAGCATGGCAGCTGGAAGGCTGTTTGGGGGTGGGGCAGTGGAGCCGATGGGGGATTGGGCACCCCTGTTGGACATAGGACCTGTTGCCATGCTGGGGTGGACTCCCAGCGTGGTACCTGATAGTCTTGGGGGGGCCACAGTAGAGCCGATGGGGGAATGGGAACCCCCCATCAGCCATGCAGACTGCTGCCACACTGGGGTGGGATCCCAGCGTGGCACCTGGAACTATGTTGGGGGGAGCACAGCACAGCCGATGGGGGATTGGGCACCCCCATCAGCTATACAGAGTGTGTGTTTGGGGGGGAGCACGAGCACACAGTGTGTGTGTGTGTGTGTGTGTGTGTGTGTGTGTATGGGGAGCACACATGAGCACATGATCTTATCACTGCTCACTGAAGCATAGCTCCCCCTTTCAACTGTACAGCCACTGCATTTTCAACTGCTGTCATAGACAGCTGCAGCGTTGATTGGAGAACTGCGGCCGCGTCTGCAAACACACTGACTGAATTGGAAGAGGGTTGCCACACCTCCAAAAACTTGAATGATGGCACTATGTTTCTTGCACATGCGTGCAAGCAACATAAAAGTAATAAAAAGATATCTACATTTTATAAGATCACATTATACATATATACGCACACTTCAAAACACTCCTTAGATTATATCCAAACAACGCACAAAGATTTGCTATAAGTTTGAGTTCTCACTAATGGTCTTTCCCACATTAACCGTTTATGTAGATTATATCCTGTAATATCCTTTGGTAAAAGTAAGCAAAGAAGTTATCGAGTTGAATCACATACCATTCTAAACATCTCAGTTGCCATTTTTTTCCCATCTTACATCCAACCTTTTAAGCCCACACTTAAGTAATGCCTCCCCATAGCTCATTTCCCATCCTAATCTTATTCTCAGAGCTCTTTTCTGTACCCTTTCTAATGCATCTGTTTCATTTTTTGTAAACCCTCCGTGCCAAACGACTGTCCCATATCCACTACAGGCCTAGCTACTGCAAACAAAAAACATTAAATCTGATAAATTTAATCCAGCCTTTTTCAAAACAGTTAAAAAATACAGTCCACTGTTTGCCTTTTTTTACCACGGTTGAAACTTGTTCTGTCCAATTAATGTCATTTTGAAAGACAATACCCAAATATTTTACTTTATTTACTACTTCCACACACCCCAAAAAAAATATTTAATGAGTTTATTCCCTCCCATCTATGCTGCTTCCCAAATCATATCTCTTTGGGTTTTTTCA
The DNA here is from genome assembly GCA_016271365.2 of Neoceratodus forsteri. Lineage (NCBI taxonomy): Eukaryota > Metazoa > Chordata > Ceratodontiformes > Ceratodontidae > Neoceratodus > Neoceratodus forsteri. The sequence goes on from CM028132.1 coordinate 1,442,781,673, forward strand.
GATTTATCTGCATAAAATTATTTTTGGACCATCTTATTTTATTTATTTGAATTTTGGTAACCGGGTAGGCCTTCTGAGACAGATTGTCCCTTTTTCAGGGGCAACCCTGGGAAGGGTTACGAAGGGAGGAACAATGATACAATAAATAATAGCACATGGTAAGTGTATGCACTTTTACAAAAACATACATAATAAACAAGGCAAAACATCACACAGGCAATAAATTAAGTTACATCTTCAAAACTGTTATAGAGGTAAAAGTCAGAGAATGATAACTAAGCAAAGTACAATTAGGTATAACTGAATACAGAGTATACAGGCACAGTGAGAAATTATTTACGACTGAGACCAATCAGACAATCAAAGCATGACTTGCATAGCACCAGAGCACAGCATAGTAAATAAAGAGAGGATAAACAAGATCAGGTAAGGAACCCAGAAAGAGGACAAGAGAGGGGAGAGTGATGAGAGATAACGGGAGAGATTAGTAGGGGCAGATACACAGCTGAGTGGAGGCAAGGTGAGATGTGAGAGAACGATTGAACAGTTGAATAGAGATACAGGCCATGATGGTGGAGGGAAGAGAGTTCTAAAGAGAGGTACCCAAGAAGGTGAAGGCAAGGCATCTTCCTATATAATCCAAATCAGATTGCATAGTACTATCCTCAACATGTTCCCAAATATCCAAGACTGCGGTATCACCCATATATTTTATGCATGGGCCCTTAATAACTAAATCATTTATCATAATCAAAAACAGTAATGGCCTGAATCTCTGGTACCCTGGGGGACTCCTCCACAGACTGACATCACCTCAGATGTTATACCTACACCCTCAATTCATTGAGACCTCCCATGCAAAAAAATCATATACCCAATTTATGATGAATTCAGGAATATTTACACCTTCCAATTTTTTGATTACTGTCCGATGATCAATAAGATCAAAAGTTTTTTTGTTTAATTGTTTAATTAGTATTAAATACATAATACATAAGTATGTAGTCCACCAATACAACTCTTGCATTTATTTCTTTATCCCAAGCTCTCATACATAAATCTAAACATTTCAAGGCAGCATCAGTTGTTGAATCTCCCTGCAGCGACTCACGCTGGTTTATATCTAGCAAACTACAACCTCCATAATCCACTTAAAATAACAATTACACACACTTTAAATATAGTGCATGTTAAACGCTATTGGTCTAAGTAAAATCTAGTAACATATTTTTTGGTGTCAAAACCTTTGGAAGGGGCACACTCTTTGCTTGTTTCCACTGTACAAAATCTTTTCCAGCAATAATGGACCTACTGAAAATATGACATGCCCATGGTGCAAGCAAGTCTGCTCCTTCTTTCCATACCCAATTTGGAGTAGCATCAGGACCCACAGCTTTGTTTGCATTAATTTTTTTCAATTCTTTTGCCATTTCTTCAACAGTTACCAAAATTCTATGCAGAATCTATGCTTGTTTCGGAGCACTCATTTTTTTCATTCATTCATAAGGTCAGAGAGTCATGTCGCTTCAATAAACATTCACCTTAGTAAAACAGCTAAGAAAAATCATTCTGTTCAGATGTCAATGGAATACTATAGAGACTCAACATGATGGAATGGCCATCTTACAATCTTGTAGCAGAAGAACAATCTAAAACAGAATCAAAATACATACATTCCACATAATTCTTTGTAGTTTGGGTTTGTGCTTTAAGAAAGCAGATCTTTTTAACACCTTCTTTACATTGTTTCTTGCTGAGTGTCCTCATATGCTTTTCCAGATGATTATACATTTTTATTTAAAGAAATTATATTTACATGTACCCAGTTTAGTACTGGCTATGTAATCCATGCATCCATTATAATATAATACACATAACATTTCAGATAGCTTTTCTGTCACTATGTGTGCCCTTCCCCATTAAATATTCTCTTGTGTTCATGTCTGGTCTCAGTAGAATAATGTAGCACTTTGGGAAAAATATGCAGGCAAGCAAACCAGCACTTGAAGCAATAATTGCAAATACCTCCACTGCAGTCATATATTTCCCCCTAGTACTGAGGTAGGCTGGGATAAAGGCCAGCCAGACACTAACAAATACAAGCATGCTGAAGGTGATAAACTTGGCCTCGTTAAAACTGTCAGGCAAATGCCTTGACAGGAAAGCAGCTATAAAGCTGATGATGGCTAGCAGTCCCATGTATCCCATCATGCACCAAAATGCAATGGTCGATCCCTCATTGCATTCATAAATTATGAGCCCTGGTTGTGTTTTAAAGTTCTGCTCTGGAAATGGAGAAGCGCTTAAAATCCAAGTGATACAAATGACACATTGAACTAGTGTACAGAGTGACACGATCCCATAAGACAGCTGTGGTCCAAACCATCTTTTCAGTGAACTGTTGGGCTTTGTAACATTGAAGGCTACAACTACCATTATGGTCTTTGCCAAAACACAGGAGATTGAAAGAACAAAAGTTATTCCAAAGATAGCTTGACGAAGCCAGCATGTCCAAGTACTTGGGTGCCCAATAAAAAGCAAAGGACAAAGAAAACTGAACACAAGAGTAATAAGAAGGAGATAACTGAGATTTCGGTTGTTGGCTTTCACAATGGAAGTTTCTGCAAACTTAATAAAGATACCAAGAATGGCAAATGGCAGCAGCGAACTGACAGTGGTAATGGAAGCCAAAGATGCACCCAATGGGTCTTCATAGGAAAGGACATCAGTAGATCTTGGAATGCACTTGTCTCTTCTTGCATTGGGCCACTCATGGGATGGGCAGGTCAGGCACGCTTTGGCATCTATAATGGAAAACATACATATACAGTATATGCACACAAATTACCTTTCCATAGTATTTATCACTTAAATATAGCTAGAAAGTTGCTATGACTGCATATATTAACCAGAGAGGAGGGATATCACTGGAAAATGTTGACCTTGAAGGAGCAACTGCTGCTTAACAACAACAGTTACACTGCCTATTGCTTAACAATAGTTATACTGCCTAAAGCTGAAAGTAATAGTTCATCCCAAGGGGCTTATTATTTCCACTAAATTAGACAACTTCAGTCAATATTGGTTCTATTAAACATTGCCTGAGTTATGCTGACCCCTTTACACACACACACACACACACACACACACACACACACACACACACACACACATTCTCATGCTTAATTCAACTATATTCTTAGTATTTTTCCTGGGCTTAGGGTGGGGATATGGTTCCAGCAGTCCATTGAAATCTTTTGTAACCACCAATGGGGCACACATAATTCAGTATAATTCATAATTATGGTAAAGTGTTTTAATACCAAGATGTTTCCATGGGGCTTCATCAGGTGTGACATGGTAAGGGTAGCTGAACATTTATACATGTATACAAATTATCTGTAATGTAGCTTCATACCCAATGAAGTAATAAACAATTCATTGGAGGTCAATTCTAAGTGCAAAACATCTGAGTTAAAGGTGAACACTTGCAACCACGTTAAAACAACTATTAGATAAATGTAGAAAAAGTCAGCAGACACGCATGCTTGGATGCAATTGTTGGCTTGGTGTAGTTATTTAGTAATAAGTAATTATTACTGTTTGTGTGAGGTGCTAAGGAGCTACACTGGGTGCTTGAGTTGTTTTTTGGGAGTCACTCAGAAAAAAGCAGCATGGGGTGCCTTATCCAGCATGAGGCACCTTATTTAAAATTCATCAAAAGGCCTTACATGCTTTAGAACCTGAACAAAGGCATAGCAGCATCAGAGGTTAGAGTACAGGGAAGGATTTATCTTGTTGGGAGTGGCTGTGGAGGTCCTTCACCCGCAACTGAGTGGAGACCTGCAATGAGCAATTTGCAATAGTGCTTTGCAGCATCAGGGTAAAAGGGAAGGAATAGGAACAGTACTTACCAAGTTATAACCCAGCAGTGGAGTTGAGCAGTCATCTCCATACACAGTTCTGGACTTAAAATATATTGTGGATTACAAAACTGAAACTTACAACAATAGGTAATCATTGCTGTTCGTGTGGGGCACTAAGGCGCTACACTGGGCACTCGAGTTGTTTTTTGGCCTATCCCCCACTCCCCTCCACCTCACATATTAAATACTCTGCTAAAAGGGGTAGAGCAATTAGGTATCACCTTTAGGTGATCCTTGTAAATTCAAAAAACTATTAAAAGTTACAAGGGACTGTTTTTTAGGGATTTAAATTATATTCTGTAAATATTACATTGCATAACTGTTTTTGGCTGGGCATACATTTTTGTGAGAAAAAGAAAAGGACAGAGGGACAAGAAAAGTGCATGATAATCTTGGATTTAAGAAAATATTAGTAATTTTTAATTACATTATAGCTTAAACAAATAGATGGTATATACATCTTTTTAGCCACAATATTCATTGTACCAGTAGAACATGAACAAACCTAGAAATGAATGAAGGGAGGATGCATGGGGGTGTGATGGGCTTCCTTCTGTGAGTGTGGGGGAATGCTGGTGGGTGAAAAGAGAGATGGGTAGGGTGGTAGGCTGTAACAACTGCGGAGCGCCAATCTTTCTTAGAATTTCGTGGAGAGTGGGGGGTTGTTTGGTGTGCAGGCAAATAATACAGCTTAAAAATAAGATCAGAGTTCTACAGGAGGAGCTAAGGAGGGAATGGTGGACTGCAGTGGATAACAACCCAAAAGGTGGAGTAAGCAGATGGGGAACTGAGGAGGAAGGACAAATAGAACCAATAGGAGAAAGAAGCAGGAAAAGGGTGGCGGATAGGGAACTGAGACGGGGGACACATGTCAAGGGTCAAAAGAGAAAAGGGGGAGAATAGAGGATGGGAAGGAGGAGATAATGGACATAAATGCAGTAGCAAGGGGGGCTGGTAATAGGAAGGAGGAAGTAAGTGGCAGTGAGGGGGCATTGAAAAATCATTTCACAGTACTGGCAGGACTGGGTGATGTGACAGAAGGAGCGATCAGAGGAGGAACTAAAAATAGTCTGGAGGAACATGGACTAGGCAGGAGAACAACTGGGGATGATTCAATAGGAGCAGAAGGGGGAACAACTGTGCTGGAGGATGAGGGGGAGTCTGGAGGAAGGGATTGGGATGAAGGGAGACCAGGGAATGTGGCTCATGGAAAAGAGGGTGGAATCCAAGTGTTGGGAGACTCAATACCAAAAGGAGCAGATGGGGAAGCAAGGGAGAGAGGCATAATCACATATGGGTGGAGGTCATGCCAGGAAAGACAGTGGAAAGGGTGGGTCAGTCTGTTCTAAAGTTTGCTAGGAGGGGTAGGGTGAAACCACATAAAGTTCTACATGTGGATACAAATGGCCTAGCAAGAGAGACAATAGAGGTAGTTCAGGGGAGGTTTGAGGAGCTAGGACCAATATGTGAGGAGGCAGGAAGATCAGTAGCTGTCTCTGAAGTACTTCCAGTGCCCAGGGTGGGCACTGCAAGGAAACTGAGGATAGAGGAATTTACTGCAAGGAAACTGATGATAGAGGAATTTAACAAATGGCTAAGAACCTGGTGCCAATCCAAAGGTTATGGTCTGGTGGATGAGTGGGGAAGGACCTGGGAGGACAGTGATCTCTACGGTAAGGATAGATTTCACTTCAGTGAGGAGGGCAAGAAGGTGTTGAAGCAGAGGATGGGGGATTACATAGCAAAAGAAGAGCATTTAAACTAGGAGAGGGGGTGACAAGGGGTCAGAAGGCATGCAGAATCCACAGGAAAGGAAGCTGAATAAGCTTACCCCCCCCCCCATGCTAGAAGCAATGGAAAAAAGGAACTACTAGAGGGGATGCTAGGAAACAAGAGCGGGGGGGAAGGGGAAGTAAAAAAGGTGGAGGGTGGTCACTTTGAATGCTAGGAGCCTAGGGAACAACACAGCAGAGCTACAGGCTCTAATGGCAGAAGGGGAGGTGGGCATGGCAGCCATCACTGAAACAGGGGCCACCCATTACCAGCACTGGGACCTGGCGCTACCAGGCTATAAGATACTGAGCAGAGACAGAGTAAATGGGAAGAGTGGGGGGGTGGCATTGTAGGTGAGAGAAGGACTGAAGTGTGTTCATGAAGAGGGGGAGAAGGGGAGTACAGAGTCATTATGGATGCAAATCCAGGATTCCAGGAATAGGACTCTCAGGATGGGAGTAGTGTACAGGCCACCATCTCAGGCAGAGGAGTTAGACAGGAAGCTAGTGGGACAGATCAGAAGGGCCTGCGGAAAGGGTAGCACAGTGATTGTGGGAGACTTCAACCTGCCATGAGTGGACTGGAGTACCCCAGCCACCATGAATAGAAGGGAGCAGATACTTCTGGATGCATTCCAGGATAGCTTCCTAGTGCAAATGGTCAGCAAGCCAACCAGGTTAGGGAACATCCTAGACCTCATGCTGGCAAATGGGGAGTTTGTGAGGGAGCTGGGGGTGGTAGAATCGCTGGCAGGGAGCGACCACCACTCAGTGTGGTTCACGTTGAAAATGGGTAAGTAGGGAGTAGAAACAGGTACGAGAGTGTTGGACTCCAGGAAGGCCAACTTTGGGAGGATGGGGGAGGTAGTTAAAGGGTATTTAGCCAGAATCCAAACTAATATGGACACTAACCACAGGTGGGAGGTCATAAAACTGGGGACTGAGGAGGCAACAAAACCTGCATCAGGGTCGAGAGTAAGAGAGCTAGGGTCAAGAAACCCAGCTGGTTGAGCAAGAGGGTCATGGAGAAAGTAAGAAATAAAAGAGCAGCCTTTAAGAGGTTCAAAAAAACAGGGAGACGGGAGGACAGAGAGGATTACCTAAAGGAAACGAAGGAGGTGACAAAGGTAGTAAGGGCAACCAAGGCATATAAGAAGCTCAGGCTGGCGCAAGGCATCAAGAAGGGGAAGAAGGAATTCTTCAGTTACATCAGGGAGAAAAGGAGTTGTAGGGACAAAATATTAAGGATTAAGAGGGATGGAAGGTGGGTGGCAACAGGGGCAGAGCAGGCAGAAGCACTTAATGAATATTTCTGCTTGGTGTTTACTAAGGAGAAGGGAGGTACATTACCAAGGGGGGTGGGAGGTCAGGCTCAGTGGGGGAAGAGGTGACAGATGGGGGAATCACAGAGGGCAGGGTACTGGAGGGCCTGAGGGCACTGAGGGTGGACAAGGTGCCAGGGCCGGATGGCATTCACCCCAGGGTACTGAGAGAGCTGGCAGAAATCCTGGTGAGGCCCTTGGCTGACCTGTTCAATGCTTCCCTGGTCTCAGGAAGTGTACTTCAGGACTGGAAGATGGCTCACGTGGTACCCCTACATAAGAGTGGTTCCAAAGATGAACAGGGAAACTACAGGCTGGTAAGCCTCACATCCATTGTCAGAAAACTGATGGAAGACAATCCTGAAGGAGATGCTGGTGTTCCTTCTGGAGACCAATGGGCTGCAGGATGTTAGGCAGCATGGGTTTGTCTTGGGCAGATCCTATCAGACCAACCTGGTGGATTACCATGACTGAGAAACTGGACAGTTGGACAAGGGCCATGCAGTGGATGTCCTGTTTCTGGACTTCTGTAAGGCATTCGACTCGATGCCACATGGGAGGCTGGGTAGTAAGCTAACAGGTACAGGCGCATAGGCAAAATGGTGGGATGGGTAGTAAACTGGTTACAGGGAAGGCAGCAGAGGGTGGTGATGGGAGGGGAGCTCTTATCTCTGAGGGTAGTGACAAGTGGAGTACCGCAGGGTTCAGTGCTGGGACCGGTATTGTTTGGGTCGATCATATCAGACATCTCAATGGGCATCAAGAGCAAGATCAGTTTGTTTGCCGATGGCACTAACATGGGAGCAGTAGTGGATGGTCTAGGACAGTGGCATGGGTTGCAGGATGATCTGTCAAAATTGGAGACCTGGTCAGACACCTGGCAGTTGAGGTTCAATGCCAAAAAGTGCAAGGTGCTACACTTTGGGGCAAAAAACCCAAGAAGGAGGTACCAGCTGGGGGGGGGGTCTAGCTATCCATGAGAGAGGAAGAGAGGATCTGGGGGGGTGATTATAATGGGCTCAATGAACAACTCAGCACAATGCAGGAAGGGAGCTGCAAAGGCCAACAGGATACTGGGTTGCATTACCAGGGGTATATCTTCAAGGAGAGGGGAGGTAATCCTGCCATTGTATAGGTCACTGGTTAGGCCACACCTGGAGTACTGCATGCAGTACTGGCACCCATACCTAAAAAATAATGTTTAATTACTGGAGGGGATGCAGCACAGGGCAACAAAGATGATCCAGGGATTAGGGGACATACCCCATGTGAGCAGGCTGAGGGAGCTGAACATGTACTCACTGGAAGAGAGGAGAGAGGGGGGGAATATGTTTGAAACCTTCAAGTACATGAAGGGAATAAACAAGACAGGCAAGGAGGGACTATTCAAGTTAAGGGACGGTAGGGACACTTGAGGTCACAATCTCAGAGTGGGGGAAGGTTCAGGAGGAAAATGAGAAGACACTTTTTCATGGAGAGAAAGGTGTCTGAGTGGAATGCATTGCCTGTCGAAGTGGTATCCTTTATAACAGTGGACTGCTTCAAAAGGGGATGGGATAGGGTAAGAGGGAGGGTCAGCTGCAGCATAAGGGTTCCTAGCTGCACAGTCGAGCAGATTCACTAGATCATAATGCCTTTATCTGCTGGCAAATTCGTATATTCATGTTCATATTTTAAATATTCATATTATTTTAGCATATAAACTGGGCATTCTTTGCAATGGAGCCCTGGGTCATAGATTTTTCACAGTCTCAACATTGTAGCATGCTTGCACTGAACTGCACTTTTAACTGTAGTGTTCTGTGTCCTGTTATGTCTACAGGCCCCCCTTCTCCTTTCATAGTCACCTGCTTGCACTTAGACACACCTCAAAACCCAGTTGATGCCACCCAACTTCAGCACTTCACAGACTCCACCATGCTTCTGCTTAGTGCTCCTCGTCTACCCCTCCCCATCACAGGGTGCACCCCTCCCCCCCCATTCCTCCACTATGCTACCTTTGTCCGCTACCTACTTTGTGTCTATCTTTTCCAGGGTGATCTAATTCTCATGTAACCCCCCCTTCCCTGGGGTTACTAGAATCCCATCAGTATCAGTGTTAGGTGGGGTAGGCAGCTGGTGAATAACTAGTTAAATAGATTTTCACCTGGTCCCTCTCTGCTTGCTTGGTCTCAGCTGAGAGCAGAGAGGTGATGTCATTTAGAACTCTCGCAGCAACATAAACCACACAGCTTGTTGTGAGTGTGGGGAGTTTAGAATTCTCAGTTCAGTTCAGTCCCAGCTGGCAATTTGAGCTGGAGTGAGTTCCAGCAGCAGCTCAGAGAGTGAGCAGTGAGGAGTGAGAAGAGCCAGTTTTTCTCACCTTAGTCTGAGAACATCTTTTGCCTGACTTTTGAAGTGGTGAAAACTGTCTCCAGGATTTCCTAATGCCCTCATCCCCAGTGGGATGAGAGGGGCTGCAGAGGAATTGAGGAGCAATCCCCTGATCCAACCTAGAACATTTTGAAGCTGCCTTTGGTGTACAAACTGAGTAGATTATGTCTGACAGTTACCCAGGATATGTACCTGATGTTTTTTCTGTGGGGTGATACTCTGATAAAGGGACCCAATGCACCCAGTTCTTTTGAGACTGTTCCCAAAGAAGTTTAGTTTTAAAGTTTGCTGACAACAGTGGAGTCCAAGGAGAGGCTAAGCACTTTGTTCAGAACTTTAATGTTACACTCCCTTGTAGTGTGTTCAGATGCAGAATGTGCTAAACATTTAAAGACAGCATAGTTCTACAGTAGCAGCTAAGGTGTAACTCTGAAAGAATGGCTGGGTAGGAATGAGGAAGCAAAAGGTGGCAACCCCCCATCTGGAGTGACCAGTTCAGCACTTCAGATTCTATAAGGGTGCCTATTCATTTCATAGCATATGGCCAATGCCTGAAGAGCAAAAGGTAACCCCCCTGGTGTCGGTTGTCCGAGTCTTGAGCACCAGTGTGCTTCATTGTGGCAAGATGCCACAGTGTCTTCACTAACTGCCTGTGCCATATAGGAATTAAAGCTAAGTTCGTGGCCAGTGTCACGTAGAAGAAGAAAAGGTTTGTGTGTTCCATGGTGGCCATTGCCACAAGAAGTGTTTTCAGCTTAGGCTTGCCACTGAAAAGGTTTAAATCCTATGAAATATGGGAAGTAACGAATTTCTGTAAGAGTACAGAGCGTGTGTTTTCTGCATTTGCTTCTGCTTCGAAGTGTAAACCCTTAGGGGTCCATCTTTGCTTTTGTGTACCAGCTGTTTGGAATAAAGCCACACTCTAGAATTGCAGCCTGGTATGGACAATCTAGTTACTGCTTCCTGTGTGGGTTTACTGGCTACCCCTGTCAAAAGTGCAAACTTAGCATAGCCCTTAGCAAACATTCTCTCCTCAGAACCTGGGTTTGGTATAGGTCTGTTTGTATCTTGTACACACCTGCATCATTTGCTTTGTACCCCCACCCCTCCTTTGTTCCCCTACACAGAAATGGTATGGGAGGTGTGCCTACTAGTTAAATAAGTGGCCAGTGGAGGGTTACACTCGGGATGCAGGCATACATTGTACAATGCCTCAACAGTGTCAATTGTGTGAACTTTACAGTAACTTTCTGTACCAACTCTGTAAATGCCTAATTTGTTGTTCATTACTGTTTTCTGTTCAGCTGGTGTGGAACCTACAAAAGAGCATCCGCTCACAGGTGTAATTCCGGATCTTAATAAATAAATAAAATATATAAATAAAGAGTGATAACATCTAACTTCAGATTTTGTAAGTTAACATTTTTGCATTAAACACATTACTATAATTGAAAGAGACTGGACTAAATTATGTGTGCCCCATTGGTGGTTAAGGGCTGCTTGTAATCTTTATGGGAGAACCTCAAGTTTAGAGTGCCTACAATTCAGGGAGGTTAAAACTATGCTCGTCCTTGCCAGTTATGACTTCCAGTTTTAATACCTTCATTGGTGCAAGTAGCTCCCATTGCCTTTTTTAGTAACATTTTCCCTGGTAGTCAAATGGTATAATTCTTCCTCACTTAGGTTTCCTTGTACTAGTGTTTCCAGCCTCACTAACCCCACACCTGGCTTTACCAAAGACAATTATTCCCCTGGTGTCAGTGATTTCCACCCCCCCCCCATCACTCATTATTTTATTAACTTGTACATGGTAGATTAGTGGGCCACACCTCCCAGTAATTAGTCCTGCCCTCCACTTTCCCTGTTCCTAATCCCAATTGCCCCCAAACCTAACAGCTACATGATGGCAACCAAATATTTCCCCTCCACCGCTGACCATCTCCCATAAATACAAGTGGCTGGGTTACTCATTGTACTTGTGTAGGATGGTGACCAGCAGCAGAGGTAAACTGAAATACTGGTACACTGCTTTGATGCTGTAGGATCAGAGTTATTTGCATCACAGCACAGGAGAGGGGAGGTGAACCCTTAGTGGGATGTGGGAGGGCCACTAGACTACAATGTAAAAGTAAACAAAAAATAATGAGTGATTGGGGGGGGGTGATCACGAGCGCCAGGAAAATAATTATATTTAAAACCAGGAGCAGAGGTTGGAAGGGAAGGTAGTAATGAGTGCTCAGTGAAATCGACATGTTTGTTTTGGGTTAGGGGGATTGATGGTATTAGAGTGAACAACAGTTAAAAAACATATTTATTTCAAGTTTATTATTCAATACCTTTGAGCAGGAAGCTTGTTTAGAAAGGTTCCATGTCAGAAACAAATAATCAATGGCAATACACAACAGATAATTGCAGAGGAACAATACAACAGGAATACATAAGATGCAATTGAGATCAAATAGGTTGCAGTTTACAAAGAATAAACAGAGGTGCAGGGAATACAACAACACTTCAGGAGTGCAGTAAAACACTTAAGAGCAACATATTTGCTCTTGCTTGCTATACTAAACTATTGCCCAGTTCTTCATTTTGAACTGGGCAAATATTTATTCATTTAGTTTCTGATAACTGGGTAAGGCCGTTGGCAACCAAGCCCATTTTGTGGGGAAGGGGCAACAAAGTTTGGTTAGAGGCATTTCAATTATATAGAAACATAAACATAGAATTTGACAGCAGATAAGGACTGCATGGCCCATCCAGTCTGTCCATTTCTCCCTACCTACTCTATTACCACAGACCGTACCCAATCTACAGCTCTTTCTCCCCCCCCCCTTCCCACTATGATTCCCTTGTGCTTATTCCATGCATTTTGAACCCCACCACTATCTTCGCCCCCACCACCTCCACTGGAAGGCTGTTCCAGGAATCCACCTCTTTCTGAGAAGAATTATCTCCTCACATCTCTCTTGAATCTACGGCCCCTCCAGCTTCATAGCATGTCCCCTTGTTCTTGAGCACCTTTTCTTCTGAAAAATACTTCCCTCTTTTACCTTATTTATCCCCATGAGGTATTTTATGGTCTCTCTATCATATCCCCCTCTCTCTCCTCTCTTTCAGGGTGTACATATTGAGGTCCTTTAGTCTCTCCTTATAGGGTTTTTAATGCACACCATGTACCATTTTAGTTGCCCTACTCTGGACCACCTCCACTCTGTCTATGTCATTCTGGAGATGTGGTCTCCAGAACTAGACACAATACTAAAAGTGGGGTCTTACCAGCGACCTATAGAGGCAAAACCACCTCCTTCTATCTGCTGGAGATACCCCTCCTTATGTACTCCAGCATCTCACTTGCACTCCATACTGTATTGTTATGCTGCCTTGCTTCCTTTAGGTCATCTGATATAATAATCCAAGGTCTCTTTCCTGCTTGGTGGTCAGCAATACCACTCCATGCATTATGTACTCCATCCAAGGTCTCTGTGCCTTAAGTGAATTAATTTGCAATTTTTCGCATTAACATACAGCTGCCATACCCTTGACCACTCCTCTAGTTTTCTCAGGTCTCTGCTCATCCTTTCCACTCCCCCTGGAGTGCTCACCCTATTACAGGTTTTGGTGTTGTCCAAAAAGAGGCAGACCTTCCCCTCCAGCTCCTCTCTAATGTCACTTATTAAGACAGTAAAGAGGACTGGTCCAAGCACTGATCCCTGAAACACCCTGCTGGTCACCCTTCTTTCCTTGGTGTGAACTCCATTTACCACCACCCTCTGTTACTTCCCTAACTAATTTCTTATCCAGTATATCACCTTTGGACCCACTCCTAAGCTACCCAGCTTGCTTACTAGTTTCCTATGTAGTACGGTGTTGAATGCCTTACCAAAATCAAGGCAGGCCATGTCCACCACTCCAATCTGATCTAGTTCCTTGGCCACCCAGTCAAAGAAATCTATCAGATTCATTTGACATGACCTCCCTCCTGTGAAACCATGCTGCCTTGAGTCTTGTAAAGCTTCCCAAACTTCAGAATTCTCCTCCCTTTTCTATATGCTCTGCCTCTTCCCTACGCTCTTTCTCCAAGCTTTTCTTCAGATTCACTTCTCATTCCTGCAACTGCACCTGATCCTCACCTCTGTAGCACTCCTCCCAGCCTTCCATTCCCTTCTCGTCTCCCCCAACTCCCTGCCCTTACCCCTGCAGCAATCTGTGCCCTCTTCAACTGCACCTGATCCCCACCTCTGTACCACTCTTCCCAGCCTTCCACTCTCTTCTCGTCTCCCCCCAACTCCCTGCCCTTACCCCTGCTGCAATCCCCGCCCTCTTCAACTGCACCTGATCCCCACCTCTGTACCACTCTTCCCAGCCTTCCACTCTCTTCTCGTCTCCCCCCAACTCCCTGCCCTTACCCCTGCTGCAATCCCCCCCTCTTCAACTGCACTCCTTCATGATTTCCTGATAGAAGGCTTTGCTACCACTTCTCTACATTTATAGCGCTCTGCACTTTAATTGTACCCTCTTGCTACCCTCCTGGATGCATTTCTGATATAGCAATCAATCAATCACTTTATTTAACCAGGCATAAACACCATTGAGCAAGCTCATTTTCAAGGTGGTCCTGGGCATTAATACAATACAGTACACTTCATAAGATTACAATTACAGTGATGCAAAAAATAAAATATATCCTGTGCCATTGTACATATTTGCTTAATTAGCTCATCTATTTTAGCTTGTTTGTGATGCTTAGCTGTTTTTTTTTTGTTTCAAGCCAACTATACATATTTGTGTAAAGTACCTATCTATTGTAGTCTATTTTCGATACCTGATTCTGTTTTTCCTGCAATGTAATTCTGTTTTCTATTGGTACTCATGAACCTCATCTTACCCTCCCCCCCCCATCCTCACCCCCAATGCATCTGGAAACAAGCTGCCATCAGCTCAGTATGTCTTTCCTGGTGAAACTCTTGAAATAAATATAAATTGTAACCCACTGGATTCAAGATATTCCACAATACCTTTCCTTCATTAGTGATTCCATTAACTTTCCCACCACCAGTGTCAGACTGACTGGTCTGTAATTGCCAGTCTCCTCCTTGCTCCCACTTTTGTGGAGAGGGACTACATCTGCCCTCTTCCAGTCCTCCAGAACCACTCCTGTTTCCAGTAAGCTGTTAAACAGAACTGTCAGAGGTGCAGCCAGTATTTTCCTAAGCTCCTCTAATACCCTTAGATGCACTGCATCTGGATCCATTGCTTTGTCCACCTTCAGATTATCAAGTACTTTCAGGACTCTGACCTCCAAACAAGGACTAGTGTCCATCTCCCTCCCTCCAAAGCTTTTGTTATTTTTTGTGGCCCCTCCCCTTCTCTTTCCCCTGTGAACACCAAACAAATGTATTTGTTCAGGATGTTTGCCTTTTTCTGGTTCCCCTCTGCATAGTCCCCCCTTCCCTTCTTAACCTTACAATCCCAGTCCTCGTCTTCCTCTTTTCATTTATGTACCTAAAAAATGTATTGGCCCCTTTCTTTACCTTCTGTGCTATTCACTCTTCCATTTGTGCCTTTGCATTCCTTACTGCTTTCCCTGCTTCCATCTGTTTTCCCGATACAGCTCCCTAGCCTCCTCCCTCTGTCTCTCCATATACCTTTTGACTGCTACCCTTTAACATATACCTTTTCAGTCACCTCTGTCGAGAACCATAGCAGTCTCTTTTTCCTCTTGCTTTTGCTCGGTTGTTTGGCGCAGAAATTTTTGGCCTGACTTATGCTCTTTTTTATCTTCGCACTTTGTTCTTCCACCCCAGCAAGGTCACCCAACCCTGGTAGGTCATCCCTGAGGCATTCACCCTTCTTTTCAAAATCTTCACTTCTAAAGTCCTGGACTCTCACATTTGAGTGGTTTGATTTTGCTGCCATCCTGATAGTGAACCAGATCGTACAGTGATCACTGGTCCCCAAGCGGTCTCCCACCTTGATATCTGCAACACTCTCCCTGTTATTGAGTACCAGGTCCCCGTCACAAGTGGCATCACTGACTTGTTGCTTGAGGAACAACCCCTGCAGAGACTGCCTGTGGTACACCCCCTACAGAGAGCCCAGGATGTCCCTGCTTCTAGCTGAAGCCACTGTTGGGGCACTCCAATCCACATCTGATAAGTTGAAGTCTTCTACCAGCAGCAACTCCCCCTTTTCTGCCATCTTGCCAATGACTTCCACCAGTACATTATCTAATGCCTCTCACCATGCTGGAGGTTTATAGATCACTCCAGTGCAAATAGTGGCTACATCCCCCCATCTCCAGAGTGACCCACAGTACCTCTGTCTCCTCCTGCATTCCCTGTGTCTCCATGGTTTTATGCTTTCTCTCACATAAAGCACCACACACCCTCCTTTCCTTCTCACCCAGTCCCTCCTGAACAGAGCATAGTTCGGTATGGCCATGTCCCAGTCATGGTTTTCGAGCAACATGACTCAGTAATTGCCACACTATCCAGGTCAGCCTCTGCCATTGTGGCCTCTAGGTCCAGAACCTTTTTTCCTTGACCTTTAGCATTTGCACACATGGCCTTCCAGATTTCGTTGCCATTCTGCTTGTTGTCTCTCATTTTTCCTTTTTGCCCTCCCTCCTTCCTGCCTCTCTTTGTAATGCTCCTGTTCCTTTCTCCCTTTATCTCTACCACTCTGCCCTCTTTATTAATTTGCACTCTAGAGGATTCCTCTAAACCTTGAGTTCTCCTTACTCTGTACTTCAGCCTGTGGATGGGCAGTTCCTGACTCCTCAATTCCTTCTGTTACCCCATTGGCTAGTTTAAATGTTCATCGAAGTAACATTTAAACCACCCACTGAGAACTGCAGTTCCCCTCCTGGATGGATGCAGGCCATCTCCCCTATATAAGCCCTTATCCTCCCAGATGCTCCCCAGTCACCAACGTAGTCAACCCCTTTCTCTCTGCACCATTCTTTCATCCATGAGTTGAAGCTCCTAATGCAGAGTACCCTCTCCTGTCTCTTGTCGTAGACAGGCAGTACCTCAGTGAAAGCCAATAAGCAAACTACGTGTCTAAGACCACTCCCCAGCTCCCTAAACTCCCCCTGCACTATCCCAGCCCTCTCCCTAGCCAGGTCATTAGTTCCCAGGTGGACAATGACATCCAGCTCTCCTTCCCATTCTGCTGCCCTAGCAATCCTCAAGATCTGCTTCCCATTCCTTTGGGCTGTGTCACTTGGCAGTCACCTAACCTGCCTCTCCCCCTTTCCTATTCCCAAATCTATCCCGCTCACAACTCAGTCCCCCACTATAAGTTGCTTCATCTTCCTCTGGAGTTCTCTATCACCCTCCTTGAGGTCGCCACTATTGTGGGTGCCTCCTCCTGGTAGTTCTGTCCCATCAGAGTGGTGTAGGAATGTTGTAGTTTTCCAGTGAGGAATGAGCCTCTTTCCCACCACACTTCCAGGGCCCACCACAGTCCAGCAGTTCCTCCTCCCTGACATCTTCTGAGGTATTGGTGGAAGACTTGATGGTCCCTGGGTGGAGGGAGCGGTTCCCCAAATCCTAGCCAACTTGACTTGGAGTCTAGTGCCCTCCTTCCTCAACCTAGAGAGGTGTGTGCAGATAGGTCAGCACCACAGTCACCAGAAGGTATCTCTCAAAATTGCCATCCCACAGCCACTGCACTGCACCACTCCCAGCATTCTCAGAAGAAGGCCACTTGGTCTATCAAGTCTGCTCATGTTGCAGGGTTCACAGCTTGAGCTACTGTCCCTGCCCCCTCTCTACACTCCCTCCATCCTCCCTACCCATGGAAACATAGACTTTGATGGCAGATAAGGACCGCTTCACCCACCTAGTCTGCCCATTTCCCTACCTACAGGATATGTTGCAGATCCTAGTTAACCAACAGTCTATTTCTTCCTACCCCCCACAACAATTGCCTTATGTCTGTCCCATGCATTCTTGAATTCTCCCACAGTTTTAGATCCCCACATCCTCCTCAGGAAGGCTGTTCCATGCGTCCACCACCATCTCTGTGAAAAATATTTCCTCACATTGCCCCTGAACTGCCCTCCCTCCCAAATCTTCAAATTGCATCCCCTTGTTCTTGCACATCTCTTTTTCTGAAAGATGCTACCCTCTTGGACTTTGTTGATTCCACTGAGGTACTTAAAAGTTTCTATCATGTCCCCCCCCCCTTTCTTCAAGGGTATTCATATTAAGCTCCTTTAGTCGTTCCTCATATGGCTTCTCTTGCAGACCCTGCCCCATTTTAGTTGCCCTCCTCTGGACTGCCTCTATCCTGTCTATGTCCTTACGGAGATGGGATCTCCAGAACTGGATGCAGTACTCCAGATGGGGTCTCACCAACTGTCTGTACAGAGGGGTAACAACTTCTTGTTTTCTCCTGGTGGTGCCTCTATCTATACATCCCAGTAACCTCCCAGCCTCCCTACTGCCTTCTCACATTGCTTGCTAACCTTAAGATCATCTGATATGATTACCCTCCGTTTCCTTTCCATTTTTGTTGTTGTTACTACCCCCCCATTGTGTAATCTTCCCCTGGGTTTTTGTTTCCCAGGTGCATTATTTTGCACTTCTTCTCATTGAATCCAAGCTGCCATACTTCTGACCATTCCTCCAACCTTGCCAAGTCCCTTCTCATTCTTTCCACACCTCCTTGTGTATCAACTCCATTGCAGATCTTTGTGTCAGCTGCAAAGAGGCATACTTTTCCTTCCAGTCCCTTTGCAATGTCACTTATAAAAACATTAAAAAGGACTGGACCCAGTACTGAACCCTGCGGTACCCCACTAGTAACCCCTCTTTCTTCAGAGTAAACTCCATTTACAATTACCTGCTGTGTCCTGCTATCTAGCCAATGTTTTACCCAGACTACCACCCTGAGACCCACTCCCAGGCTGGTTAATTTGACTATTAATCTTTTGTGTGGGACTGTGTCAGATGCCTTGCTAAAGTCTAGGTAGGCCATGTCTACAGCCCCTCCCTGGTCTACTACTTTGGTCACCCAGTCAAAGAAATCAATTAAATTCATCTGACATGACCTTCTCACTGTGAATCTATGCTACCTTGGGTCCTGTGCCCCACTGGCCTCTAGGTACTCAACAATTCTTTCCTTCAGAAGTGATTCCATCACTTTCGCTATCACAGAGGTCAAACTGACAGGTCTGTAGTTTCCTACCTCTGTCTTGGTCCCACTTTTGTGAAGGGGAATCACATCCGACTACCTCCAGTCCTCAGGTACCACACCATCCTCCCATGATTTATTAAAAAGGGTAGTCAGTGGTTTCACTAATTCTCTCCTTAATTCTTTTAGAATTCTGAGGTGAATTCCATCAGGCCCCATTGCTTTGTCCATCTTGAGTTTTAGGAGTTCTTTCAGAACCCTTTCTTCTGTGAAAGAACTGGGATCGACCCCCCTATCCAGAGTGCTTCTCTTAATTGGATTAGGCACCTCCCCTCCTCCTCTTTTGTGAATACTGAGCAGAAATATTCATTCAGTATCCCTGCTTTTTCACTGTCCCTCTTTTCCCACCCACCATCCATTCTATTCAGCCTCACTATCCCTCCCTTTGTCTTTCTTCGCTCCCTGATGTACCTATAAGAGGTTTTATCCCCCTTCTTAACCGAGTTGGCTATCTTTTCCTCAGTTTGGGCCTTTGCAATTGTAACTTCCCTTCCTGCTTCCCATGACCCTTACCTTTCCCCTATACCTGTCCCAGCCTCTCTTAAAGCTGCTCACTGTCTTCAGTGAGATTACCTCTTCTGGCAGTGCATTCCAAGTGTCCACCACCATCCCTGTGAGGAAGTGCTTCCTGACCTCCCTCCTAAACCTCTCACCCTCTAGCTTAAGACTGTGTCCCCTCATGTTATGGTTACCACTCAGCTTAAAGATACTCTCCTTATCAACCTTATTAATCCCTTTCACGTACTTGAAGGTGCCAGTCATGAATGTGCTCTCCTGTCTTCCAGGGAGAACATTTCAGTTCAGTGCCCTCAACCTCTCCTCATATGCCTTACCCTGTTGACCTGCTATCATTTTTGTAGCCCTCCTCTGGACCTTCTCCAGCAGGTTAATGTCCTTTTTGAGGTTCTCAACCTCTATTCTCCCTGTGTTACCTGGATATACTTTTGTACCCTTAGCCTTGATACAGTGTTTCTAGTTCCCCCTTTTTGTTTATTTCTATTTGTGCTCCTCGCGCCTTGTTTAAATCTTTATGTACTCCTACACTAGATAGGGTGTTGCTCCTATTTTCAGTTTTGGCCTATATTTGACCTTCCACCTTTCCCAGCAGTGACTGTTTCACAGTACTAACAGGTGCCTTACCTTAGTTGATTGGCAGAGTCCTCCACTTCTCTGCTTCCTTCTGTTGATACCTGCCCATGGCTATGATGCCAGTCACCTGTTCTACTCCTTCATTGTTCCATTCACGCACTGGGACATGAATGTGCTGGACACATTGGCAGTGATTTCTTTTATGCAGAACCTGCTCCCTACCCGGTGGCATGCTATTGACTGTGGGAGGTCAATTATTAAGTAGCTGAGGCCCCAGGCCAGACAATTAGCACCCCTCCTCCAAACTACAGGGCTAGACACAGGTCTTAAAATGTGGCCCCTAAATGTGGGCTCCTCTGGCTGCTCTCAGGCTTACCATTCACTGAATAAGAAATACACAGGCTCAACCAAGTTTCACCACAACTTACCCCACCTATGTTGCCTTCAAAAAACAAGCCTTTTTGTCCCTCCTTTGGCATATGCAGGCAGATGCGGCTTAAGACAGAGGTTACAGAGGTTTACAGACATTTAAATCACAGAAGTACATGTACAACAACAGAGACACATTCTGCAGAAGAGCAGATCACACAGATAAGGAGAGATATAGATAAATAATTACTGTACACAGGCATTCACACCATCCGCTACACTAATGACTGATGTACAAGTCCGGAATCATGGGATGCAGGTCTGGTGTGTCATACATATGGGCCCAGATATTCAAACTGCGCTCAAAACTGGCGCAACAGCAGGAGCAAGCACAAACCAGTTGCGCAAATGCGCAACAGGTGCGATATTCAAACATGGAGCAGAGCAAATTGCGCAAGCAACCAACGTCTGAATATCGCACATACTGCGCCATCGCGCAACCAGGAAGGAGAAGCTGAGCCAAATGCTGCGCCTATGGCGCAACCATGGAAGCTCAGCTGAGCAGTACAGAGCTGCCATAGCTAAGCACAGCCCTAGAGCAATGGAACTGCACATCCAGGGAGGCAGGCTGGGGCCCACCGCCAGCCATGCCACCATGGGCACAGGAACTCACTGCAGAACCCACACCACACTGGCACACCCAAGCACAGCATCACTGGGGTGGGACGGCTGATCCACGTGCCCATGGGGACAAACCAACTAAAGCATAGCAGAGCCATGACGCCCAGCACAACCACTGGCAGGCAGAGAGTGCCACACCCAGGGGTTGACAACCACAGTGCACATCAGTCCCCCCTGTACGCACAGCACAGCGTGCACCACGTGCCCCAAGACACCGCTCATGTGCAGTGACAGGCACTGCAGGAAACACCATGCACCCCGTGCCACACTCGTCAACCCCATGCTGCAGAGAAGCAGACCACCCAGACCCACCCCTGTGCACCCAGCAGTGGGTGGCAGCAGATGCAGAGCAACAGAAGGCAATGCTATGCTGGTGATACCTCCCCATGGACACACACACACACACACACATATATCCAGGACCATAGTAGCCCAGATGGCATGTACACCCCTGCAACGGAGCACCCAGAGCCAGTTGCAAAGCAGACACCAACACAGCAGTTGTACCAAAATAGAATTTTATATTCAAACAAAAAGAGGTAACAAAACAGCTAAAACTATGTACAAGTTGGGGGGGACGGGTAAAAGGCAGGGGTGTGCAAGGGGGAGGGAAAACAACTTGGAGAGGGAAGTCAGGGTGAAAGGGATGGGGGAAGGGCAAATAAAAGGTGGGCTACGGCCCAGCAGGCTCCTGCTCCTCCCCCTGCCGTCTTCCCCTCCTGTGTCTGTGCCGCCGTTCCCCCTGTTGCTGTAGGGCTTGCAGGAGCTCTCTGTTGTCGCCGGCCAGCTGTGTCAGGCGCCGACATCGTGCGCCATGCCAAGCAACTGAGGCCTAGGAAATGGGAACACAGTCAATGGCTGAGACTGACCACAACCCTGAACACCACCCAACCTGCAACCCAGCTAACCTAATGTGCTGCATGTGATGGCATGCACCCACCCACAGTGAACATGCACATGGCTATCACAAACAGGCGGCACCAGCCATGCGCCACCACCACACACACCGCCCACGCCAATCACAGTACAAACTAGGCTGTCATGTGATGTTGCAACGTGGTGCGATGCCAGTCACACAGCTATGTGCCCAGTGCATGCCTGGACCACCTGTGATGCATACACAGACGTGTCGTGATGCTGCACTGTGATGCAGGTCACCTGTGTCACACCTACATACATGGATACATAGACAGTGTCGGCAGATAGGGGCCTATGGGACACCTAGTCTGGCCATTTGGCCTTGTACGATCACTCTCATGTCCTATAAGTCCATTCCCCCTCACCCCTGACCTCCAGAAGTCCCTCATGGCGAGCCCACACATACAGATCTCCCGTGACCAAGTCAGCCCCCACCACATCCTCTGGCAGGGTGTTCCACTCGTCCACCACCCATAATGTGAGGAAACACATTCGCATGTTTCCCTTAAACGAGCCCCCTCCAACTGCATCCCATGCCCTCTACACCTGGAACATCCTCTACGCTGACAAATATTGGTTCCTGCACACTGTTCCCCCCTGTACAATACTCGTATGACCCATCATATCCCCACCTCCTCCCCTCCAGGGAGTACATGTTCAGTTCCGTCAACCTGTCTGCATAGGACATGTGATGCAATCCATGCACCATCCATGTCGCCTCCTGTGAACACTCTCCACCCAGTCCCCGTCCACACGCAGCTATGTGTTCCGGAACTGTACACTGTACTCCAGTGTGGGGACTCACTAGTGTTACGAGTAGTGGAACTACTACCACCCATCTGGTTGTGTCCATCATGGTTGGTGGTCCTGCCCCCCAGCATGCAATAGCATCCATGACGTAATGATACTCCACTCCTCCAGCAGCTCAGTCTGCCGCTGCGCTGCTGCTGTTGATGCTGCTGCTGCCGCTGCGGCCGACGGCCTGTGGGACTGGGGCCCTGGCATGGCCCATCAGCCGCGTCCCGCGCCATCACCATCCGCCTGTGGGAGACATATGGTGAGACAAACATCAGTGTGACTCAAAAGCAGAGTGCCCCTGCCCCAGTAAGACTGCCTGCCCACACAGCCATAACCATCCATCGCACAGCTGCACACACTGACACACCGATGCACAGCCACAGGCACACACACACCCCTACAGAGAATATAGGTGAATAGATGGTACACTCACGTGGCCCTAGGCACCAGGCCCGCCTGGCATGGGAACGCAGCCGCAACAGCTCCGGTCCCTCCAGGAGATCACTGAACCGTGCCGCACTGCCCGCAGGACCGCCCCGCCAGTGACCCCACCAGGTCAGTGGCCACTTGCTGCCACACTGGGTCCTCGGTCCGGTGAGGGGCCTCACCATACAGTTGGTCATAGTGGGGCTCCACTAGGGCCACCAGGTTGGCCACCTCAACTTGGCTCCACGGCACCGCCTCCTCCTAGCCATGGCACCAACTTACAGCAGGCAATATGGCGCCCCGCTGCGCTGTGACCCCACGTGGAGTTGTTGCGCAATAGACCAGCACAGGCACCTATCACGCTGTTCGCACAGCGCCGTCACTTCACATGGCATGCACTCAGCGCCAGGGGTCAGAGGGCATACCCAAAGTCACGGCAATGACGCAAGGCTACGCACAGCGCCATAGGATGCATAGGTATCCTGCGCGACTGCGAAGCACAGCACCAGTGCCACAGGGGACTATCGCGCAGAGGTGCCACAGCACCACATAGTGCCCAGTGCTGCAGCGCCACTGGCACAATGGTGGCCATGTCCAGAATAGCCTATCGCGCTCAGCAGTTCTGCAGCGCGATCGCGCACATCGTAACCCGTCTGGGCATGCGCAATGCGGTGTAGCACACAACCACAAACATGCGCCATCGGCTCAGCCGGACCTTCCCTATTGCTAGCGCATTTACGCGATATTCAGCCGACATATGCAAAGCAGGCGATCAGCCATTCAAAGCGCCAGTGGCGCGATTAGCATGTCATTGGATTGCGCCACACCTCATTTGCATGTGTTGCGCTATAAAATACGACACTGGGTTGTGGCGGCCAGATTTGTTGTTGCAGCTGAGAGGTGAGTTACATGCTGTGTGATGCTCAGGACAATGCACATGGGCAGGGTGCTGGAGGGTGTCACGGGATGAGGGGCTGAGCATGATGAGGGCACTTAGAAGGGGCAGAGGGCACCTTTCCATCAGTATCTCCCAGGCAGCGAGGAAAGGGGCTTCTGCCCCGCCTGCAGCTATGCTCATGGGGAAATGCTGTGGACTGCAGTGTGACAGGTGTCCACTTCCACCCATACAGATCAGCATGACTGACGAGAACCAGGCCGAGGGTGTGGACGGCGGGCGTAGGAGGAGGCCGAACTTCACCACAGCAGAGACCGAGGCCCTCCTCCAGGCCTACCTGGAGGATGAGCCGCTTTTGAGTGGGCGGAGGGGCACCCCTCAGCAGCGTGCAGCTGCATGGGAGGGGGTAGCTCTGGCCGTCAACCTGCACGGAAGCCACCAGCGCTCCGTGCAGGAGTGCCGCAAGAAGATGGGGACTGACCGCAGGAGGCTGAAGGAGAAGGTGGCAGCCTTCAGGGTGGCACGTGCTGCCACTGGTGGGGACCACCAGTGGTGTTGCAACCGACCCGACCGAGGAGACACTGGTCGCGGCCATGCAGCCGAAGTGCCATTGCGGGTGTTCCTGGCGGAGGTTCCAGACAGGTGGAAGCCCATCACTGCACGGTATGTCATGGTGATGTTGGGGGGCGGCTGTTGTTCACACACTCATGTACTTTCTTTCTGTTTCAGATCCTGTTCGTCTGCAGGAGGCGGTGGTGGTGGGTGCTGACAGTGAGGCAGACCTGCTGGACCGGGAGGAGGACCTTCCACCTCCGCCAGCAGCCTGCCGCACTGCAGCAGCAGGCTGGCTGGGCTGACAACTCCGCCCGGCAGTGATCATGGGTGCAGGGGTGCACAGCCTGTGTCACAGCAGTCTGGTATGCAGGTGTGCCAGCATGCTGTGCCTATGGCAGTGGCACGCACTGGCACGATTGATGGCAGGCCTGCAATGGCCAGTGAGAGGTGTGTGTCCCACGAGGGACACACGGCAGGCCAACACGTGCCCGGGCGGTCAAGCTCCACACCTGTGTACCAGCATGCTGGCACAGTCACAGGCTGGGCCTGTCAGCACCGTGGGGCAGCACCGGTGGATGAGCAGGTGTCTGGCACTGTTGACAGCACAGGGGTGGAACAGGTGGACCTGGGGCTCAGCAGTTGGAGGGAAGCAGCAGCAGTTGCACACCAGGCCTGGGGGGACAGCGTCAGGCAGTGGCACTTGTCCACTGCCCTTGGATCAGCCCATACCTGGTCCTGGTGAACAGCGGCCACCCTCAAGGGGTGCTGTGCACCAGGACCATCCACACCCTGAGGGTCACGATGCCATTGGGGCACAGTACCCTTTGGACGTGCACACCTGCCTGCTGCAGGAGTCGGTACAGCTGCAGGGGCGGGTTGCAAGGTCCGTGGAGGCACTGACTGTGTCCGTGGAGCGGCATAGCAGGGAGTGTGCTCGGGACCGGGCCGAGATGGTCCATATGCGGACAGATGTGACCGCTGCCATCTGACAGGCTGACCCAGGCAGTGGTCTCTGTGGCGACTGCATTGACCACACTGTCTGGTGACTCTGTACCACGACCCCACACAGTGCGCACTCCCTCGCTCCCGGCGCCGCGGCGACACCAGGCCCGTCGACACCAGGTTCTGCTGTGGCATCCCGAGCACCCCTGGTGCAAGTTTCTTCGGGGATGCAGACCCCCTGGCGGGCAAGGTCGCGGTCACACACTGGGACCCCTGGTGGTGCAGTAGTGCCACCCGACTGGGCCCCTGTGCAGCCTGCCAGTGCTGCTAGGCCACGGGCGGGCCGCCCACGCATCCGTGGTGGCGTGGGACAGTGCTCCCTGACTGAGCTGTCTCCCAATGCAGGCCCTGTCTGGTGCTGCCCTGTGCAATGTGTGTCATGGTGGGCAGTGCACTGCTGGGTGCTCTGCTCACCAAACTGACACACGGACCACCTGCACACTCTCCCAACTGCTGTCCACAGGTGCGTGTGGATGATGATGCCTGCATTGCACTGTACACCAGGTGCAAGATTTGAGGTCTGGACACCGTCGTGGACAGTCCAGGTGGTGAGGTGGTTGGTGGTGCTGTGTGATAGCGTGTAATTTCCGCATTGCTGTGCTGCTGCCCTGTATGCTGCCTGGTGTGTGTGTGTGTGTTTATTTGAGAGTGCTCACCCTCTCTGCTAATGTGTTGGTATCGTAGACCCTTCAACTCCCTGACCTTCATGCACGGTGTGTTCCCTGTGTGCCTGTGGTTTGCGCATGAGACAGTGTTGCCTGCACATGTCCCTTGACTTACCTGTGTTGTCGCGTAGTGCTCTTCTGCAATGGTGTCCCGGTGCAGCTGGGCCTGCCGGGTCAGTCGGGGTCCCTCCATCCTAGAGAGGCGGCTCATCACCCATATCACCGGCGCCACTGGCGTCCCGTCGCTGTCCCCTCTTGGACCTGTACGGCTATCCCATGGTCTTTGGCCATGTTGTGAGGATGCAACAGGCCAGGAATATCCCACAGGCCTTTGGGGGCTGTACTGTAGGGCTCCGCCGGGTGTCCAGGCATCGGAAGTGCCTTGAGTATCCCGAACACCCGCTCTAGATGTTCCGTGTTGCAGCGCAGCCTCATTGAAACCGGGCTGCTCTGGGGTCGGGGCACCGGTATGGTGTGAGCAGCCAGGGACGGAGTGGGTATCCACAGTCACCTGTGTGGAGATAGTGGAGATCAGTGTTAGGTCAGGTAAATATTGCCTATATCCTGTGTGCCACTACCATGGCACCTGTGTCATTCCCACCCTTGCACAGAGTTTGCATTCCATACATGTGTACTCACCCACTAGATGACCCGTGGGGATGTTCCCACTCTCAAATCGATGGCACAGTGCAGATTGGTGCCATATGAAGGCATCATGTGCTCCGCCAGGGTGTGTGGCACAGACATTGATGATCGCCCAGTGGCATCACCACCCTGGCAGTTGACACTTCGAGTAGCCCTTTCGGTTCCGATATGCTTGCCCGTCGGGGCCAGGTGGCGTCCGAATGGCCACATGGGTGCAGTCTGTGGCACCTGCACGCCAGGCATTTGTGCTACCCTGTGGAACTCCTGCATGTTTGATGACGCTCTGCCACGGTGCTGGGAAATGGATGTACTCCGCAGCATGAGGCAGCAGTGCGCTGAGGTGGGTGAGGATGCGTGGACGTGGCCGACTGCGTGATGCCTGTGGTGTCCCCTGTCGGCCTCTGGAAGGTGCCCATGGTGAGCAGGCACATGCAGGCTACGTCAGTGCTCCTGGACAGGCGTGACTCCGTCGTGAGGGTGCCTGCATCACATCACTGCACAGCTCACTGAGCCGTCTCGTATTGCCCTGTTCAGGCGGTGCAGACCCGCGATCTCAACATCACTGTACAGCTCGTGAGCTGATGCGAGGCACGATACCGCCTGTGGGGCATACCGCCGGACGGGCCCTCCACGACCACGTCCCCCCTGCAGCATGCTGTCTCACCCCTCATTACAGCTTCCATGTGAAGCTGACACTGTCCATCTCCTGGCTTCTGCCCCCAGCTGCTGTTCCTGTGTTACCCCATGCCCCCACTGCTGCTTCCACTGCACCGGGCACCCCCACTGGCCTCTCTGTCCTCCAGGACCCACTGTCCCTCTCTGTCCTTCCTGCTCCTGTCTCTGTCTCTCTCTCTCTCTCTGTCTCTCTCCCCCGGTTTGCGGCCTGCTCGAGTTCTTGCGCCGCTCCCTTGAGCCGTTTTATTTTGGCTCAAATCCGGTACTGCGCAACTTCCGGCTGTGCCACTCTTGCGCATTGCGCAAGTGTTCAAATATCGCATTGCGCACTTTATGCATGGACCCGCCCCCTTCGGTTGCGCATGCCTTCATTTCCATTGCGCTGTGGCTCAGCGTGTTTTCGGTGGCGCAACTGGCCCCTTCTCAATATCGCAGAATGGCGCATTTTTGGAGTTGCGCACGCGCAACCCTGTTGCGCATGGCGCAACCCTTTTGAATATCTGGGCCATGGTACACAATGTAGGTCTGTAATTAGAATACTCTGGGGTGCATATCTGTGGAGGTTTACAACCATTTACAGTAACCTCCACAAAACAGTGGCATTGTTACAAATTTGAAACTACTGCACCATACTTGCTGAATATTTATGAGTCACTTTCTTTTTGACACATATTTAGAAATAGTCAAAGTAAGTTACATATTTGGGACATGTATACTATTTTTTGCAGAGACCTGTTGTAGTTGCATAAAACAAGCTAAAATGGGTAATACATTTGTTAATATAGAGGATAATGTGTGGTCCTCTATCGGTAACCAGTTTGTTAACTGTCGAGAGATCACCATGGCAACCTCGAGACGGTTAAGACAAACGGTTACTGATAGAAGGACCATACATTATATTTTATAGTGTATGGTCCCAAGAAAAATGAAGCCAGCACCTTACTTTTTACATCTGTGGATGGAGCCTACAGACGTTTTGCGATCTGTAGCCTGAAAACGGCTGATCGTGGCATGCTTCCGTTGGACTTTTGGAAATATCCTTCCGGAAGTCCAACAGAGCTGGGAGCACTCTGCCACGGTTGGCCACTACACAGCAACAGCTGCACTATATTGGCTGTTACTTCTGCATACCAGTACGAGAACTGTGCATGCGCACCTTGTGTGCATGTGCAGTTCTGCTGATGCCACCATCTTGGGAATGGTAGAATGCCATTTACCATATCTACTCATGCATGAACAATGCACATGCACAGTTGCATCGCCGCTGCCATCTTGCAGATAGCACTCAGTGGTAATGTCAGTGCTGGCGCTTTGGCAGCTCATCACAGTCATATCGACTCTGGCTTGAGCTTGTTAAGAGTTAGTCACTACCATGGCCATACAGGGTCATTATCTCACTGCTGCACTTGTCTGTCGGCTCATAAGTGTGGAGCTTGCTAAAAGACAAAATGACTGAATTCTTGGTGCTGTCTCCCTGACTGGTGCTTTCCTTGGGAGACTTCGTAGTGATTGGTTGCCAT
The DNA here is from genome assembly GCA_016271365.2 of Neoceratodus forsteri. Classification (NCBI taxonomy): domain Eukaryota; kingdom Metazoa; phylum Chordata; order Ceratodontiformes; family Ceratodontidae; genus Neoceratodus; species Neoceratodus forsteri. The sequence continues at coordinate 1,442,810,505 of CM028132.1, forward strand.
ATTCCACATAAAAGATTAGGTTATTTTCATAGCTAAAGCCGAAGTGGTTTCTTTTACAGCAGAGGTTTTCCAACTTTAAGTTTTTGTACTGCTAGTGCTACCTGACTAAAGTTATTTTCATAAGTTTGGGGGAATTATTTACAACTTCCTGCATTACTTTATGCTAGTCCCTTGCACCTTTTGGCCCAGTTTACAGTTAAGTCCTACATTAGAATTAAGTAGTCACTTGTTGAAATCAAGTCCCTTAATAAACTAGTGGTTGTATTTTAAAGTTTAAGGTTTACTGTATATTTAAAGTATTTAATCTGTGGCTGCTCTCTCTTTCTATCTCTCCCACTATCCCTACTGCTTTCTGCCTGATCTTATCTGCCACTACTATACTCGTTGCTTCTCTCAGGATAGTCCTTGTCCCCTCTGGCTCGGATGACTCTGCTCTCTCTAACACTCTAGCCTGCCCTGTTTCTCTGCCCTTCCTACACTGATTCTTCTGCTTTATCTAGCCTGCCCTAATCAGTTTGTCTTAATAAAGCCCTCCCCCTGCTAGCCCCTACTTAACCAAGCTCCCTCCCCTCTTCCCCTAGGTTGCTCTGCCCTTCTGGGGCAAGTGCTTCCCAAATTGAGCCGCTATCTGTGGTCTTGCAACCCGACAAGCAGAGGTCTGAATTAGAGGGGTCTGAGGCAGTACCATCTGAGGATGGCAAACCACATTCCCCCAGGAAGAAAGTCACTAATCTACACAGTGCACCCTGCACTGAACCACACCGACCAGTGGTCCAGGGATTTTAAGCTGAAAAATGCAGGTATGTCTGGCCCACAGAAAGTCCAGAGTTTGCTTCCCGCTGGCACTTTGCACCAGCTCCCCACCCTCCCCCACCTCAGCCACCCTGGGTGGACCTTTTCTCTTATAGACACCATTGAGTCAGATGACTAAGTGCCTAATCTCCCACTGGCTCCTTATACAGAGCTCCGCTAGGGGCTGAAAGAAACCATTAGAGGACTTTACTCCTTACAGTCTTGTCCTCGCAAGTCTCTCTACGACAGCTGTATACGTATATGTTTCTTGCCAATTGTACTTGCTGTTGTTAATGCCTCTGTTTTACACCACAGTGTGAAGTGTTCTTCCCCATACTCTTTGGCTCCCTTCCTCCTTTACAAAACACCCTACAGGGACTCTTATTCTATTGTTATTGGCAAATAGGCATACTCAAGAAAGTGCTTAAAAAAATCCTGTACACATCAAGCAATAGTCTCCCAAGGTTCCTTTATAAAGTTCTACAAATGTCTTAAATGCCTTTTAGAATGTTTCAGGGAGAAGATAGTCAGCAGATAAGTAGTAAAAGTCAAGAAAAAAACCTTCTCAACCAAAGTGATACTTATTTGTTTTCAGATTCTTCATTATAAAGTTCAATCATAATGTTTCCTTTTTTGTAGTGACAAAATAGCTCCATCAAAACAATCCTGTGTAACGTTTCAGAACAAAACATTCCTTCATCAGACATTGGAGCATACTTCTGTATGTAAACAATACAAATAAGTATAATACATCAAAAATAAGGCATTTTATGCTATCAAGACAACTTATCAAATTAATATAAATATTCTCAGGTGGAACTGACCTGATACTAACGAGTCTCAAATAACATTCACTCTTGATACAAGAAAGTGTGTCTGCAGTGGGGCCGGGGTACATCTCTTATTGTTTCAAATATACTCCTTTTTTGATTCTATTCAAACAAAAGGAGAACATTCTATTTTTGATAAGTTGTCTTGATAGCATAAAGTGCCTTGTTTTTGATGTATTATAATTATTTGTATTGTTTACATACAGAAGTATGCTCCAGTGTCTGATGAAGGAACGTTTTGTTCTGAAACGTTACACAGGATTGTTTTGATGGAGCTATTGTGTCACTACAAACAGGAAACATTATGATTGAACCTTACAACGAAGAATCTGAAAATAAATATCACTGTGGTTGAGAAGGTTTTTTTCTTGACTTTAAAAAAAAACCCTGTTCCATTTCCTTGTCCATGTCTACCTTTGCTCTTACTTTTGAGGTGTATAACGTAATACTTTACTAGTTGTTGTCTTAACGGATTAACCTCACATCTACTTTGGCTTTCCTATTCCCTCCAGGGGGCAAACAGTGTGCCTTCCACCTTGCTGATTCTCTATTTCTCTGAGTTCTTTTGCTCGATAGTCAGCTACCCTACCTGGCTCTGAGTGCAACAAACATTTTTACACGTATAGGTATGGCTCTCCGCAGTCTGACAGGGCTACTCTTCACACTAATACCACTACAATGTCTTAATGAGATAGCACTATGCTCCCCCCGCACCAATATTCCAGGTGCTTCTACTTCTTTACCTAATGACTTCTGCTTCTCTGATCTAATGGCTGAATCTCAGTCCACACCTGCTTATGAGCACCTTATATTAACTAGGGGGTGCACCTTCTATGTGGTTAACACTCTTAAAAAGTGTCTCCTGAGGAAGGTAGTTGCCTCACCCTTCCACAATAGTAAGCTGTGGTTCCTCGTCATCAGAGTTATCCTTCTATCTGGGGACATTGAGATGAACCCTGGGCCCCTAGTCCATTTCTCCTTAACTGATATGTCTTCAGTTTCAAGTAAGGGGTTCTTCTTTATCCATGTAAACATCAGAAGTCTCATCTGTAATTTTGCTGATCTTGAGGCATGGGTCGCTGTCTACAGTCTGGATATTCTCTGTCTATTAGAAATGTGGCAGAAGCCAGGTGTTTTGGACTCCATATGCTCCCTGGCTAACTATTCCCACATCCACAGAGACAGACTCTCCTCTAGGCACGGTAGTGGAGTTGTCCTGTTTTACAAAAGAACATGTCATAACGCTTCACCTATCTGCTTGTTATTTGCATTATATTTGTGATATAAATGTATGTTTCTTTGAATATTTGCTTGGGAAATTAGGCATGCCAGGCAGAAGAGCACCATGGGAACTGGAATTTAAAGTGTGGTAAGGAGAGATTGCACTCTCCGTGACCCAGTGGATAAACTAATTAAGAGCTTCCCTTACACAAGGGTATAACAGGTTGTAAAACCAGCTACTTGTATAAAGTATTGCATTTTAAGACCTATTAGGAAGAAAGCAACTTCTGACAGATACCTGGCACATTTCTCCCCACTAGTAGAAATAGTTGTCAGGAAGTTTCCCCAAAGATCAAAGGGGTAATTCTGACCTGCCATAATGCAGGCTTACTAATTTAAAAATCGATCTACAGTGTGTGTATATATATATATATATATATATATATATATATATATATATATATATATATATATATATATATATATATATATAGATATATAGATATATATAGATATATAGATATATAGATATATAGATATATATAGATATATAGCTATATATATATATATATATATATATATATATATATATATATATATATATATATATATATTGGATATATCTTGTTTTATGTGATGGTTATATGTGATTATGTTATAGTAACTGGTCAACAATTTTTTCAATGGGCTGAGCCAGTTATAATTTGCCATTATAACCCTCGGGTTATAACAGCGAGCACATGCCAAGTCAGTCAACAACAACCATTCCATGATTGGTTGTTAATGTCCTACTGGGTGGGCTTCCATTTGTTAGCAAACATTGTGGCTCTTTATCCTCATAGTGAGGAATCATCAGACCGAAAGTCCTTGCCGCATTTTTTAAAATAAAATAACAGTCATGTCAAGTACATTTCAAACATATCTGGCTGATCCTGCCATTCGAAAGCCATAGAGGACAACTGCCACGGACAATGGCTCCGACCTCGCTCTTTGAGGTAAGAAGATTGCAATTGCAACACAGAAATCTGCCTAAACTAAAACAAAATAAAACAGCAACTGTAAAAAAGAAAACTACAAGGAAAAAAAAAAGAAGAATGGGAAGACAGACACTGTGTGTGTGTGTGTGTGTGTGTATGTGTCAGAGTGTGTGTGTGTCAGAGTGTGTGTCAGAGAGTGTGTGTGTGAGATTCATACACAGAGCTGGAAAAAATTGCTGCCCAGCAATTATAAATAATAAACTATGGGGAAATGTGTTTCGGTTTGAAATTAATGGTTGCCCTCAGTGTGTGATGCTTTAATAAACCCCTCGGTTTAAGCAGCATCCCACACTTCGGGCAACCATAAATTTCTCATTAAGCACACTTCCCCATACATTATTGTATACATTATTATTACTACTATATAACTGTTCTGTACATTCACTCAACCTGTTATGTCTTAATCCTTCTGGCAATTGTTTTGCCCCAGGTCCATCTTGTAAATGAGCTTGTCTCAATGATGTTCCACCTGGCAAAATAAAGATTTTGATTATATATATATATATATATATATTGTTATTTTTGGGGGTATTTAGCAACATGCAGATGCCTGTGACTAAAATACAGTATCCAGGTTTTAGTTACCTCACAGCCAGCATCACTACTGAGCTGTGACCTCACAAGCTGGGTGGCACCTTTTTTGCCTCCTCATTGATACTGTCAAAGCTTAGAGAAGATTGTGCTTTTTATCTCTGGACTCCTGACAGTGCACACTCTCTCAAGGGCACTTCTACTTAAGTAGGTAATCAACCACCACTATTTATTACTTGAAATTAGGGTAGGATTAGATACTCAGTAATAAGGCTGTTTTGTTCAAATTGGTCATTTAATTTATATGACTGTACACTCAGTGTTATGTTCTGTGTTTTGTATTTCATTTACCATTTTTAGTTTTAGTAAACTTTGTTTGCCAAGTCTTTTCTCATTTTGAATGTGAATGCTGGGACAGTGTTGGTAAATCTGACAAAACTGTTAAGTGCTTACAGTGTGTTACCATATGCACCAAGATAGGAAAAGTACCTAGGTCTCAACTGAGTCAAAAGGGGGATTGTGAACCAGGTTGGGTGCCTGCTGGATTAAGTATTGCACTGCATTTCCCTGAAGAGGGTGGGATATTTGAACCTGTTAACCGGGTGTGCTAGTGAAAAAGGGTTCATATTGTACCCCCAGGACTTGAGACTGGTAGTTGTTCAGACCCAAAACAGACAGGAGGGTCACCCTGTTTGTCTCCTATTCACATATCTGTGAGTGATATGATTTAAAAGATTTGGTTTGCAGTGCTGCAATGAAAAAGATTTGTTTTCATACTGTGAAATTAGTTGGTAATACGAGCATTAACAGTCCAGTGTGTCAGACTGATAACTGTAACAGCTCATGCACAAAATAAGGCAGTGACTCAGACTGATAACTGTAACAGCTCACACACAAAATACAGCAGTGATTTAAAAATAAAGAAATATATATCATTGTGCTTACAGTCAAAAGTTCCCTATTTTTTATTTCAAGTGCAAGCTAGTGTAGCTGTAGATTAGGAAAGAAGATGACTTTCACCTACAGCAAGTACACTGCAGAATATCTAAGATAGTTGTGCCAGGAGAGAGGAGTATGTTGCAAGGGAGAAAACAAGCAACAACTCATGGAGGCTCTTGTAGCAGCCAATGCCCAAGACCGTGACTCACAGTCAGTGACCGAAAGAGACCAGACCTTAAGCATGGAGGGGCCAGGGTCCATCTCAGTGTCCAGACCCAATGAGGAGGACAGCGGGGCCAGTGTGAACTGAGAGCAACAGCCACAGGGGAGGGTCACCACTACCATGCTGGAGCCAGAAAGGATCAGGGTGCAGATAGAGTTGAGGAGAATGGACCTGGAATTTGAGTGGAAGAGAAGTGAGAGCAGCAAGCAGCAGAGCAAAAAGAGTGACAGCATCAGAGAGAGGACAAGTGAGAGCAGCAAGAGGCCAAGTGAGAGCAGCAAGCGGCCAAGTGAGAGAAGAGAGAATGTCAGAGGAAATTTGAACTAGAGAAGCTACAACTTCAAAGAACAGCGCCAGAGCAGTTAAGTGGCAAGGATGAACCTGGAACTCCAGGACTAGGTTACAAATTAAATCTAAATTGATAGCTGAATTTAAAGAGTGGGAAGATATGCATGCATTTTTAAATTCATTTGCAAAACTCAGCAAGAATTCCCAGAGAGCTTCCTGCTATCGCCGTTGCTTACTGGGAAAGCTTGTGACGCATTGGGTCTAATGGACAATCAGGACAGTAATGATTATAGCAAACACAAAGCTGCATTATTAAAAAAGTATGACTTGACAGCAGAAGCATACAAAGTTAAGGCCGTAAGCTCAGGAGAAGCCCTGATATGAACTATGAGGAGCTAACCACTAAACAACGTCAGTTTTTAAAATGGTGGTAAGGGATACAAGCAGAGCCTGTGGAGCAAATTGAGAATGTTGTACTTTTGGAGCAGTACTTTTGGGCTTGCCCAGCAGAAATTAAAACCTTGCTACAGGACCAAGATCCAAAAACAATGCAGGAGGCTGCCAAGCTCGCAAACCGCTATGCCAGGAGCAGACCTGCTCTGAGAGGGAGTGGGGTGGGCATGGCAGCACAGAAAGAGAAAAGCACACCTTCTGGGCAGCTAAAACCCTCACTGCCTCCACCAAAAACGGGTAGCCCCAGGTTACCAAGAAAAGATTTTCCTGATAAAAGAAATGAATGTTGGGTTTACAAACAACCTGGACATCTCACAAGACAGTGTCCTAAAAAGGCAGAGTGCATAAAGTAGTGATGGGAAAGAAGTGTTTTTTTTGTGTGTATCCCTGAAAGCTTGCCAGTAAAAATGAGGGAGTACATACTGTACACTCAGTTACTGTGAATGGGGTGCAAACTCATGGGTTAAGGGACTTTGGTAAAAGAGGATTTGGTTAAGCCTGAACAGCTCATTCCCAATCAGTTTGCTACAGTACAGGGATTCACTGGGGAGGAGAAAACACTGCCAATTTCTAGTGTTCTCCTGGACTGGGGTGAGACAGGAGAGACTGTGCAAAAAGTTGAAGTGGCAGAAAATTTTGCCCTGGATGTGATTATTGGGAACAATCTCCAAAAAGGATGGTGTGTGCAGTTACCCACAGTCAAGCAGCAAAAGCAAATTGTGGTTCCCTGGACACCATAGAAGCTCCTGTGAAAAACAATGGGATGTTGGTTCCCCAGCCTGTGTCTCCTGATATGGAGAATAGTGAAAGGGGGGTAGACGTTCCCCAGGTAGCAGTTAACAGAACAGATACAGAAGGCTACTCTGAGGAGGGAGGGGTTGCCAGTTGTCAGAGAGCTTGGGACCCTAGTTTAGAAACTGGAGGGGACCTGTCTCATGCCTTGGGAATAAGTAAAGAATCTACAGCTGCTCAGAAAAAATGATCCCAGTTTAGAGAGACTGAGGACTTGGGCAGACTCTGATGGAGCACAAGGAGGTGATGGGAAACACAGAGTTTACTGGGAGAATGGAATGTTGTATACACCAAATGTAAGAATAGAGGGAGAGGCGATGGCAGGCAGCTTGTCATTTCCCAGAGGTACTGTGAGTGGTTGCTCAAGATTGCTAAAGATATTCCCATGTCTGAACATCTGGGAATTGTGCGCACTATGCAGTGATTGGCCCAGAATTTCTGTTGACCCAACTTCACCCAGTCGGTGAAGGAATATTGCAGGTGTTGTCACCAGTGCCAAGAAACATGGAAGGCAGGTAAGAAAACCCCAAGCCACTCTAATTCCCTTACCCATAGTAGAGTAGCCATTAACGAGGCTAAGAATGGATATTGTGGGGCCTAAAAATACCCCAAGCTCCTCCAGGAAGAGGTTTATCCAAACAGTGATGGATTATGCCACCTGGTACCAAGAGGCAGTCGTAATATCCTCACTGAGGATAGACAAAGTGGCAGATGCCTTGCTGGGTATTTTCTTCCATGTTGGGTTCCTGTAGGAGGTTATCACTGATCGACGGGGTTCCTTCATGTCAGACCTGATGAAATGTTTGTGGGAGAAGTGTGAGGTGGTGCACAGATGCACAACACCTTATCACCTGCAAGCCAATGGGCTTGTGGAAAGATTTAATGGTACCCTTGAATCAATGCTCAAAGTGTCTGCTGAACAGCATGGGAGGGACTGGGGGAAATGCCTTAGAAACATAGAAACATAGACTTTGATGTCAGATAAGGACCACTTGGCCCATCTAGTCTGCCCATCTCCCTACCTACAGGATAGGTCACAGACCTTCCCCACCAGTTGTTTTCATACAGGGAGGTGCCCCAAGAGAGTCAACAGGGTTTTCCCCCTTCAAGCTCTTATATGGACGCAGGGTATGTGGGTCCCTAGACTTGATCCAGGAGGACTGGGAAGGCAAGCACGCCACCCAGGGAACTCCCATAGTGGATTATGTCCTTAAGTTTAGGGAAAAGCTGAAGGAGCTTATGGGAACAGTCCAGAGCAACCAGGCAGCTGCCCAGCAAAAACAAAAGGTATGGTATGACTGGAGAGCCAAAGCTTGCTCATAAAATGTGGGTCAGGTCATGGTCCTAGTCCCAGTCCAGAAAGATAAGCTGCTGGCCCAGTGGGCAGGCCCGTACAAAGTAGTCAGACAGGTGAATGATGTAAATTACATTATAAAACTGCCTGACAGGAGACCTACCCAAAGAATGTACCATGTCAACATGATGAAGCCATATGCAAACAAGGCTGACATAGTCTTTGCAGTGTGTAGTCCTGGGGAGAGGATGGATAAGGAAGACCCCCTTCTGGACTTGCTGGAAGAAAGCAAGTGGGAGTCCTGTGTGGAAGCAATTAAAATGTCATCCCAGTAAACACTGGACCAGATCCAGGAAGCAAGGCATGTTTTAGCAGACTTCACCTCATTGTTAAGTGCAAAGCCTGGACTAACCCCACATGATGTAGACATGGGGATGTAAGCACCCACAGGGTGGACAGCATGTCGCATGTCAGAGGCCGTCCAAAAGGACATTAGAAGGGAGGTGGAAGAAATGCTGGATTTAGGGGTAATCCAGAAATCCCACAGCCCCTGGGCCTCACCTATAGTCCTTGTTTCCAAGCCACATGGCTCTACTCATTTTTGCATGGACTATCATGTACTCAATGCAGTCATGAAGTCAGACCCAATGCCATGGACAGACAAACTACTGGACAAATTAGGAGAGGCAACATACCTTACCACTACTGACCTGACAAAAGTGTACTGGCAGGAGGAGTTAACTGCCAGAACTAGGAAGAGGTCAGCCTTCACCACCGATAGGGTTATTTGAGTTTAAAGTAATGCCTTTCGGAATGAAGAATGCCCCTGCCACCTTCTAAAGGTTGGTGAGCCAGGTGTTAAATTGTACTGAAGAGTATGCCGTGGTGTACCTGTACGATATTGCCATCTTCAGTGGCAGCTGGAAGGAACACCTGCCCTACAGAGGGCCAGGCTAACTGTAAAAGCTGAAAAGTGCCAGGTGGCCATGGCTGAGGTGGCATACCTTGGGCATGTAATAGGCTGGGGACAGCACCATCCTAATCAAGTAAAAATTTAGGCAATCAAGGCATGTCCCAGACCTGAAATATAGAAGCAGGTTTGGAGTTTTCTAGGGACCACAGGGTACTATAGAAAATTTGTATCAAACTACAGTGCCCTGGCAGCTTCCCTATCTGGCCTGTTAAAGAAACAAATGCCTAAGAAGGTTAATTGTGAACCAGCCTGTGAACAACCCTTTACATGGCTAAATGAGGCACTGTGCAGTTCTTCTGTATTAGCCAGTCCAGACTGTAGAAAACTCTTTGCAGTCCAGAAGATGCCTCAGATGTGGGTACTGGGGCAGTACTTAGCCAGACTTCTAACCAAGGGAAAGATCACCCAATAGTATACCTCAGTAAGAAGTTACTCCCCAGGAAGCAGATTTATTCTACAGTGAAGAAAGAATGCCTTGCAATGGTGTGGGCACTAAAGTAGTTAGAACCACACGTATACGGGTGGCATTTTGAGGTACAAACAGATCACAACCCCCTGATTTGGCTGGCACAAATGGGTAAAACAAATGATAGACTTTTAAGATGGAGCCTTGCCTTGCAGGGTTATGACATGACTGTCAATCAAAGGGCAGGAGCAGCAAAGGCAAACGCAGATGGGCTATCACATCAGTTAGAGTAGTGAACTGAATTAGGGAAACTCATCCCATGCCTAGGAATAGAGTCCCCCAAATTCAGTCTAGGAAGGATGACTGTGATGCTTCACCTGTTTATTATTATTTGTATTATATTTGTGATATAAATGTATGTTTCTTTGAATGTCTGCTTGTGAAATATGGCAGGACAGGCAGAAGAGTACCATGGGAGCTGGGATTTTAAAAATATGGTAAGGAGAGATTGCACTCTTCATGACCCAATGGATAAACTAATTAAGAGCTTCCTTTACACCAGGTTGTAGTTGTAACAGGTTGTAAAACTGGCCACTCATATAAAGTATTGCATTTTATGCCCTATTAGGATGAAAGCAACTTCTGACAGAACCCCTGTTACATTTTTCACCACTAGGAGAAATGGCTGTCAGGATATTTCCCTGAAGATTAAAGGGGAAATTCTGACCTGCCATAATGCAGGCTCACTAATTAAAAATTATATATATATATATATATATATATATATTAGAAACAAAAAACTCCATTTAATGTATTAGTTAGGGTTGTTCCACATGACAAGCGTGTGAGGTCCGGTTTGGGTTGAAAGCCCCATGGCCCTCAGCCCACCACCCCAAACCAGCATCGGGGTGCAGATTATGGTTGTTGGCCATAACTCTCACCCCATCACATGTGTAAAGTAGAGGTGTAGCAGGAGAATGGGAGAGAGTTGGGACCGACAACCTAATGCGCACCCCGATGCCAGTTGGGGGTGTGAGCAGGGGGGGCTTTCAACCCTAACACCAAATTTTCTCACTGTTGTCCATGTGGAACAACCCTAACTAATGCATTAAACAAGTCTTTTGCCTCTAATTTCCCTTCTTTTTGAGAATGATAATGAGAAATAGTGAAATGTAATGTGGTGGCGCCGCTCCCGCCACATGATGTCTTGTCACATAGTAACATTGTGCCCGCAAACGCAAATAGTAATGCACATGGTGACGCAAAGTGAAACAGAAAGAGAAACAGTAGTGTAGTCAGAAATGTTAAAAACATCACAAAAGCAAGCGCAAATGAAAACACAAATGGTAACACATGGTGGCGTAGACGTGAACAGTAAGTGAAAAGGGAACGGAACTGCAAACGAAAACGGTGATGGTAACAGTAATGTAAGTGCACAGGCTGTTTTTTCCTCAAAAGCTGCATAAAGAAAGACAGTGAGTACAAAGAATGTATGCATAATAATGGTTCTCGGAGCAGAAAATGAGGAGTTGAATACTAAATTGCTTATATCTCAGGAACAGTAAGACGCAGAAAAAAAATTTAAAAGTCATATGATTTATGACTTTCCTGGATAGTATTGTACTTAGCCGCCATTAGGGGGCTAAGTATTTTTCTGACAAAAAGTCTGTATCTCACACTGTTTCAGAGACACGGGCCCTGAAAGGCGCAGCGAACGCCGTAATGTTATCCTATGGGAAAAAAAGAGAAGTTCAGAGTGCCATAACTTTGGCTCCCTGTAATATTTTTCCACCAAACTGCAAAAAGGCACATCGGAGGGATGTTGGCTGTGTTCCCTTCAAATTTCAGCTCAAAAGACCAAACCGTTATTCTGCAGCAGGGTGCCAAAGGATTCCTGTAATGCGTCGGACGCCGTAATGGAAAAAGCATCAACTTTGGAGTGCCATAACTTTGCCGCCATGTAATATTTTTTTCAAAGAAACACTGAAAGGCACATCTGTGAGATGTCGACTGCATTCCCTCCAAATTTCAGGCCAAAACACCAAACTGTTCTTTTGCAGCGGGGTGCCAAAAAATTGCTGTCATTTTCCCACAGCCTAGAAAAGTACTGCTGAAGTTTGCGAAAGCTTTCACAAATTCATTCGACAGTGTCGTAAGTACAACAGTACTTAGGGAAAGTACTTATTCCAGAAATTTGAAAAACGTATTTCTGGGGTGTTTTACCCCAAAATAAAGACATGGCTAGCATCCTCAGGGTCCAACTAGGTGAATACAAAAATAATTAGCTGTTGCTAACCTTGCTTGTAGAGCAGAAAGCAGCTAACTAAAAGAAGCTTCATTTTCTTATTAATTTAAAACTTATATCTCAGCAGGAGTCAGTGTCTGTTAAGATTAAGTAGACAGATAACTTTATTAGAAGTAGAAGGGGTCTTATTTAGGGTTAAAAAAAAGAAAGAAAAGAAAGAAAGTCAGGGTGTGTTCTGTGCTGGGAAGGGTACTGTATCAGCCGACTTTGCTAAACCAGTAGGAGGAAAGAGAGCTTAATTGGGGGTGTGGTTTAGACACTATAATAGCAGGTGAGTCAAATTACAACTTTCTGTTGCTAGTTTTTTTTCTTACTAATTGCCCTCCATCCCACCCTCCACCCACCCACCCAAAGCCAGTTCTACTTTTATAGCCACTGGATTTGACTGACAATAGAAACTTCCTGTTTGGCAGTAGGAAGGGAAGGATCATAGACAAACATTAGTTTTGTCAACCCTAAAGGAAAAAAGTAGCTCACTCTCCCCCAGCTGCTGGTGGTCTGATATTGAGCAAGGAAGAAGGAGGCTACTGAAGGAGATAGGAAGTTACTGTCCCAGAACAGGAAGGGTGAGAGTTGTAAGGAGAGGAGAGAGTAAGCGTCCAGAGAAACAGTAGAGGGGACACAAAATAAGACATGATAGGAGTGGTGCAGTGCAATGGCTGTGGGGCGGCAGTGTTCCGGGAGACATTCTGGAGGTTGCGATGCTGCCCTATTTGCAGGCACCTCTCTGGTCTGAGAGGAGGTTGCCCGTCTCCAGGCTGACCTGGCTAGGATTCATGAAACCTCCTCCCCCACCCAGGGACCACCAGGCCCAATGCCACTACCTCAGAGGTTGCCAAGAAAGAGGAGAGGCTGGACCAGGGTGGGATCAGGGAAGGAGAGGGTGGTGGAACAGAGTTGCATCCCTCCAGCTGTACCTCTCCACAATTCATTCGCTCTTTTGGTGGATAGTGGTTCCTCTATGGAGGCACCTGCAGTGGAGACCAAGAAGGATGCTGGGAACCTTCACAAAGGAGACCCACAGGAGGGTGGCATGGGACCCCACAGGGGAAGGAAACAACTCCTGGTGGGGGACTCAATCATTAGGGGGGTAGAAATGGGGGAGGAAGGGGAGAGAGGGGTAAGGTGCCTTCCTGGCGCCACGGCTTGGAGGGACAGGAAGCAAATCCTCAGGATCATGGGAGGAGCTGCACAAGGGAGGGAGCTGGATGTCATTGTCCACCTAGGGACAAATGACCTGGCTAGGAATGGGATCAGAGCAGTGCAAGAGGAGTTTGTAGAGTTGGGAAGAGGCTTTAGACAAGTAGCGCATACGGTAACCTTCTCGGAGGAGCTTTCTGTCTATGGCAAGGGAGATGTTAGGGCACTCCTCACCAGGGAATTCAATGAGTGGTTGAAAAACTGGTGTGGAGCTTAGGGTTTTGGCTTCATTGGGGACTGGGGAGCCATCTGGAGGGATGCGGACCTATACTGGTACAATGGTCTGCATCTAACCAGGGGGGGGACCAGGATCCTAGGTGAGAGGTTTAAATGCTTCATTGGCAAGCATTTAAACTTAGCCAAGGGGGGAGGCCCTGAAAAGGAGCAGGGAAATCCCAGCCTCCCCCCACAAAACATGGTGCTTAGTGAGGTAAACACCAAGGTACAGAAGTTATTAGGGACCAGAACAGATTTAAATGTAAAAAAAGGCAGTAAGGACAAAAATGGGGCTAAAAGGGGTAAGGCTATCAAAAAGTGAAGGGTGATGAGTACCAATGCCGTAGTCTGTGTAACAAGCTCCTTGAACTAGTGGCCGTGATGGAAGATGATTGCCTGGATATTGTGGCAGTCACAGAAACATGGTACACAGAGAACCATGATTGGGATGTCAACATACCAGGATACACAATCTACAGGAGGGACAGGGAGGGTAAAAGAGGAGGAGGTGTAGCTCTCTATGTAAAGGAAGGAATCAAAGCAACAGAACTAAAGAGTAAACAGGGAGCAGATGAGGCACTTTGTGTCACCCTGGAAACAGGAAATGGCAACACATTCCGCATGGGGGTTGTATACAGACCCCCATCTCAGGGGGAGGGAATGGACAATGAAATGATAGAAGGGTTTCTTAGAATGGCAGAAAAAGGGGAGATATTGTTGATGGGGGACCCGAATATGCCAGATGTTAACTGGAGCACCTTTGCTGCAGGCACATCCAAAACAGGGTCATTCTTGATGCCCTACAGGGGGCATGCTTCAGACAGCTAGTATTGGAACCCACTCGGGAGGGAGCAATCTTAGACCTGGTACTCTCAAATGGGGATGGAGAAAGAATCTCAGGTTTAGAAGTGGGTAGCCATCTGGGAAAAAGCGACCACCAAACAGTGTGGTTCACGATAAACACAGCCATATAATCAAGCCATACAAAAGCAAGGGTACTGGACTTTAGGAGGGCTGACTTTGGGAAAATGAGAGAGTGCCTCAGAAAAGCACTAGCAAACAGGCAAGAAGAAGGGGGTGGAGGAACAATGGGGAGTGATCAAAACAGCCATCACAGAGGCAACAAGCCTTTGTGTAATGCAAATCAGTAAAACACAACGAAGGAAAAAAACGCTATGGTTCTCAAAAGAGGTGGCAGGGAAGGTTAAGGAGAAAAGGACAGCATTCAGGAAATATAAGGAAACACAGAAGGAGCAGGACAGAGAACTTTATCAGTTAAAGCAGAAAGAGGCTGGGAAGGCAGTCAGAATAGCAAAGACCCAAACCGAGAAAAGGATAGCCAATTCCGTTAAGAAGGAGGATAAGACCTTTTATAGGTACATTAGGGAGCTAAGAAAGACCAAAGGAGGGATACTGAAGATTAATAAAGGGGAGGGAATGTGGGTAGAGGGTGACAGTGAAAAAGCAGGGATACTGAATGAATATTTCTGCTCAGTATTCACAAAGGAAGAGGAGGGGGAGTTACCTAAACCAAACAAGAGAAACACTCTGAAGACGGGGGTTGATACCAGTCCACTTACAGAAGAAAAGGTTCTGAAAGAACTAATAAAATTGAAGGTGGACAAAGAAATGGGGCCTGGTGGGATTCACCCAAGAATTCTAAAAGAACTAAGGGTAGAACTAGTGACACCGCTGACTACTCTCTTTAACAAATCATGGGAGGATGGGGTGGTACCCAAGGACTGGAGGAGGGCAGATGTGATTCCTCTTCACAAAAGTGGGAGCAGGACAAAGGCAGTAAACTACAGACCAGTTAGTTTGACCTCAGTGGTAGGGAAAATGATGGAATCACTTCTGAAGGAAAGAATTGTTGAGTACCTAGAGGCCAGTGGGGCACAGGACCCAAGGCAGCATGGATTCACGATGGGAAGGTCGTGTCAGAGGAATCTAATAGATTTCTTTGACTGGGTGACCAAAGTAGTAGACCAGGGAGGGGCTGTGGACATAGCCTACCTAGATTTTAGCAAGGCATTTGATACAGCCCCACACAAAAGATTAATATACAAGATAGCCAGCCTTGGAGTGGGTCCCAAGGTGGTAGCCTGGATAAAAAATTGGCTAGACAACAGGACGCAAAGGGTAGTAGTAAATGGAGCACACAGTGAAGAAAGGAGAGTTACTAGTGGGGTACCACAGGGTTCAGTACTGGGACCGGTCCTTTTTAATGTCTTTATAAGTGACATTGCAGAGGATCTGGAAGGAAAAGTATGTCTCTTTGCAGATGACACAAAGATCTGCAACAGGGTTGACACACAAGATGGAGTGGAAAGGATGATAAGGGACTTGGCAAGGTTGGAGGAATGATCAAATGTATGGCAGCTCAGATTCAATGCAAAGAAGTGCGAGGTAATGCACATGGAAACAAAACCCAGGGAAGCGTATACAATGGGGGTGAGATACTGACAACAGTAAAAAAAAAAAGGACCTGGGGGTAATTATATCAGATGACCTAAAGGTGGGCAAGCAATGGAGAAGGCAGTAAGGAAGGCTGGGGATACTGGGATGCATAGAAAGAGGCATCAATAGTAGAAAACAGGAAGTTGTTATCCCTCTGTACAGACAGTTGGTGAGACCCCATCTGGAGTACTGTGTGCAGTTCTGGAGACCCTATCTCTGCAAAGACATAGACAGAGTGGAGGCTGTCCAGAGGAGGGCAACCAAAATGGTGCAGGGTCTGCACCAGAAGACATACGAAGAAAGACTAAAGGAGCTTAATATGTATACCCTTGAGGAAAGAAGGGAGAGAGGGGACATGATAGAAACTTTCAAGTATCTCAAGGAAATCAACAAAGTCCAAGAGGGTAGCATCTTCCAGAAAAAGAGATGTGCAAGAACAAGGGGGCACAATTTGAAGATAGAGGGGGGATGGCTCAGAGGTAATGTGAGGAAGTATTTTTTCACAGAGAGGGTTGTGGATGCATGCAACAGCCTCCCTGAGGAGGTCGTGGAGTCAAGAACCGTGGGGGAATTCAAGAATGCATGGGACAGGCATAAGGCAGTCCTAGTTGGGGGTAGGAGGAAGTAAGCTGTTGGTTAACTAGGATCTGCAGCTTATCTGTTAGGTAGGAAAATGGGCAGACTAGGTGGGCCAAGCGGTCTTTATCTGCCGTCAAATTCTATGTTTCTATTAGGTTGCTAGAGGGTCCCAATTTTAGATGCCAAGCATTTTTCTGATTGCTAACTGAAAACAAAATGGCAGATTTGCGATAGTAAAAGGGCCATTTGCGAAAGTAAAAACTGCATTTGCGACACTGCCAAACTTTTTAACTTTTCCCATTGATTTATAATGGGAACTTGTTTTTTGAATAACTTTTGAACCATTTAATATTTTTAACAAAATCTTCAAAAGGCACATCGGTGACCCCAGCCACACATTCCCTGAAGATTTCGGACGATTAAAGCGCAAACGTGCGACCTGTGGGAATGACGATGAACATTCCAGAAAGCGTGAAATGCGCATGCAGATCATGCTTAATAACTCCACAGTATATATGCGACCATTACGAAACTTGGCAGATCCCAAGGCATATGGGTCTTGATCATGTATTCCAAATTTCAGGCAAATCTGTTGAACAGTTGCAAAGTTATTAAGGTGCAAAATGTTGGGTTTAACATGTAAATGGCTCCTCAATCCTAACTATAGTGGCACTACTGTGCCACTATAATATATATATATATATATATATATATATACACTGTATATGTATATATATATATATTTATTTATTATTTTTGGGGGGGTATTTAGCGACATGCAGATGCCTGTGATTACAATACAGTATCCAGGTTTGAGTGACCTCACAGCCAGCATCACCACTGAGCTGTGACCTCACAAACAGGGTGGGACCTTTTTTTCCTCCTCACTGATATTATCAAAGTTCAGAGAAGATAGTACTTTTTATCTCTGGGCTCCTGACAGCACACACTCTCTCAAGGGCACGTCTACTGAAGTAGGTAATCAACCACCACTATTTATAACTTGAAACTAGGGTAGGATTAGATACTAAGTAATAAGGTGGTTTTGTTTAAATTGTCCATTTAATTTACATGACTGTACACTCAATGTTATATGTTCTGTGTTTTGTATTTCATTTACCATTTTTAGTTTTAGTAAACTTTGTTTTCCTTGAAATCCTGCCTGTGTCTTTTCTTATTTTGAATGTAAATGCTGGCACAGTGTTGATAAGTCTGACAGAACTGTTAAGCACTTACAGGGTGTTACCAGATGCACCAAGGTAAGAAAAGTACCTCGGTCTCAATTGAGTCAAAAGGTGAATTGTGAACCAGCTTGGGTGCCTTCTGGGTTAAGTACTGCACTGCATTTACCCAAAGAGGGTGTTATATTTGAACCTGTTAACTGTGCATGCTAGTGAAAAAGGGTTCATATTTGACCCCCAGGACTCAAGACTGGTAGCTGTTCGGACCCAAAACAGACAGGAGGGTTACCCTGTTTTACTCCTGTTCACATATTGTACTTTGAGGTTTGGCACTGTGGGAGCAGAGGGCCTGACTCCTGGAGTGCGTCTGTGACACATCTCACTATTGAAGTTATCCCAGCCTCCATTTCCTCCTCTGCCTGTGAATACCTACACACAACCCTCACCCTGGGTGCCAAGAAACTTCATATTATTTGCTCTTACAACCCCCTTCTGGGGGCACTGTTGGACTGCAGGAGTTATTTGATCAAACCTCCCTTCTTTCAAAACAAAATGAGGTCATAATATTACCTGTCCTAAACCTAAACTGGCTAGGGGCAGCTCAAAGCTGGCTGCTCTCGCTGATGCAAAGTTGTAATTTCCACCAGTTATTAATGGAGCCTACAAGAATTACTCCATCACTACAATCCTCAGCTCTCATTGACTGGGTACTGGTCAACCGTCTTGATCATGTGTCTGCAGCAGGCACCTTGGCTGATACACTAACTGATCACTCCCCAATCTTCTGCATTTGGAGCCCTGAAACTGCTCCCTTCCCTGCACCGCGTTACATCACCTTCACCAACTTTGCCAGTCTGGATGTTGAAGCATTTCTGTTTGATGTCTCCAGAATAAACTCATCTGGCATCTACCACTCTTGTGATGTCAAGTCTGTACTATGTATCTTTCTAGATGAATTCCTGGCTATTCAGTGCAAGCATGCCCCCATGGAGGGTCAATGGTAAACAAACAAGATGGCTCCACAAAGAACTGCTGGCTAATCTGAGCACAAGGTACATATATTGGAAGAAGTACACATTATCCTGGCTCCCAGCAGACTATAATACCTACACAGCTCTTTGGAACTCCGGTAAAAAAACAGGTTAGAACAGGAAAAAGCACCTACTGCAAAAACCTACTACAAAGCTCTGCCAGTGATCCTAGGAAATTCTGGGCCCGCGTTAACACATTTCTTGAAGCTCCTCAGTCAACTACCCCAGGCACATGCTATTAAATGGCGTACACTGCAATGACTCAGATACCATAGCAAACTCTTTCAATCAAATGTTCTCAGATCTGTCCCAGTACACCTTCCTCTTTCAATTGTCACAGAAAGACTCTTATGCCACTCCTACTCCGCAATTGACTATTCCTTGTTCTCCTACTGGTAGACAGCCTAATACGCCCCCATTCCTCTTCAAAGCTATTTCTAGGTTTGAGGTCCTTAAGTTACTTCAGACTATATCTGATAAGACCAGTTCTGGCTCAGATACACTGAAGCCTCAGCTCCTGAAACTTGCAGCATCTTTTATTGCCTCCCCGTTGGCCAAAATTTCCACCTTGTCTTACTCCTTCAGTAACATTCCTGACATCTGGAAAATTGCTCATATTACTTCTATATTTAAAAAAGGGGACCCTAAGGAGATCATCAACTATAGGCCTATAGCCGTACTCTCAGTCTTAAGCAAATTTCTAGAAACACTAGTTGCAAATCAAACTATAGACTTCCTAACTAAGCACAGCCTTCTCTCGGACAGTCAGCATAGCTTCCAGAAAGGTCATAGCACCTCAATGGCTCTTTTAAAATTTACAGCTGATGTGCTTTCCAGCATGGACATGGGTCAACTAACAAGGGCCATGTTTATAGACCTCACCAAAGCCTTTGATCTTGTTGATCACCCCCTGCTTTTCTCCACTGTTCAGAGTCTGAGCTTCTCACACACTGTAGTTGACTGGTTCAGAAGCTTTCTAACAGGACCCAAATTGTGAAATTTCACTCCTCCCTACCTGACAATGCTAATAATAACATTGGGGTCCCCCAAGGCTCTATCCTGGGACCTCTTCTTTTCGCACTCTATCAATAATACAAACATACATACATGCGAATGTCTCAGCAGAAACGGACTACCCAGTCCATTCAAGCCTGCTCGAGAGTGCAGCTAGCACCCCTAGTTTGCAGCTGACCCACCCCCTCCTCTGTCATCCCACTGCCGCCCCAACCTCCCCCCCCCACCCTCACTCTCCCCTGTTCTCTATCCCATGCCTTTTTTAAACTTTTCACAGATTTACATGATACCACCCATTCTGGTAGTGCGTTCCATTTTGCTACCATCCTCTCTGTGAAATAGTGTTTCCTTATTTCCCTCCTAAATCTTCCCCCCTCTATTCTTAGCCCATGCCCCCTGGTGTCCCTCTCCCTCCTTAGCTTAAAGATCCCATCTGCCCTATCCTTACTGATTCCCCTTAGATACTTGAATGTCTCTATCATGTCCCCCCTGTCCCTTCTATCCTCCAGGGTGTATATATTCAGGTATCCCAGCCTGCTCTCATAGTCTCTCCCCTCCATTCCACATATCACCTTCGTTGCCCTTCTCTGCACCCCCTCCAGTAACCTGATATCACACTTCAGGTATGGCCTCCAAAACTGCACACGATACTCTAAGTGTGGCCTTACCAGTGACCTGTAATGGGGCAGGATCACTTCTCTTCGCCTGGATGAAAACCTCCTCGTTATGCACTCTGGCATTTTGTTCACTTTTGCAGTCACTCTCCTGCACTGGGCAGTGTTGCTCATGGTCCCTGTTATCATTACCCCTAGGTCCTTCTCCGCAGTGATCCCCAGCTGAAGTCCCCCCCCCAGCCAGTATTCCTTCCTTAGGTTCTTCACCCCTAAGTGCATAACCTTACACTTCTTTGCGCTGAACCCCAGCTGCCACTTCTCTGACCACTTCTCTAGCTTGTCTAGGGTCCCCTTGAAGATGCTTCCATCCCTCCCCTCCATCCACCACTGCTCCCATTTTGGTGTCGTCTGCGAACAGATTTACCTTACTCACCACCCTGTGTGCAATGTCTGATATGAAGAGCCCAAATAATACCAGTCCCAGCACAGAGACCTGTAGTACCCTGCTCGTCACCAGCTTCGGAGTTGAGAGCTTCCCTCCCACCACCCAGGGGCAGATTAATACAAATCTGGAGCCTCGCTCACTGCAACCCTGCCCCATCGCCACCATTGTGCCCCTTTGCCATGACCGCAACTCCTGGCCATTGCACATCAGTTCTGAAACTTGAAAAGAATGTTCTCACTGTCTTTAAAAAGTGGCATAAAACATAAATAACTAAAATGCTTCAAAATAAATTAACTAATAATATCAGTATGGAAAAATAACGGTAGTCTGAATTTTGATTATTTAGAGAAAAATAATTACTAATTTGGCCTGGTAAAAATAATTTTTCGGGTGTGAAATGTCATGATTTGCACTTCTCCAAAGCCCCCCATGCACACATGTGCACTCATGATCTGGTGTTATTGTGCCCTGTCAGGTAGTATGAACCAGGACATGGGAGTTTTGTTTTGTAGGGCATGTACCCACCTCTAAAACAGGCTAGGTCCTGGGTGGTGTAGGAGTTAAATTTATTTTATTTTTTTTATTTTATTGATACTAGGATTACAAATACCTTTGAGCAGAAACTGCTCATTTACACAAAGGTTCCACGTCGAAGGAAGGGGGGGTATACATACAAACAAAGGTCAACAAAATAATACATAGTTACACAATAAAAGGAGTAAGAGACTGAGGCTTAAGAAATTCCAGTAATTCAAAATGTGCCAAATGTTAGGTAGCATGACATACCAGCCAAGGGCAATCACAGAAATAAGCACTGCAGGTGAGAGGTAAGGGGGTATTAGAGATTATATTACAAAGTGAGTAATTGTTGGAAGAAAACATTCCCAGGATCGAACAGTTCTGTTATTGATACGTAATCCAGGATCGATAAATGGCAGATTTACTGATGGGAAACTGGAAATATGTTCATTTGTTCATCCTGAAAATGGAACTATAGCAAGGTCAGAATTTCACAATAAGTGAGAAGAGGGAATTAAAAAAAGAGTACAATTTGTAAGTGTGCCATTGAAACACATTGTTGATTTCTTAATTTAAGGAGTGAGATTAAATAATATAAAGCATACACACTGAATTGCACTGTTAATCATTTATATACAAGAGTGAGACTTGATTCTAAGTGGGGATTCCAAATGAGGGTGGGAGACAAAGCAAAGGAAATTGGCCTATTCACGCCTTAAAGATCAGCCTAACTGGGGACCACTGAAGCCATCAGATGTACTTAACACCTAATCAAGGAGCTGAAAGTCATGTCACAGTTCAGCTCCTCCCTTGTTCAGATTACTCTGTGGCCTAGTCGTTTACACACAAATAAAAATGCAGCCCAGGCAGGAAGAAAATGATACTCAGTATAAAAAATATATATTGGTGATTGCTGGGGCCCCCCTGGTAGGCAGGGCCCTAGGCCTGTGCCTATGCTGCCTGTGCCTTAATCTGGCCCTGCCACCACCACCCATTGCAGCCTCCCACTCAGCCAGCTTGTAATCCAGTTCATCATTTTTGCCACTACTCCTACACCAGTTAATTTTTAACCAAGCCGCTCATGAGGCACTGAATTGCAGACCTTGCTGAAGACCAAGTAAAGAACATCCACTGCATGACCCTTACCTAGGTCACCTGTCACCCAGTCATAATGCTGTATCATGTTGGTTTGACAAGACTTCCCCGAAACAAGCCCATGCTGCCTCACATCCTGGAGGCCATTTTCCTCCAGGTACAAACACTAGTTTTTCCTTTAGTTTAATTTCCATGAGTTTGCATACTATGGAGGTGAGATTTACCAGATGATAATTACCCGGTTTGTCCCCTGGTCCGCTCTTGTATAATGGCACTATGTGTGCCATCCTCCAGTCCAGTGGCACACATCCTGACTTCAGTGAGATGCTGTACAGACCTGCCAGTGGCTCTGCCAACACCTCCGCCATCTCCCTCAGCACCCTGGGGTGGAAGGTCTAATGGGAACAGACTGTTTTTGTCAATTGAAAGAGGAAGAAGATCCATAACACACTGTACTTCGGTGTCCATGGTGCAACAGTATGAGACATAAATACCTGGGGCAATACCTGAGAGGCATGAATCTTCCACTCAGGTAATTTTAGACTTACTGTTTAATTCAGAAAGTGAGGAAGTACTGAATAATTTCAATATATCTGACAAAAATTGTCAGTATAAGAAAGAAATGTGTACAACGGTACCTTCCTCTTGATCCTGAGTAATACCTAATGTCCAGATATGAAATGTTTGGTTAAAGTAAAACATTAGTAGCTCTTTTGTGCGTAGCTGTGGAGAGAATGGGGCTTCTCTTGGGATTGCTGTACTTTTTTTTAGGTATAATCAAAATGTATTCAGGGTGGACCCATTTATATACAGTGGATGTATTTATGTTAGGGTGAAAGGATTACTTAGTAATTTTGTATCCTGAGTGTTATAATGTATTTATAGAAGCATTGTGAATAATTATGATATGAATATTTTTAAAGCTTTGTATTCTGAATGATACAATGTTTTAATGATTTTTTATCTTGTAATGACAACTTGTTTTGTTGAACAATAATCTTAAACAAACAAACTCTGGAGTGGATACCATCCGGCCCTGGTGCCTCGTCTACCCTCAGTGCCCTCAGTCCCTCTAGGACTCTACCTCCCTCAATTCTTCCATCTGTCGCCTCCTCTCCCCCCGTCCCTACCGTCCCAGACCGTGAAAGTATTCATTCAGTGCTTCCACCTGTTCCTCCCCCTTTTCTGTCCACTCCCCACCCTTTTTTATATTCACTATTGCTTCCGTGCACTTCCTTTTCTCCCTGATATATCTGAAAAAGTCTTTCTCCTTCTCCCTGTGCTAATCTCTGTTCCCTCTGGGCCTTGGCTTCTCTCACTTCTCTGGTCACCTCCCTGGACCATCTTGCATACTCCTCCCTGTCCCTTTTCTTCCCCGTCCTCCTATACCTCCGGTGCACCTCTCATTTTCCCCTCACCACCTCCACTACCTCACAGTTCAACCAGCATGGTTTCCTTGCTCTGCTCTTCTTACTCTGTGTCATGGTGCAAGCTTCCGTTGCCTCTGTAATCTAGTTTAATACCCATTTCTGCTCAGCATTCATCTCCTGCCTTATGCCCTCCAGTTTCCCTTTCAGTACTTCCCATATCCTCCCAATGTCCACCCCTGAAGTTTACCACCTGGGTTACCAATTTCTCTGGCTCCCTGCACATCATGATATTAAACTGCACCATTTGGTGATCATTGTCAGTTAATTGGTCCTACAACATTATTTCCCTTTCTGTCTCCCCATTTGATAATACCAGATCTAAAGTGTTCTTTAGCCTAGTAGGTACACTGACCAACTGTGTCAGGAGACCCTCCTGGATCACGTCCAGGAGCATTTGCTCCCTAGCACTGGAGGTGACCAGAATGCTCCAGTCAACCCCTCGGCAAGTTGAAATCCCCCACAATGATCACCTTCCCTTTTCTACATACCTTTTTGATTTGTCCTGCTAATTCTCTGTCAAGCTCCTCAGACTAGGACAGCAGCCTGTATACCACCCCAAATCTCAGTTTTCTACCCCTTGAGTCTAGGAGCTGCAGCCAGATTGCCTCCGTTCTCCTTTCCTCCCCATCGTCCCTTGTGCATTTGATCCCATCTCTCACATAAACTGCCACACCACTCCCCTCTCCTCCTTATGGTCCTTCCTGTATAATTTGTGCCCTGGAATTACCAGATCCCAGTCCCAGTGCTCGGCTGCCCATATTTCTGACAGCTGCAATATCCACCCTCCGCACTGCCAAGAGTGTCTGTAGCTCAGCTAATTTGTTGCCTAAGCTTCTCTCATTCAGCGAGACCACCCTTCATCCTGCCCCCTTCCCTTCATTGCCCTCCATCTCTTCCCCTCTACTTTCTCCCTTTTTGGCCACCCTGAGTCCTTCCCTACTAGCCTGGGGGGTAGGCTGTAACTCCACTCTACTGGACCTCTGCCTACCAGCTGTCCACTTGCCACCCCCCATCTAGTTAAAATCCACCTTTGTTACAATATACTTCCTCAGTCTTTACTTTAATGCTGCCTTCCCCTTCCCACTCAGGTGCAGCCTATCCCTTGCAAACAAACTGTTATTATCCCAGGTACTGCCCCGGCCACCCACAACCCCATACCCCTAAGTTTGACACCATTATACCAACCATGTGTTCAACTCTCCAATCCTCTCCTTTCTCAGCGTGCTTGCACCGGGTACTGGGAGCACCTCCAAGAAGGTCACAGACTCCCCAGTCTCCTTTCACAACCTTCCCACTTCCTCAAACCTCTCCCTTGTTACCTCCACCATTTCCCCCCACTAGGTCATTTGTCTCCACATGTACCACAATGTGTGGGTTTCTCCTACCCATCCTTATGCACCGTAGGATTGTCTATCCTGCTTTGTTGCCTTTAATCCCAGTATGGACTCAACCCAAATCTGACTGTGCCTCTCCCCCTTGCTGCCCCATCTGATCCCCTTGAGTATGGAGTTCCCCAACACCAGTACACCCCGCTCCTCTTTCCTTGTGCCTGTCACCATCCCCCCACCCAGGTTATCATTCCTGGGGCCACTCAAGGTGGTGCTTTTACCATTTGCACCATGTCTTTCCCCCTGCCCCTCTCAGCTGAGACCCTCCCCCTCCTTCTGTTTGACTGCCAACCTCCCTCTCCCTCCTCACCTCTCTGAGTATTATCCTTTCCCCTGCCACACCATGCTCAATCTTTCCACTAGTAATGCCCCTCACTCCCTCCTCTTCAGGAGTACTATCCCTTGCACAATCTCTTCCTGCATCCTCTTCTCCATGTGTCGCTAGTACAGCAAACATGTTCCTTACCCTCTTTGCATTACTATGTGTTTTCTCCTCCCTCCTGCCTACTACTGTTCCTCTTTTGCTAGGCCATACTAGAGTCGACCCTTCATCGACTGGCTAGTTTTCCCCCTCCTCTTGACCCCACCCTTGACCCACTGTTCCTTTTCTGTGGTGTCCCCCGATACTCTCAGATGTCTGCCCTTCTACCAATGCAACCCTCCTCTCACCCCTCAACCTCCCCAGCTCCCTGCCAAGCCACTGAACCTTTTCCTTGAGCCTCATTAGCCTGTGGCATATTGGGCACCCACCCAGCTTCCACAGTATGTTCACCCACACTGCTGCCCCACAACCATTGCAACCCACAATCCTACCCATGGTTCACACTACCTATACAGGACAGTGAAATACAGTCTCTCTATACTGATTGTAGTTGTCTATGAACACAATTACAAACCCACCAATAGTGTTCTCAAGTCTCACAAACACATACAGTCCAGAAATTAGATATTTGCCCCATGACCTCTTTAGGTTCCTCCCCTGGGTTTAAGAGGGACCATTGTGCCCCCCATTGAGCTCAATTAAAAAAAACACTGCTACAGAAACCTTTAAGCTAAATTCAAAAGACACAGCCACAGAAACCTTTAAGCTAAATAAGAAAAAGAGCAAAACTTACAAAAATCCTCTCCACACTAACTCTCTCCACAGCAAGTAGAATCGGTTGTGTAAGATTAGACAACAGCATTACAAATGGAGTTTTAGACTGGATACTAAATCAGTACCTCCCTGTCCACGTAAAAATACCTGTTCAAAGAAACAGAGGCCCCTAAAGGGTAATTTAAGGATAATGGTCAGTATTATTGATCTACTATTTTAACAATATTATGGTAAACTTTCAAGACATGAGGAAATTGCACCTAAAAACTATAAAAGGTGCAATAGAAAAGCCACTCATCCATCCCCTTTCCCCCACCTGAATGCCTAAAAAGCATACATCTGAGGGGGATCGCTGCATTAACCCATTCCTATCAACAACCTTCTGGATCAGCCATAGCTCCAGACTGTGGACACCAACAATGATCAATGAAGACAATAAACTTTCACTAAAGCTCGAGGGGTTTATTAAGGCATCCCACCCCAAGGGAGGTGTAAAATCCGAGTTTTACACACCTACCCATCCTTTATTTTGTATAATTCCTGGGGATAGTTTTTCCACCACAGCATTTATACAAACTAAATATATTTGTCTCGCGAGTTGAGCTGCGGACTATTGGGCTTTTAGTGCAGTCCATAGCAGCTCCTAAACTGAAGCTTTTTTTTTTTGCACTCCCATTTGCTGTACCCAGTAATAATTTTTGCTTTTCAAAAAAAAAGAGAGAGAACTTACAACTGACCCCTTCAGTCAGGGAAGTTTGTACCAAACTAGGGAAACTGAGTGAGTGTTCATCGTTATAACCAGCTGGTTATAATGATGGAATTATAACCCGATTGTCCAATGGGAGAAATCACTCCTCAGTTATTATAAAGGTATAAAAGTAACTGTTGAAACTGGGGCAGCTAAATGTCTGTTAGCAGTATTACAGCCATCAACATATGCCAGAGGGCAGTGTGCTCTAGTGGTTAAAACCACAATTTGGGGGCCAGCACAGTGGCACGTATAGCTGATGGTCTTCATTCATGCTCGTCTATCCTCTATGTGGACAATCTCATCCTTTACTCAAGCTCTGAAAATATCACCAACATAAACGCATCACTTTCCTCTGACTTCATGAATGTACAAAGCTGGTTGTCTGCCCATAAGCTTGTACTTGATGACAAGAAAACTCAAGCAGTGCTACTTGGCTCTGCCCCAAGCTCAGGTTTTGTCAAACTTCCCTTCTGGTTTGTGACTCAGGTGGCACTCAAATAGAATGTGTTACCTTTTTTAAGTACCTGGGGGTACTCTTGGGTCAAACCCTGGATTTCAATCTGCATATACAGTCCACCTGCAAAGCAGTGAATGCTAAACTGGGAGTCACTTTTAAAACTAGCTTTATGCTTACTCCATCAGCTAAATTGACTATTGCCAGAGATATCCTTCTCCCTGCCCTCACCTATGGTGCTCCCACCCTGCATCTGAACATAAAACTACCCTACATACTGTAAATGGGACATAGCATATAATACTATATGTCGGTACACCTCCTTAGCAGCGCGTCTCAAGCACCACCACCACTTTATAGTGACCTCGGTTGGCTCTATCCCTCTGTCTGCTGACAATACTCTTTAGCCTCCCTGATTGACTCAATAATCAGAGATCAAATGCTCCCTTCAATTGCTTTGATGCCTGTACCTCAAATCTCCAACTATGGGTTGTGCTCAGTGGATAAGTCACAACTTAACATGCCCAGATGTCACACATCAAAGGGCTCTAGAGCTTTCTATCATGCTGCCCCTAAGCTCTGGAACTCCCTTCCTCTCACATTTAGGCAGGAAAAATCCCATGCCAGCTTTAAACAGGAGCTTCATCATCACCTGTCGCTTGCAGACCCTTGCACTTGTTTTGACCCTACTTAACTCCCATTAACCTTCACCTACTCCCTGCAATACAACCCGCCTCCTTACTCACCCATTCTATATCAATCACTTAGCTCTTTTTTGTGAACCAATTTTGCTTTCCCTCTTATTACCTCTTGGATGTTCTCATTCCTTAAGCCAATTTTAACCAAGACTTCATTGATTCAGTGATAGTTTCCCACATCATGTTTTGATACTTGGCCGAATATATCAACCTACCGAATGTTTCTATCTACGCTATATTGAATACTCTAAGTTTTACATCATGTAATTTCAGATTGGTTGTTATGTATCTTTTTACTGACTATTCAATTTCTGTACTTATGCTGTCAATTATTTGTTGTACTTTGTAAGTTTCACATCATGCAGTGTCAGACTGGTTGTTATGTATCTTTTTTACTTGACTGATTTCTGCCATATATGTAATTTCCTGTACTTATGCAATGTATCTGTCAATTATTTTGTACTCTCACGGGTAG
This sequence comes from Neoceratodus forsteri, assembly GCA_016271365.2. NCBI lineage: Eukaryota > Metazoa > Chordata > Ceratodontiformes > Ceratodontidae > Neoceratodus > Neoceratodus forsteri. Next base: position 1,442,839,232 of record CM028132.1, read on the forward strand.
TGCCTGAAAATAATAATTTCATGGCTAGTGCACTTACCCGGTTAACAAAAACTTAATAAATAAATAAATAAAGCATGAGCATGTGCAGACCATTCCCAGTTGTTAACCCACCAATGTGACGTACCATCGATGGGTTAATAACATTGTGACATCACATCGATAGTAAAATGTTGTTATAAAATGGCAGATTTCTACATATAACGACATTCTACCTTACATTATAAGGTAATACAATATATCATTTATTTTATTTATTTAAGTCTTTGACAATCGGGTAGGTGCACTGATCCAAAGGCCATTTTAGGCATGACCCGGACCATTGGAGTGGCACAAATAACATGACATAAACAATGTTAATTGAAAAAGCAGTTGTGCTGCAGATAACTTGAAGTACAGGACACAGTAATATACAGTACAGGATTCAATGGATTACAGCAGGAATGAAGCAAATAGTGGTAACAATGGGTACTAACACCAAACCAGACACATCTGGAAATACATACAGGCTGAAATGCACAAAATTCAGGGCTGCGGTCTAACAGGGAAATGAATGGATAAGCTTGAATTGCAATACATTGACTCCCTGACCACGCATAAAGTGGAACAAGTGCAGTAGGTAAGTGTGAGTGGTGGTTTGGGATAGTGTCCCCTCAGAGAAATACAGTCCAGCTGACCAAGTTCAGAAGGAGGAAAAAGGATCGGGTAAGCAAAGGAGGGAACAGGACCAAATGGGGGGGGGTTTGCTATCTATGCAGACAGTTACAGGTGTCTTTGTCTAGGAGCCATGATTTAAGGTTGAGTTTGAAGGAGGTATGGGTGTTAGAAGCTTTGAGAGGCATGGGCAGCCCATTCCATAGAGTGGGGACCACTACCGACACGGCATTCACACCCATTTTGGTTGAGGTTCTCAAAACCTCCAGGGGGAGGAACAGCAGAGGAAAAGAGGCACCTTGGCATGGTGTGGAACTTGCAGAGGGTATAGAAAGGGGAAGCGAGGCCCCCTCTATTGATTGTGTCCACTAAGCAGCCCAGGGTGTATTCACACTGTCCTTGCAAGGAGGGCCAACCAAGAGAGCAGTATGGGTCACAGTGGTAGGTGGAATAAGGGGCAGATAGGGCAAATCAGCAAGCACTGCTGTAGGCAGCTGATAGTTTAGCTTAAAGGGCTGTAGATGCCTGGGAGCAACTGGGGTCACAATAGTCCAAGGTAGGGATAAGGTTTCCACAGACAATAGCCATGCAAGCCTCCAATGTTAAGTATACAGTACAAGTCACATTAAACTGTTCCTCAAACTCACTGCTCTGGCATTGTTTCTTTGTGCTGCTAATGCTGTGGCAATTCTAAATGCTTAAAACACAAACTCTTTTTTAGCTAGTCATCAGCTAACATTAAATGTAATTCCAACCACTAAACAATTCACTTCAGCTCCCACTCCAGTGGACATGAAATGCATTTTAAAATGCATTTACAATGCAGTACTGTGCTGTACATAATTCCAGCACTACAGTAGCTACCATCTTGCCTCTCGCTTGCCATACAGTACTGTACATTAGCTCTAAGCTTGACTGCCTATCCACAGTTTTTATTTATTAAACATATTTCCACATATAGTACTGTACCAAACTGTGGCTGCATGCAGTACTATACAGTATATGTGCTGTGTTAAGTGTACTGTACAAAACTCTGCAGCCGCTCGCATCGCTCACTACTGTACAATGCAGAAACGTCCGGGTTTAATGTAGTTTAGTTTAGTTTAGTTTATTGTTCTAGGAATTACTACCTTTGAGCCAGAGGCTCTTTTACAAAGGTTCCACGTCAATTAGTTCCACGTCAATGTACTGTACCTTTTGTCTCCACCTCGGTTTTGATAATAAAAAAAGTGAACCTGACCCCCCCCCCCCAGCCTGTGCCATCCATATTACCAGTAAAAGCAAAATATATATTTTTTTCCTGGTGGTCTAGTGGTAGTACCCCCACCCCATCCCGACCGAGTCCCGATCTTCAATACTGTAGTATCCCTGTCTCTGCCCCATCCCCAAGTCCCGATCTTCAATACTGTAATTTTTACAATTTATTCCCTGGTGGTCTAGTTGTCCCTCCCACACCCCCTCTGCATCCCAAGTGGGCCAGTAATATCCCATCTCGCTCTCCCCATCCTCAAATGGAGCGAGCCACTGGCACAGCCCTCCACTCTCCTCCACGGATGGCAGCCCACTAAAAGTCAATGAATGAGCGTAGATGCGTCGTTCATTGACTTCTTAACGAGCTGCCAGCCATGACTAGGCTGTGGAGGGCTCTGCTGAATGGCTTCGCTCCATTGAGAATAGGAAAAAGCTAGGTGGGATATTACTGAACCTGCTGAGATGCAGTGGGATGGGAGGAACCACTAACTAACAGAAATAAACTGTAAAATTACAGTAATGTCGAGACAAAGAAGATGAAGAGCCTACAGTAGTGAGACAACCGAGAGAAACAAGAACTATAGACCCTGAAAAAAGTATTTACACTGGTGATAAGATATTACTAAGGAGAGGCTAAGATACTGTGACTGGTTTTCTTTCTTTTACAGGTACCTCTGATGGGCAGGTGATGGGGGAGTTAAAGCTAGCAACAGTGCAGAAATATCAAACAGAAATATTCTGTACTGTACCGTACTGCTGCACAGAAATAAATGTTAAGTTGCACAGTACACTGTAAAAGTATTTGACTGAAAGCCTTGGGACCTGGATTACTGTTTAATACAGTGTACAGTATTGTACTGTACAGTACTGTACTGTACAATAGTTTTGCATTTTTATGGGTTGCTTAATGTGTGCCCTCATTATTGCATTGCATTGAATAAAGGTTTCCTGAGAGTTGCAAAGTAAGCTGCAACTGATTAGCAGCTAACAGACAAACCATCAGGAAACTTTTTATAATTCACTGCAGTGAGAAGAGCACACATTAAGCAACTCACTGAAAAATGATAAACCAGTGAGTTGGAGGAACAGTTTAACGTGACTTGTAATGTAGGGTTTGATTCAATAGGCAGCACCAAGTTTCTGATTAATCCTGCAAACTACAAGGCTGGTGTGGCCACTGAAGGAGAGAGTAGGGTTGAGCATTGTCCCAAGATATTTGAAGGAGACATTGTCAAGAACAGGGCCATTGGGAGAGCAAATCTTGAGAGAAGAGGTGGCATTGAGGGCTTTGGCGAGGTAAGGGTTAGAGCCAAACAACGTTACTTTGATTTTTTTTAGCGTTCACCAGCAACAAGTTGAATGTCAACCAGTTTTGGGCAGTGCTACAGTTCTGAGTTAGGACAGAATATATACAAAGGAGGGATCTGTCACTGTGATAGATGACAAGGTTATCCACATAGAAGAGTGAATTGTAGATAAGGGAGTCAGAGGGGAGGATGTTGACAAATATACTAAAGAGCAGGGGACTCAGAATGGAGCCCTGGGGTACTCTGGTGGTGACAAGCAGGGCCGTGCAAGAGGCAGCGCCAATGCACACCGATTGGGAGCAGTTAGAGAGGTAGCTTTGGAACCAGCTAGTGGTCTCTATGGAACAGCCGAGCTGATGCAGCATAGAGACGATGAGGGTGTGGTTGACCATATTGAAGGCTTTAGATAGGTCCACAAAGACAGCACCAGTAGCATTCCCACTAACCATGTTTGTGAGAATGTGGTTAGTACACATAGCTAGGGCTCTGGTAGTGCTATGGTGCTTCCTGAAGCCATGCTGCTGGCTACATAATAGATTGTACTTGGTGAGTTATTTGGACAGTTGGATATACACAATTATACAATGTCAATGAAATTTCCTGGACTCTGATTGGTCAGTGTGTGCCTCGGACAGTGATGATATTAAGCTATAACATCACTGTATTAAGTCCAGGCACACACATATGACCGCATAACACAAATCATGCTACCAGTCCTAGAGACACTGCTGCTGTGAAGCCTCATTAATCCGTGACACTTTTAGCGCCAGGCGGCCCCCCCCCATTTTCTTAGGCTCTCACATTAACAACAGCCACCACAATTGAGTCGCAGAATTGAATCAACAGATTTCCTGCCAGCATTTCGTACCGAAACCAAGCGGCTTGAGTAACCACGGTGACCATCCTGAAGCAGCTTCAAACAGTCCCGCTCTGCCCTCGCCTTCATCGCAACTAAAGACAATGCAAATCACATAAAACTACCAGCCTCCATTGACATTCGCAACTGTTAGTTGCTTACCATGCTCCACAGCTACTTTCAAGACATTCAAACTGAAACAAAGCTGTGACGCAACGGCATTTCAACGCCCTCGCGTCACATAAAGAACCTCAATGACAAGCGCTTCAGCACTGTTCACACAGCATCAGCCAAGCAACAGCGCCACCCAGTGGTACAAAATAAAAGGGATTTCTTTTTGAAATGTGTACTTACCCACAGAAAAATCTAATAAAATAAATAAAAACATACTTTTTTTTTTTAACACACACGAGATATTGAGATTAGTAAGAAGGCACTCAGGGATGTGGTTATCAGATATCACACCCTGGTGAGGGAAGCACTCGCTCGCCTCGCGCTTCAACCCACCCCAGGAGTGACGTTATTACACGATAACACACACCCTGTCGTGCCTTATTGCTTAATCATTTCAAGAGCTTGCTGAGGTGGGGGAGAATGGAAATTGGCCAATAGTTGTCAAGGACAGGGGTCACCAGCTTTATATTTTTATTTTTTATTTTTATTTTAGTCTTTAGTAACCGGGTAAGGCCCACTAGGCACAAGTGCCTGTTTTCAAGGGCGACCTGGGAGCACTGGGCGGTTAAGTGACTTGCTCAGAGTCGCACAGTATGCAAGTGGAGGTTGTGAGAATCAAACTCAGGTCTGGTCTGCTGGATGTATCAAGCTTGTTCACACCTCATTCCTCTAACCTCTAGGCTATACTGCCAGCCTATATATTAGAACTGCCTTGGCAGATTTCCAGGGAAGAGGCATGGAGGAGGTGGTCAGGACGAGACTGAAAATGAAGGTTAGAGGCTTAAGAAATCTTTGTGGAGACAAGTCTGAGGAAAACAGGGGAGATGCCATCAGAGCCTGAGCTACCCCAGTTGGGTAGACTCTTTAGGAGTTTAAAGGTATCCAAGGGGGAGATGGTCTTGAAATAGAAAGGTGGGTGAGGGTGGATTGCAGGGGGGAGGAGGGGGAGGGCAGGAGGGTGGTGCAGGGTCCCAGGAGGGAGGCCTGACTGGTGGTGGTGGGGGGGGCATGGAGAGGAGGAAGGGGGAGGAGGAGGTGCTGGATGCCAGATGGGTGTGGCTGGAAGCAGGGAGTTTTCAGAAGACAGCCGACAGGTCAGTAAATTTAGTGTTGAATGCCATGGCCACATCAGTTGGGTCAGTCAGTGGGCCAGAGGGAGAACTTAGATGAATTGTAGGGCTGTTGGTATGAGGATTTAGAAGAGAGTTAATGGAGTCCCAAAATTTTCTGCGGTTACCAAGGCTCTCCCGTTGGAGGTTATGGCAAAAACTCTGTTTTAGCTATCAAGCCAGTTGTTTACTGTGATTGTACAGGTGCTGGTATTCATTCCACAAGACGTGGGGGGGTGGGGGTGATTTTATGGGTGACTCATTTACGGTCTCCCTCCTTCATGAGGGTGAGCAGTTCTTGTGTGATCCAGCGTGTACACCCACCTCTAACTCTCCTGGCTGTAACAGGGAAGTAGTGGTTTTGGATGTTTAAAAGAACTATGGAGAAGTAGGTGACAGCAGGTGTCATGTCAGTGAGAGCACAGAGGCCCTGCCAGTTTATGTCCCTGACATCCTCTGGGTGGGGGGACTTATCAGGGCAGTTGAAATTCCAGAAGGATAGGTACTTGGGGGGAGTATAGAGGACCGAATGGTATAGGTAGGGGAGTGATCGCTTAGGGAGTCAAAGAGCGTGCCAGCCTGGATGCCTCTGTCCCCACTATTCACGATCACCCAGTCAGTTAGGGAGTGGGTAGAGGTATGAGGGTTGAGTCGGGTAGGGAGGGTGTGATTTGTTCAAGGTTTAGTGACTTTAGCAGCTTGGTGAAGTCGGTTTCTTGGGCACTTAACCAGTTATGGTTTAAATCACCTAGGAGGATGGTTTCCCTGGTCGGGGTGATAGAGTCAAGCCCAGTGAGCATGCTTGGAAGCCGGCTACATCCCCCTTTGGAGGATTGTAGCAACTACCCAAGTAGAGTTTCTTAGCCAAGCCAAGAGTAACTTCTGTAATAAGCCAGTCGCTGGGAGAGTTGTCGTCAGCAGAGAGGGCAGTGGAGGCAGAGAGTGGTTCCCTAATATATGCATAGCCTCACCGCCACCCCTTTTTTTTAACCAGGTCTATCTTTGCACAGCAGGGTGAAGATAGGTAATTGGCACATGGAGTCCATGTGCTGAGGCTTCAGCCAGGTTTCCAAGAGACAGAGTATATGGGGTTTGTAAAGGGAAACCCAGGGCTCAACATCTGTAAATTTAGCAAGGAGACTACATATATTCATACATGTAATTTTTAGTCCAGTTGAGCTTGTCCAGAAGTCACATTTGGATGAGCTAGGGGTATTTGCAGGGCCAGGGTTGGATTCTATAACTTAAGGCTAGAAGGCTAGCTTGGAGTTCTGGATACGTGACAGCAGAAGGAGACTGTACAGTCCATCTAGTCTGCCCATAGGCCTACCCCCTTCCTTAACTGCTAGTCAGTGTTGTGGAGCCTTTGTGCCTGTCCCAAGCGTTCTTGAAACCTACCCCAGTTTTTGCACCCATCACTACCTGAGAAAGGCTGTTCCATACTTATTTATTTATTGAAATTTGTTGACCGGGTAGGCCCATTGAGACAACCAAGTCCCTTTTTCAGGAGCGACCTGGAATTAATTACAGATTACAGACACAAAAACATACAGTAGACAAAGTAGTGCAATTAAATGCATAGGTACATACATAGGTGATATTACAGAACAAAACAAAGAACAGGTAGTAATTAGAAACAGGACAAAAGCTGGTCAAGACTAAGGAGTGTATATCACAAATATATTGTCTCCCCTTCCTGCAACAAGGTGCCTTTGTAAATGAGTCTTTGACTCAAAGGTTTGTAAATCCGATATATGAATTAAATAAATAAAATAAATAAATAAATACTCTCTGTAAAGAAAATCTTGCATGTGTTACCCCTGAATTTGCCCCACTCCAGCTTCATGTTGTGCCCACTAGTTCTTGTGTGCTTCCTGACTTGGAACAGTTCCTGAACCTGCACCTTGTTTATTCCATTTAGGAACTTGTAGGTCTCAATCATGTCTCCCCTCTCCCTCCGCTGCTCCAGGGAGTACATGTTCAGATTTTGCAGACGCTCTTCATAGTTTTTGTTCTGTAGGCCATGTATCATTTTTGTAGCTCTCCTTTGCACTGTCTCCAGTCTGTTGATATCCTTTTTTAGGTGTGGTCTCCAGAACTGTACACTGTACTCCAGGTGTGTCCTCACCAGAGATCTATAGAGTGGCAGGATGACCTCCTTTTTACTACTGGTGATCCCTCTGCATATTCAGTCCAATATGCCATTTGCCTGCAGTGCCACTTTCTCACAGTATTTGGACATCTTTAGGTCATCTGTTATAATATATATGCAAAAGATGGAGATTAGTGCCCAAGAGGTGGATAGGCAGAAAAGGGTCAAAATTCAGCACAAGGACAGACAGCAAGGAGAACCAGGGATAAAGGACAACCAAGGAAGGGGCTGGAGTAGAACAGTGAAACAGTCTAGGGAGGTCAAATCATGGAAAGCCATGTGTGCAAATGCCAGGAGCCTTAGCAACAAGATGGAACATCTGGAGGCTGTCAAGGTGCAGTCAGACCTGGACATTGTGGCCATCACTGAAACCTGGTATAATGATAACCATTACTGGGAGATGGTCATACCTGGCTACAACATATTCAGAAGAGACAGAGCAGGCAGAAAGGGAGGAGGAGTGGCACTGTATGTGAAAAATGACATAAGGGCCACAGAGATCCAGGAGGAACAAATGGGGATAGATACTGTGGGTTAAGCTGGAAAGGAAAATGGGAACAGCCATCCGCACAGGTGTGGTCTATAGACCACCAGCCCAGGAGGAAGAAACAGATAGGGAGCTGATGCTAGCCATCCAAGGATGGCAGACAAGGTGAGGTAGTACTGGTTGGGGACTTCAATATTCCAGATGTGGACTGGAGCATCCCAGCAGCAGCATCAACTAGGAGCAGATTTATCCTGGACTCCTTCAGGTGCCTTCCTCAAGCAACTGGTCATGGAACCAACTCAGCAGAAGGCAATACTGGACCTTGTCCTCACAAACAGGGACAGTGTGATGGGGAACAGGAGGAGCACCTGGGGAACAGTGACCGCCAGTCATTGTGGTTTGAAATCACAGAAAGAGCAGAACCAAACCACACAAACACACGTATCCTGGATTTTAGGGGGGCAGACTTTGGGAAAATGGGGAGATACTTGAAAGAGGCATTAAGGGGAATGTGACAGGAATCAGGGGTTGAGGAACAGTGGGCAGTATTTAAAATGGGGATTACAAGAACAACAGAATTATGCATTAAGCAAGTTAGCAAAATGAAAAGGAAGAGGAGACCTTTATGGTTTTCCAAAGAGGTAGCAAAGAAAGTGAAAGCCAAAAAGATTGCATTCAGGCAATACAAAAGACACAGGCAGAAGGGGAAAGGAGAAGTACCAGGAGAAGCAAAGGGAGGCAGGAGGTCAGTAAAGGAAGCCAAAGCTCAGACAGAAGAACACATTGCAAAATCAGTGGGTAGAGGGACAAAACCTTTTCCAGGTACATAAGTGAAAAAGAAGTCAAGGGAGGGATAGTGAGACTGAAGGGGAGGATGGGGCAGCGTGGAGGATGACAACAGTAAAGCTGACATATTGAACAGGGTATTTCTGCTCAGTCTTTACTGAGGAAGAGGAGGGTAATGGGTCTGAAGGGAGCACAAGGGTGAGAATGGTGCAGAAATGGACACAAGTCCCTTTACATGAGAAAGAGTCCTGAAGGAACTGGAAGTAATAAGAGTTGATAAAGCAATGGGGCCAGATGGGGTGCATCCCAGGGTTCTTAAAGAACTAAGAGAGGTGGTGGCTGAACCTCTGGCTATCCTGTTTAGCCGATCACTGGAAACAGGGAGGTATCCAAAGACTGGAGGACAGCAGATGTAGTCCCCTTATACAAAAGCGGGAACAAAGAGGAAGCAGGGAACTACAGACCAGTCAGCCTCACCTTGGTAGTGGGGAAGATCATGGAAGCACTACTGAAGGAGAGATTGGTGGAACATCTGGTTGTCAATGGACTACAGGACCCAAGGCAGCATGGTTTCACCAGGGGGAGGTCATGTCAGACCAACCTCATTGAATTTTTTGACTGGGTGACTAGAGAGGTGGATCAGGGGAGGGCAGTGTACATGGCCTATCTGGACTTCAGCAAGGCCTTTGACACTGTGCCACATAGAAGACTATTAACAAACTGGGGAATATGGGTGTGGGCAGGACAGTAGTGTGGTGGGTAGGTAACTGGCTGGGTGGCAGGACACAGAGGGTGGTGGTAAATGGCTGTCACTCCACAGAGGGAAGAGTGACCAGTGGGGTACCACAGGAATCAGTGCTGGGACTGGTCCTATTCAACATCTTCATCAGTGACATTGCACAGGACCTAGAAGGCAGAATTTCACTGTTCGCTGATGACACAAAGCTCTGTAACAGAGTAGACACACCAGAGGGTGTAGACAGAATGAGAAGGGACCTGCAGAAACTTGAAGAATGGTCAGGGGTTTGGCAGTTGAAATTCAATGCAAAGAAGTGCAAGATAATGCATATGGGGCACAAAAACCCTGGCACAATATATCAGTTGGGGGGTGAGGATATAGCATGCACCGAGCAGGAAAGGGATCTTGGGGTTATCATCTCTGATGACCTCAAGGTAGGGAAACAGTGTGACAAGGCAGCAGGTAAAGCAAATAGGATGCTGGGATGTATAGGCAGGGGCATCACCAGCAGGAAAAGAGAGGTCATAATTCCGCTATACAAGACACTAGTGAGGCCCCACCTGGAGTACAGTGTACAGTTCTGGAGACCATACCTACATAAGAACATAGACAGGGTAGAGAAGGTTCAGAGGAGGGCAGCAAAGATGATGCATGGATTGCATCACAAGTCTTATGAAGACAGGTTGAAGGAACTGAGCATGTACTCACTGGAGGAGAGGAGGGAGAGAGGGGATATGATAGAGACATACAAGTATCTCACAGGGAGGAACAGGGTGCAGGAATACACTATTTTTAAGTGAAAAAGATGTTCCAGGACTAGAGGGCATGGGATGAAGTTGGAGGGAGGACGATTCGAAGGAAACACGAGGAAGAATTTCTTCACAGAACGGGTGGTGGACAAGTGGAACACCCTGCCAGAGGAAGTGGTGGGGGCTGAAACAATCACGGGATTTAAGAATGCATGGGATAGACATAAAGGAATTCTGGAGGTCAGGGGTTAGGGGCAACAGACTTCTAGGAAAACATAAACTGAACTTACAAGCTCAAATGGGCAGACTGGGTGGGCCATAGACCCTTATCTGCCAACACTGTCTATGTATCTATGTATCTATAATTATTCCCAGATCCCTTTCCTGTTTGGAAGATTCCAGTTGTACTCCTTCTAGGTAGTAGTTCTCTCCTGGGTTGGTCCTTCCTAGGTGCATGGGCTTGCATTTTTCTGTGTTAAACATTAGTTGCCATGTTTCTGACCATTTTTCCAGAGCCTTAACGTCGGCCTTCATCTTTTCTACCTCACCTGGAGTGTCTACCCTATTGCTTATTTTTGTGTCATCTGCGAATAAGCTCACCTTCCCCTCTAGTCCCTCAGTTATGTTACTAATAAAAATATTGAATAGGATCAGACCGAGTTCTGATCCTTGTGGCATTCCACTATCTACTCCTCTTTCTCTTGAAAGTGAGCCAATTGAATTCCGGTGACGTCACCAGTGAAATTGTCTTCTAACACTGAGGCTCCCTTTACCTCCTAGCAAAGAATCGACTCCACACAACCCTACAACATAAAAATTTATGGAGAAATGCATAAATCATACAGTGGAGGTAAAACAGAAAAAAAGATCTCGAACCCAAAAAATGAAACTTCAACCTGATCCACGCATATTGAACCCGACAAATTCAACTGTCAGCGGGAGAGATTCCCCTTCGAGCATGGCGGGAGCAGACACAGAAACGGAATTAGAATCTCTATCCTGAACAAGATTTGAGACACTATTAGCAGAAATAAAGCAATCAAGATCAGACATAAAACGAGGATTTGAACAACTACATAACGACAGTACTAAACTTGAGAACCAGATTACCACAACAGAGGAAAGAATTTCAACAGCAGAAGATGATCTGATGCACCTTTCTCAAGCAGTTGAATTCATTGCCCAGCAACAGGACTCTTTAAATGCTAAATGCCTGGATCTTGAAGCCAGATCCCGGCGGGACAACCTGCGAATTCACGGTCTACCAGAGGCGACTGAGACAGGAGACATGTGTGACTTCCTGGGAGACCTGCTGAGGCATGTTTCGACCTCCCACAGGCCTTCAACTTTAAATCGAAGAGAGGCCTTTTACCAGACCTAGTGCCCAAACCCACTTCAGCGACGGCAAGGCCTAGATCTATCGTGGCAAAGTTTTCAAGTTATAGTGATAAGGAACGAATCCTAAAAATGGCGTGGAGGCAACGAACTGTAGATTATAATGGAGCAAGATTATTTTTTGATCAAGATTATCCGCCTATTATACAACAACAGAGGCTAACTTATGCTCCCATACTGCGCAAGCTGAGGGCAATAGGAGTCCGATTTCAGACCCCATACCCCTCTCACCTCTGGGTCTACTGGGAGTCAGGCACAGAGCTGTATCAAACGTCCGAGGAAGCATACCAAGCCATGAAGAATAAGGGTCATGATATCCTGCCTGCATCAAGACCAACAGACAAACCCCTATGCACCCAGATACAGTGGAAGTTGACACCAAGAAAAAACAACAGGAAAACTGGAAAGTCGTCGGCACCAAACACCATGCAAGACATAAAAAGGATGCTGCATAAACTTACACATACACGGAGCGACAAGGAGCAGACGGAGGAGAGAGATGGAGGCACTTGAGGATGGGGACTGTTGCAGTAAATCAAGATTCTCCCTTCTTTGCAGCGGGCCTGGAGCTGAACTTTGTGATGCTACAGGGCAAGGCTCTAGTTGGGGCTCACGTCTATATTTTAATCCTCGCGGCCGTACGCAGAAGCGCTAACTCAGGGCGAGATGAGAGAGGAGAGGAAGAGACAATCGAGAAGCCCTAGTTTTCGTATGGAGATTCAGTAGTTTATCTCCTCATTCCTCCCTCGATCCTTTATAATAATGGTAACATTAATATGATTATTGTTGTTTATACACTGGATATCTAAAAGAAAAGTTGCAAAGCATTATAGAATGGGGGTGAGACACATATCCTTTTCAAAGCGGTCCAGCTTTATACTTCTAAAACTACAGAAGTAATTCAGACCTCAAACTTTTCTTCCCTCCATGAGTAATTAGCTGCTTAGAGGTGGAAAGAACAGAAATAAAAGGGAATTGTTCGGAATCCACCTTAAAAATGTTTGAGTTTGCTGGGAGGGGGGTTGGGAAGCCTTTACTTATGTGCACATGGTTCATCTGCCTTTTCGGTTGCTCCTTCTTGTGAGCGTGATAGAGCTGACGAATCTCTTGTTAATTTGGCAAAAGGAGACTACCTTAGACATAGCTCACATAGTGGGGGAAAAAATGGTGACGACAGGCCAATACATCAGGCCAGGACTCGCTAGAACTAGGGTCCAGGAGGATCGAGTCAGGACACTGGTCTCCTTTCCTCCAACTCAGGTATTTGTAACTCGAGTTTACAGGAAATATGAGAATTTGTTCCCCTACCTTGGGAGTCAACATGTATATAGTTCCTTTTCTCATGGTAAGTTTACCAAGGTGGTATTATCGTGGGGGCTTTTAAAGCTACAGTGTTGTATGTTTGTAGTTGTTTGCGTGTTGATTTTAAATTTCAAGGACATATATATAACATACCATATCAGTGAAATGCACAGACTGTGGCAAGGACTATGGAACACTGAGAGAAGCAGGGACATGGGGAGGTCAGTTTAAAATATTGAGAACTGGAAAAGAAATATTAACACAAGTTAACTTATATTTGCACATAAATGGCAGATAAAACTATCATAAGAATCATATCGCATAACGTCAATGGATTGAATAATCCAGTTAAAAGATATAAGATTCTGACAGAAATTAAGAGACAAAAACCTTCTTTTGTATTATTACAAGAGATCCATTTAAACAGAGGGGAGCACCAAAAGCTGCAGAAACTTGGATTTAACCAAATAGCTGCAGCATCATACAGGCAAAATAAGAGACGGGGGTAGCTGTTCTTGTATCCCGAAATACTCAATTTCAAATAACCTCCACTTACTCAGACCCAGAAGGCCGCCTGGTGGTCCTTTCTGGAAACCTGGAAGGATCTCCTATCACCCTGGCCTCGATCTATCTTCCACCAGGGTCATCGAAAGAGGTCGCTAGACCTCAAATACAAAAAATTGTGGAACTCCAAAGAGGGAGGTTGATTGTGGGGGGAGACCTCAATCAAATCTGGGAACAGGTGGACACATCTAGAACATCGACTTTTAGACAAAACCCAACCAGTAAACTGATCAGAGCACATTTGAGAAATGCCTTCTGGGTGGATGCCCGGAGACATGAAAATCCGGGGAAAAGAGAGTACAGACATTTTTCCTACCCTCATAGTTCATACGCTAGAATAGATTATATACTAATATCTGGGGAACACCAAAACCTGGTAATGGAATGTCGTCACATTCCATCCACACTCTCTGACCATTCTAAGCTTCTGATGGAGATGGAGTGCAGCACTAAAAAGGAGCATACCCTTTGGAAATTTAATAACTATATGCTGAATCTGAAGGAGTTCACAGATATGGCAAAAGTCCGTCTTGAACAAATAATTCAGGAGTATAAAACTCCCAAAATATCACAAGTAACTCTTTGGGATACTATAAAAACAGTGTTCAGGGGAGATTGTATTAAGTATGCAGCATATTTTAAAAGACAGTATAATCAGCAGTTGGAAAATTTCCAAGGCCAATTGTTAGAATTACAGAAACAGCATGCAGCCTGAGACGATTCTATCTCCACAGACATGCGAGAAGTCAGACAAAAAATCCAGAAACTAATTGATATTAAAACAGAGCATGCATTGCAACGCATGCATCAGAGGTACTATGAAACTGGTCCATGGGCCACCCGCCTTTTGGCTCATAGACTGAGACAACAAACCTCACAAAATACCATTACCCAGATTAGGGACCATATCACGGGGAGGATGGTACGAACACCGGAGGATGTATTGTCTGGCTTTAAAGCATTTTATCAGACCCTATATACTCCTGAAAAAACCCCAAGTGAACCACAGATTCAAAAATACCTAGAGAGGCTTGAGTTGCCAAGATTATCACAGGAAACTAGAGATTCTTTAGAGAAACCCATTACGATGTTAGAGCTAGAAAGTGCGATTAAAAAACTTAAATCAAAAAAATCCCCTGGCCCAGACGGATACACCCCAGAATTCTTCAAGTTTTTTAAAACAGAACTTAGCCCCCAGTTACTGGAGATGTGCAGAACAGCGCAATCAGGGGAAGCCTTCCCAGATACCTGGAATTTTGCAGTCATCTCCAGTATCCCAAAACCAGACAAAGACATCACACAATGTAAATCGTTCCATCCTATTTCAGTACTCAACATTGACTATAAAATATATACAGCTATATTAGCAAGACGACTGGAAAATGTTTTACCCAAAATAATTGCATTAGACCAGACCGGGTTCATTTTGGGGAGACAGACACAGGACAATATCAAAGGAACCTTACATGTATTACACCACGCTGCCCGGTCGAAGTCCTCTTTTCTGCTGATGAGCTTGGATGCGGAGAAGGCCTTCGACCGGGTAGCGTGGAAGTTTCTGGAGATGACCTTGAGCAGGTTTGGTTTCTCAGACGCTTTCGTCAAAGTGATAAATAGTATATACACAAACCCCAAGGCCTATATAAAAATGAATGGTTGGGTATCTGCTCCGATATCCCTACATAGAGGTACCAGGCAAGGGTGTCCCCTGTCCCCCCCCCCTCCTCTTTGCTCTGTATTTGGAGCCTCTAGCACAAAGGATATGGCAGGAGAGGGCGGTGAGGGGCTGGGAGATAGGAGAAGAGACACATAAATTAGCACTGTATGCAGATGATCTGCTCATATATCTTACAGATCCAGAACAATCTATAGAACCATTGTGGAATTGCCTAACAGAATTTGGCAAGCTAGCAGGATATAAAATAAACACCACTAAAATTGAGGTGTTAAAAAACCAACACACACCCTCAGCGAGGATAGTTAGGCCTTTTCCCTTTAAATGGGATATTATATATGTTAAGTATCTGGGGGTTCACCTTAGCTTCTATACAGGCCAGCTTTTCACACTTAATTTTATTCCGACTTTAGAAAAACTTAAAAAAGACTTGGAGAGATGGGCACCGACTCCTATTCCCCGGTACACAGAATAGAGGCAATCAAGATGGTGCTGCTTCCTAAGTTACTATATTTAAGTCAGACATTACCCCTGCTCATCCCAGATTCATATTTTATGACACTACACAGAAAAGTCTCTCACTTCCTGGGGGGGCTAGGGGAGGCCGAGAATATGGTTCTCGGCTCTTCAGATCCCAAGGAGGGAAGGAGGCTTATCATTACCCAACCTGAAAATATATCATCAAGCAGCCCAAATAAGAATAGCCATGTACTGGCTGGACCATTCATACACAGCCAGATGGAAATCTATTGAACTGTGTGAAGGGGGCATAACAAACGTAAATTGTATCCTACTCTCACATAGAGGGAGTAAACACACAGAAAGGAGAATAAACCCATATATAGAGGCCACCTTAACTATTTGGCACAAAATCATGTCAGATAAGAGGGCCAAAGAATGGAGATACCTATTGTTGTCAATTCCCTATCTGGCATCTTTTGCTCCTGCCAGGTGGGATAAAGGATTTAAAAAATGGGAAGAGAAAAAACTGCATTTAATCTGGCATTTCCTAGAGGGAGAGGAGATTCAGGCTTTCCAAACTCTAGTCACCAGATACGAGATTCCTTGGCAGGATAGATTTCGTTATTTCCAGGTCAGGGCCTATATTAGATCACTTCAGACACAGTTACCACATAGGAGAGCACCACCTCCCCAGATTGCAGAAATATTAAAATCTGCAATAGAGGGGAACCCACCCAAAAAAACATATAATCTCAGTCTTATACAATGCCCTGCTCAGTTGGAGGGGGGAATCTATCCAAGCTATTAAAAAAACTTGGGAGGAGGACTTGGGACTCCAGATTCAAGAAGAGCAATGGAAGTGGGCAACGTAGAGAATACAATGGGGGATCTCTGCTATTGGTTGGAAGGAATTTGCATGGAAGATATTTAATAGATTCTTTAGGACGCCAGTGGTTCAGGGGAAATACCGTGGGGTGGGAGCCTCAGGGTGCTGGAGGAAATGCGGTTGTTCTCTTGCAACAATGGGACACATTTTTTGGAGCTGTCCAAAAATACAGCAATTTTTGGTAGAGCTGCAGCAGACCCTACAGATCATTATAGATCCAGATCTACAAATAACTCCATTGTTTTATTTTTTTATGGAATATCCTAGAGGTTATAGAGATCCTAACACAAGTAAAATCTTAAAAATAGCCTGCCTAGCAGCACAAAAAGTAACAACAAAAAATTGGTTATCGCAAAGAGAAGTTACCTTACAGATGTGGCATGAAATTATGATTAATATATATAGAATGGAAGCTCTGACGGCAACCCTCAACAGAAAACTTAGTCAATTTGAATTAATTTGGAGGAGAAGAGTAATTTATATGACAAACGAGTCCCGGGACTTCATACCTTAATGTATTTTTAATTTAAAAATAAATATGGATATATCAAAACTCATCTTCTTGAGAAACAAACTTAACAAAATGAGCTGTACATGATATGGTCTGCCGCAGTCCTACCCCTTAGTTGAACTGAATTGCAATAATTCTTAAACATGAAGCATTTAACTATTCAAATAATTGAGTTCAGACTCAAACCCAATAAGAATGATTATGATCAAAGGTACTATATGAAATATGAACTATGTGATATGAATCTGTCCTCTCATGTTAAATTATTGTTATATAATTGGTAATTTAAATGTCCTTGCCTACTTGTCTATATATAGTCTGTGTATGTTATTAGAAGGTATGAAGATGTTTGTATGTCTGTTATCAAAAAAAAACTTTTAAATAAAGAAAGTTTAAAAAAAAAAAGAAAGTGAGCCAATTACAAGTACCCTCTGTGTCCTTGCAGTGAGCCAGTTCCTTACCCACTTCACTACTTGCTGTCCTACTCCCATTCTGTCCAGTTTACTTAGTAGCCTTCTGTGTGGGACCGAGTCAAAGGCTTTGCTAAAATAAAGGTATACTATGTCTACTGCTCCTCCCTGGTCTATTATTTGAGTTACCCAGTTAAAGAAGTCTATCAGATTGGTTGGAATGACCTTCCTGTTGTAAAGCCGTGCTGTTCTGTGTCGAATTTGTTGTTTTCTTCCAGAAAGGATGTAATCCTCTCCTTGAGAAGGGTTTCCATTATTTTGCCCACAACTGAGGTTAGGCTTAGTGGTCTGTAGTTGTTTGGACTTTCCCTGCTTCTGCTTTTGTGCAGAGGAATAACTGTTGCCTTCTTCCAGTCTTGGGGGACCTCCCCCAACTTGAAAAGATCAGCCAGGGGTGCTGCCAGCTTGTCTCTTAGTTCTCTCAGTAATGTAGGCTGAATTTCATCTGGTCCCATGGCCTTGTTCGTATTGAGTTTCTGTTGTTCCTTTAGGACCCTTTCTTTTGTAAAGGGACCCGAGTGTATTCCAACTCCTTCCTTGTTGTGTGTGTTGCATTGTTGGGTCTGCATCCTTCCTCCTCCTCCTTGGGGAATACAGAACAGAAGTAACTGTTGAGGATTTCAGCCTTGTCCTTGTCATTTTCTGTGATCTCCCCATCCACCCTTATGAGTCTAACAATACCTCACGGTGTCTTTCTCTTTTCACTGACATATCCATAGAATGTCTTATCACCATTTGTGACCTCCTTAGCTGTCTTCTCCTCAGTTTCTGCCTTTGCTGTCCAGATCACTTTGTTTGTTTCCTTCTATATATCCTTGTATTCTTCTCTGTCCTTGTCAAATCCGGTTTGTTTGTTTTTTCTGAAAGCCATTCTTTTCTCCCTGACCTTAGTGGCTACTTCTTTAGAAAACCAAAGTGATTTTCTTTTCTTTTTAGCTTTACTCACCCTTCTTATGCAGTGGTTTGCAGAATTTAGTATAGCCCTTTTGAGCTGTATCCAATAGTCTTCCACATCTATCCCCTGCGTAATGTTAGCTAGACTCAGTGTAAGACTTTGCTTCATTTTTGTGATGTTTGCTCATCTAAAGTCCATGGCCCCAATTCTAGTACACTTACACCTGGCATAACAGCAGTTACACCAAGTAGAATGGCACATGTAGCAACTTACGCCACCAATTGTGACATGCGCGATTCTACAATGTGGCCTTCGACATGGCGCAGGCCACTTGAGCCAAACAGCGTTACACCGGGCAGTTGTGCCATAATCCCCCTGTAACATGGCACTAGGGGGTTTACAGCAGCAGTTGTGCCCCATTCCAGAAGGGCAGCATCAAAGTCCCCAAGGTCGGGATTCTAGAAGAACCCCTGGAGGAGAAAGGGCAATGTAAGTTACACCAGCATTTAGCTGGTGTAACTTACAGATGCCCCCCAGGAGTCCTGTAGACCCACCTGCAGTCCAGTGGGCATGCCACAGTTGCCCATTCCCCCATGCCCAGCATACCCCAGTGGATGCCCCCACCCCCAATGTGTCCATTATATGCCCATAGAGCTGCCCACACTAACCCCCTGGTTAATTGAGCCTCTGCAGGGCTGTCATTGGCATTCATTTCGACCCCTCAGACAGAATGCCTCTACAGGGCAGCTGCTTGAAATATCTCTACTCCATGCCTCGATTAGCCTGTTACACTCCAGAAGAGCTTTTCTGGTAAATTAGGTGGCTCTCACTTCACAAAGAAGTTCATTTCCAGCACTTTTAAGTGACAGTTTACTACTACCACAGTTAGCCACCGATTGAGTTCTGTAGGAGCGTTACAGTAAAGATGCACTCAGAAATTACTGTAGTGCTCCTACAGAACTCAGTCGGTGGCTGGCCGTGGAGGTGAGAGGTGGACTGTGCCAGTCGCCGGCTGGGGACAGGTGGGGAGTGCTGGGTGGACCGGCACAGCAGGGTGGAGGGCAACTAGACTACCAGGAAGTGTCTGGGTGTATGCCGCATTTGCAGCGGACTCAGGTCAGGGCACGGGTGGGGGGATGACAGTGCCACCTTGTGGGGCATTTCACAATGGGGGATTCGGGGGCAGTTGGTGTGAGCAGCCCTGCAGGGCAGCCCTGCTGGGTGCCTACTGTGGCTTGCTGGGTAGGGGGTGACTGCGGTTGCAGCTCGTGACATGCTCGCCAGGTATGCCCCTGTTCGTCATACCTGGCCGCATGTCACAAGTCACAGGACTTAGCTGCAGAGACTGTGACCTTTCTAGAATAGGACGCAGGGTCAATGTCGCAGTTGTGGTTGGTGCAAGTTGCGTTTGGTGGCAACTTGTGCCAACCTTCTAGAATTGGGCCCCATGGCTTTTGTTTTGGAGTGCTGTGTGGTGTGTCTGTTTTTGTCTTGACCTTGAAACACACCATACAGTGGTCACTGATCCCCAGGTGGTTCCCAACCTGTACCTCTGTGATATTGTCCCTGTTTGTTAGTAGCAGATCAATGACCGCTTTCCCACTTGTTTTGTCCTTTACAAGCTGTTTGAGGCCTGATATGTGCAGGGCCTCTAGAAAGTCTTTGTTTTAGGTTGAAGTCACTGTTTGTGCATCCCAGTTTACATTAGGTAAATTGAAGTCACCCAGTACAATCACCTCCCCTTTGTCACTCATTTTGTGTTTGTTTTCCAATATTTCCTTGCCTCCCTCCACACTTGTTGCTGGGGGCTGGTAGAACACTCCTTCCAGAAATGCTGCTCCATTGTTTGCCTCTAGAGTGACCCAAAGTGACTCTGTTTCAGTATTGTCATTTTGAGTCATAGTAGCTTTTATTCCCTCTCTTACATACATAGCTACGCCTACCCCCACACCTTTTCTATCAGTTGTGTCTTTCCGAAATAGACAGTGTCCTAGTATAGTCATATCCCAGTCATGTTTATTGCTGAACCATGTTTCTGTGATGGTTACCCAGTCCAGATCAGCTTTGGCGATGGCAGCAGTGAGATCCGCTAAATTATTGGTCAGACTGCTTCAGTTTGTGAACATAGCTTTCCATGCATAGTCACCCCCCCCCATTTGTGCCCTGTTGTATGTTCAAACAATTTATTGTCTTGACCTCATTCGATAGGTAAATTTCCTCCTTTGCATTTGTACCCCTGATTTGTTGGTATTTTTGGGGAGAGGTAGCAGATCCATACACTGCTGCTGTCCTATCCCTAGTACTTAGTTTAAATGGTTTACAACTACATCCAGTCTCTGACAAAGAGTCTGCACACCTTCCTGATGGAGGTGCAGACCATCAATTTGAAGAGCCCTCTGTCCCAGAAGATACACCAGTTTCCTATGAAGAGGTACACCTTTTCTTGGCACCAGCTCTGAAGCCAGCTGTTCAGCTCATCAACTTGCTCTTTCCATATCCTATCCATACTGCCTCCTTTCCCCCATACTGGGAGGATCTTGGAGAAGGCAATGTTTGAGAAGTGGGAGGATAATTTGTTACCTAGGTGAGAGAGGTGCTATTTTGTCTCTTCGACAGTCTGATTTGCCAGATCGTTAGTATCTATGTGGACAAAAACCCCAGCACATTTACCTTCTCTTTTTATTAACCTACTGTATGTGTGTGGTCAGTGTCCCTTTTTGCAGAGGTACCAGGTAGACATTTAACTATGACCTCCATCTCTGGACACTGCTGTATGTGTGATTCTACTCCTTGGATCATTCAGTCACCTAAAGTCAGAACTTTCCTTCGCTTCTTATTAATAGATGCCTTTGCAGTGCTTTCCTTGTACCAACTGGCGGTGTGTGTTATTATACCCCTGTTTCCTTCCTGTAGCTAGAGGGGTGTATCTATTAGTTGTTTTGATTTGTGCATCATGGTACAGAGATTACTGTCAAGGCCTGTGTGATGTTTTCCTGCCCTTCTTTACTACCTGCCATTCTCCTGAACCGGGGTGGTCAAGCAGCATGGAATGACCTTCTGATGGAGATAGTGTGGTGGATAGGGAGACTGCTGTTGAGGCCTGCGTGACATTTTCCTGCCCGCCTTTACTACCTGCCATTCTCCTGGACAAGGGGTGGTCAAGCGGCATGGAATGACCTCCTGGTGGAGACGGTACGGTGTATAGGGGCGAGCAGGCATATGGTTTCTACTGGCATTGTTGAGACAATTTATTTGGTCCAGGCCTCTTTGAGTTGAGCTTTCATATGTTGTATTGTCCAGCAAGTGGGGCAATGTTCTAGTGCCTGAATGTGTGTCCTCTGAAAGGATACAGTGCACCCCTGGCAGGTGATGATGTCCATGGCCTATTAGGGTGCCTTTGAGGATGAAAGAAAGTACAGATAGTAGTATATGGAAAACAATACACTACTGTCTGAAAGAACCTTTGTTTCTCCTTCCTGCTGAAAAAACAATCAGTCTTTTAAGATCTGCCACTTAGTAGCACAACTAGAGACTGGAGGAGAGGAAGTCTCTCTCCCAGTCAGTGAAGATCAGTAAATCTCAGCAGACAGTAAAGCCAGGGGTTGGACTGCACTTGCCATATGCCTTCTAGGGTTGCCCGTTGTGTCTGAGTTGTTCCTTCTAGTTGTTTCTGGCTGACAGCTTTATATTAGCTGACCACTATTTCAGTGGTGGGTACGGTAGACAGTAGGGCTAGGGGCTGGACTGCTCTTGGTGTTTGCCTCCCGGGGGTGCCCTTTGTGTCTGAGCTGTTGCTTCCAGCTGAGAGCTTTCTATTAGTTGACTACTATTTCAGTAGTGGTACAGCAGCACAAATGCAGATTTACATACAGCAGTCAGGAATTCTAAGAAAGTGTTCCAACAGTTCCTTATGCTGAGAGAGTAGCCACTGGCTTGGTCTGAGCAGAGCAATCGAAGAGAGAACTTCCCCAGCAGCGATAGAAGCCCATCAAGGATATAATATAAAAAACTAAAGATACAAAATATTGCTGTTAAATGTATATCACACTATGCACCTATAGACACAGAACTGTGTAGTAAGTGTGCAAGTCACCACTGAACCTTCAGAAAGTCACATAACGCAGCACAGGCTTGAAGGGCAGTGTAAGGCCAGTAACTTAGCCTTGTGCCAGCCCATGGCCATCAGGTGAGAAATCAGCCTGTGAGGTGATGGTCAATCTGGCTAGTAGGTTTCAAAATTGTATTTAATTATTTAAAAGTTGGCAGGCAGGAAAGGCACACTGAGCCAGAGTTCATTTTCAGATGCCACGTGGGGGAAGGGGAAGAGAAGTATATACAGATATTTACAATACAAAAAGAGTTACAAGAAGCAAACAATTGGTGATGAATATACAGATAGTTACAATCCAGAAACAGTTACATGATGAAAAGATCAATGTTTCAGTTGCATAACAAGGAATAATATGGGATAACAATAAGTTTTTTACTGAATGAGTAAAAATACGAATGTACGAAGGTGCCAGCAGAACAGACGTACCATCTATCAAAGTCTGCTTGATTGTGCAGCTAGCTCCCTAGCAGGCAGCTGCCCCTTCCCCAACCCCCTTAACCTCCCATTGTTGTCCGTCTTGCTCACCCTTACCCACCCCTGTACCCTGTCCCAAGCATTCTTAAAGCCAGACACATTTTGCATGATATAACCCCTTCTGGTAATGCATTCCACCTCACAACTACTCTCTCTGTGAAGTAATGCCTCCTCATCTCCCTCCCTCCTGAATCTCCCTCCTCTATTCTTAGCCCATGCCCCCAGTCTCCCTCCTCCCACTCCTTAGTTTCAACATCCACTCCACCCCCCCCTTGTTGACACCCTTCAGGTACTTGAATGCCTCGATCATGTCCCCCCTCTCCCGTCTCTCTTCCAGTGCATACAGTCAGTTCCTTTAGTCTGATCTCATTATCCATTCCCTCCATCCTCTGAATCATCCTCATCACCCTTCGCTGCACTCCTTCCAGCAGCTTGACATCCCGTCTCAGGTACAGCCTCCAGAACTGCACACAATACTACAAGTGAGGCCTAACTAGCGCCCTGTAGAGGGGCAAAATCACCTCCCTGTGCCAGGACGTGAATCCGCATGCTATTCACCCTAGCATTCTGTTTGCTTTCTTCACCACCCTCCTGCATTGGACAGTGTTGTTCATGCTTGCTGTTATCAATACCCCCAGGCCCTTTTCCTCCTCGGTGCTCCCCAGCTCTATCCCCTCTAGCCAGTATTCTCTCCTTGGGTTCCTTGTGCCAAAATGCAACACCTTCCATTTTTTTGCATTGAACCCCAGCTGCCAATTCCCTGACCGCTCCTCCAACTTTGTCAAGTCCATCTGTAGTTGCACCCATCCCTCTTCATTGTCTACCACTGTACCCATTTTGGTGTAATCAGTGAATAGGCTAATCCTGCTCACCACCCCTTGCGCAATGTCTGAGATGAATAACCCAAACAGCACCAGGCCCAGCACTGAGCCCTATGGCACCCCACTCATCACAAATCTAGGCTCCGAGGCTCCCCACCACCACCATCACCCCCTGCAGCCTAACCATTAGCCACTTTGAGATCCAACTCCCCCCCTGGATAACTTCACCCCAGTCTCCCATGGGGCACTGAATCAAAGGCCTTATTGAAATCCAAGTAGAGCACACCCATAGCATGGCCCCCATCCACCTCCCTCCTCACCCAGTCATATTACTGTATAAGGACAGTACAGCATATCCACAGCGTGGCCCCCGTCCAACTCCTTCATTACCCAGTCATAGTACTGTATAAGGACAGTATAGCACATCCACAGCATGGCCCCCATCCAGCTCCCTCCTCACCCAGTCGCAGTACTGTATAAGGACAGTACAGCACATCCACAGCATGGCCCCCATCCAACTCCCTCATCACCCAGTCACAGTACTATATAAGAACAGTACAGCACATCCACAGCATGGCCCCCGTCTAGCACCCTCATCACCAAGTCATAGTACTGTATAAGAAGAAGAAGAATCAGCATTTATATAGCGCTTTTCATACATCCAAAGCACTTTACAAGCAATGCTAGACTGGTAGTGAAGTGACTGAATGTGCGGTGGCAGCCATATCGCACATCATCACCCACACACAGCCTGGATAATTGCATGAGCCGGTTTATGGGAAGGGGAATGTTGGCCAGGACACCGGGAATGTTCCCTACTCTTTGCAAAGAGTGCCCTGGGTTCTTTTACTTCCACTTGGACAACACCAGGATGGGCATAAGGGACCTTGGTTTAACGTCTCATCCGAAGGACGGCACACCCCAGCAGTACAGCACCCCCCAATACTGCACTCAGATGCCAGTGATTTTTAGGTGCAAGTCCAATCCTGGTGTGGGACGAGAACCCACGACCTTCTGGTCCAGAGGCGGATGTGCTACCAACTGAGCCACGCTGACACCTATATAAGGACAGTATAGCACATCCACAGCATGGCCCCCATCCAGCTCCCTCCTCACCCAGTCACAGTACTGTATAAGGACAGTACAGCACATCCACAGCATGGTCCCCATCCAACTCATAGAAACATAGAATTTGACGGCAGATAAGGACTGCTTGGCCCACCCAGTCTGCCCATTTCCCTACCTACTGGATAAGCTGCAGATCCTAGTTAACCAGCAGCCTACTTCTTCCTACCCCCAACCCCCAGAATTGCCTTATGACTATCCCATGCATGCTTGAATTACACCACTGATTTTTGACTCCACAACCTCCTCCGGAAGGCCGTTCCATGCATCCACAATCCTCTCTGTGAAAAATACTTCCTAAATTACCTCTGAGCCGCACCCCCATCTTCAAATTATGCCTGTTGTTCTTGCACACCTCTTTTTGAAAGATGCTACCTCTTGGACTTTGTTGATTTTCTTGAGGTACTTGAAGTTTCATCATGTCCCCCTCTCCCTCCTTTCCTCAAGGCTATACATATTAGCTCCTTAAGTCTCTCTTCATATGTCTTCCGGTGCAGACCCTGCACCATTTTAGTTCACCTCTGAACAGCTTCCATCCTGTCTCACGTCTTTGCGGAGATTGGGTCTCCAGAACTGCACACAGTACTCCAGATGGGGTCTCACCAGCTGTCTGTACAGAGGATAATAACTTCCTGTTCTCTACTGGTGATGCCTCTCCTTTGCATCCCTGTATCCCCAGCCTCCTTGCTGCCCTCTCCATTGCTTGCCCACCTTTAGGTCATCTGATATGACTACTCCCAGGTCCCTTTCCATTTTGTTGTTGTTAGTATCTCACCCCCATTGTGTACTCTTCCCTGGGTTTTTGTTTCCCAGGTGCATTCCTTGCACTTCTTAGCATTGAATCTAAGCTGCCATACAGTTGACCATTCCTCTAACCTTGCCAAGTCCTTCTCATCCTTTCCACCCCATCCTGTGCATCAACTCTGTTGCAGATCTTTGTGTCATCTGCAAAGAGACATACTTTTCCTTCCAGCCCCTCTGCAATGTAACTTAAAGACATTGAAGAGGACCAGTCTAATACTGAACCCTGCGGTACCCCACTAGTAAACCTCCTTTCTTCTGGGTGGACTCCATTTACTATTGCTCTCTGTGTCCTATTCTCCAGCCAATTCTTTACCCAGGCTGTCATCTTGGGACCCACTCCCAGGCTGGCTAACTTTATATTAATCTTTTGTGTGGGACTGTGTCAAATGCCTTGCTAAAGTCTAGGTAGGCCATGTCCACAGCCCTCCCTGATCTACTACTTTGGTCACCCAGTCAAAATCTATCAGATTTGTCTGGCATGACCTTCCCACTGTGAATCCATGCTGCCTTGGGTCCTGTGCCCTCTGGCCTCTAGATACTCGACAATTCTTTCCTTCAGAAGTGATTCACATTTTTCCTACCACTGAGGTTAAACTAACAGGTCTGTAGTTTCCTGCTTCTGCCTTGCTCCCACTTTTGTGAAGGGGAATCACATCTGCCCTCCTCCAGTCCTCGGGTACCACCCCATCCTCCCATGATTTGTTAAAAAGGGTAGTCAGTGGTGTCACTAGTTCTACACTCCCTCATCACCCAGTCATAGTACTGAATAAGGACAGTATAGCACATCCACATCATGGCCCCTATCTAACTCCAGTGTCACCCAGTCATAGTACTGTATAATGACAGTACAGCACATCCACAACGTGGCCCCATCCAACTCCCTCCTCACCCAGTCATAGTACTGTATAAGGACAGTATAGCACATCCACAGCATGGCCCCTATCCAACTCCCTCGTCACCCAGTCTTAGTGCTGTATAGGGACAGTATAGCCCATCCACAGCATGGCCCCCATCCAACTCCCTCGTCACCCAGTCATAGTACTGTATAAGGACAGTATTGCACATCCACAGTGTGGCCTCCATCCAACTCCCTCGTCACCCAGTCATATATTGTATAAGGACAGTATAGCACATCCACAGCATGGCCCCCATCCAACTCCCTCATCACCCAGTCATAGTTCTGTATAAGGACAGTACAGCACATCCACAGCATGGCCCCCATCCAACTCCCTCGTCACCCAGTCATAGCACTGTATAAGATTGGTCTGGCAGGAACTCCCTGAAACAAACCCATGCTGCCTCCCATCCTGCAAGTTGTTGCCCTCCAGATATGCCACCAGCCTGTCCTTTAGTACTGTCTCCATGAGCTTTCCCACTATGGACGTCAGACTGACTGGCCCATAGTTCTCTGGCTCATCCCTTGGACTGCTTTTATGTAATGGTACCACATGGGCCTTCCTCCAGTCCTGAGACACCTCTCCCATTTCCAGGAAGGTTCTGAACAGGTCTGCCAGTGGTTCTGCTAGAACCTCTGCCATCTCTCGCCGCACCCTGGGGTGGATATCATCTGGCCCCGGTGCTTTATTCACCTTCAGTGCCTTAGCCCTTCCAAGACTGTGCTACCCTCTATCTTACCATCCATTAACTCACTCCCCCATCCCCCCACCGGCCAGGGTGGTAATCACCCCCCTCCACCTTTGTGAACACTGAGCAGAAACTTTTGTACTCATTCTGTGCTTCCCCTTGTTCTTTGCCCTTTCTACCCACTCCTTCCCCCTTTTTATCCTCACTATACTGTCCCTGCACTTCCTTTTCTCTCTAACATATCTAAAAACAAGTCTTTCTCCCCTCCTTTAATTCCCTGTGCTAATCTGAGTTCCCTGGTGACTTTCCCACCCCTTCCCTCTTGGTCACCTCCTTGGACCATTTGGTGTACTCCTCCCTTTCCTCCCCCTTCCCCATCCTTCTGAACCTCCGGTATGCTGCTCTTTTTGCTCTCACACCCTCTATCACCTCCCTGTTCAGCCAGCATGGTCTCTTTGCCCTGTTCTTCTTACTCTGTAGCCTGGTGCATGTTTGGGTCACCTCTATTATTCCTTGCTTTATTATGTCCCACTTCTACGCTGTCCCCATCCCCGCTTTATTCTTTCAAGTCTCCCCTTCAGCAATTCTCCCATTTTCCCAAAGTTTGCCTTCCTGAAATCCATCAGCTTTGTTGTGGATCCCTCTGGCTCGCTGCTCATTGTGATGTTAAACCACACCGTCTGATGATCGCTGTCAGCTAATGGGTCCACCACCCTTATATCCCTCACTGCCTCACTGTTAGATAGTACCAAGTCCAGTGTGTTCCCCAGTCTTGTGGGTTCAGCAGCCAGTGGTGTCAGGAACCCCTCCTGGAATCGTCCAAGAGAACCCTCTTCCTGGCACTGGAGGTGACTGGCATGGTCCAGTCTACCCCTGGCAGGCTGAAATCCCCCATTATGACCACCTTCCCCCTCCTACATAACCTACTGATTAGTTCTGCCAGTTCCCTGTCCCTTTCCGCTGTCTGGGATGGTGACCTATACATCACCCCAAACCTCAACTTCCTTCCCTTGGAGTCCAGGAGCTGTAACCACATTGTCTCTGTATCCCTCTCTTCCTTTTCATCCCTTGCACATTTGATCCCCTCCCGCATGCAGACAGCCACCCCCTTCCCTCCCCATGGTCCTTTCTGTACAGTCTGAACCCTGGGATTGCCAGGTCACAGTCCCGGTGCTCTGTGGCCCACGTTTCTGTGATGGCCATGATGTCCACCCACCCTACAGCCAAGGGCGCCTGTAGCTCCACTGCTTTGTTACCAAGGCTTATTGCATTCATCAAGACCACCCTCCACCCCGTCACCCTTCCCTCCTTTTTCAGATCCCCCTCCCCACCCTG
Organism: Neoceratodus forsteri; assembly: GCA_016271365.2. Classification (NCBI taxonomy): domain Eukaryota; kingdom Metazoa; phylum Chordata; order Ceratodontiformes; family Ceratodontidae; genus Neoceratodus; species Neoceratodus forsteri. The sequence goes on from CM028132.1 coordinate 1,442,867,907, forward strand.
CTCCTTCTGGACTAAATCCCCAAGTACCTTCTTACTACCTTGGGGGTAGGCTCACCCGGTCCCTTGGTATCTTGCCTATAGTCTGATCCCCTGCCACCACCCCCAAGCTAGTTTAAATTCATTTTTGTTGCTATATACTCCTGTAGCTTTTGCTTGAATACCCCTTTCCATCCCAACTTAGATGCAGCCTATCTCCTGCATACAGTTCATTATTGTCTCAGGTCTACCCCATTCCCCCACCCACCCATACCTCTTTGATCTACACCACTTCTCCAGCCACAAGATAGAAACATAGAAACATAGAATTTGACAGCAGATAAGGACCGCTTGGCCCACCCAGTCTGCCCATTTCCCTGCCTACTGGATAAGCTGCAGATCCTAGTTAACCAGCAGCCTACTTCTTTCTACCCCCACCCCCTAGAATTGCCTTATGACTGTCCCATGCATGCTTGAATTCCACCACTGTTTTTGACTCCACGACCTCCTCCGGAAGGCTGTTCCATGCATCCACAACCCTCTCTGTGAAAAATACTCTTAAATTACCTCTGAGCTGCCCCTCTGTCTTAAATTGCTATCCCTTGTTCTTGCACTCCTCTTTTTGAAAGATGCTACCCTCTTGGACTTTGTTGATTCCTTGAGGTACTTGAAAGTTTCTATCATGTCCCCCCTCTCCCTCCTTTCCTTGAGGCTATACATATTAAGCTCCTTAAGTCTCTCTTCATATGTCTTCCGGTGCAGACCCTGCACCATTTTAGCTTCCCTCCTCTGGACAGCTTCCATCCTGTCTATGTCTTTGCGAAGATTGGGTCTCCAGAACTGCACACAGTACTTCAGATGGGGTCTGACCAGCTGTCTGTACAGAGGTACAATAACTTCCTGTTTTCTACTAGTGATGCCTCTCCCTATGCATCCAAGTATCCCCCCCAGCCCTCCTTACTGCCCTCTCACATTGCTTGCCCACCTTTAGGTCATCTGATATGACTACCCCCAGGTCCCTTTCCATTTTTGTTGTTGTTAGTATCTCACCCCCCATTGTGTACTCTTCCCCTGGGTTTTGTTTCCCAGGTGCACTACATTGCACTTCTTTGCATTGAATCTAAGCTGCCATACATTTGACCATTCCTCCAGCCTTGCCAAGTCCCTTTTCATCCTTTCCACCCCACCTTGTGCATCAACTCTGTTGCAGATCTTTGTGTCATCTGCAAAGAGACATACTTTCCTTCCAGTCCCTCCGCAATGTCGCATTAAAGACATTGAAGAGGACCGGTCCTAATACTGAACCCTGTGGTACCCCACTAGTAACTCCCCTTCTTCAGAGTGGACTCCATTTACTATTACTCTCTGTGTCCTATTCTCCAGCCAATTTTTACCCAGGCTGTCATCTTGGGACCCACTCCCAGGCTGGCTAACATGTATATTAATCTTGTGTGGGACTGTGTCAAATGTCTTGCTAAAGTCTAGGTAGGCCATGTCCACAGCCCTCCCTGATCTACTACTTTGGTCACCCAGTCAAAGAAATCTATCAGATTTGTCTGGCATGACCTTCCACTGTGAATCCATGCTGCCTTGGGTCCTGTGCCCCTCTGGCCTCTAGATACTCGACAATTCTTTCCTTCAGAAGTGATTCCATCATTTTCCCTACCACTGAGGTTAAACTAACAGGTCTGTAGTTTCCTGCTTCTGCCTTGCTCCCACTTTTGTGAAGGGGAATCACATCTGCCCTCCTCCGGTCCTCGGGTACCACCCCATCCTTCCATGATTTGTTAAACAGGGTAGTCAGTGGTGTCACTAATTCCACCCTTAGTTCTTTTAGAATTCTGGGATGAATCCCATCAGGCCCCATTGCTTTGTCCACCTTCAGTTTTAAGAGTTCTTTCAGAACCCTTTCTTCTGTAAATGGGCTGGAATCAACTTCTGTATCCAGAGTGTTTCTACTGTTTGTTTTAGGTACCTCCCCCTCTTCCTTTGTAAATACTGAGCAAAAATATTTGTTTAGTATCTCTGCCTTTTCACAGTCACCCTCTGCCCACCCTCCCCTTTATTAAGCCTCACTATCCTCCCTTGGTCTTCCTACGCTCCTGATGTACCTATAAAAGGTTTTATCCTCCTTTTTAACTGAGTTGGCTATCTTTTCCCCAGTTTGGGCCTTTGCTGTTCTGACTGCCTTCCCAGCTTCCTTTTGCTTTAACTGATACAGTTCTCTGTCCTGCTCCTTCTGTGATTCCTTGTACTTCCTGAAAGCTTTCTTTTTCTCTTGAACCTTCACTGCCACTTCCTTTGAGAACCATAGTGGTTTCTTACATGGTTTAATTTTGTTATTTGCTTCACACAAAGGCTTGTTACCTCTGTGATGGCAGTTTTATTATTCTCCATTGTTCTTCTACCCTCCTTCCTGCCCATTTGCTAGTGCATTCTTAGGCACTCACCCATTTGGCAAGTCAGCCCTCCTAAAGTCCAGTACCTTTGCCTTTGTTGGCTTGACTCTATTGCTGTGTTTATTGTAGACCATACTGTTCGATGGGTCGCTAGTTCCCAGATGGCTACCCACTTCTACATCTGTGATCCTCTCTTCATCTCCATTTGAGAGAACCAGGTCTAAGATTGCTCCCTCTTGGTGGGCTCAATACTAGTTGTCTAAGGCATGCCCCTGTAGGGCATCTAGAATAACCCCACTCTTAAGTGGCTGCTGCAACTGCACTCCAGTTAACTCTAGCATATTCAGATGCGCCCATCAGCAATATCTCCTCTTTTTCTGCCTAAGTATACTTTCTATCATTTCCTTGTCCATTTCCTCCCCCTGAAAGGGTCTGTATACAACCCCTGTGCAGATTGTGGTGCCATTGCCGGTCTCCAAATTTACCCACAGTGCTTCTTCTCCTCCCTATTTTCCCTTTTGTTCTGCTGCTTTGATTCCCTTATGTAAAGAGCTACTCCTCCTCCTCTATTACCCTCTCTGTCCCTTCTGTAGATAGTATATCCTGGTATGTTTACGTCCCAGTCATGGTTTTGTGAACCATGTTTCTGTGACTGCACGATATCCAGATGTTCCTCCTCCATCAAGGCCACTAATTCAGGAAGCTTGTTACTCAGACTACGGGCATTGGTACTCATTGCTTTCCATTTTTTGATGGCTTTACCTTCAGTTGCAGCATCCCCCACTGACCTTTCTACCTTGGTCTTTTTGTCATTTAGTACCCTGTTTTGTAGGGAGAGGCTGGGATTTTCCTGCTGCTTGTCAGTGCCGCCCCTTGACTAGTTTAAAACTTGCCAATGAAGCATTTAAACCGATTGCTCAAAGACTTGTTCCTTCCTGGACAGATGCAGACCATCCTGCCAGTATAGGCTGGTGTCCCTCCAGTGGAACCCCAGTTGCCAATGAAGCCAAACTCCTGTGCTCCACACCATTTTTTCAACCATTCATTAAACTGCATGGTGCAAAGCCTCGCCTCCTCATGCCATTGACAGGCAGCACCTCTGAGAAGAGGTTACTGTGTGTGCTACTTGTCTTAGGCCCTCCCAGTTCTACAAAGTCCTTCTGCACTGCTCTAATCTCATGTTGAGCCAAGTCATTTGTCCCTAGGTGGACAATGATGTCCAGCTCAGACTCCCCATGCAGCTGTTCTCGTGATCCTGAGGATGCTTCCTGTCTGTCCAAGCCATGGCACCAGGCACTTACTTCAGTTTTCCCTGCTCCCCCAGTTCTATCCCCTAATAATTGGTCCCCCCACAGGAGCTGCTTCCTTTCCTTGTGGTGTCCTCTGCCTCCTTCCTGTGGGCGCCTCCCTTGTGACAGGTGTCCCCAGCCTCCTTAATCTCCTCTGTGGGTGCATCCATGGGGAGCTGTGCTCCCAGAATGGTGTATGGATTATGGGTGGAACAACTGACTGGGTGTGCCTCTGTTCCACCATCCTCACCCTCCTTGAGCCCACTGTGGTCCAACTGCTGTGCTTTTTGCAACCTCTGAGGCAGTGGTGGTGGCTCTGGTGCTCCCTGGATGGGAGGTTCCTTATTACCATCCAGTCTGGCCTGGGGAAGGTTCCTTACTGCTGTCCAGTGTGGCCTGAAGATGGGCAAATTCCTCCCTCAGGGCAGAGAGTTGTCTGCAAATAGGGCAGCACCTCAGCCTCCAGAAAGTCTCCTGGAAGACTGCTGCCCCCACAGCCATTACATTGCACTACTCCCCACATGATAATGTACTTTTTTTTTGTTTGTTTGTGTGTGTGTTTGTGAGTGTGATTGGTTTGTTATATAGAAATATATATATATTATACAATGAGTATGCTTATATTTTCAGTGCTGTGTGCTAGAGAGGATATGACATTGATATGCACCTTGCACTCTTGAGGAAATGATGTCAGAACCCCAGGTATAAAGGAACTATTTCCAGGGTGGGTGGGGTGGAGGTGGGAAGGGGTTGGGCCTAAACTGTGCCCTCACAAAACAATCAGCTAAGAGCTCTGACCCACCGCTGCAATGAGTGCCTTCCTGTCAGCAAGATACCGTACACAACAATTTGACAGAGCAAATCCCCTGTTAATCAAACAGAGAAAAATCCTGACATCCAAGTCAGACACAGGTAAACCTCCCCAGCCCCAAAACAGCCTGGTAGTTTGTGCTTCTGAAAGCAGTCAGCCCCAAAATAAGTCAGCTGTGCTTTAAACTCTTCCTGCACTGAAAATCTTAAGAATTGTAACAAGACTGTCTTTTCCTGATTAAGTTCCTTATTTCACCTTTCAGTTAGAAGTAGCCTCCACCTGCAGAATATCTGCTACAAACCAAAGACAATTGTAAGGTTCACCTCCCTCTGTTGTGAGCACAACTCGCTTTTTTGCAAATCCTATGTTCAGTATTGTAGCTCCCAGCAAGAGGTAGCTTGCCTTAAAAAATGAGTCAAGGGAAGGCAGAGAGGGGTGGCGGGCACCGATTCCCTAATCCTCTCCTTCCTCACTGTGATCACTTGGTGTACTGGGAGTACCTCTGAAAAGGCAACCATCTCCCCTACTTCCTCGCACAGCTTTCCAATTCTTTGAACCTTCGCTTACCACCTCCACAGTCTCCCCTGCCAGATCATTAGTCCCCACATGCACCACTATGTGCAGTCTTCCCTTCCCCTCCTCACGCCTCTTAGAGTTGTTTGCCCCGCTCTGTCTGCCCTTAGACCTGGTATTGCTTCCACCCATATGCGACTATGCCATTCCCCTCTACTGCCCCATCTGATCCCCTTAAGCATGGAGTCCCCCACCACTAACACACACCCTTCCTCCCTTGAACCACTTAACCCCCCTTCCCCTCATGTACTAATTTCTGGCTTCCTTTTCCCTAGAATCACTGCTCCTGCTTCCACTGCCCCCATCCTTCCACCCCTTCCCCCTCTTGCTTGCTGCCTCCCCTCCCCCATCCCCCACACCCCACCCTGCTTCTGCTAACCCCTCCTGGCTCTTCCACTTCTTCAGCCCTATAGTCTCCCATATCCCCTTCCACCTTTGTATGCACTCCCACCTCCCCCTGCATCTCTTCCTCCCTCTCCTCCTTCCCATCCAGTGTCAACAGTGCTTTGAACCTGTCCCCCACTTTCATTTTGGCCTGCAAACTCTCTTCTCTCCTGTCCTGTGACCCTCCCCTCCTGATAGACCTGACGTTAGTCCATCCTTCATTGCTGTACTGCCTGTCCCAATTGATGCCCGCCACCCCTTTCTGCCTTCCCTTGACTCATTTTTCCCCCTCATGCCCCATTTGTGTGTTTCTTCAATGCTCCCATTCCCCTGCCTCTGACTCTAGCCTCCTTTCACTCATCCCCTCGAGTTCCCGCCTAATCCTCCTCACCTCCTCCTCCTGCCTGCTTAACCTGTGACATACTGGACATCCTCCCAGCTGCCACAATACATTCATCCAAACTGCTGCCCCACATCCATTGCATCCCACAATTCTCCCCATGTTAGTACCCTTGGCCCCTGACCAGGGTACCCCAGTATGACATGAACTGTATGCACCAGTCAGTGTATAGGTCCTTTTCACATCCTAGTCACTAGGGTGAAATTATAACTGTTTTACACCAGAAATGCAGCCCCTCACTGGGTTAACACTCAAAACAGAAAATATAGAAAATGCAGAGATTCCCTCAACACAAACACAGCCTACCCCTTGGTCCAGCATACCCCGTCTGGCTTGATGGGGGCTTTTTCCCCTTCTTCCACCCCTACTACCTGAGATTAATCCCTACATTAGCAGACACCTGTGCAGAGTGCCTCTGACCACAGCCCCACAGTTAACAGTACCTTTTTACAAGGCCAGCTCTTCAGTGTGCTCTATCCAGTTTAAGTTTCAAGTGATTTGCCCTTTTGTGGAAAGTGTAGTACAGTCCTCTTGGGCCAATCCACTAGTCTTCCTCACTGCAGGCCCCTCCCCCCACCTGCATTTAACAGAAGTCGGGGTTGCCATGGGTGGATATGAGAAAAATCTTTTTGTGCAGTCAGCCCTGAGTTGTGGTTAGGTTGTTCGGTTTTTAATGCCTGGCCACAAACTCAAACTTCACGCCTTTGGACCCGATTGGCTAGGGGCATCCTCTTCGGCCACCAGTGTGGCCAACCACAGTTCCTACTGCCACCAATGTGGCCAAGCAGCTCCTCCCAAAGTGCCGCTGATTGCGGCCTCCTTGTGCTCCTCAGTGGCTGCCGATACAGCCACAGACTGTCCCTCCACACTGCAGGTGCCGCTTATGTGGCAAAAAAACACCAAATCCTCTCATGTAGTCAGCTCTGCAAAGAGAAGGCACTAAATGAAGTGCACTGATAACCCACAAGCTGTCACCATTGAAGTATCAAATTTAGCCTTCTTGTCTCTTACCTAAGGTGAAAGCACTAAATGAAAAAGCCATATCTAGAGGAAATGGTAAACTGCTGAAATCCAGTGTCACAGAGTATGTTACATGCCTGGAATGATTAACTGTGGCCTGGGCATATGCAGTATGTGAAAACCTTGTCTCTAAGTTTCATTTGTTCTTCAAAATGGTTGTTGGATAAATAGCCCTTAGAGACAAGTACATTAAAAGTTGATTTCAATTGAAAATGTTGATACCTGGTGGTAAGTTAAAATCCAAAAAAATGACCAACTGCTGAGGTCCAGAGTCACAGAATGTGCTAGAATGCCTGATGTTCATGAACTGTGCCCGTGCATATGTAGGATGTGAAATCCGTTTGCCTGTATGCTTCCTTTGTTATTCAAAGAGGTTGTTTAAAAGCCCACATACAGATCCTTTAGGAGCATGTCAGATGAAAATGTGGATTCAGAGCAGGACCCAGAGTCAATGAGTTTATTTATTTTGTTTATTTATTAAGCATCAGTTTACAACCTTTGAGCCAGAGGCTCGTTTACAAAGGTACCTTGTCACAGAGAGGACAATACAGTGATAACAACTTGGTACAGAGAAACAGTGTACGTTTTTTTTGAGGATACAGCAGGACAAATGAGATCAACAATTAATCACATACAGGATTGGTGAAGTTAACATTGTTCAGGGAAATAACTAGAATATCAGAAAAAAAACAGGATATTAATACAGTGCGTTTTCGCGGCGTCAACAGGGAGGTAACAGGAACCAAGGGTAGAGAAGGTAGAGGATTTGAGCAGCCAACAGGCGCTTTGTCAGAAAGTGAGCAAGATAGCTTAGAAACAGCAACAGCTGCAAGTAGTGAAAAGGTGGTTCCGGAGGGTAGTTTTAAAGCAAGAGATTGTGGGGGTGTCTGAGATACTGGCAGGGAGGGAATTGTACCAAGAAGGGGCACAGTAGAGGAAAGCCCGTTGTCCATGAGAGGTCCTTGCCCTAGGTACCTTCAACTTGGTTTTACAGGAGGACCGTGTTGAAGCTAGTGAGTTTACTTGGTGGATAATGGCAGTCAAACCTGGAGGAGAGAGCCCAAGGAGAGGTTTTTTTTTTGTAAGGATGCAGGTTTGATACCTAAGATGTTTGTCAAGATTGAGCAGATTTGCCTGGGAATAAAGATGGCAGGTATGTTTAAGTCTGGGAGCACCTAAGATTAGTTGACAGGCCTTATTTAAGGAGAGGCGGATTTGGTTTAGCGAGGTCTGGTCAGCAGCCCCGTAGACTGGTAAGCCATAGTCAACAAGTGACAGAATGGAGGACATAACTGCGAGTCGGAGGGCATCGGGGGGAGACAGTGTTTGTGGTGGAAAAGGATTCCCAACCTAATATTGTGGTGGAGGCTAAGGTGGAGATATGGGAATGGAACGTGAGGGCAGGGTCAAAGGTTATCCCAAGGTATTTGTATGTGTAAACTTGTTCGAGTGGGAACATAGAGCTGGCGAAGACTTGAAGTTGGAAATTATTAACTTTATTTTGGGGGTGGGAGAAGATCATAGATTTGGTCTTTTTAAGATTGATAACCAGTCTATGTTCTTTAAACCAGGCTTCCACGTCTTTATAGGATAATTGCAGGGAATCTTGGAGGGTGGTGGGGTTACAGTCAGAAGCGAAGATAACAGCATCATCTGCATAAAGGAGGAGTTTACCAGTACAGGCACCTGGCAGAGTGTTGAGATAAAGGGAAAAGAGCAGGGGCCCAAGAATAGAGCCCTGGGGAACCCCAGATCAGATAGGGCAGAGGTCAGAGAGGGTGCCATTGATTTTTACACGTTGGGACCGGGCAGACAGATAGCTGGAGCACCATGAGACAGGTTCTGCAGCAAAGCCAGCGTGGCTGAGTGCATCCAGCAGGAGAGGATGGGATACGGTGCCAAAGGCTTTTAACAGATCGATGAACACTGCACTAGCAAGAGAGCCCGAGTCCAGGGAGGAATGGAGGAAGTTAGAAAACTCGATGAGGGCGGTATTGGTGCTGTGCCCAGCATGGAAGCCGTGTTGTTCAGGGCAGAGGATACTGTATTTGGTAAGAAACTCAGATATTTGGGAGGATACTACTTTCTCTTAGGCTTTTGAGAGTGGTGAGAGGATTGAGATGGGATGATAATTACTAGAAAGGGCCCTATCTCCACCCTTATGTATGGGAGTGACAGTGGCAATTTTCCAGGCTGATTTTGGAGGTCACGTGATGCAGTGTGGCTGAAAGCAGCTCTCTCCCAGGCTCCCTTCCTCCACCTAAAAAAATAGCTTTTTCAACTGAAATATCGACATTTTTTCCAGTAATAGCGACCCTAAAGGCTTGCTGTCTACCTCTAGCATCTTTGGGCTGATTTTTAGGCGCTTGAAGATTTCACTGCGTTTTTGCAACGATGGAAGCTGACATGAAGTCAGCCAGTGTGAGACACACTCCACCAACAACACCTGAAAAGGCCTCTAAGAAGGCTAGGAATGTTAACCCTGCACATTCCTCCAAACAAACTGCTCCTGCATCTCCAAATACTTTACTGATGGAAGATCACTTTCTTCAAGAAATATTAACCTTCAGAGAATCTCTACAGGAGATATCTAACAAGATCAAATCCATCAGGAAAGATTTCTCAGACCTATCAAGGCAAGTGGGGGATCTGGAATCCAGTGTTACTTCATTGGACCGTTGGAGGAATAAAACAGACCCAGAGATTGTCAAACTGAAGCAACAAATACAAAAATTGCAGGCTAAAACAGAAGATCTTGAGGGATGGAGCAGAAGGAATAATGTTCTTATTCTAGAGCTTCCAGAAGCCGAAGAAGGCAACGACACGGTCAAGTTTGTCCAGCTTTTTCTAAATAAAGTGGTCGGTCCTTCCCGATTAACCAATCCTACCATATAGAGAGAGCCCACAGATCACTGAAGCCCAGACCCCCACCGAGCTCTCCCCCCAGACCACTCATCATTAAATTCCTGAGTTACATTGAACGCCAGCACGTTTTAACTAAAATCAAGGAATTGGACTCTCTGCAATGGAATCATGTTAAATTGAGAATTACTCAAGACTTACCTTTTGAAGTTCGTAAGAGGAGAGCTGCCTATCGCCCAATTGTTAAAAAATTAATCGCCGCCAAAATCAGGTTCAGAATGGTGTACCCAGCGAAATTGGTGGTTTCCCTGGACGGCAGTGGACAGTCCTACGAAGACCCGGACCATGCTTTGGCTGACCTTACAAAGAGACTCCCTAGCTTATTCAAAGGGGACTGACTTGATTAGTCGTGCCTTAGGTTCTGGGGCCTGCTTATAATTTAGCATATAGCGTGTTTGGTTAGCCTGGAATTTTTAATTTCCCCCTGCTGTATGAGGCCTGTCACTAGTATGGCCTACCTGGGTCCGCGATGGTCTTGGCCGACCTGGACTAGCTGCTCAATCGAGGCCGAGATAGGCTGCGAGGCCTGTGGCGTTAACTAGGCCCGAATCCAAGAGGCTCCTCGTTTGCTGGTTCCATTTGTGGGACCGGAACTTGAGTACAGGCTCGTGTTTCCGGGAGGAATGTTTAGCGCTCGGACCACTTCGGTCCGTCCCAGTGATTTCCGACCTGCGCTTCCTCCTTATTATTCCGACCTAGAGCCTGGGCCTCACGGAGGATTATTTTCGGGCCAACGCGTCTGGGGGGTTGTTCTCCAGGTAAAAATCCCACTTTCCCTGTTTTTATCTGCTCGTCTCAGCTACCATCTGATTTAGTATTTGCCTCTTCCTCGTACTAGTGAAGGGTCTAGTCGGTATTTCATTTCCCTGACCAGTCAGTTGTCTCCCTATGAATGTTTTTCCTCTAAGGGTAGTTGTCTACTCGGTTTGTTGTGGGTGGGGGGAGGAGTCGGGAGGCGAATTTTGCTTTCTGATCTTGCCTCACGACTGTAGATGGGGGATCTGGATACCATGGCCAACCCATATTCTTAGATCCGACTGTTTATACTCTATGTCCGATGACCTTGGCATCTGGCACCTATATGCAGATCACTTTCATATGACCAGAGAGCCAAGGACCAGGCCATGGTATCGGAGGGGCGGGGTTCTGGAACCAGATGCGATTTCTATGGCTTTACAATGTTACCTGCTATGGGTGGATTTGTATATAGTTATGTTGGTTTAAGGAGGGATAGGGAGGGTGGGTTTGGGATTAATGGGGTAAACTCAGTGTTTTTTGTATTATGGGTGCTTTGGCCTATGATTCTGATGACTTTATGCTTATCTGGTTGGTGTTATGCCTTTCTATGTGCTGTATCTAGTATCATCATGCATTACAGGCATTTGGGGTTGGTCGAAGCTGCTGTTTCTGGGAGGGGGGGAGGATGTCGCCATCAGTCAATCTCTCAGGAGGTGCCAATTTTCAATTTTATTTTTGAGCCTGTTACTTACTGGTAATAATGGCGTTAAACCATGTTAAGTTTGCTACCTGGAATGTGAGGGGGCTGAGAGAAACAGCCAAGAGGGGTCAGATTCTACTCAATTGCACATTAGCAGGGGTGGATATTCTCTTTCTCCAAGAGACCCATATTATGGTAAAGGAATCTAATTTGTTACGATTTAAAGGTTTCTCACAAGTCTTTGCTTCGGGTCAGACCACCAACAGTAAAGGGGTCGCTATTTTGGTCAAACGTAATATACCCTTTATGTTGAAGAAATGTGTTCAGGACACAAATGGTAGATATGTTTTTGTCCACGGAATGCTCTATAACTCTGAGGTTGTCCTAGGCTCTATATATGGTCCTGTGGGGGGCAACACTGAATTCTTGATGGGTCTGGCTGACCTACTGTGTGCCTTCCTGCCATATAATTTTGTTTTAGGCGGGGACTGGAACATCACTCCTTCACAGGCATTGGATCGGTCTGGTAATTGTAGAGGAGCCACGTCACCTGCCCAGCTAGCCCTAACAGATTTATGTTCGCTGCTGGGGTTGGCGGATCCGTGGAGACTTCTGAGCCCTTCCACTAAGTCTTATACCTTCTATTCACCAACTCATAACTCCTGATCATGGATAGATTACATCTTGGTGAGCACCAGCCTTTTGCCTAATATTTCCTCCACCAACATTGAGCCTATTGTTATTTCGGACCATGCTATGACATGGGTCAAACTTGTGCCAGGGCCTCCGGGTCAACGTGACACTACCTGGAAACTTAATAATCAGATTTTGAAAGATGAACAGACTACGTCATTTTTTAAAGTACTGATTTCATCTTTCTTGGAGATTAACCAAGGCTCAGTCCCCAGGTACGATCTGGTTTGGTGCTCACTGAAATGTTTTCTCAGGGGTGAATTTATTAAAGAATCATCCAGACGGAAAAAATTGAGGCTGGAGAGAATCAATTCTTTAGCTAATCAGATCAAAGTGGCCGAAGAGAAACTTTCCACCTCATATTCTCAAGAGAACCTAAAAAACCTATACAGGCTTAAAGATGAATCGAGGACTTAATTCATGAGAAAACAGAATACACTATCCTGAAGTCCAAAACGAAATATCTTGATCAAGGTGAAAAGCCAGGTAGACTACTAGCTCTTAGGCTTAAAGAAGTAGAGAATTCAGATTGATTCCAGGCATTAAAGCTAATGACGGATCCATTAAAACCAACCCAGGACATCGCTGGGTTTTCAAGCCTTTATAGGACCCTGTATGGGACCAAGACTTCCTTGAAGATCCCAAGCATAATAGAGTTCCTTGAGAATACCCCCCTTCCCAAGCTCCATGTTAGTCACTGTGAGGCCTTATCCGCTCCCATCACCTTAGAGGAAATCACAGATGCTATCCATGGTCTCACCCTGGACAAAGCCCCTGGCCCAGATGGGTTTTCTCCAAATTTCTATAAATCTTTCTGTAGTGAACTCGCCCCTGCACTGCTAAAATTGTACAATTACATTCTTACCTCAGGACCCTTAGATCCCTCCTTATTAGAAGCAACTATAATCTTAATACCTAAATCCAATAAATCTGCTTTAGATCCCGCCAACTATAGACCAATTTCTTTGCTTAACTGTGATATCAAGATACTGACCAAAATTCTTTCACTGAGAATTAGACAAGTCTGGCAAACACTTCTAAGTAAGGAACAGGTAGGCTTTTTTCAGGGGAGATCGGTATCTGATCACATAAGAACTCTCTCGCACATTTTTTACGCTGCCCAGGACTCTCAATTCCCCATGGCCTTGATAGCCTTAGATGCCGAAAAGACCTTTGATCGGGTTAGCTGGGAATTTTTGTAGGCTACCATAAATAAGATGGGCTTTCCGGCACAATTTGTTCAGTGGGTTAAAGCGATTTATAGCTCCCCCTCTGCGAAAGTTTACTGCAATGGGGTGTTTTCTTCCAGATTGCCTCTATACTCGGGTACTCGTCAAGGCTGCCCATTATCGCCGTATTTCTTTAACCTTTATTTGGAACCTCTGTTAGTGCATATCAAATCCTCGCCTGATATTACCGGGTGTCTTATTGGCCAGCAAGCACTCACTATGTCGGTATTTGCAGATGACATTCTGTTACACCTCACGGATCCAGTCAGTTCCATTCAAGAAGTCCTAAAGATTATCATACATTTTGGGGAGGTATCAAATTATAAATTGAACTTGACTAAATCTGAAATATTTCCGCTTAATCCTTTTCTATTTCATGCGGATGTAGCCCATCTCGGAATGAAATGGGCACCTGACCATCTCAAATATCTAAGCATCTACCTAGCCCGAGATATCAACACAATTAGGACACTCAACCTAGATGATTGCTAGACAGGGTCCAAGGCGATCTTAATAGGTGGATAAACCTCCCCCTATCTATAGGTGGAAGAATAAACATAATTAAGATGAATATACTTCCACGTATTTTTTACCCTTTAAGCCTACTAAATATCTGGCTACCTAAATCCTTTTTTCAAAAAATACACACTTCGGTAACTAAATTCATCTGGAAGGGTAAGCAACCAAGGAGAGCCTTTTCAAATTATGTATGCCTAAGGCCAATGGTGACTTCGTCTGCCCCAATTTTGAGTTTTTATTGGACCAGCCACCTGGCGAAAATGGGCAGGTGGTTCTCTCCCTCCCATGATATTTATTGGCCTAACTGGTTGCAGCTCGAAATTAACCTTCTGAAGACCCACAATATAGACCCTCAGTCCATTTTTTACTGCAATCTCTCAATTCTACCTACCCAAATAGGTAGATCCATGATTGGGACTTCAGCCAAGGTTTTCAACCAGTATTGTACCTCGGTTAGAATACATAACACTAAGGACCCTGACCAACCGCTGGTTCTCAATCCCAACATCAAGTTGGGTTCACACTGGTTGCTCCCCTCTTGGTTACTGCAAATCCGTGATTGTGCAGTAGATGACCTCTATTTTCAGGACTCAATTGGCTCCTCCGGGGACCTGATGTCCAAATTTGACATTCCCTCTCAGTACATATTCAAGGTATTCCAGCTGAGACACCTCATAGTCAAGGATTTTGGTTTGGTGAAAAAGGTGTCTAGTATCCAACCTCTTCTAGATTTGCTTAAGTCCTGGGCCAACGAACCCCATTCCATTGCCAAACTCTATGCCCACCTCCTTCTCAGCAAAGCCCCTGGTGTTTTATCTGGCTCCAAGGTGTGGGATACACTGTTTGTTAACCCCCCCTACCTTGGAATCAGGTGTGGTCAGATTTACACCGATTTCTCTCACTAGATAGAAATAAACTCACACAGTTTTATATAGTCAATAATATGTACTACACTCCGGTAAATTTAGTCAAATTTGGGAAAGCAAGTTCTCCTAATTGAACTAGGTGTGGCGTTGACCAGGGGAATATCCTGCACATATTTTGGGCTTGTGATAAAGTTGCCCCTCTGTGGAGACATATCCGGGATAGTTTGAATCCACTTTTGGGCCTACAGGACTTATTTACACCCGAAATTTGTGTGTTAGGAATTTATACCACTATCAAAGTTAATGAAAGGAAACACCACATGGCCCTCATTTCGATGGCTGTCAAAAGATTAGTTCTTCAGCCACTGGGTAGATCAATCTGAAATCTCATACCAGGAATAGGTGGCGAAATGTCACAAGGTCTTAAAATTGAAAAACTGATTGCCAGTTCTAGGCATGCCTTGTCAGCTTTCCATAAGAAATGGGGTAAATTATATGCCCTGTACCTCCATTAGGATCCCATTGGGTTCTTCATTCCCCTCCCTTTGATTTGCTATTACTGTGCAACTCGCTTGTTGCTGTTTTCCTACCCCTCCTTCTTCTCTTCTTTTCTTTTCTTCTCCTTTCTTCTCTTTACTTCTCTTTACCTTTCTTCTCCTTTGTCTATTTACGGGCTTTAACTCCCTCACTAGAGCCTTATTGCTGTTGGTGGTGGCATCCTCCTGGGAAGGGGAAGGGGTGGTGGGGGCTTTTGGGGGGGGAAGGTTGGTGTTGCTTTTTCCCTTTCATGACTTACCATGTTTCTTATCACGATTGTATTTTGATCCTTGTTCTTTATCTATTATCTGTTTGCTAAAATAAATAAAGTGTGAATTTCAAAAAAAATTTTCCAGGCTGATGGAAATTGCCCTAGATAGAGTGATTTGTTGAAGAGGCTAGTGATTGGGGTGATGACCTGGTCCAATGCCAGGCTGAAGAGTCTGGGGTCCAAGGAGTCACTGCCAGTGGTGCTGCTTCTTAGGGCCTTGGTCAGATACGGTCTGACTTGATTGACAGTAACCCAGTGGAAGTGGAAAGATGCGTGTGAGGGAGCAAGGTCAGGAGAGTGGGGGGGGTCAAAAATGTTTCTAGGGAGTACAGAGCTAAGGTCAGTAAAGGATTTATTGAGATGGTTAGCAATGAGGGTAGGATCAGTAGAGATAATACCCTCAATATTGGTTTGGGAAGGTGGAGGAGAGCGTGTACCACCATTTAGTTGTTTGATGTTATCCCAGAAGGTTCTAGCATTCCCCCAGGATGAGGTGAGTGAGGCCCGATAATGATCGGCCTTTGCTTTGCATATGGCCCAGGTACATTTATTTCGGGCAGCAGCATATGCCTGTCTGTCGGCAGGGAAGCCAGTTTCCATGGCTAGGTGCCACAGGTTATCCCTGTGCCTAAGGAACTGGAGTAGAGAAGGAGTGACCCAGGGAGTATGCCGTACCTTGGAATGAAGTTTGGTTAGAGGTACGAAGATATCACAAGCTTTGTTAAACATTAAGATGAAGAAGGCCAGGGCCGAATCAAGGTTGGGGGCAGTCTCAATGGGAGACCAGTCAACTTGGGCTAGAAGTTGCTTCAGGCCTCTCAGCCCACCTGGTCGCAACCGCCGCCGTAGGGTGGCCTGTGCAGTGGGTTTGGTTAGGGATATAATCCAACGGAAAAGAATAGGGGAGTGGTCACTGATTCCATCTGGAAGGACTTGTAGATTGCAAACTTGGTTAGGTAAGTTGGTGAGGACTACATCCAGAAGAGTGCTCGACCCCTTTGTGTGGTTCACTCTTGTTGGTTGTGTAACAAGTTGTGTTAGGTCAATAGCAGTAAAGGAGTTGCAGGTGGAGGAAGATGCTGGGCTAAGCCAGTTGATGTTTAGATCACCCATGAGAATATGCTCAGAGGAATGTGGTAGAGAGGTGAGATACTCTATTAGAGGGATCAGGGCCTGAGTTTGATTTTTTGGGGGAATATAGGCGGAGGTTAGAAAGAGGGGGCCTTTAGAGGGGTTGGAGGTAAGCTTTAGGGTAAGGGCCTGAGCCCTGAGGTTAAGGACAGGGGCTGTGAGGGCTACTCCAGGAAGGGAGTCTTTGATATAAATAGCACAGCCTCCACCTTGTCTTTCTACATGGTCTTCTCGACAGAGGGAGTAGCCAGGGAGTGAGACAAGGGAGTCAGGGGTAGAGTCAGATAGCCGGGTTTCAACTAGGGAGATGATGTCAGGTTTGTGGACAGTGACCCAACATTGGAGCGAGTCAAATTTCTTCAGGAGACTACAGATATTCATAGAAGCAATAAGAAACCCAGGGGGATCTAGTCAAGAAGTTATTGTGGGTTGGGTCAGGGTTGGGATGAATGTTCCCTGACAAGAGTAGGAGGAGAAGTACAGCCCTGATTGGGGGGGTGTGGAAGGCATTTTTGCGTCGAGCGAGATAGCAGGAGTGGGAGAGCTTAGAGACACAAGGGGTGGGCAAGAGGTAGGATGGGCAGGCTAGAACAATAAGTTGCCCATAGGCGCAAAGGGGGGAAGCTAGGTGGGGACCGGGGGGAGGGTGTGATAGGTTGGGGTGCAAGGAGATAGTAGAGAAGGAGGGAGGCGACTCTGGGCCCCCAAAGTAGGGGACCTGTGGAGCCATGGGGACACCTGGATTAGATGGAGGCCACGTGAGAAGGAGGAGGGAGAGGCATGACAAGAGAAGGTGGGCAGTCACCTTAGGATGGGTCTGTAGATAGCAGTAATGAGATGGGTAGAAGAGAGTGAAAGGTCTACCCATAAGTGTAGTTGCCACTTTGGTACAGTGGTAGAGCCCCTGCCTCAAGTGCACAGAGTACCAGATTCAATGCTTGCCTAGGGTGATAGAAAAGGTCCCAGGATGGTAGCTGTAGCAGCAGGGTACAGGGTTCAAAGCCTGCAGTAGCACTCAGAAAATATTTTAGCAGACTGTGAGGGTTAGAGGCTTTTAGAGTCTTAAAACCTATTGCAAACAATAGTCTGATGTGATAGCTGAGTGGTGGAGCTGCTGAGTGAAATAGCAAGGGTGCAGGGTTCAATGCCTGCAGTGGCATTAAGAGAGAAATGGTGTAATATTTTGGCAGACTGGGGGGGGTCAGAAACTATGAAAGTCTTAGAAAATAAGGATAAGATAGCCAGATACAATGGTTAAGTGGTAGAGCTGCTGACTCTAATAGCAACAGTACTGGATTTGAGAACAGCAGCAGAACAGAGGTCAGACTTAGTTGCTTGACTTATGTTTCGCTTGGGATAGCTTCCAAAAAGTTGATATTACACTGAAAATGCAGATACCTGGTGGTGATGTTTTGCAGAAATCCAGTCCAGGAGACTTTCACAGATGCAGTGAGCAAGAATGGTGTAGTTACTCCGAGCAGAAAATCGATGTAAATCCACAAAAACTAAGCTACAGACACAGACAAACACAAACAGCCACCCACACAGACCCAGGAGGCAGTTGAACTTAGGGCTAGAAGGCTATCTTGGAGGGGGCACCAGACAGGTGAAGAGGAAACAGGGGTTATCAACTGGGAGCCTAGGCAGGGATGTAGGAACAGGAGGGATAGAGAGAGAGTTTTTGCTGGTATTTCAGTGAGGAAGGGGGGGTGACTATAGGAGTGAGGGGACCCAATTCCAGAGTAGAAGGAAGCGGTAAGAGAAGGCAGATTGTCCAGTACAGCAGTGCACCTGAGGTGTGTAGACAGTGCACAAGTCTCTGGAGCACAGGGGGTAGTCAGAGGCACTAGCTGGCAAGAAGAGGATGGAGAGGTAGGGTGAGAGAGAGAGTTAAACCAATATTTAGCTATAAAGGAGTACCATGCAGTTGACGGTAAAGGGGGAGAGGAAGGACAGAGAGTGCAGTGTATAATGAACAATGGTAAGTGGGGGAAATTAGTGGCAAAGTGGCAGAAGGAGTTACACAATGTGTTGAGCTTACTGAGGGAAGAAGAGGGGGCTGACCCATAAGCCATGTCTGCATAACCAAACAAGGGGAGTATTAACTTTAAGGCACACTCACGATGAGTAGGGAGGGACAGGCAGTCTTTGGAATGATGCAAAGCTCCTAGTTTGGGGTGGAGTTTGGTGTGTGGGGAGTCAATGTGGTAGCCAGTTCAATATTTTTAGAAGCCACCACTTTTAAGGGCTCAGAAATCACTTCATTGGCAGATATGCAGTTGGCTAGTAGGTAGCAAAATGTGGTAGCAAAACCAACTTCTTGATTAGCCATTGGCCACCTGCCTCACTGACATGTCCCACCCTTGTAACATGGGTAAGGGAGATGGAGGAGTGGGGATTTCATTTTCATTTTACTTGAAGAGCAGCTTCAGGAGAACTTTCCAAAACATAACTCAATCCTGCATGAAAACAGCAGCTTTGCCCATGAAGAGTTCATCTATTCATAGAAACATAGAAACATAGACTTTGACGGCAGATAAGAACCGCTAGGCCCATCTAGTCTGCCCATTTTCCTACCTACAGGATAGGCCGCAGATCCTATTTAACCAACAGCCTATATCTTCCTGCCCCCCACAAGAATTGCCTTATGTCTTTCCCATGCATTCTTGAATTCTCCCACAGTTTTAGACTCCACAACTTCCTCAGGAAGGCTGTTCCATGCATCCACTACCCTCTCTGTGAAATAATACTTCCTCACATTGCTCCTGAACCGCCTCCTTCTATCTTTAAATTGTGTCCCCTTGTTCTTGCAAGTCTCTTTTCTGAAAGATGCTACCCTCTTGGACTTTGTTGATTCCCTTGAGGTACCTGAAAGTTTCTATCATGTCCCCTCTCCCTTCTTTCATCAAGGTATACATATTAAGCTCCTTTAGTCTCTCCTCATACGGCTTCTCTTGCAGACCCTGCACCATTTTAGTTGCCCTCCTCTGGACTGCCTCTATCCTGTCTATGTCCTTGCGGAGATGGGGTCTCAGAACTGGACACAGTATTCCAGATGGGTCTCACCAACTGTCAGTACAGAGGATAACAACTTCCTGTTTTCTGCTGCTGATGCCTCTCCTATACATCCCAGTATACCCCGCCCTCCCTACTGCCTTCTCACATTGCTTGCTAACCTTAAGGTCATCTGATATGATTACCCCAGGTCCCTTTCCTGTTTTGTTGTTACTACCTCCCACCCATTGTGTATTCTTCCCTGGGTCCTTGTTTCCCAGGTGCATTATTTTGCACTTTTTGCATTGAATCCTAGCTGCCACACGTCAGACCATTCCTCCAACCTTGCCAAGTCCCTTTTCATCCTTTCCACCTCCTTTTGTATCAACCCCTGTTGCAGATCTTTGTGTCATCTGCAAAGGCATACTTTTCCTTCCAGTCCTCTGCAATGCCACTGATGAAGACATTAAAGGACTGGACCCAATACTGAACCCTACGGTACCCCACTAGTAACTGCCCTTTCTTCAGAGTGGACTCCATTTACAATTACCTTCTGTGTCCTGTTGTCCAGCCAATGTTTTACCCAGGCTACCACCCTGGGACCCACTCCCAGGCTGGTTAATTTGACTAATAATCTTTGTGTGGGACTGTGTCAAATGCCTTGCTAAAGTCTAGGTAGGCCATGTCCACAGCCCCTCCCTGGTCTACTACTTTGGTCACCCAGTCAAAGAAATCTATTAGATTCGTCTGACATGACCTTCCCGCTGTGAACCCATGCTGCCTTGGATCCTGTGCTCCACTGACCTCTAGGTACTCAACTATTCTTTCCTTCAGAAGTGACTCCATCACTTTCCCTATTCCTGCTGCTTTCTCCCTACCTGAGGTCATAATGTACTGTTTGTGACATCACAGTTACTCCTATGGCAGCAGACTGTGAGTTAACAGCAGATGATTATGACTTGAGGTAGGGAGTAAGCTATAGAGCCAGATCAACTCTACATGATAAAGATCATGTTTCATACACATTTCCTCAGTAATAAATAATGAGGAGGAGAAATATATGGAATATACATGGAATGCAAGCTGAAATGTACAGTACCTAATTATTATGTTTTTCAAAGTTTTCTTTGTGGTGTCAGCAGCTCTTTAAATGAAGGCCCTATGACAAATGGTTCCATGTCATAATTTAGAAGGGTGGGTTAGCCTGTTTGTGGATGATACAAAGCTGTGTAACAGGATAGATACACAGGAAGGTACAGAAACACTGAGGAGGGATCTGACGAGGCTAGAAAACTGGTCCAAGGAATGGCAGTTGGGTTTCAATGTAAAAAAGTGCAAGATTATGTATCTAGGGAGAGGGAATCCTAGGGCTGAGTATGAACTAGACAGGGTAACACTGGAGGCCACCACAGAGAAAAGGAATCTAGGGGTAATCAAAGAAGACAACCTCAAAGTGGCTAAACAGTGTGACAAAGCAGTTGGAAAGGCTAACAGAATGTTAGGGTGCATAGGGAGGGGTATAACAAGTAGAAGGAGGGAAGTGATGGTACCATTGTACAACTCCCTAGCAAGGCCTCATCTGGAGTACTGTGTTAAGTTCTGGAGGCCCCATCTTCAAAAAGACATAGACAGGATGGAGACGGTACAGAGGAGGGTGACAAAACTGGTGTCAGGAATGCAGCATAAGTCATATGAGGAGAAACTCAGAGCTCTAAATATATACTCCTTGGAGGAAAGGCGAGAGAGAGTGGGGACATGATAGAGACCTTCAAATATCTAAAGGGGATCAACAGATTACCAGAGGGGAGCATCTTTCACATGAAGAGAAATAGCAGAACAAGGGGGCACAGCATGAGACTAAAAGGTGAAAAACACAGAGGGAACTTGAGGAAATTCTGCTTCACTGAAAGGGTGGTGGAGAAATGGAACAGTCTCTGCCACGAAGTGGTGAGGGTAGCCACGGTTCAGGGATTCAAGAATGCATTGGACAGGCACATGGGAATTATCAAGCTAGGGGTGAAGGGGGGGCTTGTAGCATCGAGAGTACCTTAAGCATGAGAAAGAGGGACAGGGCAGACTGGATGGGCCACAAGTCCCTTGTCTGCTGACAAGTCTGTTGACAACATCTATGTATCTATGTATAATGGTGACCACTAAACAGCGACTGCCATTACAGTGAGTGTACAGTGCCAAAAATCAAAAAGGCAATGTACAGTCCCTGCTGAATACATAAACAGCAACAATTGAAACATTCAAAATGGGGAAACAACTTTAACAAAATTTATATGTGGGGGGGCTTCACTCTCCATGCAACCCCTCTTGTTGGGGGCTTCACACCCTGCACCCCTCAAAATTTAGATTGCCAACTCCAAGGGCATGCATGTCAGGGAGGGGAATAAACTCAAGGTGGAATGCAATTCGGGAAGGAGACACAAGCCGTGAGGGTGAGAACATTAGGGGGCAACCCGCAATGGTGGGGGGAACAGGACTTACAAATAAAAAAATGACATCCCCAACAACCATTAAAACAATAAACCCATGCCTAGACCCAAACCAGGGTCCACCTGCATCATAGACTGGGACACACGCCACTATGCCATACAAGCAGTTTGGCACTGCCCCCTCCAGCAAATCCTCTTAACAGAATCCACCTCATGTTACACAGCACTGCATCGCTCTTTCTTCACTATAATGTCACTCTATTCTGACTATTCCCTACATTTGCTATTCTCTAACAATAGCTGTCCTGAAAGGTGCTCAAACCGAGTCACTCAAAACTGACTCGCTTAATTTGACTCACTCACATCACTGGGTACCATGACAGATACTGTCCATTTTCAAAGGTGGACATAGTAAGACAATTAGGGTTGCTATGTACTCATCTGTAATCTGTTGACCCTGAATGGGGTACTGGAACATGGAACATGGCCCCATACCAGTAGACAGTCCTCACATTATGTAGGTAGGGGACTTGTTACAGTGGGTGGGAGTTACACATAAGAACCCTAATAGCACATTTCCAAATGTTGTGGACATTGTGATTACAACCCTAATAGTTTACGGCCAACCTTTTTGTGGTTTGCGTTTGTGTGGTAGCAATTCTAATGAGCATTAACACCGTGTTTTTTACCATAAATGTCCTTACTTTTTAAGAAGTTTGTGTAGTAACTTTATTTACTTACAGCCTTCACAACCCTACGCAAAGAAGAAGGCAACTCCTAGCATACTTTTCATGGACCCTATCTGGTCTGTGGAAAGTTAAAAGGGCTTCTGATGAAGCAGAGATGGTCCTTTCATGAAGTGTTGAGTACCATAATCCCCTGCTTCTTTGGAGCATGAGACCATTTGGCCTTTGAATTGGAAACCAATAGTTCAGCTGAGGTCAGACCTCTCCCCCCAGGTGGCACTGTAGGGATCCAGTGATATGGGTGAAGCAAGCTGAGTGACTCAATTTGAGCACCCTAGGAAATAACGACAGTTACAGAATAGCAAAGGGTAATGAATAGTGAGTGTAGAGTTAGTAAATTTTCATTTCATTTCATTTTATTTTTATACTGGTGGGTTTGTGGGACAAGCCCATTTTCACAAACATCCAGTTTTTACAAAAAGATACAAGACAAACAAACTTTACAATACAATTGACCATCAATAAAAATACATTATGCTAAACATTTACAAATTGAATTTGGTATCAAATTATTTCTAAGAGCTGTCCTAAAAATTGCTAACTTTTTTTTAACTAATAACACTACTAGGAAGGCTATTATACAACCTAGCAGTAGCAGATTTTAATGAGTTTTGACCAAAGGCTGTGTGAAAAAAAGGAATCACAAAACCATCCCTACTCTGCAATCTTGTACTGCCGGAGTTTATGATCCTAGGAAATAGATTAAGGATACTTAGCAGTATTATACCCAACTGAACCCTATGTATAACATCAGTGACCTAAAGTTGAAGCACCCCATGAATGACAGACAACAAAAAGTGTTTATAGAGAAAAAATGATGCATTAACCTAGAGTGTCCAGTAGCAAAACGGAATACAGAGTGATATGTAGTCTGAAGTTTTGATATAATTCTGTCAGAAGTATATGAATATACTATAGATCCATAATCAAATAAAGAAAATAATAAACTATGTGTAAGTAGATACCTAATATCAACTGTTAAATTGCCTCTGATTCGATAAGGAAACCCTAATATTTTGTGTAATCTATTAATTAAATCCAAAACATGAGACTCAAATGTTAGATGACAATCAATTAGTATACCTAAATATTTGAACAATTTGGCTTGTTCTATTAGAGTACGCAAGTTGTCAAAGATAGTAAGTTCCATTATTGGTGATCTCCTGGAGTGAGAAAATACCATAGTCTTGGTTTTAGCAGAATTTAACACCAATTTATGCTTATCAAACCAGTAATGTAATAAATTAATATCATATTGTAATATTTTTTGAAGAGTGGATAAATTTGGACCAGAATAAAAAAGAACTGCATCATCAGCATATAATATTAACTCAGTATTTGTAAAATTAATCGATAAAGAATTCACAAATAATGAAAAAAGCAAAGGACCCAATATGGAGCCCTGTGGGACTCCACATTTTAACATTGCTGGCCCAGATAATGTTCCACTGATTGATGTCTTCTGATACCTATTAAATAGTCACCAAACCAGGAGATCGCCCCATCTGATAAATCTACACCAGATAACTGTTTCAGAAGCACACCATGGTCAACAAGATTGAAAGCCTTGCTGAGGTCCACAAAAGCTACAGCAACAAGATTTCCATCATCTATTGCTTTAGTAACTTGGCTAGTGAACCTCACCAAGGCTGTCTCTGTGTTATGGTTATGCCTGAAACCATGCTGTGAGTCAGACCAGAGGTTATATTTTGTAAGATGTTTGGTCAATTGAACTGATACTATCTTTTCCAGGATCTTAAAAAGGGGAGCTAACAAAGAAATTGGATGATAGTTGTTAAGGTTGGATCTTAAACCTGATTTAAAAATAGGATTTACAACTGCGCTCTTCCACACATTTGGAAAAACTCCTTGACAAAGGGAATAATTAAATAATTTTGTTAATTGAATAGCCATAATATGTATGACCCTTTTCAAAATCCTAAAATCAATATTATCTGATCCATTAGTGGGCCTAGGGTTCATTTTAGTAACAAAATCAACTATATCCTTAGTTTGTAAATAACGAAAATAAAAATTTGGGATAGTATAATCATTAGCAGATTTTTTGCCATTTAGATGTAAAACAGTATCCAAATAATCCCAGGATCCTTCCGTATTACCCAAGGTAGAATTATACTTCCCCAGATTAGTGAAGTGTGAGTTGAAGGCTTCTGCCACCATTTTAGGATCTACAATTGTATTACCATCTTTTTCTATTACATCATTTTCAATCCCTTTGGACTTACCCATTAACAAATTAAGTGTGTTCTAGGTTGCCTGTGAATTTCCCTCGACTTCAGTAATTTTTTGCTTAAAAAAATCTGTTTTAGCAGCTCAAATAGCTAATTGACATTTATTCCTAAGCTCTTTATACAATATTTGATGATTCAATTGTGTAGTCCCTCTATAGGTTTTCCATGCTCTATTTATTTTCCTAATCAAGTTCAGTAAATTTGGAGTAAACCAAATGTTATTATTCCCTCTAACCCTTAGTGTTCTAAGAGGTATAACTTTATCACATATAAGAGTGAAATAATCACAAAATGTTCGATAAGCTATATCAATATCAGTTATGTTATCCAAAAAGGACCAAACAAGTAATTGTGATTCCTCTAGAAATTTTGGTTCATTCAGTTTTTTAAGCTTTCTATATTTTAAAAGTGTAGGTTCTTTTTTGTTCAGTTTAGCTGACCAATCAAAAAACACAGGACTGTGGTCATTGATTCCATCAGAGGAAATTCCAAAATTAACAATATGTGATGGGCTATTAGTGATAACCCAACCGAGGATAGACACATACCCTGTTTTATAATTAACCCTGGTGGGGTCAATGAATAATTGTTGAAACCCAAGATCTGTAACAATAGTTCTAACCTCATGAGCAGCAGGGGACATTCAATTTAAATTAAAATCACCTACCAATATAAGTTCACTATTTATAGGTAATATAGGAAAACAACTTAAAAAAGCAGGAACACCATCCTTAGATCTGTCAGAGGGAACATATGTGTTTATAATAGTTAGAACTTTTTTATCACCTAATGTAATGGAAATGGCAAGTGATTCATACAGTTTACTGTCTGGAATGATGGACAGTTCTTGTGCCGACAAATAATCAGCTACAAAATACAAACACCTCCCCCCCTTCCACCCACCCTATCCTTTCTAAAAGTAGTATAACCTTTCAACTGAATTTCAGTATTTGAAATGTTCTCTGTTAACCAGGTTTCTTTTTTTTTGGTTACTCTATTTTTCCTCCTCCCGTGCTCACCGATTCCCCACCACTTCGGGCTCCACAAGTTCCCCCCAGCCCCACTGCCCTTATCCAGCCCTCCTCTAGCTCCTCATATTGCAGCCGATCCCCGTGATATCCCGGCATATCCCTTCGCTGGGGCAGGTCTCCCTCCTCTGAAGGGGAAGGCACTGGGGGGAGAGGGATGGCCCTGGCACATACTTCTAGGGCCCAGGAATGCTGCTGAGGAGAAGAAGGCCCCGGGAAGGTTCTGGAGGTACTCAGAGAACAGACAGCCATCATCTGGCAGCCAGAAAGCAATTTTTCCTGGTTTTCCTTTTGAGGTGCATGACATCTGGACATCAAGGCAAGAGCGGACGTCTGCCACACACCACCCAGCAATGACCCCGATGTGTTGCCCTACCCCTGGCCTCGACCAGTGGTCATCCAACACTGGGTCACAGCCCTTCCTCCCTCCCTGGAGACAACGAGCAGTCATGGGATGCTTAAGTTGTCTCCCCCCGGCCGGCCCTCCTGCAGCCCAAGCTCGTTCCTGAACCTGGGTTGCCGGCATCACAAGCAGAAATCCAACCGCTGTGCCGGCAGGATGGCAGTAACCAGGTTTCTGTTAAAGCAACTACATCAAATTTATTTTCGGAAACCCAGAATTCTAGTAATGATTTTTTTTGCTGTTAAACTACCAACATTTAAATGGGCCATACGGAGGGTAGAAGTAGAAGCCTCCTTAGTATTTATGGGGGCCCCACCAGTTGGACCAGCATTAGGGTGAACTGTTCCTGACAGCATCAGTAATAACAGAACAAGTCACCTAAATCTATGGGAATACACAAAACCCTTCTTAAAACACATTCTTGTCCTATGTACAACATTAGTAAGATATACAGATGAGACAAACTCATAACTACAGTGCAAATGAAGCAATTGTGAAATCATTTTACAAGAGATAAAAGTCCTGTCTTGATCAAAATCATCACATTTATAATCCTGACATCTTAAATAATCTAAATGAAGAGACATACCATAACCCTTTGTCTGGTTACTTTGCTGGAGTAGCACACTGTCATTGTTATTATACTATTAAATAGAAAAGCTAAATAAATTGATTCAGCAAGCTGTTTCCAAGCTGGCCTCCTGGCAAGGTGGTTATGGTCACGGCCTCTAAAGCTAATGGACCCAGGTTCTGGGCTGCATGTAAGTTATTTATTTATTTTTTTTTTATAAAATCTGGTAAAACAAAACCTGCAACCTGATTGGCTAACAGGTACCAGTAGCCATGTCCTTATCAGATAATATACAAGGCAATTGGTACTTGTTATGCCAAGCAAGACACAGTGCAGCCAGAGATCCATGCGTGCCACTTTACAAAAAGCCTTTCCTGCAGTAGTACTGTACTCCGTGGCACCCGCCCTGTCACAACACCGAAGTCGTTGTCCTGTTCCTAAAGTAAAATATAACACTCGTTAAAAAACAGCAACCTCCACGGCACAGAACAGCTTCAGTGCAGACAAGTTCATTGGGAGCTATGCCACTGATTCTTCTTCTGCACAGCAGCTATGTCCCGTCCTTCACGATGACTGCGACGTGGACCTCCTGATACTGGCACCCATAGGTCCACATAAAAAAAAAAAAAGAAAAGATTCCTGAAACACATGGTCACTCCAGAATAAATCTTCCAGTCCCTCTCATGTGCTAAACAAAAAACACAGACGTCCAATGGAAGACAGTCCTCAGTACAGCAGCTAAACAGTAACATGCTCATTCCCTCACAAACTGTCCTTCACAATTTAAAAAAACAACACATTTCGAAGCTCAGCATGTATCTGGCTAGGCAATGGGGGGGGTTCTGAAACAGTTTACATTGTCTGTACATGAGTAGAGCAACAAATGTCACCAAAAGCATGTCTTTTTGTGTCACTGACCAACTGCTGATAACCTCAGCAGTATGTTAGTAGAGGCCCTAGTGGTTGCAAAGAGAAATGCACTGTATTATACTTCTATACAGTGCAAAAATACAGAAACTATTTTTAGTGTTATAACTAAAAACTCCTTTCCTCCCATTTTATTTATATTTTGACACTTTTTTTGTTAATTTCTACATGAGGGACCCATTTTATAACCACAATAACAGGTATGGGTTATCGGCTGATAAGAGCATGCCCAGGTGCATAAGGCACTGGGCACAAGCACATCATGCCTTAGTACACCCTTGGGTGTGTTCTTATCAGGGGATAACCCACACCTCAGAGTGTGTTACTGCTTGCATATTGTTGACCTCCAATTCCCCTGACTTTGTTCCCTCTACCTGCAGGTTGTCCCTCCCTCAACTTTCTCCTCCTGCACACTGTTATCTCCATGGAGTAGCTCCCTCCCATGTTTTCCTTTGTCCCCCAGTGTCCACCCCCCAGATTGGTTATTTATATATGGAGTGTGGGAGCATAGCCCCCTACATAAACAGTAAGTTTAGATGCCCACCCCATATAGAGAGTATGAAGCCATCATTGTTTGTTGTGGTCAGTGTAGTGCTGATCGCCAATTTTGTTTTCAGTAATTTGCATTTGTTGTATTTCCAGTTGCCTTTTAATCTTAGCTGTCATCACATGGAACCACACTGTATATTGTGCAAAAGTACAGTTGCAGGCAAAGACATGGCCAAATATTTCCTGAAATTTCTGTGATATCTCTCAAGAAGTTCCCTGCCTGCCTGCAGTGCCACTAATGTGCCACCAATGTGAATCTTTCTAGAAATATCAGGGAATGGGACTTTCAGGTGATGCCTAGAGCAAGTTAGAAGCTCATCTACACAGCTCCAGCTCATTTACCTAATTTTTGCCTCATTTATTAATACTAACAAGTTAAAGGTGAGATTAAAAAAACTCTCTCTTTACCTAAAGATCATCTACATAACAGCAGGGGCCAAAATTTTCAGCAAAAGGGACACAGAGATGAAAACAGCTGGTATAAGACACACACCATCTCCGACGCCTGATCAGCTAAACATCTCCAAAAAGCCTAAGCAGGCCCAAAATAAAGGTACCTCTTTAATTCCTAATAACTCGCTCTCGAAAGAGAAATTTTTATCAGAGATGAATCCATTAAAAGAGGCTATGAATGAGTTACTTGTAGATTTAAAACAAAGAGGGGTTCATTTGAGGTAACATGCCGCAGATTAAATGATGTGGAATGCCGCATCTTCTCACTTGAAGATTGGAAGCTGCAACAAGCACCAGAGCTTCCCTCATTAAGACAGAAACTTGCCAAATGGAATTAAAACTAGAGGACTTTGAGGGAAGGTACCAATGAAACAGCGTAGTTGTGCATGGCCTACCTGAGCTGGCTGAAGAAGGAGACCCTATCCATTTCACTAACGTGCTATCCAAAAACATCCTCTTCCCAGCAAGAGTGAACCTCCCAGACCTTTTTACGTTAAATACTTGAACTACCTCGACAGATCTCATATGTTAACCAAAGGCAAAAATAACACCAACCTTAATAGGGACAGGGCCAAAATAAAACTGTCACAAGATCTTCCTCACGTTGTCTGTCTTTGGAGAAGAGAGTTCACCCCCCAATTGTAAATAAACTTCTGGTTGCAAGCTTAAAGTTTCAAATGTTATACCTAGCAAAACTCTTGGTGAAAAAAGATAATGTCACCTACGGTTTTGAGACCCCTGACTAAGCTAAGAAGGAACTTTCCAGACTATTTCCTGAACTCTTCAAGTTGGGTTGAAGGTCTGATTGATTATTTCTCAGGGAATTCTTCATAGGAGATTTATATCTCATGAGAGTCAGTCAGTCCTGTCAAAGAAACAATGCAGCATAATATCACTGTTATGATAATTTTGCTCACTTTAAGAAGGTAAACAGAGCATTATCATCTTTGCAGAATATTTAAACTAGCAAATGGGGAAAGGGGTGCAGCACCCCATACGTCGAATGGGAAGAATACCCCTCCCCCCTCAGCTGGTGGTCAAACAGGGATTTAGCATGTTTGCTGTTCATTTGCATCACCAGGTAAGAAAAAAGGTTTGTCTCCCCATACAATGCACGGGGTAATGCCAAACCTCACCCAACAACTAACACACCGAAATCTGGCCAATGGAAAATCATGTACACAAATTCTTACAGCCTGGGAAATAAGATCCCAGACCTGCAGGCAATAATGTCAGAGGCTAAACTGGACATAGTAGCAATTAGTGAGATGTGGTTTACCAGTAACCACACTTGGAGACTTCAGTACCTGGCTATGTATTGTTCAGAAGAGACCGAGGTGCAAAAGGGAGGAGTGGCCCTGTATGTCAATGAAAATATCAAAGCTACAGAAATTCAGATATACATAAGGAGCCAGAAGAACTGTGGGTCACCCTGGAAACAGGAAATGGGACAGCCATAAGAACTGGGGTTGTCTACAGGCCTCCAGACCAGGGGAGGACATAGACACATTACTGTTAGAAGATATACAAAACATGACAGCTAAAGGGAGGTTCTGATAATGGGAGACTTCAACATGCCGGATACAGATTGGTCAATACCAGCAGGAACATCTGCCAGAACTAGACACATAGTGGATTCTCTGCAGGGGGAAGGCCTCAAACAACTGGTACAACAACCCACAAGAGACAGGGCTATCCTAGATCTAGTACTGATTAACAGGGAAAGGATCACAGATCTCCAGTTAATAGGTCACCTGGGGGCCAGTGACCATCACATGGTATGGTTCAGTTTGGCTACTACATCTAAATCATCCCATTCCAAGGCAAAAATATGGGACTTCAGAGGAGCTGACTTTGATAAGATGGCCAACAGAGTTAAGCTAGCCTGGCAAAAGAAACACAGGTGAGGGGTACAGGCAAAGTGGGCAAGCATTAAGGATGCAATACGAAACAACATCCCATTGTGTTAGACAGAAAGGAAGTGCAAAAAGAAGAAACCACTTTGGTTCTCAAATACAGTAGCAGAAAGGTCAGAAGCAAAGGCTGGCCTTCCGAAATATAAAGGGAATACAGCGGATGAAGATGGGGAGGCATACCAAACTGCCCTAAGGGAAGCAGGGAGGCAGTAAGGCAGGCAAAGTCCCAAGCTGAGGAAACACTAGCACAAACAGTAAAGAGGTGACAAGACTTTCTATAGATACATTGTGAAAGGAGAAAGTCCAGAGGAGGTGTTGCTAAGCTTAATGGAGAAAAGGGAGCATGTGAGGAGGAGGACCATGTAAAAGCATCTATCCTAAATAGATACTTTTGCTCAGTATTTACTGAAGAGAAGGTAGGGCAGGGCCCACAGCTCAGCACCATGGACACAGGGGGGAGGGAGGTGAGCACTACTCCCTTCACAAAAGAAAGGGTCCCACAAGAGCTTGCTAAGCTCAGGGTGTACAAGGCAATGAGACCTGATGGCATACATCCCAGGGTACTTAAGGAGCTAAAGGTGGAACTAGCAGAGCCATTAGCAGAACTGTTTAGTGAGTCTCTGAGCACAGGAGAGGTCCCAGAAGACTGGAGAAGGGCTCATGTGATCCGCTCCACAAGAGTGGTAGCAGGGAGGAGGCAGGGAACTACAGACCAGTCAGACTTACCTCAGTAGTGGGCAAGATTATGGAGGCACTCCTTAAGGAAAGGATAGTGCAACACCTGGAATCCATAGGGGCACAGGATCCAAGACAGCATGGGTTTACAAAAGGAAGGTCCTGTCAAACTAATCTCATAGATTTCTTTGACTGGGTAACCAGAGTGGTGGACCAAGGGGGAGCAGTTGATGTCGCCTACCTTGACTTCAGCAAAGCTTTTGACACTGTTCCACATAGAAGATTGATAAATAAGCTGGGTAGGCTTGGGGTGGGTCAGAAGTTGGTCAACTGGGTGTCAAACTGGTTGATGGGCAGAAAACAGAGAGTGGTGGTAAATGGTATACAGTCAGAAGAGATGCAAGTCACAAGTGGGGTACCTCAGGGATCAGTCCTGGGGCCAGTCCTCT
This sequence comes from Neoceratodus forsteri, assembly GCA_016271365.2. NCBI lineage: Eukaryota > Metazoa > Chordata > Ceratodontiformes > Ceratodontidae > Neoceratodus > Neoceratodus forsteri. The sequence goes on from CM028132.1 coordinate 1,442,899,769, forward strand.
TCAACATCTTCATTAGTGACCTTGCAGATGGACTAGAGGGTAAGACTTGTCTGTTTGCAGATGACACCAAGATCTGCAACAGAGTAGATGATCCAGATGGGGTGGGCAGAATGATAAGAGATCTGGATAAACTAGCAAAATGGTCAGAAGAGTGGCAACTGAGTTAATGCAAAGAGTGCAAGATCATGCACATAGGAAGAGAAACCCTAAGCCACCTATAGTCTGGGAGGAGTTGCTAGCAGTCACAAAGGAAGAAAGAGACTTGGGCATCATCATCACTGATGACCTGAAATCATCCAAGCAGACCTCTAAAGCAGTAGGTAAGGCTAGGGGGGTGTGAGGGTGTATTAGTAGGGGTATCACCAGTCGTAAGAGGGAGGTAATAATCCCTCTTTACAAGACACTGGTTAGGCCCCATCTGGAGTACTGCGTGCAGTATTGGAGGCCACACCTTCACAAGGACATTAACCAAATTGAGGCAGTCCAGAGAAGGGCAACCAAATGGTGCAGGGACTGCATCAGAAGACATATGAGAACAGATTAACAGAGCTCAATATGTATACCCTTGAGCAAAGGAGGGAGAGAGGTGATATGATTGAGGCATTTAAACACCTTAAGGGCATTAACAAGGTGAAAGAGTCTAACATGTTTAGATACAAGAAAAATAGCAGGACAAGAGGACACAGCATGAGATTAGAGAGGGGCCAATTAAGGGGGAATGTGAGGAAATTCTTTTTCACAGAAAGGATGGTGGATGCATGGAACGGCCTACCTCAAGAAGTGGTGGCTATGAATACAGTGCAGGGCTTCAGACAGGCATGGGATAGGCATAAGGGAGCAATACAAATGAGTATGAATAGATAGGCCACTGACAGAGCAAAGGCCAATGGCACATTTATAAGGTAGAAAAAGAAATGGGCAGACTGGATGGGCCTTGCGATCCTTATCTGCCATCAACTTTTATGTTTCTATTATGAGCATTGGTCAAGTAGTATTAGGACTTTAATGTCTGCTGTTCACTAACTTCAAGTGCAAATTTAGGGGTGATTTTATTTTCTAAAACTAACTAAAAGTTTCATCCATATTTTATCCAAAGGTATTTCTGAACCTTCCCTCCCAGAAGCTGTGATAATCCTCCTTCCAAAACCTAATAAACTGAAAAATAAGGTTACAAATTACGGGCTAATCTCCCTAATAAATTATGATATAAAAATATTAACAAGTATATAAGCCCAAAGAATTAAAAACATTTGGCACCTGCTTGCAAATAAAGATCAGGCAGGTTTTATCTCTTCCAGACAGGCCTTGGATCATCTCAGAAAACTCTCACATATTTTTTCTGCATCCAAAGAGTCCCATCAACCTCTGGTTTTGGTCTCCCTGGATGTGGAAAAAGTTTTTGACAGGGTTAATCACAACTTTATATTTGCCACACTACTTACATTTGGCTTTCCTAAAACATTTATTGATTGGCTTGAAGTATTTTATTCTTACCCTACAGCCAAAATTAGTTGTAATAAATTATTTTCCCCCTCCTTTAGGTTATTTCAGGATACATGTCAAGGTTGTCCCCTTTCTCCAATGCTCTTTCATTTCTATCTGGAACCTTTACTTTTCTACTTAAATACAAACCCAGATATCAGAGGTATTTCAATCTTAAAATATTAAATAGTATTATCAGCTTTTGCTGATGATATACTGCTTCATCTTTCTAATCTGATTCCCTCAATAAAAGCAGCCCTTAAAACTACAGCATCATTTAGTACAGTTTCCAATTAAGAAACTAAATAAAGACAAGACTGAGGTAAAGCCTCTCAACCAGGTATTTGTAAGTGAAGAGATTTGTGTATTAGGGTTATCTTGGAAACCTAAGGGAATTAAATATTTGGGGATCCATTTGTCGACAGAGACTTCAACTATAATTAAACTGAATCTTGAGAATGTAATAATTAATATTCCTCATGATTTGAAGAGATAGCATTACCTCCCTATTTATTTCATGGATATGGTCAATATTATTAAAATGAATATTTCCCTAAGGATTTGTTCCCCTTAAATATGCTTACTGTGTATCTTCCATTAACCTGGTTTACAAAATATGAATTCTATTTTAAGCAACTTTTTTGGGGTCAATAAATCTTCAAGGATAGCCTTTGATAAATTAATGTACACTAAAAGACAGGGAGGTTTAATATTTCCCAATTTTATACTGTACTCTACTGCCTCTCAAGCAAATAAGTACCTTAAATGGTTAGATCATACCAAGCTTTCTGAGCTTTATTTTCCTATTTGGGTCAGTATAGAATTTGACATGCTCAAGAAATACAGTATTTCCCCAGAATCAATTTTATATGCTAAACATAAATTGCTGTTGATTAGTTTTAAAAACGTGGTTATTGGCACATCCATCAAAATACACAACCAGCTCTGTAAATATCTATCTTTCAGTCTCTGTCATAGTGCTAACCAGCCTGTATTGAACAATCTGAACCTTACTTTTCATGACAAGCCATTTACTTTTAAAGTGCTTCCCAAGGAACTAAGTATAAAAGTGAATGATTTGCTAAAGGAAGGGGTTATTAGGCCTTTAAAAGAGCTTTACCATGATCTATCCCTGAGTAAAAAGTTTTACCAGAACTTTTTTATACTGATTTTGAAATCACATTTTAGTTCTCCCCCCTGGCCTGATGAAGCGGTGGATATAATACTTAAAATGAAGAATTCTAGTATTAGCTGACTTCCTATATTCAAGTCGTAACTTTACTTTTTAACCTCAAAAACTAAAGATACACCTTACCAATGTTCCTTTTGGAATAAGTACTCTGGTGAACAAACTATTTCTTGGGGGGAATTATGGCAAAACATTTACAGATACCTTCCCTTAGACAATTTCAGGATAATTCAATATAACACAGTACATAATGCGTATTTAACCCCACACAGACTATTCAAGGTGGTCTGGAGAAGTAAGAATATCTGCCATTAGTGCTCCAGGGATATTGGGTCATTGGATCCTATGTTCTGGTCTTGCCCTCACAAACAAAAGTTATGGCAAAAAATTAAAAATAAACTTATACTAAAGCTTTTTAATTACCAAGCATGGGATTTAAAAATTTTGCTTTTAGGTAACTTCTCAAGGGATTTTTCGACATCTGACAAATTTGTTTTATCAGGCATATGGGATCGCTGTTAAACAAGTTGTTCTGAAACAGTGACTTGATAATATTACACCATCATTGAAAGAATGGTTAACTCAAATTCAAGAAAACTTAAATTTCATGCGCTCAGTTTATTACTTTCAGGGAAAGAATGGGCATTTTAAGAAACAATGAGATAAACTATTGAATATATTAGATTCTTTATAATTAGGATATTATATTAAATATAAGTTGTGATAAAGGTCTCTATCTACTTAACAACTATGTTTCAATGTATTTTTTTAAAAGAAAAAATGTAAATAGTACAGTTATTAATGACTAATAAATGTAAGTGTTTTACAGGTATGCATATTATATATCTCTTTTTTCTCTGAATTGACCTGACACATGGGGCCTGATTCCAGAACAGTTGCGCATGTCACAAAGTGACTTGTGTCAAGCAAAATGGTGCAAGTAGCACTTTGCGCCATGCATTATGATGCTCTGTACTCCAGAAGGCAACCTGCAACATGTCGCATGCTGCCTGCAATGAAGTTAGTCTATGCCACTGGTTATGCCATAAACCCCCTGCGACATGCTGAAAGGGAGTTTATGGCAGCAGTTATGCCTGATTTCAGGAGGGTGGCTGTCAGAACAGCAACTGTGCTATTCCAAGACAACCCCCGGTGGACACTGGTCTAAGTGCAGTAGTACAGTACAGTAAATACTGAGTGTGCATTCCATTAACCTGTATGTATGTGATATATCTATGACTTTTAGTACTATTTAGAGGTGCCATGTAGAAAAATCAAAGCAGCCTCTGGAGTAACAGTCCCTGTTTACTGGAGTGGTTGCTTTTATTTTTCCAAGTGACAACTCTAAATAGTACTAAAAGTCATTGAAAAATGGTGCCAATACAGGTCTATGGAGCACACACACAGCCTTCACTTTCTGACATCACAAAAGGGGGTTGGGGTACCTACCTGGGGCGTGTGAGACATGGCTCTGTTTTTAACAGGGTGTAAATTCTGGGTGCTATAACATTTTAACTGGAGGGAAGCACATGGAATGTTTAATACCCTTCAATAGTGGAGCAGATCTGCTATTATATATGTTTGAGGGGGGCTGGGTACCTGACAGTGGGTACCTGCTCTTTAAAGTTTTTGTTTGTGTCAAACTTTAATGGGAAAATGTCTACATGTAGTTTCAGTTATTTTTCTCAGACAGTTTTTCTGAATGTTCATATGTGACCAATTAATCACAATTAACTCAAAAACTAATCAATGTTTTAAATAAAAAAGCAAAATGTACCAATTCCCATCTGATATAATACCGAGAGGTGATGAAGTACCTCTTCAGAGAAAGAACAATGGATTCTTGGAACGGTCTTCCAGTGAAGGTGGTGGGGGAAAAACAGTGGTGTGGTTCAAGAATGCATAGTACAGGCATAAGGGAATTTTAGGGAAGTGGAAGGGTGGGTGAATGGTCTGGAGATTAAGTGGGATCTGTGGTGATACTATAGGCAGGGAAAATGTGTTGACTAGGTGGGCCAAGTGGTCCTTATCTGCCAGTGAATTTTATGTTTCTAGGGATCTTCATATAATTTGGAAGGGTTAAAAGACCCTAGGACCATGAAGGTGCATGCTAAATTGCAAAGTCCTAGAGTCTAAAACAGCTGCAATATAAGGCTCTGAAAATGGCCATTTTTAATGAAACACCAATGCAACCCGAATATAGAGGTGTCACTGCACCTGTACTAGTTTGGTTGGTTGGTCAGTTGGTTAGTTGGTCTGTTTATTTAAAATCTGGTAAGTCCATAGGCATAGGACCAGATTTAATGGGCGACTGGAACATAGAACAAACATACAATAACACAAGCATTACAATATATATGGAATATATATATATATATATATACACCTAAACAAAATCTATTTCTAACTATACAAACTATTACAACAGCAGTCTGCAAAACGATTATTTTATTACAAGTGTAAAACTAGATACCTGAAAGAGCTCCTGATTCCCTATCACCCCGGGCGACCACTTCGTTCAACCAATGAGGGGTTGCTAGAGATTCCAAGGGTGACTTTAAAATCTGCGGGAGCCCGGACATTTATGTTCATGTCCCCGACCCTCTGGAATTCTCTACCCCATCGGATTAGGGAGTGCGCGACCATGGGGGGATTCAAACACGCTCTAAAAACATTCCTGTGGAATAAGGCATACAGTGAAGGTGTTGGCTGACATGTTTATATTTATAGAATGTGATGATGTTTTATATGTTTTAATTGTTCTGATTGTTATGCGCCTTGGTTTTGAAAGGCGCATTATAAATAAATAATTTTATTATTATTATTAACACTGGTTAAAGAAACTGGCAATGAATTATAAAAGGAGGGCAATTTTTAAAAAATATTGTTGTTGGCCCATGGTAATTCTATTTCTAGGTACTGAAAATTAACAGTGCATAGATGAACAGGTTGAAACAGAGTTAGCATGATTTTTGAAAGCAGAGTAAAATAAAGTGGGAATATAATGCAAGATCACCTTCATGGTGACAGTCCCTGTTTATTTGTTTATTTAGTTATTTATTTATTGAAAATGTTTTACCAGAAAAGAGATACTGAGCTGCTAACAGCTCATTTCCAGATGTAGCCTGGGGAAGGGGATGTGGAAAGTAAAATACATCAGCTACAATGTAATGGGAGCAGAATAAAAACAATGTCAGTCAAACAGTATAAACAATACGTACATTAGATACAATCACTATATTATAGGCTACGGAACTACTTTTTAAGTATAGAATCAGTGAATAGGATTGAGGGAAATGGACTACATGGGCAATATGAGGGGTTAGGAAGAGGAACATTTATTTTATTTATTTATTAGAGATATCAGAATTACAAACCTTTGAGTCATAGACTCCTTTCCAAAGGCTCCATGTCTAGTGACAAGAGACATACATAAACAGTGGTACGACATACAGAATGACAAATCTAGAAGTTCGGCAAATAGAGTACAGTCATTACAATACAGTGGACAAGCCTATACAGAGTGGATATACAGACATGGATAGTTGCTGGATGAAGAAAGAAATCATGAAGGAGAGTCTTTAAGAAGAAGCAGAGTAAACTGATAGGTGAAGAGAGGACAGAGTCTAGGAAAGTGGTAAGAGAAAGCAGACTGACCAGCAGTAGAGTTTCTAGGAGGAACAGAGAGGAAACAAGAAGTATCATAGTGGAAGGAGTTTTGTATTTTTTTTAATTTATTTATTTCAGTCTTGGAATTAATACCTTTGAGCCAAAGGCTCTCCTACATAGGCGCCCATGTCATAACAAAGAATAGAAACAACAGTATAGTGAGAAAATGCAAAGTGATCCCAGGAGTAAAGGGAGCAATAAACTAGCACACATGGATTGAAGTTACAAAAACAGGTATTTTGCAGAAAAACAGTGGCTAGGAGTAAACGTAACCAGCAAGGGAGGGAATTAGGGTTGGGATCCGGCTACAGGCGAAAAAAGATGCAGCCAAGGGACATTGTCAAAGAAAAATTAGGGAAAGACAGCAACTAGGGACATGGTCTTACAGGATAGACAGAAGCTAAGTGCTAGGGCCTAACACTGTTCCAGAGTAGGGATGCAGCCAAAGGCATTGTCTGAGCAAGGGGGGGGGGGCACTGCCAGGAGGGGAATATCAGCAGGCAAATGTAGGCTATGTCATTCAGTTTAAGAATGCACTCCAGTGGGGTAATCAGTGCAGGAACTTGATGATGCCCCCTATGGAGCAACAAGCATAGTCTGATGCTGGGATTGGTTAATGGAAACCTCAGGAAGGCAGGCAAGTTATAGTGTAATAGTAAGGCTAGGATGGTAGGGTGGAGGAAGGGTGGGGTAGGATGTCGGTGAAGGAGAGTAAACAGGTCCAAGTTGTTTCATGCACGACAGTCACAGGAGGCATTGGCAACTAGTGCTTGGCAAAGTTTCTTTTTGAAGGAGCCCAGTGTTTGGTCTTTGGTAACATCACAGTGGAGTGAATTATACCACAGTGATGCTCTGTATGTAAATGAGCATTTACCTTGGGTAGTACGACAAAGGGTCACTATGAACGCATGGTTCAAGGTGCATCTAGTATGCCGGGTGAGGTCTGGTGACATGAACATTGACTGTACACCAGGAGGCAAGAGACCGAGGGAGGCCTTTTTTGCTATTAGGCATGATTGAGAAGATAACCTGCCTTTGAGCTGAAACCAGTTTGCTTGCTCATATAAGCCGCATGTGTGTGTCAGACAGGTGGCCCCAATTGAAGATGGTAGGCCTTGTTAAAGACAGTGGTGACACGGCACAGGGCAGTGTCAGAGATGGAGTCATAGATCACAAGCCCATAATCGATTACTGAGACTATTGAACTATGTGTAGCAAGCTTCAGGGATTCCGGGGTACGGCAGTGTCTGTGTTTGTGTAGTAGCCCAAAACCGGTCTTCACTGTTTTGGTAACATTGTCAATATGGCTGGAGAATGACAGAGTGCTGTCAATTGTCACACTTAAATACTTGGAAAGTCAAGTCTGTTCTAGGATAATGCTTGGACTATTTCTTATTTCCAGCTGGTGGGAGCGGAACCTGTTTTGTGCACTGTGAAACAACATCATTTTTGTTTTTGTGTAGTTAAGGACTAGCTTCTGTAAGTGGAACCAGGCCTCAGCATTGGTAAAACTAGTCTGCAATTGATTAGCCAAGAATGTGGGATCAGTATTACTTGAGTAAAGAACTACATCATCTGTGTAGAGTAGGATCTGACCATGACAGGAGGCTGGTAGCTGATTCAGGAATATGGTGAAAAGTTGTGGGCCCAGGATAGACCCTTGAGTGACACCTGAATGAACCAGTTGTTTTGCGTAGAGTGCATCACCAATCCTGACTTGTTGAGTGCGTCCACTGATGAAGCTGTTGAACCAATTGGCGGTGTCCGTGGATAAACCTAGATCAGATAATTGTTCAATAAGTAGGGAGTGAGTTACTGTATCAAATGCCTTGGAAAGGTCAATGAACATTGCTTCAACTAATTGACCTTGGTTCAAGGCATGATGTATATAGTTTAAAAATTTGAGCAGGGAAGTAGTTGTGCTATGCCCTTTATGAAACTCATGTTGCTGACTACAGTGAAGATTATACTTCTCAATGTATTCTACCAATTGATCAGACACAATTCACTCTAACATTTTGGAAAGTGGTGGGAGGATTGATATGGGCCTGTAGTTCCTGTGCAATGCCCTGTCCCCAGACTTGTGTACTGGTATAACTAAGGTGGCTTTCCATTTTTGTGGGAATTGGGAGAGCATGAGGGAGCAATTAAGGATCTTTGTCAAGGGGGACAGTACCTCATCAATGATGAGGCGATGAGTTTTAGATCAAGTGAATCTCCACTTAGCCTAGTTTTCCCAAGTACTTTGAGAAAGTATTTATTTTCTTTTTCTTTGCTCACCACTTTAAAGTGGAATGGGGGTGTGACCTCATATTTTCTGCTGAATGCAAATTACAGGAAGAGGGGGTGGGATCGAAGAAGTTAGGGGGTAGGACATGACCAAGATCTGTAAAAGCCTCATTGAAAGTGTTAGCTATGGTTTGAGGATCAATGGTTTAGTGCCATTTATTTATTTATTTTATTAAGATCTCAAATTAACCTTTGAGTACAGGCTTATTATATAGTTTCCTCGTCAAGGTCATTACGGTAACAATCAAAACTATAGCTTTCGGGATGCTGTAAGACGACAACAACAATTAAGGCAAATTAAGCAAGCGGTTACTTGTGTGACTGAAATAAGCAAACACTATATACAATAGTACTTGCCACCACAAAAGGAAGAAAAGGGAGGGAGGGAGAGAGCATGAACAAGGGAAAGGGTTGGCTCAGGAAGAGAGGGGTAATAGTGAGAAGACAAACTGGAGAGAGAGAGAATATATACTGAAAATCAGCCCAGAAGGTGGGCCTCGTCACTGGTGAGGGAGGTTTATACTAAGCATACTGGCAGTACCAGTAGCGGGAAGCGTTAATAGAGGTCGCTGGGTGAGAGGGTGGGGGGAGCGGTGCAGGATCGGAGCAAGATGTCAGCATAAGAAGGGGAAGAGGGAGTGGGAGCAGAAGGGGAGAGGTTGAGAGGGGATAAGGGGAAGTAGGGTAGAAGGTGTGGAGAGGAGGTTGGGTCAGTTAGGGAGGGAAGTAGTAGGGTTTGGAGAGGCACCAGATGGTGCAGGGGAAGAAGTGAAGGGGAGGAGGGTTGCACAGTTTAGGGAGGGATGAAATGGGGGTATCAATGGTGCCAGGAGGTACTTAGGTTGACAAACTGCCAAGGGCTGGAGGCCTTAGTGGAAATAGTCGCAACTTGTTTTGGTAACCAGATATGATCATAGCCAGCATTTGAAAGAGCCTAGTGTTGGAATAGAAAAGAGGCTTGGTAGCAGTTTGTTAGTCAATTTAGGCGCCTGGTGGGCAAAGGCCCTTTGTCCTAGAGTGGTGCGACATCTTGGAACCTTGAAGACCATGCTCCCAGAACTTCTTGTGGCACGGCTGCATTCAAAGGGGGTGAGGAGCTTCTGGACACCTATGGGTGGCATGCCTAGACTTACTTTTTTGGCCAGCAGGCAGGTCTGGTACTAAAGTCTGCTACTGAACTGGAGCCAGTTGGTACAGGTATAAAGGTCACAGGTATGGATTTGACATTCTAAACCGATGGAGAGCATGATTTATGTTGAGCATGTATGGGGTCTCATTGGGGACCTTGACTGTCACCTCATAGATGTTCCACAATTTGTGTCCATCTTTCCAGGAATTGGTTAAGGCTTACTTATAGTATTTAGTTTTTTTGACCTGAATTGCTCTTGTCCATTTGACTGTATTGTTTCATAGTACTGCTGTTTGCCTTGCAATTTCATGTACATGTATTGTGTTATTTAATTCACCTGTGGTGTTCTCTGTTGCTCCCTGTTCTTCAATCCTCTGGAGTGTTTCAGGTACCATTTTGCTACAGGGGCTCTAGTCCCCCCCCCCTCCACCTAGCCTGAACTCCTGTTTCCCACCCTGACCCCTGGCCCCCTTTGTTGTTCTTCTGTGCCCTGTATAATATACTTTTTCCCTTCCTCCCCAGGCTCCAGGAGCCTCTCACAGCAGGCTCACCCTTCTGCTGCAGGTGGAATTCATCCCTCCCTTCCCACCGAAAGTAGAGTTTGTTTTGTTGTAAGAGGAACATTGGTATCCTGCCGCTGCTGTCGCAGTGGCTGCCCCACCCACCCTGGGTCATCACTTGCTTTATAGGAAGTGGGGGTCACTTGACTAGTCACCTGTTTGAAACTAACACTCTAACTCCCCTTGCTCCCTATACCACTGAGCCACTAGTAGGTGCTACCGTCCCCCTTACAACCTACACCCAGCTTTAAATAGAATGTGGCAGGACCCACAGCCATAATCTGCTGCTGTCTCACTATCAGTAGTGAACCTTGGACTCTATGGTTGCTCCAACATCCACTCTTTTGGCACTCCTTTCCCCCTTACTGGGTCTCGAACCTCAGCCAGTAGTGCACCAACTGATCTGTAGTCAGCAACACTATCCTTTTGGCTATACAGACTCTCAGTAATCCCCACATAGTCCGTTCCTCTAGTCCCTCCGCAGACTGCACTCTGTTCTTGAATAGAAACTGTACTAACACCCAGTTTTAAATATAATAGGTCTACACACTGCCCATTAGCCCCCCACCACATTCTGTGAAAGGCTCCACCCCACCTGTATTTGTTTGAATCATATCTCCCTATTATGAGATTTGTACTTTGGCCTGTGGTGCATACACCCCATTAAAGTCTGTTACATGATCCACCAGGCCATACAGTCTACTTGTAGTCCCTAACAGCCAGCTCATCTAATACCCTCATCTAGTGTGCTGATTAGGCTATCTCCCCTATTTCCCATTTGCACCTTATTGCAACTCCCTATTAGAGGCCTCTACTCCCTCTTGTCATCATGGGTACACAAGGCACACAGCCTGTTAGTTCCATCCACAGCACACTATGCACAACTACACTTGTGACTTGTACATCATTCATCCTCTCAAGATGCGAAGCATACACCCAGGTGCTTTGTTAAGCACTGCTCGCTCTGCCACCCATACATGGCCCTATTGTTTATGCCTTCTCCTAAGGCCTTGCCTATACTTATTATGCTTCTTGCCACTAACCTTTCTGCATCTTCTCTCAGCGGATATAGAAACTATCCCTGGTCCCCCATGCCCCTCTCTTGCCTTACCAGTTCCTGCATGAAGCAACTCTAAAGGACAGTGAATTGTCCATATGAATGTCCACAGCCTGAGACCCAAACATCCTGAGCTTGAAGCTTGGACCCACCATCATAACCCTGATGTGCTTGCCATCTCTGAGACCTGGCTGAAACTAGCCATCCTTTCCCATGAGATTTCTGTCCCTGGTTATAACATCTTCAGGAATGATTGGTCACCTAAATGGAGTGAAGGCATGCTCATCTACACTCACTCCTCCTTGGCAGTGTCTGAGCTGGCACCCCCTCCCCATAATGCATCATTAGTGGGATCCATCTGTAGCCCTGTGGTAGTAGGACACATGAAGAAACTAGTTATTGGCTGTATTTATCTCCCTCCTAGTGCTCCTGCCCCATCCCTTCTTTCCCTCATTACATCTTGGTCCAGTCTCCCGCCTACTGACTTAGTGCTATGTTGTGACTTCAACACCAATTGGCTTGGCACAGGGTTAGGGTCAGTCCATAATACCCTTGCAGATGCTCATCTCTTGCAGCTCATCTGCAAACCTACCAGGCACAAAAACAAATCTGGGCACCACACTCTCTTCGACGGGGTCCTCTCTAACAACCCACTTCACATTAAAGCTTCTGGTATGCTCCCAGAAACATTGAGTGACCACTCCCCCACCATCTGTGTATGGAGGAACAATTTTTCGAACCCACTTCCTAAAGTCGCGTCATCCAAGGATATGACCAGATTTAACCTTCAAGCCTTCATAGTCGCCCTCTGCCAGGCTGACCGGTCTCTGGTCAACCACCTACCTGATACTGACACAACCTTGGAATACTTCACTAACACCTTCAACTCCACTGTTAACCACCACGTCTCTATGGTCAGGCGGTGATCTAAGGGTGTACATGCCACCTGGCTCTCTAAGGATCATAGGGATCTCATGGCTGAGTGGGATGTTGCCTGGAAATCATTTAAGAGCTCTGACTTGCCTACTGATTGGCAGGCTTAGAAGCACCTGTGTAATCTGTGTAAGAGCAAGCTGCACTCAGCCAAACAATCTTTCCTCCTAACCCTTCAAACTAACCATCTCTCTGTTCCCAAAGAATTCTGGGAACAGATCAATTCTAAAAGGCAGATCCTCCACCATATCTAACACCATACATCTCAATGGAACTGAGGTCACCGACCCCACCACTATAGCTACTGAGTTCAACCAAGCCTTCACTGAACTATCCAAATATAAGACCTCCCTCCCTTCCTCCTTGCCCATGGCACTCCTCCACCCTTCCACCCTCAATAGCACCTCCTTCCACCTCAGATTGGCCACCTGGAAAGAGGTCTTACACTATCTTAGAAATACACCAGTAGAAAACAAGACGTTGTTATCCCTCTGTACAGACAGTTGGTGAGACCCCATCTGATGTACTACATACAGTTCTGGAGACCCTATCTCCACAGGGACATAGACAGGATGGAGGCAGTCCAGAGGAGGGCAACTAAAATGGTGCAGGGTCTGCAACAGAAGCCATACAAAAAGAGAGACTAAAAGTGCTTAATATGGATACCCTTGAGGAAAAGAGGGAGAGTGGAGACATGACAGAAACTTTCAAGTACCTCAAGGAAATCAACACAAGACAGGAGCATCTTTCAGAAAAAAAGATGTACAAGAACAAGGAGGCACAATCTGAAGATAGAGGGGGGATGGCTCAGGGGTAACAAGAGGAACCATTTTTTCACACAGAGGGTGGTGGATGCATGGAACCACCTTCTTGAGGAGGTTGTGACGTCAAAAACAGTGGGGGAATTCAAGAATGCATGGGACAGACATAAGGCAATTCAAGTGAGGGGTAGGAGGAAGTAGGCTGTTGGGTAACTGGAATCTGCAGCTTATCCAATAGGTAGGAAATGGGAAGACTGGTGGGCCAAGAAGTCCGTATCTGGTGTCAATGTCTATGTTTCTATGTTTCTTAGCTGCATCAAGGATAATGCCTCACCTAGGTTCGACTCCTTGGAACCCTGCTTCTTAAAAATCAGTGCTCCTGCCCTTGCCTCTCCTATGCATGACCTGATCAATAAATATTTCTGCTCAGGCTCGGTGTCTTGCAAGTGGAAATCTGCACTAGTAGTCCCCATTCACAAGAGTGGCCCACATGCTGCATTAGAGAATTACCAGCCCATCTCCATCTAGTGCCCCCTTGCTAAAATCCAGGAAAACATTAGCCACTCTCAACTCAGATCTTGAGCTTAATAGCTCTCTCTCCATATATCAGCAGGGCATCCATAAATCCCATAGCACCCACACAGCCCACATTAAGGTAACTTCTGACATCCTCAGTTCTATGGACAAAGGCCTAGTCACTGGTGCAATTTTTGTTGATCTAACCAAGACCATTGACCTTGTTAATCATAATCTATTACTTCAAGCACCACTATCCATAGACCTTGACTCCCTCTCCTTAAACTGGTTCTCCAGTTCCCTCACTGGCCGCACTCAGTGCATGAAATGGGCTGGCCACACTTTCCCTTTCAGTGCCATCACAGATGGAGTCCCTCAGGGGTCTATCCTTGGCCGCTCCTGTTCTCATTATTTATTAATGAACTTCCACAGCACTATGGTGGTACATCAATTGAGATGTACGCTGACAACGCCATTCTGTACAGGTCTTTCTCTGACCCGGCCTTGCTGAACCTCCAACTACAGGAGGATTGTCAAAGCCTTGAGGCGTGGTTTCTCAACAATCTTTTTGTGCTTAACAACAAAAAGACTAAATCTATGCTTTTCTTTCACTGGACCCCCAAGCTCACCAGTCCATCTACCCTGGTGATTATCTCCGCCCATGGTGATCCTCTGGAAATGGTGCAATCCTTTAAAGCAGCAGTACTACCTAGTCAGAAAGTGATCATCTGCCAGGTTTGTAGTGCCACAGTAAATATGGTGGCTGCTATCTAGTACTTCTGCTTTCAATGTGGCAGGCAGCAGAAATGTAAACAAAAACAAAGGGTAACTGAGCAAAGTATGGGGTGATCATACAATGCCCATGAGAAAGATTACCAGGTACATTCTCAGCACAGCACAGGGAATAAATAGTTGAAAAAGTGCAGATTTTTTTATCTTGCACTGTTGCTTTAAATACCTGAATGTCACCTTAGATTCCAACCTCACTTTCAACGCCCATGATACAAACGTTTTTAAGACACTACACCAGAAATTAAGTCTGTCATACCAGTGCGAACCCTTTGTAACTCCCTCCTCCCACCTAGCCATAGTTTCCTCCTTCCTATTATCTTGTATGGAGCTCCTATTCTCCTCTCCTGCCAGGTCTGCCCCTCACCTGGCTAAAACAAACTTACCATAAGATAAGGAAACACAATTGCACATATCCCAATAATGCAAAGCATCATGGGAAACATATGCAAATCCCCATGAGAGAATTTGGACTGGCTCTACTTTAAGCAGAATTGCTTGGTGCCAGAAGACCTCATAGTGCAATCAGCAAAGGCTAAGATCAACAGACACATATACATGTTTTGTCCTCATTTGGACTCATGACTGTGCCATTTCTGTGTCTTAGCCCAGGGAGAGGGCACCAGCCACCCCCTTAAGGGGGATGTTATTTGTTTGGGCCATGGGGACCCCAAAATAGAGAAAAGAACTACAAAACAACCCCAGAGCAAATGCTGTGTGGCATTGCCATGAGCATTTGCTCTGAAACCTAACTGGATTCTTTATATAAAATAACTCACTTCGCTCTTGGCACCAACTCCAGGGGCTCCTTCTCTCTTCCTAGAATCCCTAGGCTGGCCTTCCCTTAAAGCTAGAATGCAGTATGCCATGCTTTGTTTGATCTTCAAATTCATTCACACGTTCACTCCTCCCTCCCTCAAGGCCATCATCCAATGAAAAATAGTGACAAGGTCCTTGAGATTGGCTGGCCATCCACTGCTTTCAATCCCTAAAGCCTGCCTAGTGGTCATTCAGAGAGCCTTTTCCTTGCCCATCGGCACAGGATTGGATTTCCACTTGCAACGCCCATGACCTGGGTTCAGGAGCAGACCTGGGAGTCAGAGGGCCAGCCAGGGGGAGGATGTCCGAGAATCTGATGGACTGCTCAGTTCCTCCGGGAGGGGCACACTGGCTCAGGGGTGGCTTGATCTCTGGTGACAGCCAGAGGTATCGCAGCCCTCGATGCCCTCACTAAGAGGGGACAGCATGATGGATGCTGGCATAAGCCTTGGCATCGTGGCACGTCCCCGGTCTGGGAGGGCGAACATAGAAAAATGCCTCTCCCAGCACAGTACCAACATGAGGGCCTGATCATGCGTCCTCACCTCCCTGTGGTTGCAGTTTCACCCCAGATCCCGATGATGACTTGATCCTTCTGGGGAGGCGGTTAAGGGGGTTCCCCCCTTACCGTATCCTCACCTGGGGGGTAAGCCAGGGCTCCATGGGGGAGTCTTCGGTGGGAAGAGGCGGCCAAAGTAAGGCAGTTGGGTGACAGTGCTGGGTTGGGGCGGGGGTAAAAATAGAAAATAAGAAAAAGAGAGCCTTCCCCTTTTCGGGGCCCTCTCTCTGGAACTCACTTCCATCTGCGGTTCTAACTTCTACCTCTATATATTTGTTCAAGCATTTACTTAAATATCACTTAGTCTGCTCCCAACACTGCACCTGTACCTGAATCCTCCCACCCATAGCCCCCTTTTCAGGTGTTGTCCCCCTCCCTATCACTCTCCCCATTTACTTATGCACTCCTGCATTATGCTATGTGCCTTGCCCTATTCTTCTATTTACCTCACACCCTTCGACTCTACCTTCCTATATCTTGCTCCCCTTCTTGCATGTTATTCTGCCTATATCTTGTCTAACCAAAATGCATCCTCCAGGCTATTTCTGAGCATACTTTTTTTTTTGCTAGTTATTTAACCAGGAGTAGCACACTAAGCTTAAAGCATTTTACAGGTGTGACCTGGGAGCACAGGGAAGTTAAATGACTTGCTCAGGGTCACACCGTATACAAGTGGAAGCTGTGGGGTTCAAACCCAGGTCTGGTCTGCTGAATATCACCAGATTTGCAGTTCAAAGCCTTAAACCACTGCGCTATACTGCCTCGCCCATCCTTCCCTACTGTCAATATTACTCTGTTGTGATTATCCCCCTACACACCTGTAAATACTGCTTATGTGCCAGATATATATACCTTACTGCTGTTATCATCTTTGATCTCATCTGAAGTGATTTTGTAACTTACATTATTCATGTTATATTTGTACATAGTTGAATCTATTTTCAAAGAGTGCTGTATACATTTTTCTACTTCTGTTCACCTTTTTATTCTGTACTTCCCATTGTACCTTCTTCCGGGTTGCCCCTGAAAAAGAACATTCTATCTCACCCCGCTTACCCAGTTACTAAAATTCAAATAAATAAACTGGTTACTGGTGGATATATAAACAGTGACACCACCACCCCTCTCTGAATGATCTTGCCTGAGTACAGTACTGGCCCTATTTATGGTAGGTATCTCGGGTCCAATGGAAGCCAGCCCATTTGACTGTAAAGTACACAGTACTGGGTGTGGCAAAGTAGTTGTGCTGCAGATATAGCCACCTGATTATAAAGGGTCCTCACCCTGGACGACAGTCACTGTCCAGCCTGATAGTAAAACAAGATGCCATAGTCAATCAGCAGGAGGAGAAAACTCTGCAACAGTAACTTCCTTGTTGACGGTGGAAGTAATTAATTTAACCTGCATAAATCTCCCAGTCTTTCATGAACTGTTTTTACCATGGAGGATACAGTATGTGTGGTTCAAAGGAAAGGGAGCTGTCCAGGGTAAGGCCAAGATATTTAAATTCCCTCATTTGTTCAGTTTCTGAAGATGAAGGATGAGCAAAGACCTGATAAAAGTCGAGGGGCGGTCAAGGTTATGGCAGTTGGGTTTCAATGCAAAAAAGTGCAAAATAATGAACTTAGGGCACATTCACTAAAAATACCATGAACAGCTTAATCTGGTTCAAGGTCAGTTGGCATTCATCTGTACCCCCCTTCACCGGGTCGTGCCTGAAAATAGGCAGAATTTGTATAGTGCACTTACCCGGTCAACAAAAACTAACTAAATAAATAAATAAAACCCAGGAGCAAAGTACAACATGGGGGGAGTGGTTTTGAGAACCACCAAGCAGGAAAGAGACTTGAGGGTAATCATACTGGATGACCTAAAGTTGGCCAGGCAGTGCAACAAGGCAGTTGGGAGAGCTAGTGGGATGCAGAAAGAAAGAGGTGGTATTGCCTCTGTATAAGAAATATAAATCACACATGCCCCCACAATGCAAAGCATCATGGCTGCATATGCAAATCACCACAGAACATTATGCTGGTTCAACTTTAAGCACAAATGCATGGTGCCGTAAGGCCTCTCACACAGTTTGCAAAGGGTGCCAACAGAAGACATAGACATGTGTTTTGTCCTACCAGGACTCATCAGTATGCCTTGTCTGTTTGACACCCCAGTGGAATGAACCAGCTACCCTAAGATGATCTATCTGGGTTATCTGTATATCTGTATAGATCTCTGGTAAGACGTCAATTAGAATATTGTGTGCAGTTCTGGAGGTCACATCTCCAGAAGGACACAGGATGGAGGCTGTACAGAGGAGGGCAACTAAAACGGTGCAGGGTCTGCATCAAAAGCCATATGAGGAAAGACTAAAGGACCTCAATATATACACCCTGCAAGAGAGGAGGGAGAGGGGAGATATTTTATTTATCTATTATTTTATTTAAAGGTTGGTAACCAGGAAACCAAAACTGAGTCAAAGCTTGTTTCCAGATGTGACCCAGGGAAGGGGGAGAGAGCAAGATATGCACAAAATATAATTATACATTTATATACAGTCATGAGATGAGCGAGAGTGCATAAAATATATATATATATATATATATATATATATATATATATAGTAATAAATAACAAATACAGAAGTAGGGCCTAACAATATATTGGCAGAGGGCATAACTAGGAGTAACAATGCATAAGATAGCAAACAAAGGCGCAATAGCAGACATATTATACAGTAGTTATACAAAACTTGGATATGCATTTATATACATTCATGAGATGAGCAGGATTATTTATGGCAATTATAAACATAGGACAGGAGCAGCAGGGGAAAGTGTAAGAAAGGGAAAGATATGATTGTGACCTTTAAGTATCTCACGGGGTAAATAAGGTACAGGAGGGAAGTGTTTTTCAGAAGAAAAGGTACTCAAGAACAAGGGGACATGCTACGAAGCTGGAGGGGGTAGATCCAAGAGAGATGCTAGGAAGTACTTCTTCACAGTAAGTGTGATGGATTCCTGGAACAATCTTCCAGCAGAGGTGGTGGGGGTGAAGACAGTGGTGGGGTTCAAGAATGCATGGAATAGGCACAGGAGAATCTTAGTCGGGGGGAGAGAAAGAGCAGCAACTCAGTTATATAACATGGATACAGTGCACCGTTAAATGCAATTACATAACATGGATACAGTACATAGTTACATGCAATTATATAGCATTGACACAGTTTACAGTTACAGTAAAGTGGAACAGAGTACATGATTAAAACAAGAGTAAGTACAATAACAGCAGGCTTCAAAAAATCAGATAAGTCACCCACACGAACCCTGGGAGACAGGTAGGGAGGAAGCAGGAGCTGGGGTGGAGGGAAGGAGTTTCAGCTGGTTCCTGAGGGAAACAGTGTAGGCAGTGAAACGGAGAAGGAAGGAGGTAGGTTCCAGAGTGAAGGGAGATGATAGGAAAAGGCTGATTGCCCTGCAGAAGAGCAGGGATGAGGAATAGAGGAATGGTGAAAGTGTGAGGGTCCCTGCAGTGGAGGGAGCAGGAGGCAAAGGAAATGGAGGAGAAGAGTGAAGAGATGGAAGGGACCCCACCCAGTGTTTGGATAGGAATGAGACACATTATTTCTGGTGACAGAAAGGTAGTGGAAGCATGGATAATGAGAAGCAGCTTTTCTGTTATTCTCTTCTTTACTACACTATAGCCTAGCTGTATTTCTAATGTGCAAATACCAGAGATGTGCAAAGTTCATGAAATTCAGTCTGTCATATTAGCACAATTCGTGGATCACGATTTGCATGAATTTGCTGCAAAATGTGAAATTTTACCTGCAAATTTCACACTTCATGGTAAAAAAGCACAAATTTCACTGCATACTTTGCGAAATTCGCACAAACTGAATTTCAGCCTGCTGTCCTGAAATCCACAAGAACAAAGCACTACCTAATGACTTAACAGAGAGTCACATAGTTACTGCTGCCTGTTTGTTTCCTAGTGACCAGTAAAAGACTATGAAATCAATACTCCAGATCTGTCTCTGTGTCTTTTGTACAATCATTCATTCCATCTGTCTGATGGTTAATGGAACTAGTTTATTTATTTTTTTCATTTTTAGTTTTTGCTGAGTAGAAAAAAGAGGACTACACAGTTCTGCCTATTTTAAGCTTCATCCGGGGTTGGTGGGGGAATGGATGGAAACCAACTGAAATTGAACCAGATTAAGATGTTACTAACATACTAAAATGCCAGCAGAATAGGCCTAATGGTCTTTCGTGTCTGCTTGTTTAGTCAGCCCCCACTCTGGGAGCTGACCTTGCTGCCCCCTCGCCCTCTCAGGCTTCTCCCTTTCCAGTCCCAGATATTCTTGCTGCAATGGACTTTGCTTCCAACACCCTTCCCCTGTACCTGCACCTGTCCCACCGCCTCTTGAACCCCTCCACCATCTCTGCTTCTACAAGCCCCCTGGGCAGTGCATTCCATGGCTCCACCACCCTCTCAGTGAAGTAGCACCTCCTCATTTATCCCCCGAATCTCCCCCTCCAGCTTCCACCCATGCCCGCTTGTTGCCCCCCCTCCTTTCTTCAGAGCACCCTGACTGCTCCTCCTCCTCTATTTACCCCCTTCATGTACCTGAAGACCTCTATCATGTCCCCCCGGTCCTTTCTCTCTTCCAATGTGTACATATGCAGCTCTTCAAGCCTCTCTCCATAGGTCCTGTCCCCCAAGCCCCAGATCATTTTGGCTGCCCTCCTCTGAACCCTCTCCAGGAGTTCAATGTCCCTCTTTAAGTGTGGCCTCCAAAACTGCACACAGTACTCTAGGTGCAGCCTCACCAAGAAGTTATACAGAGGGAGTATCACTTCCCTCCTTCTGGAGGTGATCTCCCTGGTGATGTATCCCAGCATCCTGTTGGCCTTGGCCGCTGCCCTCATACAAGTCTCCGAGTTGTTTATCTTGTCATCCACCATCACCCCCAGGTCCCATGTTGGTGTTGTCTTTTTATTAAATGGATGAAATTTGGCCAGGACACCAGGGATAACCCTTCTACTCCATCTGTAGGGGGAACCCTTGGCCATTCTGACTTCAGGCCAAGCTGGCCGACAAGGAGGAAGGCCAGTGTGGAGCTGAAAGGGTCTCCTCTCCTCTCCTACACCTACATCACCAGAGACCCCAGCTTCAGAGATACAGAAAGGTTTGGATGTAGTTGTGGAAGTAGATGATGTTATGGAGATACAAGGAAATCTGGAAGTGACTAGTCCCATGGAAGTGGCAAAAGGTGGAAATATTTAGGAACAAGACCAAAGTTAAAAAGAAACCTTACCTGAAAGAAAACAACATCTAATGCCTCTTATGGCAGAAGAAGAGGCTAAGTACCAAGCATGCTGGCAGAAACTAACTGAACTGAACCAAACTACCCGTGTGTATGCAGCTACAACTGATTTAGAAGAGGAGGTTCCATCTCAACTGTTTTCAAAGACACCAGCTGACAGCTCAAAAATGCAAACTGACAATCTCAAGTTGAAAATGACGGAAATATCTGTGCAGGGACACTTAGTAGAAACTACCGGCAGGCAGTTACTAAAAAGTCAAAATGTCCCAGACAGAGCCAAGAAACATGTTAAGAAAACTCTGCCGGAACCAAACAAAAACAAGCAGCACAAAAAGAATACAGATTCACCGTACTGCTCTGCAGAGTGAAATCTAAGGGAAGCCGCTGCAGGCCTCTGAACAATTTTGAGGTTCTGAAAACATCTGTGAGAAAGCTTTTCTGTTTGGGAAAAGTAGCACTGAGTAGATCCCTCGGCTGACAAGTAAGATGGGAGCAGTAGAGTAAACACCCCCCCCCCCAGACCTACTGGCACCAAAGCTCCTACTGCCTAACTACACCATTTAACTAGTAAGCTCCCAGAGGGTGCTTACATATGCAATGCACAAGGGAAGCAAAAACAAGAATTAAAAGAACAAATTGCACAATTGTGAGGTGAAAATTAAAAATAACATCAGCAATAATTATATATATATATATATATTAGAGGCAAAAAAATCCATTTAATGCATCAGTTAGAGTTGTGCACAGCAACAAAAGTGAGGAAATTTGGTGTTAGGGTTGAAAGCACCCTTGCACCCCCCCCAGTTTGCCACCCCAACCGCCAATGGAGTGTGCATTGGGGTCATCGGGCCTAACTCTCACCCCATCACATGTGTAAACAAGCTGAGGTATAGGAGAATGGGGTGAGAGTTAGGATCAACGACCACTATGTTGTCAGTTGGGGTGGCGGGCTGGGGGCTGCAAGGGATGCTTTTAACTCTAACACCGAATTTCCTCGCTTTTGTCGCTGTGGAAAAACCCTAACTGATGCATTAAACAGAGTTTTTTGCCTCTAATTTCCCTTCTTTTTGAGAATGTGCAGTAGAAATAGTGAATGGAATGTGGTGGTAGGAGCGTGGAGCCCTTCGGGCCCCGTGTTCCCACCACGTGATTTTTTGTGACATAGTAATGGTAAGTGCAAGGGAAATGCAATCGCTGACGGATGCACACATGGTGACTGAAACATAAATGGTAAAGCAAGTAGTACTAGAAACGCAAGCGCAAAGTGATGCCAAAGTGAACAGTGACGCAAAAGGAGATGCAAGCATGTAAGGGAACGCAAACCATGACGCACATGGTCACGGTACCACAATTGGAAATGCAAATGGTAATGTTAACAGCAGAAATAATGCCAAAGGAAATAAAAATGGAAACGTGAATGCAAGCATGTATGCAAACAAGAACACAAAGGGTAACGCACACGGTGGCGTACACAGGAACGGTTATGCAAACAGGCATGGAAACGCAAGTGGAAACACTAACTGTAACAGTAATGGAAGCACACACCCTATTTTTGCCCAATAGCTGCATAGAGAAACACAGTAGGTGGGCTATTCAGAAGGGTTGCACCCCGGCACGATATTCAAAAGGGGAAAGTATGTGGGCCAAATCTCGATTCGCTGGGGTGCATCAGTAATGTATGCAGTGCAAGTGGGGGGTGTACCATGCATACCCCCGCACATCCCAATATTCAGCCCGGGATGTGCAGAGCCCATGGAGGCACAACCCCTACATGCGCCGCATACAGTTGTTCCAAAAAATAAAGGAGCAACAGCCGGCCACCCACAGGTGAACTACCGTATTGCAGGGCACAACACTGGAGCTGCCAGCTGTGGGTGGCCACCCGAGCTCTGGCGGCACCGTCCATCGGGTTGCACACCCCCATGCCCGATCGCAGGCATAAGTTTAGAAATACGTAACTCCTATATCCCTGGTGGTCCAGTGGACTGCTCTCAGACCGATCGCGGGCATAAATATAGATATATGTAACTCCTATATCCCAGGTGGTCCAGTGGACCGCTCGCAGCTCAATCGTGGACAGATATCTAAAACAAGATTAGATCCCATCCTTGGTGGTCCAGTGGTACCCTCCTCCCCACCCTCCCACTGAGCCCTGCCACCCAGCTTCCCCCAGTCAGCGGCGGGTGGCAGCTCCCCACCTGCAAGCTGCCCAGCCACCCGCCGACTCCCTCTGGATTCATTCACATATCTGGACTGTGTAGTATGATACGGTACAGTCTGCATGTCCATTGGACCATGCTTGGACCAATGGGCGTACAGCTGTACTGTACACAGTCAGTCAGCGGGCAGCCAGGCGACTTGCAGGGGGAGTTGCCACCCGCCGCTGACCAGGGGGGAGCGGGGTGGCGGGGCCCAGTGGGAGGGTGGGGAGGGGGGTACCGCTGGACCACCAAGGATGGGATCTAATCTTGTTTTAGACATCTGCCCATGATCGGGCTGTGAGCAGTCCACTGGACCACCAGGAATATAGGAGTTTCATATTTCTATACTTATGCCCACGATCGAGCTGCGAGTGGTCCACTGGACCACCAGGGATATGGGAGTTACAAATTTCTATACTTATGCCTGCGATCGGGCTGTGGGGCACTTTGCCACTTGTGCAGGGAGCGTCGGTCCCTGATGGCTGCAGCCTGGCAGGGCACCAGGCGCAAGTCGCTGGGGATGGGCGCACCTGCATGTAAATTGTGCCATAATGACATGCAAATAGCCCCATTTGTGCCTTGCATGCATTATGGCCCCATTTGCATATGCACCTTTGAATATTGAGGTTGATGCACCTAGCGTAATGGCACTTGTGCTAGCACATCTCTCTGTCCCTCTCTGGCCACTTGCGCTGGTGCAGTGCCACTGCGCCATGCACAATGCTGGTGGCCACAGAACGATATTCAATGGTGCTGAGCCACGGCGCAGCACTGTTGAATATCACCCTGTCAGCACCCTGGCACATCCCAGTTGCACTGTGCCCAGGCTTGCACCACAGCCTAGTGCAGTCTGAATATCCTACCCCCTGTATACAAGGAATGTATGCATAATGATGGACCTCGGAGCAGAAAATGAGCTGTTGGAATACTAAATTGCTTATATCCTAGGGACCACGCGACATATAAAAAAATGTAAATTTCACATGATTCATGAGTTTCCTGGCTAGGTTTTGCTATGCATTGTCATGACAAAAAATCCGTATCTCGCACCGTTTCCAAGACACGAGCCCTGAAAGGCGCGACAGATGCCACCATGTAAGTCTATGGGAAAAAAGTCAACTTCAGAGTACCATGACTTTGCATCCATGCAATATTTTGTCAACAAGCCATTAAAAGGCACATCTGTGAGATGTTGGCTGTCGTCCCTTCAAATTTCAGCCCAAAAGACCAAACCGTATTTTTGCAGCAGAGTGGCAAAGAATTCCTGTCATTTTGGCCATAGCATAGAAAAGTAGCATCGCGATTTGTGAAAGCTTTCACAAATATTTGCGAAAGTGCCACAAGTGTGACACTACTTTGCAACACTACTTTTCCCAGAAATTTGAAATACATGTTTCTGGGGTGTTTAACCCCAAAATAAAGACATGGCTAGCATCCTCAGGGATTGAATAGGTACACACAAAAATAATTGTGTCCCTAGATGGTCCCAATTTTAAATACCAAGCATTTCTGTGATCAGTAACTGAAAACAAAATGGCAGATTTGTGACACTACTAGGGCCATTTACGACACTAAAAACTGCATTTGCAAAAGTGTCAAACTTTTTGTCAACTTTTCCCATTGACTTATAATGGGAACTTGTTTTTTGAATAACTTTTGAACTGTTCAATATTTTTTCATGAAATCTTCAAAAGGCAAATTGGGAACCCTGACCACATATTCCCTGACATTTGTGGACTGGTCGTACAAACTGTGCGACCTGTAGGTGCAAGCAAAGAATGTGCAAAAAAACGTAATTGCACGCATGGATGTTGCTTAATAACTCCGCAGCTTTACATCCAACCGGTAGAAAAGTTACCAGATCCCAAGATCTATGGCTATGCCCCATGCCTGCCAATTGTCAGGCAAATCTGTTGAACGATGGCAAAGTTATTAAGGTGCAAAGTTTCACCATTTAACCTTAAAAGGGCTACTCAACCCTAACTATGGTAGCACTACCGTGCTACCATAATATATATATATATTTTTTTTTCTCATACAATGGGGGTGAGACATATTCCAGTGAGATAAAACAAGTTTTTTTCACTGCAGTGAAATAAATCCTGATGACATCGGCAGAGTTAAAATAAATACTATTTATTACACCCCCGAAGCGCATGCTAAACCCGCGCAAAGCTGCACAATTGCGCAAAGCCATGCAAATTGTACATTTTGCACGAGGTCCCATTGTATAAATAGGATACATGATGTGCACTCGTGTGATATGGGAAATATGTTCAGTCCTGTACAGTGACCTCTGACACCTCACTCGTGGCTTCGCCACTCGTGAGTATTCAGAGGTCTCTCTAGAGGACTGAAAATATATTCCATATCACACTCGTGCCCATCATGTATCCTATATATATTTATATAAAACAGGGCTACACAATGGATTGAGCAGTACAATAGATTTGAAGGCAAAAATAAATGTCATAAGAACCACAAAAGAAACCCTGAGGCATGGATTATCCCAGAGGATATTGGTCATACAGGCAAGCTTTAAAGGAAACACAATTGCATATACCCCAATAATGCAAAGCATCATGGGAAATATATGCAGATCCCCATGAGAGAATTTGAACTGGCTCTACTTAAAGCAGAATTGCAACAAAACAGTCTTGGCACACCTTATTTAGGACAAAGAAAAACTCTCCACACATTGAAAGCAATATAATTACTTATCTTTACCGGAAATATCAAAAAACAGCGATGGCAGACATAAAGTGCAAACAAGTGCAGACACAGAAAAACTCCTCATGCACATTTCACCTGAACACAGGCTCTCTTTTTTTTGCAGTCTACTTTAAGCAGAATTGCATAGTGCCGGAAGGCCTCACAGTGCAATCAGCAAACGCTAAGAACAGCAGACACAGACAAGTCTTTCATCCTCATTTGGACTCATCAGTGTGCCATATCTGTGTCTTAGCCCTGGGAGAGGGAACCAGCCACCCCCTTAGGGGTATGTTATTTGTTTAGGGTTGGGAAGAAAGGGGGGTAACTAGTGAGGTACCGCGGGGTTCAGTACTGGGTTCAGTCCTTTTTAATGTTTTTATAAGTGACATTGCAGAGGGACTGGAAGGAAAAGTATGCCTCTTTGCAGATGACACAAAGATCTGCAACAGGGTTGAGACACAAGGGGGGGTTGAAAAGGATGAGAAGGGACTTGTCAAGGTTAGAGGAATGGTCAGAAGTATGGCAGCTTAGACTCAATACAAAGAAGTGCAAATCAATGCACCTGGGAAACAAAACCCCACAGGAAAAGTGCACAATGGGGGGAATGGGTAGTAACAACAACAACAATGGAAATGGACCTGGGGGTAGTCATGGCAGATGACCTAAAGGTTAGCAAGCAATGTGAGAAGGCAGTGGGGGGGCTAGATACTGAGATGTATAGGGAGAGGCATCACCAGTAGAAAATAAGAAGTTCTTATCCCTCTGTACAGACAGTTGGTGAGACCCCATCTGGAGAACTGCGTGCAGTTCTGGAGACCCCATCTCCACAAGCACATAGACAGGATGGAGGCTGCACAGATGAGGCAACCAAAATGGTGCAGGGTCTGCAACAGAAGCCATATGAAGAGAGACTAAAGGAGCTTAATATGTATACCCTTGAGGAAAGGAGGGAGAGGGAGGACATAATAGAAACTTTTAAGTACCTCAAGAGAATCAACAAAGTCCGAAAGGGTAGCATCTTTCAGAGAAAGAGATGTGCAAGAACAAGGGGACACAATTTGAAGACAGAGGGAGGGATGACTCGGGGGCAATGTGAGGAAGTATTTTTTCACAGAGATAGTGTCGGACACATTGAAGACCTTCCTGAGGAGGTAATGGGGTCAAAAACAGTGGGGGAATTCAAGAATGTATGGGACAGACATAAGGCAATTCTTGTAGGAGGTAGGAAGAAATAGGCTGTTGGTTAACTAGGATCTGCAGCTTATCCAATAGGTAGGGAAATGGGCAGACTAGGTGGGCTAAGCGGTCCTAATCTGCCATCAAAGTCTATGTTTCTGTTTCCATGCTGCATGAGCAGAAGCCCAAATACTACATTCCATTAAACTTCACATTGCCTAGGCATGTTCTCTCTTCTATGTACTAGGCAGCATACACATGCAGATGGTGATACTACTCATGGAAGTGAAATCATAATTTTGCCAGCACTCTGCCAGCAGAAGATATAATTCGCCCATCCCAATCCATTGTGGATGTCACCGGTTGTAGAAGACTGTTGCATGAGCAGCAGCCCAAATATTACATTTCAATGCACTTAACTTCACTCCTTCATTTCAATGCCTCCTTCACCCTCTCCTTACGGCCGCAGCCCCCCCCAACACTCACACACACACACACACACACACATTCGTCCCCTGTTAGGGTCCATCCAATCTGTCACCTCTACAATGCTGTGCTTTGTGCCATCATTGTATTCTAATCGCTGAACCTTAAATGAACCTTTGGGTCATGTCCCCAGCTTGTATCAACCCTATTTTAATTCATATTGCCTGTTTCTGTCACTGTACTGTGTTTTGTTCCATCATTATATTCTGATGCAGAACCTTCGTAAATGAACCTTTGGTTCAAAGGTATTATGTAATCCTAGCGCTCAATAAATAAATAAATAAATAAATAAACATTGTCCCTGCACGTTCCCCCCACTATGTAGTAGGTAATATCCTGCACACATGAAGACGGTGACACCACTGAAGGGATCAGGGGGGTATGGGCATTTCACTTGTGACATTTACATGACTTACCATCTGAACATTCTTTTGTCATATCAATAAGATAAACACACTTCAGGTTTTGAAAAATGATATTACATCGCTAGTAGTGCAGCTAATTATCCTCTTCAAAACTGCAACATCTTTCTCTTCTTGTAATATAAAAATTAAAATACATTTAAAGTATTAAAAAACATTTTATATTACATTGCCAGTCAAGTGATTATCATCTTTTTTATGACTTGTCCTGTCTTCATTGTCCCATCATACAAATAAAAAAGTATTGAAACACGATACTATATTACATTACTGTCATGTACTACTACTTCAGTGTACTGTCAGGTCATGGGGTTAGTCATGTTCCATCAGGTTAATGCACCAGCACAGCGTCCAGTGACAGGTGCCAATGGAATGTTAGAAAATGGGCTAGATACATCCTCCTGAAGAAGGGGAGTTTGTGCCCAAAGCACTGAGGTTGGACGTGGGTGGAGGTTCTTCACTAATTTAGTGTTTGTAATTCTTACACTTACATGTTGTATATATTTTATTTTTTTATTTAATAAATAAATCTTCTCCAAATTTTTGGCTGAGTCTGGAGTGCTGGAATTTTTTGTTTATTAGATACATCCTGAAACCTTATTGGCTAAGACCACCAACCACCGGATCTGGCGTCAGGCAACTGAGGCCAGGAAATAACGAGTCCCAGTCTCTGCCTGCCTTTTTGCAATCAGAGTTACTGTGCTCCCATCTAATTTTAAAAATTGAGATGTCCACCATTTTTTTCTTGCTTAGTTGAGTACCCCTCTTAACTTTGATTTTTAGAGTGCAAGTAATACTATTACTGCTTTAGTATTGCTGCTTGTAGCTCCAAATTAAAGATTCTGTTGGTATTTCTGCCTTCTCTTCCAAGTCCCAACACTCACCAGCCTTTATTTTTTTCTTGGCCACTACCACCAGCAGTCATGCCCTTACTTTAATAGTGCAATAGACCAATTAGAGATGCTGGCACTTCTTTTTCTGACTGCAAACTCACATCCATTCTTTTTTTAAGTTGGCGCATTTGCTCAGACAACATCTTGCAGTAGTGGAAATTTGGAGGCGGGGTCACTGTTGGGCGAATGCGGGGCACACACCAGTAGGTGCGTCCCTCATTCCCCAATCAGCCTGCATGCCGGCGCCACACCACCCAGGCGAGCACATCTAAGGAAAGGTCCGCTACAATGTGAGCAAAGTTCGTCCCACACAATGGACCTCCCTACGTGCTTGCCCAGCATTAAACATGGCAGCACAGTGGCCACTAAACAGCTGACTTCCGGGGTGCCCAGTTCCCCCGGTCAGCTTACCCTGACCCTCTTGTATATGCTGATGGGGGAGCCCACTCCCCATTGACATGATTGCCCCTCTCTCCTTTTTGGTTGCGAGTGCCCAATCTGCCTCTGCTCATCGCCCCCCACTTTAGTTGTTTGCAGATGGGGGTGCCCAATCTGTCAGCATCTGTCACCCACCTCTATAAAGCAACGGGTGCCCAACCGCCGGCTACAGTACTTCAAAAACACCTGTAAAAAGAAACCATCCGCAATGTTTTTTAACACCTGTAAACAGAAACGGTCCCTCGTAGTCTCCCTACCACCTGCACTCCACCCACTGTGCACCCTGCCTCGCCACACCCCCCTCACCCCATACTTACCTCCGGAGTCTGGCACAATGATCTTCAGTGGACCAGGAACACGTCTGCACTCTTCAAAGCTGACCGCGAACTAAGGAAATGCCGGTTAGCTGTATAATGGAATAAACAGGGTTTTTTCAACTTTGATGCAAATCTCGGGCATTTTTTGGAATTTTTGTACCAAATTTTCAACATGGGGTTTTTGGGACCCCTCCTCATGAATTTTGTCACTGTTATGACGTTAATCAGTCACAAAAGGTGATTTTGCAGTCACTGCACAGAATCACCTTTCAGGACCGATTAATCCAAGGACAGTGGCAGTGTACATGAGGTGGGCTCTCAAAAAGCCTATGTTGCAAATCTGGTGGAAGAAATTAAAAAAATGGCTGTTTTAGGAGCGTGCGTTGAGCAGTTGCTATGCACGCTCATAACTTCACAAATTTGCAATATTTTCATGCCAGATTTTCAACACTCATTTTTCTACACCTCCTTGTGAACAGTACAGCTGTTATTTTTCACATCCTGGCCAAAATGTGTTTCTGCACTTCCGGTGCACAATAGCGTGGTCGCAGTGGGAAATCAGTGTTCGGGGCAGATTATGAAAATGGCAGTGACACTGTTCATGAGCAGAGGTCCTAAAATGCCTATGTTGAACATTTGGTGATGATACTCCATAAAATGACTGTGTTACGAGTGTGCATTGTGCAGTTGCTATACACGCTCGTAACTTCGCAAATTCACAAAATTTTCATGCCAAATTTTCAACACTGTCATTTTTCTACACCTCCTTGTTTAGTATAGATGTCATTTTTCACATCCTGGCCGAAATGTGTTTCTGTACTTCTGGCGCACAATAGCACAGTTGCTGTGGGAAATCAGTGTTCAGGTCAGAGTATGAAAATCCCAGTGACACTGTTCATGAGCAGAGGTCCTAAAATGCCTATGTTGAAAATTTGGTGACGATACTCCATAAAATGACTGTGTTACGAGTGCGCATTGCGCAGTTTGTAAGCACACTCGTAACGTGCATTTGTAATATTTTCATTCTGGATTTTCACCATTGGCATTTTTCCACACCTCTTGATGAACAGTACAGCTGTCATTTTACATATCCTGCCTGAAATGTGTTTTCGCACGTCCGGTGCAGAATAGCGCGGTCGCTATGCGAAATCACTTTTTGGGACAGTTTGAGGAAATGACAGTCACACAGTACATGAGCAGAGGTGCTAAAATGCCTATATTGAAAATGTGGTACCGAAAGTCCTTAAAATGACTGTTACAAGCGTGCGTTGCGCATTTCCCACTCACCCTTGTAACTTCGCAAATTAGCAACATTTACATGCCACATTTTCAACACTGCCATTTTTTTACACCTCCTTATGAACAGTACAGCTGTCATTTTTCACATCCTGCCCAAAATGTGTTTCCGCACCGCACTACCAAAGCCAATGCCAGCGTGACAACATTCGGCATTGACAAATGCTTGTTTTCTTTATTTCTTCCCTCCTTCCCACACACCCGCTTGTAGAAAATCAGGCTGGACTGCAAGACAGCTGTCTTCCAGTCACAGTCCTGCACCGAGTAGCTAAACTGTCTTCTATACTCTTTCTGAGGTAATGATGGGTGTGGGTGGGTTTTTATTGGCAATGCTCATTTGCCCATGTAATCGTGGAAAAAAGCATCTGCCAGGTGATCTGTAATCAGGACACATTCCATCCTGTGACATACTGATCAGTGAGTCTCACCTGAGGGGGAGGGGCACAAGCATTGCTTCCTCAAAAGCAAGCTCACTCCCAACTGACCATACAGTTTGAATCGGTCTTTCCTCATGTTCCCGCCTGCCTGCTGCTCATGATCATCAATTATCACTGGAGGGTATCTGTGCAAGTAAGTAGAGGAGAGGGAGACTTGGTCTGGGCAAGCAATTTGAATTAAAAATAAATACATTCTCTAAAAGCAGCAGCACCGCCCACTGGCAAGTGTACCAATACAGGGACTATTTGGCAAGTGTACCAGGACAGGGACTATTTGGCAAGTGTACCAGTACAGGGACTATTTGGCAAGTGTACCAGGACAGGGACTATTTTACAACTCAATGGTTTTTGTATTCATTTTTACAAATATGAAAGTGATTTTTCTTTGATTTTAAAATATTGTCTGACAATTTCAGCATATACCTATTTTCTAAGTTCAATAATTCCCTCCAGGGTGGGTGGTATGGACTACACCAGACCTTCCAGGGTTATAGGGTCCCCTGCCTATGGCACCAGGCATCATTATACCCTTGGGTAATCCAGTATAGCCCAATACCACCCACCCTGTTGGGTATTACTGATACACAGATATACAGATACTGTTGACAGATATAGGTCTATCACCCACCTAGTCTGCCCATTTGAGCTTGTGAGTTCCCTTTACATTTTTCTAGAAGTCTGTTGCCCCTTACCCCTAACCTCCAGGATTCCCTTATGTTTATCTGATACATTCTTAAATTTCATGATTGTTTCATTCCTCACCGCTTCCTCTGGCAGGGTGTTCCACTTGTCCACCACCCTTTCTGTGAAGAAATTCTTCCTCACAATATGTGTTTGACAACACCAGAAATAACCATATTTTGGATCTAGTCTTTAGTAATATGGGACAATTGATTCAAAATTGTACTGTTTTGCCTCCCTTGGGAACAAGTGACCATCAAATGGTTAGTTTTAACTATACGGATTACATAAATAAAAATACGGGCAATACTCTTATGTACAGGTTTGATTTGGCCGATTTTAAGGGCATGAAAAGAGACCTATCAAATTGGAAGTGGGAAATTAAGTTTAGGGGTGATTCCTTACAAAACATGTGGGAAATCCTTGCCAATAAATGAAATACTCTGGTCCAGGTGTTTGTTCCTACAAAAAAAATATATAATAAAGAAATCTCTCCCCCCATGGTTGACTCGACCAGTGAAGAAAGCTATAAATAATAAGAATAGGATGTTTAAAATGGCTAAGTTGAGTGGAGATGACTATAGCTGGGATATGTACCAACAAAGTCTGAAGGCTACGAAAAAGAAGATAGAACAAGCCAAAAAGAACTACGAGCTTAGATTGGCTACAAAGGTTAAGGATAATTATAAATCCTTTTTTTATATGTATATTAATAACAAAAGGGGGTCAAATAAAACAATTGGACCTATATTAGATCAAGGAAAGAGATTAATAACGGATAATGTGGAAATGGCAGAATATTATAACAATTACTTTACCTCTGTTTTTGGCACAAGTGATGTAAATACCATTACCCAGCATAAGAATTATGATCCCAGTTTTGTTGAGAATATAGTTGAGGTGGAAAAAAATTAAAACAATTAGAACAAAATAAAGCTCAGGGTCCCGATAAAATGCATCCTAGGGTACTTAGAGTTGGTGGAACAATTGGCAGGCCCAGTGACTTGCCTTTTTCAAAAATCAGTAAATAAAGGTGAGATCCCAGATGTTTGGAGGCCGGATGAGGTCATTCCTATATTTAAAAAGAGATCTAGACAGGAAGTTGGAAATTATCGGTCAACCAGTCTTATACCAATACTGGGGAAAATATTGGAAACCTTTCTAAGGACTATATTATTCATTTCCAACTTATGATAGGCAATATAGATCAGTCACAGCATGGATCTGTAAAGGGAAGGTCATGCCAAACAAATGTTTTGGAGTTTTATGGGAGGGTGAATAAGGTCTTGGACGAAGGGAGACCAGTTGATCTCATCTTCTTGGACTTCACCAAGGCCTGTGACAAAGTTCCCCATGACAAACTGATAGAGGCCGTGATTGAGATGGGTATTCCTGGTAATATTACCCACTGGAATGAGTCCTGGATGGTAAATAGGATACAGAGGGTCTGCATAAAGGGGGATTACTCCAGTTGGGTAAATGTGAGGAGTGGGGTCCCACAGGGCTTGGTCTTGGGCCTAACCCTTTTTAACTTATATATTAGCTCCATGAGTTTAGTATCAGATATTTGGCTTTCTAAATTTGCTAATGATACTTGGATTGACTGTACAGTGGAAAGCAGGGATGATGCAGATGCTCTGCAGTCAGCCTTAGCACATTTGGAGGTCTGGGCTCAGGACCATAGGTCTGTTTTTAATGTGGATAAATGTACAGTGATGCATATAGGAAGGAAAAATAATAATTACCCATATAGTTTAGGTAACAGAATACTCAAAGTCGTCAGTGAAGAAAGTGACTTGGGTATTAAAATTAACAATGACTTCAGTTTTAGGCCCCATTACAATCAAATTATTAAAAAGGCTAGTAGTATCCAGTATTACATCCATAAACATATTAAAAGTAGAAAAAAAGAGGTCCTGCTCCTCCTGTATACCTCTCTGGTGCGCCCCCATGTGGAGTACTGTGCCCAGTTTTGGGCACCGGGAGGGAAAGGTGATATTAAATCCTTGGAGGGAATACAGAAGCATGCCATGCGTAGGATTAAGGAGATCCAGGGTATGGAGTATGAGGATCGGCTCATGAACCTGGGACTGTATTCCCTTGAGTTCAGACGATTGTGTGGGGATATACTAGGTTTCATACTAGGTGTTTGAATGGAAGAAGGCACCATGGCCCATTATACTGCTCCCCGCAAAGCGGGCCAACTTAATTCCTAAAACATATTAGCCTGTCTATCTCTCTTTTGAATTGCCCAATAGTTTTACTAGCAATAATATAATCAGGTAGGGCATTCCATGTTCAAGCTGTTCTTTGCACAAACAAAAAATATCTACAATTCTTTCTAACTTTTTCTATTTTTAACTGTGACCTATGTCCTCTCAATCCTTCTGGTTTGTTTAATTCTATTCCCAATCCCTCCATTAACTCTGGATCCTTCATGATTTTAAATAATTATAATAGATCCCCTCTTATCCTTCTATCCTCCAGCTTAAACATTTTCAACCTATCCAGTCTATCTTCATACCCTTTACCTCTTTCTGACCATATCATCCTAGTATATGTCCATTGGACTCTTTCTAATCTATTTATTTCACCTTTCATAAATGGACTCCACAATTGCGATCCACACAGGACTATGTTGAGAACAGGATTGTATAATCCTAATGATAAGAATCTCCTGTATAAAAATAAAGTTTTTATCTATCTATCTATCTATCTATCTATCTATCTATCTATCTAATCCAAACTTGGCCTTATATGCACTCTGTATAACGGTATAAGACACTGTTTGGATCTATTTATAAAACTTCTTCTTATATTTCTTGTCATATAATTCATTCTTCTAATGACCCCCTAATGATATGTGCTTTATTTATAAGGCTTTGAATGATGCAGTATTATGGGATCAATTAAACCTGGTTCTTAGGGATCAGACTTATAATACAAGAGCACATCCACTTCAAACAAATAAGGAGAAGGTAAATACGGTCAGAAGGAAATATTGGCTTACAGTTAGAGTCACAAATATATGGAATAGGGTCCCAATTGAGACTATGGCCAGCAGAACAATGGAGGAATTCAAGATCAGGCTCGATAAGTATTTAATTAGTAACAAAATTTTAGGGTATGAGTAAATATACGGCGAGCACATGGATCATTGATCTAAATAATTGCTCTGAAACACCTATGAAACCTATGAAACCTATTTCTTCTGAATTGCCCTCCCTCCAACTTCATCCTATGTCCTCTAGTCCTGTAATATCTTTTTCGCTGGAAAAAAGTGTATTCCTGAACCCTGTTCCTCCCTGTGAGGTACTTGTATGTCTCTATCATACCACCTCTCTCCCGCTTCTCCTCCAGGGAGTACATATTCAAGTCCTTCATCCTGTCCTCATAGGACTTGTGATGCAATCCATGTACCATCTTTGTTGCCCTCCTCTGAACCCTCTCCATCCTGTCTATGTCCTTATGTAGGTATGGTCTCCAGAACTGTACACTGTACTCCAGGTCAGGCCTCACTAGTGTCTTGTATAGTGGAATTATGACCTCCCTTTTCCAGCTGGCAATGCCCCTGTCTATATATCCCAGAATCCTATTTGCTTTACTTGCTGCCTTGCCATACGGTTTCCCTGCCTTGAGGTCATCAGAGATGATAACCCCATGGTTCCTTTCCTCCTTGGTGCATGCTATATCCTTACTTTCCAACTGACATGTTGCTCCAGGGTTTTTGAGCCCAATAAAAGTAGTCCAAAGGACAAGCCAGGGAACTGTAGGCCAGTCAGTCTGATGTCCATAGTGAGAAAGCTCATGGAGATGATACTAAAGGACAGGCTGGTGGCATTTCTGGAAGGTAGCAACCTGCAGGACAGGAGGCAGCATGGATTCATTTCAGGGAGATTCTGCCAGACCAATTGTATACAGTACTATGACTGGGTGATGAGGGAGTTGGATGGGGGCCATGCTGTGGATATGCTATACTGTCCTTATACAGTACTATGACTGGGTGATGAGGGAGTTGGATGGGTACTATGACTGGGTAATGAGGGAGTTGGATGGGGGCCATGCTGTGGATGTGCTATACTGTCCTTATACAGTACTGTGACTGGGTGATGAGGGAGTTGGATGGGGCCATGCTGTGGATGTGCTATACTGTCCTTATACAGTACCATGACTGGGTGACGAGGGAGTTGGATGGGGCCATGCTGTGGATGTGCTATACTGTCCTTATACAGTACCATGACTGGGTGACGAGTGAGTTGGATAGGAGCTATGCTGTGGATGTGCTATACTGTCCTTATACAGTGCTATGCCTGGGTGATGAGGGAGTTGGATGGGGGCCATGCTGTGGATGTGCTATACTGTCCTTATACAGTGCTATGACTGGGTGAGGAGGGAGCTGGATGGGGGCCATGCTGTGGATGTGTTGTACTGTCCTTATATAGTACTATGACTGGGAGATGAGGGAGTTGGATGGGGGCCATGCTGTGGATGTGCTGTACTGTCCTTATACAGTACTGTAACTGGGTGATGAGGGAGTTGGATGGGGGCCATGCTGTGGATGTGCTATACTGTCCTTATACAATACTATGAGTGGATGACGCCCCTGTGGATGTGCTGTACTGTCCTTATACAGTGCTATGACTGGGTGACAAGGGAGTTGGATGGGGGCCTTGCTGTGGATGTGCTATACTGTCCTTATACAGTACTATGACAGGGTGATGAGGGAGTTGGATGGGGGCCATGCTGTGGATGTGTTATACTGTCCTTATACAGTACTGTGACTGGGTGATGAGGGAGTTGGATGGGGCCGTGCTGTGGATGTGTTATACTGTCCTTATACAGTACTGTGACTGGGTGATGAGGGAGTTGGATGGGGCCATGCTGTGGATGTGCTATACTGTCCTTATACAATACTATGAGTGGATGACGCCCCTGTGGATGTGCTGTACTGTCCTTATACAGTGCTATGACTGGGTGACAAGGGAGTTGGATGGGGGCCTTGCTGTGGATGTGCTATACTGTCCTTATACAGTACTATGACAGGGTGATGAGGGAGTTGGATGGGGCCATGCTGTGGATGTGTTATACTGTCCTTATACAGTACTGTGACTGGGTGATGAGGGAGTTGGATGGGGCCATGCTGTGGATGTGCTTTACTGTCCTTATACAGTACTATGACAGGGTGACAAGGGAGTTGGATGGGGCCATGCTGTGGATGTGCTGTACTGTCCTTATACAGTACTGTGACTGGGTGATGAGAGAGTTAGATGGGGGCTGTGCTGTGGATGTGCTATACTGTCCTTATACAGTACTATGACTGGATGATGAGGGAGTTGGATGGGGGCCGTGCTGTGGATGTCCTATACTGTCCTTATACAGTACTATGACTGGGTGATGAGGGAGTTGGATGGGGCCGTGCTGTGGATGTGCTATACTGTCCTTATACAGTACCATGACTGGGTGACGAGAGAGTTGGATGGGGGCCATGCTGTGGATGTGCTATACTGTCCTTATATAGTGCTATGACTGGGTGATGAGGGAGTTGGATGGGGGCCATGCTGTGGATGTGCTATACTGTCCTTATACAGTACTATGACTGGTGATGAGGGAGTCGGATGGGGGCCATGCTGTGGACATGCTATACTGTCCTTATACAGTACTATGACTGGGTGATGAGGGAGTTGGATGGGGGCCATGCTGTGGACATGCTATACTTGATTTCAGCAAGGCCTTCGATTCTGTGCCCCATGGGAGACTAGGGGTGAAGTTATCCGAGGTGGGAGTGGGGACAAAGATCTCATGTTGTATCTCAAAGTGGCTAACAGTTAGGCTGCAGAGGGTGATGGTTGTGGTGGGACGTCTCGGAGCCTAGATCTGTGATGAGCGGGGTGCCATAGGGCTCAGTGCTGGGCCTGGTGCTGTTCGGGTTATTCATCTCAGACATTGCGCAAGGGGTGGTGAGCAGGATTAACCTGTTCACCGATGACACCAAAATGGGTGCAGTAGTAGATGATGAAGAGGGATGGGTGCTACTACAGAGGGACTTGACAAAGTTGGAGGAGCGGTCGGGGAATTGGCAGCTGGAGTTCAATGCAAAAATATGGAAGGTGTTGCATTTTGGCGCAAGGAACGCAAGAAGAGAATACTGGCTAGAGGGGATGAAGCTGGGGCGCACCAAGGAGGAAAGGGTATTGGGGGTATTGATAACAGCAAGCATGAACAACTCTGCCCAATGCAGGAGGGTGGTGAAGAAAGCAAACAGGATGCTAGGGTGCATAGCACGCGGATTCACGTCCTGGCACAGGGAGGTGATTTTGCCCCTCTACAGGGTGCTAGTTGGGCCTCACTTGTAGTATTGTGTGCAGTTCTGGAGGCCGTAGCTGAGACGGGATGTCAAGCTGCTGGAAGGAGTGCAGCGAAGGGTGATGAGGATGATTCAGAGGATGGAGGGAATGGATAATGAGATCAGACTAAAGGAACTGACTGTATGCACTGGAAGAGAGACGGGAGAGGGGGGACATGATTGAGGCATTCAAGTACCTGAAGGGTGTCAACAGGGGGGGTGGAGTGGGTGTTGAAACTAAGGAGTGGGAGGAGGGAGACTGGGGGCATGGACTAAGAACAGAGGAGGGAGATTCAGGAGGGAGGGAGATGAGGAGGCATTACTTCACAGAGAGAGTAGTTGTGAGGTGGAATGCACTACCAGAAGGGCAGTTCTGGAGGCTGTATCTGAGACAGGATGTCAAGCTGCTGGAAGGAGTGCAGCGAAGGGCAATGAGGAACGCACTACCAGAAGAGGCGAAATCATGCAAAATGTGGTTGGCTTTAAGAACGCTTGAGAGAGGGTACTGGGGTGGGTAAGGGTGGGAAAGAAGGACAACAATGGGAGGTTAAGGGGGTTGGGGCAGCTGCCTGCTAGGGAGCTAGCTGGACAATCGAGCAGACTTTGATAGACCTGTAAGTCTGTTCTGCTGGCACCTTCGTATGTTCGTATATGCATTATTTTGCACTTCCTTGCATTGAAATTCAACTGCCAAACCCTTGATCATTCTTCAAGCTTCTGCAGGTCCCTCTTCATTCTGTACACACCCTCTGGCATGTCCACGCTGTTACAGAGCTGCGTGGCATCAGGCGAACAGGGAAATTCTGCCTTCTAGGTCCTGTGCAATGTAACTGATAAACACGTTGAATAGAACCGGTCCCAGCACTGATCCCTGCAGTACCCCACTGGTCACTTTTCCCTCTTTGGAGTGACAGCCATTTACCACCACCCTCTGTGTCCTGCCAGCCAGCCTTTTACCTACCTACCGTACTACTGTCCTGTCCCCTCCCATATTCCCCAGTTTATTTAATAGCCTTCTGTGCTCTCATAACTTTATGAGGGAATGTAATTTGGATACTGATTCTGTAAACGTAACAAAAGACAGCTTTTTACTTTTGACAGTGACTGACAGTGTCATCATTCAGCTGTTTTGGATGAAAACAAACACCAGAATAAATAACTGCAGTTTGTTTATCAGAACTACTGTCTAGCTGAAGTACTGATCACATCAGATTCTGGCCAAGACAGGCATGTTATTTGGACTGCACTTACTAAAGTTGCTCTGTACTTTCTTGGATGTTCCTCCCCCAACAATGGTCACTTCAGAAAGATGTTTCAGTGCATCTGTTGATAGTGACTCACCATATCACTGGTCTAGGGCTCCAGCCTAGATGCCAAGAATATTGAATTCCTGGCCTTTCTCAAGATTAACTTACAATGTCAACATCAGCTATACATGTGATTATTCCTATTTCCAGCCGGTCTCAACTACTGCTAGTTACTCTTTTATACTGCACCTCCTGCTACCAAGATAGTCTCCCTGAACTCCCTTTGACACAGGTACTGCTACAGTCTGCTCACAACTCCCAGCAGCACCAGTACTGCAAAGTCTACCCTCTCGAAGCCTTCTGAAGACAGTGCACAATGTTCTACAATGACATCAGCAGCACTGCAAAGTCTGCCCTCTCAAGGCCTCCTGAAGACAGTGCCCAATGTTCTACAATGACATCAGCAGCACTGCAAAGTCTGCCCTCGTGAAGCCTCCTGAAGACAGTGCAAAATGTTCTACAATGACATCACCAGCACTGCAGTCTGCCCTCTCGAGGCCTCCTGAAGACAGTGCCCAATGTTCTGATTGACATCACCAGCACTGCAAAGTCTGCCCTCTCGAAGCCTCCTGAAGACAGTGCCCAATGTTCTACAGTAATGACATCACCAGCACTGCAGTCTGCCCTCTCGAGGCCTCCTGAAGACAGTGCACAATGTTCTACAATGACATCACCAGCACTGCAGTCTGCCCTCTCGAGGCCTCCTGAAGACAGTGCCCAATGTTCTACAATGACATCACCAGCACTGCAGTCTGCCCTCTCGATGCCTCCTGAAGACAGTGCCCAATGTTCTACAATGACATCACCAGCACTGCAAAGTCTGCCCTCTCGAAGCCTCCTGAAGACAGTGCACAATGTTCTACAATGACATCACCAGCACTGCAGTCTGCCCTCTCGAGGCCTCCTGAAGACAGTGCACAATGTTCTACAATGACATCACCAGCACTGCAGTCTTCCCTCTCGAGGCCTCCTGAAGACAGTGCCCAATGTTCTACAATGACATCACCAGCACTGCAGTCTGCCCTCTCGAGGCCTCCTGAAGACAGTGCACAATGTTCTACAATGACATCACCAGCATGCTCTGTCTGAGGTGATGTGAGACATGCAAGTCACCCATAGCCATTGCTTCTAAAATTAGACCAGTAATGGCACCCAAGCTCTGCGTAAAGGGATGACAATGCCATCACCAACATCAACATATTAATGCAACGATAGCCATAGCCATGCGTGGGCTCAGTTTATTATAACATTAAAACTCAAAAGAAAAGACATTAAAAAATGCCTGGATGGTAAAACTCTAAAGGTAACTATGATACCCTAAGTTTATTGCCTTTTAAATTGTGTTCAGCTTTTGTGATACATGATTTTTGGGGGCACGAGGTTATACATTTTGCAAATCTACAGGCGGTCAAGACATTAGACAGTAATTTGGCATGAAGGTAAAACAGACACTACGGGGCAGTCTTGGGATCAGCAGTGAATACTACAGCTCAGAAGAGGGATGCGACAGCGGTTTTATTCACTGCAGACTGTGCTGCACCAAAGCAAGCATAACAGTCCCATCCAGTAGCATACCAGCACTGTCTGCCACAAGTAAACTATCGTAATGAATGTTCACTATTGACTTCAGAATGTCTCCCCTTTTTTGTAGGCTGGTTATCCCTTTGCTGGATTTTAGCATTTGCAGTCAAAGTGGTTTGACCAAATTGTCAAGTGTCAAATTAAATGTACAAATCCCACCCCCCCCAAATAAAACTAAAGCAAAGTTGGTTCTAGCTCACTTTGTTCACCCATGGTTGTAGAGTGGACTCCAGAGAAAAAGTGAAGGAAATGAACAAAACTTATAGAAGCTGAAAAAATTATCTCTAGTCTGGTAGCTTACATTCAATGTGAAGAAATGCAACAGTATGCGTATTGGATTTAAGTAAGCAAGTAAGTAAAAATTTATTTAGTTAGGTACCCAATCCCTGGGGCTCTGGATGCTGTACAGAACAGACAGTTTAAACAGGGTCGCAGTTTAAATAATTAGCAAAATAAATTGTAAAAGAGATTAAATACATCAGGCATGATTCAAAATATGTCTGCAGGATAAGCTAGCTTAAAAAGGTAGGTCTTTAGGCCACTCCTGAACACCTCCACTGTAAGGGCCTCCCTCAGAGATCTTGACAGCGAGTTCCAGAGGACTGAGCCAGCCACCCCGAATGAACAATCACCCAAGGTTTTTAGTCCAGTCCACAGAACAGCCAGGAGACCCTAGGTGGAGAAATGGAGAGAGCAAACCAGGATGGCAGAGGTAAGGAAGTCTGACAGGTAGCCAGGACCCGATCCATATAGGGCCTTATAGGTGAGCAAACCCACCTTGAAAAGAACCCACCACCTGACCGGCAGGCAGTGCAGACCCCACAGGGCCATTCACTTGACAGGACCTTGATAATCCTGTCAGCAGCCTGGCCACTGCATTTTGCACTAGCTGCAGCAAGTGGAGGTCCCCCTACTGACCCCAAGGTATAGAACATTACAGTAGTTGAGTCTTGATGTCACAAAGGCATGCATCAGTGACGGCAGATCCTCAGGTGGAATTAGGGGTTTAATCCAGGTGATGTTCCTCAGATGGTAAAAGCTACTTTTGATGACAGCTGACTCTGAAGCCTTAAATGTCAGCCTGTCGTCGAGGACCATGCTCAGATCTCTTACCTTAGAGGATGCCATCAATGGTGTTGACCCCAGGACCAAGCCTGTTGTTGTCTCGGAGGTGTCCCCATCATGCCCACAGCCAGGCTTGATCACTAGAACCTCCATCTTGTCTGGGTTAAGTCTCAACCAGTTAGAATTCATCCAGTCCTGGATCTCGGCAAGGCATCTATTCAACACTTTGGCAGCACCACTTGTCCCTGGTGCAAAGGACATGTACAGCTGAGTATCTTCTGCATAGCAGTGAAAACTCAGGCTGTACTGTCTAATGATCCTCCCCTAAGGCATCATGTACACCAAGAACAGCATCAGTGATAGGATCAAGACCTGAGGAACTCCACAGGTCAGAGGCAGAAGGGAGGAGGAGAAATTCCCCATCACCACCCTCTGCCTCCTGCCAGGGAAAAAGGACTCAAACCAGTTGATGACAACACTGATGAGTCCACAAAACTCTCTAAGGCAATCCAGCAACACGATGCGGTTGATGGTATCAAATGCTGATGACAGATCAAGAAGAATGAGAATTGACCACTCTCCTTGATCTCTTGCCATGAGGAGGTCATTATGCACCCAAACTAATGCCATCTTTGTGTTGTGCTTCACCCTAAACCTGGACTGGAATGGCTTGTAGATGTCACAGGTCTCCAGGTGTTCCTCAAGGTGCAGAGGCACTATCTTCTCAACAACCTTCTCTAAAAATTGGAAGTTGGAGATTGGTCTATAATTCGCTAGGACGTCAGGATCGAGATATTTTTTGTTAGAAGGGGCTTCACCAGTGCCTCCTTCAAAGCATCAGGGAAGACCCCACTGAAAGTAAACACCTGACAATCCCAGAAAACTCTGGACCAATGACCTTAATGCATCCCACTAAGAGATGCACTGGACCAGGGTCCAATTCACAGTTAGCAGGACACAGCTTTGAAATATAAGCTGTCAGAGTAAACCAAACAACTGATGAAAGGGATCTTGGGGTGAACATTAGTCACAGTCTCAAAACAACTCAGTGCAACTCAGCATGTGCTAAGGCCAACAGGGTGCTGGGATGCACTGGCAGGGGCATCATCAGTAGGAGGCAGGAGGTGTTCCTTCCCATCTACAGGTCCCTGATAAGGTCACACCCAGAGTGCTGTGTGCAGCTTTGTAACTCACATCTCAGAAAATACTATACTAGACTGGAAAACGTGAACAGGAGGGCCATAACAATGATGCAAGGGAAGTCATCTGAGGAACAGCTGGACAAGCTTAGCATGGACACACCTGAGGAGAGAAGTGATACCATTGAAACTTTTAAATACCTCATGGGATCAACAAAGTGTAAATGCAGTGAGGGAGTTGCACCAGTATAAATGGATACAAACTAGTGTGGGGGTAAGTTCAGGAAGGACATGAGGAAGCACTTCTTCACGGAGAGAGTAGTGAACAGATGGAACAGTCTGCCAGCAGAATTGGTGGAGGCCATACTGGCACATGGTTTCAAGGTGAGAGAGGAAAGGTGTAGAGGGTTGGTAACTGTGGGAACGGAGAGGGAGGAGAAGTATGTAAATCACCCC
The DNA here is from genome assembly GCA_016271365.2 of Neoceratodus forsteri. NCBI lineage: Eukaryota > Metazoa > Chordata > Ceratodontiformes > Ceratodontidae > Neoceratodus > Neoceratodus forsteri. The sequence goes on from CM028132.1 coordinate 1,442,943,791, forward strand.
CTGACCATGCTGCCAGTAGGGAGCCTGGCATAATGCCCACTCAGTAATAGATGAAACGGAAGTAGGTACAATCAAATCTGACTGAATTGACAAAAGAACTTTTCTGCTTATAGAAGTTTTTATATTTCTTAACCTTGAACAACAAATCATCATTTCTTTACCTTTGATTGTTCACTTACCACTATGGTTAGTAATTTCTCCGTCAGCACATGGAGTACATTCATGGCAGCAGACCGGCCTACCTCTTGGAATAACCTTTCTAAACCCTGGCAGGCAGCTTTCACTGCAGACTGATCTGGGAGCCTGCAAGGGTGAGAGTCAGTAACACATTGTTTTATCACATGTAAGAATGTAATCAGTTTACTGAACTCAAAGTCAGTCTACATAGCAGAAAAACATTACATCTCTGGCATGATGTGAATAAGGGAGAAGGGTAAAGTTCCTATACACTTAAACATGAATTAGATAAAATAGGTTATGTATGGTAGTCGCAAAATAATGGTGAGGTGATGTACTGTATGACATTTATACTGTAAATGTTACAGAAAGTTCTAATGTGAGAACTTTTAAAGAAAACTTAGATACATATATATGGGAGATAGGAAATAAGTATTCCACCAATGAGCTGGTGGCAAGTTCATTAAAGGGCTAATGCTCACTGGACTTGTATTCCAACTACGAAACTATGAAACCAAACTATGAAAACGCAGTGGAGGAAATGTATTCAACAGTCATTAAAGATATGCCCCAAAAGCAGTAACAAGAGTTTGCATTAGTACAGATGATGCAGTGAAGTCTAGTGGTGAATACACAGGCTGGGAAGCTCAGAGATGCAGGTTCAAATCCCTGCATAGCCCATTGTTTTCTGGTTGGCCCTGAGCATAGCACCATAGTAAAGCTGTATGGTGGTGATGGAAAGTGATTAGAGGACGCTGTGTCTCCCATTCTTGTTACACTTATTAAAATGCACTGAGATACATCCAAGCTTAAAGCCGTGGTATTTGTTAGTTGACAAAACGTTCCCAAGTAACTGATAAGCCCTTAATTCTGTAACAACCCTGCTTGAAACCATTAATTGTTTTGGTGTACTCCACCTTAGTCAGAAGACTTTTCATGACTCAACCGCTCTCTCTGTAAAATATACCTTTCTCACAGCCCCCCTGAATCACCCTCCACCACCACCACCAGCTTCCACTCATGTATGTCCCCGTGCTCTAGATTTACTATTCCTGTTCAATAGTTCTTCACAGTTCACCTTGTTTGTTTCTTTCAGGAACTTGAAGGTCTCTATGACATCACCCCTCTCTCATCTGGCCTCCAGTGAGTATATATTAAGTGTCTTGAGCCGATCCTCATTGGATTTGCCCTGCTGGCACTGAATCCTTTTGGTTACCCTAAGCTGCACCATCTACAGCCTGTCCCTGTCCATCATTAGGAAAGGACTCCAGAACTGGGCACATTACTCCAGGTGTGGCCTTACCAGTGATCTATAGGGAGGCAGTAAAACCTCTTTCCTCCTGCTGGTAAACCCCTTCCGATACACTCCAACACCCTGGAATCCTTATCATTGGTCTTGCTTCATTGGCTAGATAGCTTAAGGGAGTTACTCATGATGACTCCTAGGTTCCTATGTGCATCACCTTGCATTTTGTGGCATTGAACTTCAACTACCAAACCTTGGACCACCTTTCCACATTTGCAGCTCCCTTGCAACTCTGTTACCTCCTCCTCACCGTCTTCCCTATCACAGATCTTGGTGTTATCTGTAAAGAACTACACTGTGCCCTGAATGCCTTGTCATGTGTCACGGAGGAACATATTGAAAGGACAGGACCCAGAACTGATCCCTGTGGCACCCCTCTGGTGACCTCCCTCTCCACTGATTTGTCTTCATTTATCACTACCCTCTACTGTCTCCCTCTTTACCAACTTCTCACTCATCTAAGTATGTTCTTTGCTGCTCTCAGATCCTCTAGCGTCTTCACCAACCTTCTGTGAAACACTGAGTCCAATGCCTTGCTGAAGTCAAAGTAGAGTATCATCATCTAAATGTTTATTGTGTGTCTAAAAAGCCTTACAATGATAAATACAACAGGTTAAGACAGTACAGATTCAACATATTATTAGGAGGACATTCAGTATGTTACAATACATACTGAAACATTATAACTATCTAAAAATCAAAGAAACTAACTCCAGTCATACTACGTTTAACTTCCTTCTAATTTTATCTGCTTCTAATAAAAACTTGGCAAGTTATTCCACTGACCAAGTCTGGTATGAAACAAGATATTAGTTAACATGTTTTTATCTGTTGGATACATCTCATTTAAAAAGGGGCCTAACCAATAAGCCCTTTGTGTCTGATACCAGGTACAATCCCATAATACATGTATAAGATTTTCCTCACCTCCTCTAGCACAATCACAGTTCCCAAAGGTATATCCTTTTGTTTTATATCGGTAAAGTAAGATGTTACTTTTTGCTTGTTCAGACTTATAACTGGAGAACGTAGCTCTCATCCTACTGTCTGTCAAGATTTCCAAATAGGTTTTCAAGTGAAAATAATAATAATTTTCTGAAAAACATTTTGAATAGTGTGAGCACTTAATTAACTGTAAATCTTTAGTAATCCAATTATTTATCATTTTCTTTGTAATATATAATTTGTATTTTGAACTAAGGAAAATCCCTTTTTCTGTTACCCTTTTAAGACTATTCAGTTTATTATCCCTCATTATTTTCATTAAATTTGTGTACCATAACTTCTGTTTGATACCTGTGTTGTACCACTTTTCTTTCTTCCTTAAAGCTATAGATGCCAATGATGAAGTTTCCTTTCTGCTCAAAATAAGCCAATAGTTTACTTTCCTAGATTCCATTAGAGCATCCACATTATTCAGTCCCAATTCTGATCTCGAATAAATGGCAGGACATGAATGACCAACCCGTAATATTGTATGTAAATATTTATATAAAGGGACAAGTACTTTGTTTAAATTACTTAGGTCCCATATTTCAGGACAATAAAGTAGTTGGGAATCAAATTTTGCTTTTATAACTTGTAGCAAGGGTTTTAGAATCATCCCACCATATTTTATATTAAAACGAACAAGCCCCACCACTGTACTTTTTAACTTATCTGTCAAAATTTGAGAATGTTGCATCCAATTAGTATTTTCTTGAAAATATACTCCTAGATAAGTATACCCTTTAATCCTTTCCAATCTCTCTTTCCCCAATGTACAGAATGTAGAACATTTCTTATGCCCCTTTGATAAATTTAGAACCTTTGTTTTATTTATATTTATCTTTAACTTTAATATAGAAGATTTCTCTGAGATATAATCAATATTTTTTTGTAATCCTGCTTTTGTTAAGAACAGGACTATATCATTAGCATATGCTAATAATGGGCATTTACAAGAGTTTATGTTCAGTATGTCAATAAATTCTTTATCACTATCCTTTAACATCTGGTCAAAGAATAAGGAAAATAATAAAGGTGCAAGCACACAGCCTTGTCTTACACCCCTATTTATTTTGAAGGAGGCTGAAATGCCTCCTTTCTTAGCTAATCTGATATTAGCCCAATTTGCTGAATGTAGTTGAGAAATGATTGAAACCAAGTTGTAACCAATACTCTTTTGAGAAGTGCCAACCAAAGTATTTCTCTTGAAATAAGATTGAATGCTGAGGAGTAATCCACAAAAAGTGCATACAAAGTTTATCCATTTAGTTTTACTTACTTTTCTATTAGATGATGCAATACAAAATTGTTATCTAATGTGGAAAACCAAGGCCTAAAACCAGCCTGATAATCAGCCGAGCCTCCAGTTCTTTCCACTTCTTTTTTCAATCTTTCTAGTATAACTCTAGAAAATATTTTTTAGTTAACATCCAGAAGGCTAATTGGTCTACACATAGCAGGGTCCCTTGTACTGCCCTTTTTGTGGATTGGGAAAATGGTAGCACCCCTCCAAGAGTCTGGTAAACATAGAAACATAGAAATATAGACTTTGACAGCAGATAAGGACCACTAGGCCCATCTAGTCTGCCCATTTCCCTACCTACAGGATAGGCCGCAGATCCTAGTTAACCAACAGCCTATATCTTACTGCCCCCCACTAGAATTGCCTTATGTCTGTCCCATGCATTCTTGAATTCTCCCACAGTTTTAGACCCCACAACTTCCTCAGGAAGGCTGTTCCATGCATCCACTACCTCTCTGTGAAATAATACTTCCTCACATTGCCCTGAACCGCCTCCTCCTATCTTTATATTGTGTCCTCTTGTTCTTGCAAGTCTCTTTTTCTGAAAGATGCTACCCTCTTGGACTTTGTTGATTCCCTTGAGGTACTTGAAAGTTTCTATCATGTCCCCCCTCCTTCTTTCCTCAAGGGTATACATATTAAGCTCCTTTAGTCTCTCCTCATACGGCTTCTCTTGCAGACCCTGCACCATTTTAGTTGCCTCCTCTGGACTGTCTCTATCCTGTCTATGTCCTTGTGGAGATGGAGTCTCCAGAACTGGACACAGTATTCCAGATGGGGTCTCACCAACTGTTTGTACAGAGGGATAACAACTTCCTGTTTTCTGCTGCTGATGCCTCTCCCTATACATCCCAGTATACCCCCAGCCCTCCCTACTGCCTTCTCACATTGCTTGCTAACCTTAAGGTCATCTGATATGATTACCCCAGGTCCCTTTCTTGTTTTGTTGTTGTTACTACCTCCCCACCCATTGTGTATTCTTCCCCTGGGTTCTTGTTTCCCAGGTGCATTATTTTGCACTTTTTTGCATGGTAAATGGTAAATAGTTCAAATAAATACATTTATTATAATAATCTGTTAGAAATCCATACCAGAGAGTAGGGAGGGAGAGAAATACCTCCACAGGGATACCATCTTGTCCTGGGTCGTTATTCTGCTTCAATAATGCCAGGGCATAGTGCACTTCATCTAGTGTTATTTTTGGAAAGCTCAAGTTTACTGATAGGACTACCTGTGTATCCTGAATTGTTGTATCAAAGAAAATTGAAGAAAAATAAAGGATCCACTTGTCTTCTTTTATATAGGTATCTATTTCTGCTTCATAGAAGTTATTTCCCTTTGCAACCAAAGTCCAAAAACTTTTATTATCATTTTGTTATACTGCTTTTTACATATCTCCCCAAAGTTTATTATAATATTCTATTTTGTATTCTTTATAATACATTTATACTTTTTCCCCTTAAGTTTTTTCAGATTTTGATTGTTACGGGATGATCTATAAATTCTAAATAGACCCCTTATTTGTACTTTCATTTGTTTACACTGTTTATCAAATCAATTATGTTCCATATGTTGTTTTGTATGACATTTCAAGGCAGTCCTAATATCTGAAAATAAAGCATTTAGATGTAGGGATAACTCCTCCAATTTACTACCTTGTAAGGTTTTATAATCCATCTGAAGAAAGGATTCCTGGAGTATTTTATCAATTTTAATCTGTGATTTTCCTTTCCATATAATTATTTTATTCTTTCTAATTTCTGTCATTGACATAGGAGGCACAGCTATGTCATCAGTTATACTACTTATATTATTTAATTCTAGAACTAGTGGAAAATAATCACTGTCCGATCTTGTACATATACTCAATACTTTCCAATAATTTAATAATCCAGACTAAAGTGTATAATCAACTTACTGATGCACCCCGAGTCGATACATAAGTAAAATATCCTTCACGATCCCCATCAAATCTACCATTCAAAGGATACAGCAAAAAATACAACGTACAATCAATTAGCTTACTACCATTATTGTTTGTTTTTTCATCCTTAGTGTTTCTTTTTAACAGACCATCATTTAAGGGAGAGATGATCAAGTTATCAGCCAGACCATCAAAAGTGCTAATACGTGCATTAAAATCCCCAAGAACACATAATTCAGCCTTCGGTTGCTCATGTATCAGTCTCATTGTATCATATGCAAGATTTTGCCATACGTCCTCTGAGTAGTAGTATGCATTTTCCAGAGGCATATAGCAGTTAAAGATTAATAGTAACTTTTCCCCAATAACCAACTCGAGTACAGTATAGTTAGAGTGTTGAAAATTTTCTGTGACCCTATCAAAGGATCCCATTTTAACAAAAACTGCCATACCCCCAGAGGGTTTTACAATTTTTTTAGTTCTGTACCCTGTATAGAATAACATTGATAACCATTTAATCCAACTTGATCATTCTCACTGTGCCAAGTTTCTTGTAAACAAATCAAATCATGTTGTTCAAGAAATGTCTTACAGTCCAGATCACTAATGGTTGAAGTTCATCTAGCTATGTTCCAGGTAATCAGAGAGATACATTTTACAAGATCATCATTCTCAGATACTATGCTTTTTGATCCTTCCTGGAGTCAGTTTTCATCATATCCAGCTATAGCAAGGAATTTATTATATGTTGATGAGCTAACACTTAGTTCAATATCATCCCTCGCTGTTGAAACAACTAATAGTTCATCAGATTCCATTAAGTTAAGACCCAAACCATCCAATTTAAGAGAATGGTTCATAATCATTTGTGCCAAGTGATTAGAAGATACCCAAATGTTGACCTTGCTGTCCATATGTGGTCTTGTGGCAGTTATATATCCATATTCATCAATTGGGTCCCCATAAAGTTTACAAAAAGGTCCCTTAATGCCCTAGTCAAGGTGTCTGGGTTTTCATTCTGAAGATGGGACATACCAGATAGACACAATGTTTTACTGTCTTTAATCTTAACTGATTATTTGTTAAATAATGATCTATTTGGAAATGTGAGTATTACATCAGAGTTCTGTAGTAAGCCTCTATTTATCCATATATAATTGGCATCTCTTGGGGTCAGAAACATTATCTCTATAAGGACAGCTCCCATCAGGGGGGTACTCTTAACATCTACTATGTCTTCCTCCATCAATTCTAAATCAAAATTATTACTAAGATACTGCAGAATCTCCTTTTCATTGGCCAAGGGGTCAAAAGATCCCCACTTAGGTGGTCCTTTGTCCATTCCTCTTGTGTCTTACCTATTGTCTTTGAAGTAAAAAGAGGATCACTCTCATCCCCCTGTTCCAGTAGACTACAGATCACCCCCATATGTAATGTTTACCTGATGCCACCATGAACTGACCCCACAGTGACTCTATTTCCCCATTCCTTTCCTGATGAACCCATCCTTCACTGCTTTAATGCCTTACCTGATGTAGAGGGCTTCCACTCCTCCTTTACCTTTCCCCCTATCTTGCCTATACATGGTGTAGCCTGTGACCACCAAGTCCCAGTTGTTATTCCCTGTGGCCCAAGTTTCTGTAATGGTTATGAGGTCCAACCCTGCATCTGTCACCATCACCTGGAGCTCACTAATGTTGTTTCTAAGGCTCTTTGCATTAAGGCTTACCGCTTTCCATCTTGTGATCAATCCCTCCCCATTTATTACAGATCCTCTTCTGTCATTCTCCCCTAACCTCCTTAATTGTTTTTCTTACTTTTTGCCATCTTAGAGAGCCCTCCCCTCAGTGGTATCTTCCTTTAACCTTATATGAACTCATAGAAACATAGAATCTAACAGCAGATAAGGATTGTTTGATCTATCCAGTCTGCCCATTTTTTCCTTCCTCCAGTGTCACCATAGACCTACTTGTTCTCTGTCTCCCCTCTTCTTTCCACCAAGATTCTCTTATGTCTATCCCATGTATTCTTGAACCCCACCACTGTTTTTGCCCCTACCACCTCTACTGGAAGACTGTTCCAGGCAACCACCACTCTTTCTATGAACAAGTAATTCCTCAGATCTCTTCTCAGTTTACCCCCCTCCAGTTTCATTGCATGTCCCCTTGTTCTAGTGCATTTGTTTCTGGAAAATACATCCTTTCTGCACCTTATTTAATCGTTAGGTATTTAAAGCTCTCCATCATAGTCCCCCCGTTCCCTCCACTTTTTCAAGGTGTACATATTCAGGTCCTTTAGCCTCTCCTCCTAGGGCTTCTGATGCACACCATGCACCATTTTAGTTGTCCTCCTCTGGACAGCCTCCTCACTGTCTATGTTCTTCTGGAGATGTGGTCTCCAGAACTGGACACAGTACTCTAGGTGGGGGGCTCACAAGCAAACTATATAGAGGCAACACCACTTCCCTCCTTCTACTGGTGATATCACTCCCTATGCACCCCAGCATTCTACTGGCCCTCCCAACTCCTTGTTGCACAGTCTGGCCACCTTTGGGTCATTAGATATGATTAACCCCCAGGTTTCATTCCTGTTTGGTGATTGTCACTACCATTTCTTTCATTTTGTGCTCCGCCTTTGGGTTTCTGCACAATAAGTTCATGATTTTGCACTTTTTTGTATTGAAACCCAGCTGCTATACACTTGACCACTCCTTGAGTTTTCTCATGTTTCTGCACATTCTTTCTATGCCTCCCCCCGGAGTGTCCACCCTGTTGCAGATTTTGGTGTAATTCATGAACTGGCAGACCTTCTCTTCCAGTCTACCTACAATGTCACTTATAAAGACATTAAAGAGGACTAGGCCTGGTTATGATCCCTGAGGCACCCCGCTGTTCACCCTCCCCTTTCCAGAGTAAACTCCATTTACTACCACCCTCTGTTGTCTATCCCTTAACCAGTTTCTTCCCTCAGTTTACCACATTTTGACCCACCTTTAAGCTGCCTAGTTTCCTTATAAGTCTCCTATGTGGAATGGTGTCAAAAGCCTTACTGAAATTCAGGTAGGCCACGTCCAACACTCCACCAAGATTTACTTCCCTGGTCACCCAGGCAAAGAAATCTATCAGATTTGTTTAATATGAACTTCCCTATGAATCCATGCTGCATTGGGTCTTCTAGCCTGTTGGTTTCAAGATACTCCACAATCCTTTCCTTCAGCAGTGTCTCCATTAACTTTCCCAACACTGCGGTCAGGCTGATTGGCCTATAGTTGTAGTCTTCTTCCTGATACAACTTTTATGAAGTGGGACTACATCTGCCCTCCTCCAGTTCTCTGGAACCACTTCTATTTTCAGTGAGATGTTAAATTGGACTGTCAGAGGTGCAACTGATGCCCCCTTGAACACCTTCAATACCCTTAGATGCATCCCATCAGGCCCCATCACCTTGCCCACTTTTAGATTTGCTCCTCTAAAAACAGGACTAGTGTCTACATCCCTCCCTCTAATGCTGATGTTGCATGTGTGTGGCCCCTTCCCTTCTCCTTCCTCTGTGAGTACTGAACAATCTTTTCCTTGTCCCCCTCTATATTGTCTCCCTTCCCTTCTTAACTTTACAGTCCATCCCCTGGGCTTCCTCTTATCAATTATATACCTCAAAAATGTGTGTCCCCATTATTTACCCCCTGCTCTATTCTCTCCTCAGTTTCAACTGTCCTACGCTTTAATGCTTTCCCTGCCTCCCTGTTTCTCCTGATTCACCTCCCTTTCCTCCTTCCTCTGCATCTCTTTATACCTTCTGAATGCTACACTTTTAGCCTTTACCTTTTGAGCTACTTGTTTAGAGACCCAAACCTGCCTCTTTTACCTCTTGTTTTTGCTCACTTGCTTTCTGAAGAGGTCTGTTGCCTTCACTATTACCTCTTTTAGCTTCCCTCACTGTTCCTCCACCCCACCCAGGCCATCCCCCCAGTTGTCCCTGAGTCATTCACCCATTTTTGTTAAATCTGCCCTCCTGAAGTTCAGGACCCTCACCCTTGTGTGGTTAGATTCCTCTACCATCCTTGTGTTGAACCACACTGTACAGTGATCACTGGTCCCCAAGTGGCATCCCACCCTGATATCTGCAACACTGCCCCTCTTAGTGAGCACCAGGTCCAGTATTGCCCCATCACATTTGGGCTCCTTGATTAGTTGCCTGAAGAATGTACCCTGCAGAGAGTCTCAGATGTCACTGCTTCTAGTTGAAGCTGCTGCTGGGAGGCTCAGTCTACATCCAGCAGATTGAAGTCCCCTACCAGCAGTACCTCCCTCATTCTGCCATTTTGCCAGTGGCATCCACAAGTACCATATCTAAATCCTCCATCAGTGTTGGAGGTCAGTAGATCATGCCAGTGTGATCATGGCTTCATCCCCAGACCCTTGGTTCATTCTGCTGCACAGGAGACAGTGGCTGTGGGTGTCTGCAAAAAGCACATGTTGTGGTTTCTCATTTAGGATTAAAATCATCTGACCAGAATACATCATTTTGGGGGCTTGTTAAAGACTTAAATGGTTGCTCCAGAACAAATTCCCACATTCAGTTATCTAATCAAGACACATTTTTAGCAGGCTGTTCTTTGTCTGATAGATTGAACCAGTTTTTTAATGCATCTGGAACATTTTTTGAGCCTATGCCAACAATGTTGAATACAGATAGTAAAATCTCTCATTTTTCCTTTCAGGAACTAGATCAGTATGAGGTCTTGGAGTTATTTTTTTCCTTAAAAGCAAGTGGGAGTTGATGGTCTTTCTTCATTAATACTAATATATTCTGTTACACATTTTGCTGACCTGCTAGCCTACTTGTTTAATAGATCTTTATTGATGAGATATGTCTCCAGTGCTTGAAAATTGGCTCGAGTGGTTCCCATTTTTAAAGGGGATCCCAGTTTTCTTAAAAATTATTGCCCTATTTCTGTACTGCCTTTGTTAAGTAAAATTTTAGAAAAAATATTGATCCGGCAGTTAATTTCTTACCTGGAGAACCAGAACTTGTTGGACCAATATCAATCAGGCTTTAGGAAACAACATGGGACCATGGCTGCTATGTCAAGGGTCCTAGATGACATCAGATCAGCAATGAAATCCAAACATTATAATGGTGCCATTCTGATCGATCTCTCCAGGGCCTTTGACACAGCAGACCATCAGTTACTGTTGTCCCAACTTTTTGAGGTGGGAATTAGTGGGTCAGTAGTGGACTGGTTTGGTTCTTATTTATCAGATACCAGACCACATCCATAAATGGTATAAAATCTACCCCATTATTGGTAAACAGGGGAGTTCCCCAGGGCTCTGTCCTGGGGCCCCTGCATTTCTTAATATATCTTAAAGATCTGGAGAGACATGTGCGGAATGCTTCCTATCACCTTTATGCAGATGATACTATTGTTTATGTATCAAATTCTTCTTTCAAAAAAGTCCAAACCACTCTCCAGAGTAGCTTCAGCAGTCTCCAGTTGTACTTGGTTACTTGGTTAGAGGGACAAAAGAAGGCTGAAGCCCATCAGGATTGTCCTCCACATATGTGGATCATTATTGAGATACTTCTCTGATTAACCATTCATCGAGTTTATGTTTAAAAGTCGTAATGGAGGTTGCGTCTACAATGTCTTGGGGGAGGGTATTGAGGTGGGGGTGAGAGAGGGAGGTCAATAGGTAAGAAATGAGTGCACCAAACCAGACCTTGCCAAAGAAGTTTGCACAATGAGCTAGACATGATCATTAAGGGAGGGGAGAGCCAGGGACTGATATAGGGAGCAATGGTGAGTGCGAGGAGGGCAGCTGAGAGTAAAGTGGCAAAAGGAGTGGAAGAGGGTGTCCAATCTGGCTAGGGTGGTTTTAGAGGTGGCATTATAGACTACATCACCATAATCAAAAGTTGGAAATATCATTCTCAGTAGAATTTCTCTGTGGGCCAGCAATGGGAACCTATTGAGTTCGAGGGGTAGCTCCCCGGAGGTTTTGGGTGGAGGTTGGTCGCCGATCATGTTGTGACGAGTCCGTAACACAGGACTTGACCTGAACAATTACACTCCCGAAAGGAAAGGAACATGAGGACCGCTTCTAACTGGTTCAAAACTAAAGGGGAACTGTCATCTACAGGATTTCGTAATGTCTGAAAGCATATAAAAAGCTAATTTGAGCAAGCCATTGTGTTTATCTGTAAGTCTTTGCAGTCCAAAGTTATTCATATGTAAACCAGCCTGTAATTAAGGGCTGGTGGTAGCCATGTGTTTTAGGCTCCAGATAGGAAATTATGTCACTGAGGGATTTGATCCTCCTTTGACTGTACTTAATCCAATAGATTAAATAGGAGATTGTCTGTTTTATTAAGTGTGTTTTAAGGTGTTATTACAACACTTTCTACATTTATAATAATTGTGACTTATCTACACAGATGCTAAATGGCAATTCTACAGTTTTGCTATAATTAAGTTTATAAGCAGAAATCTTCCCAAATCTAGATATTTTATCCAAAGCCACCGGTATAGAAGTATTAGGGGAAGCTAAGTGCAGTAAGATATCATCAACATATGCTGATAACTTACATTCATACCCACCGAATGTTATATCCTGAATATTAGAATTAACCTTTAGTGTCACGTGATGGCAGCCTAGAAGAGTAGCAGCAGACTCCATTTGCTTCGTCCCCTGCTCGCTAAAATCTATTAATTACGCATTTCTTCATAGGCAATATTGAAGGATTTTGGAGTAGACCAAGGCATAAAGACTCCCTGTTGCATCGGAATCGCCAGTTATGGAGGTCTTCATGCGTAAGGCGCCACTGCGGCATTCGCGCCACTATTTCCCAAAAAAGACAAGGCCCCTAATTGGCCTAAAGCTCAGATGCCTAAATCACTTACTGGGACTGCACCGCTCACAGAAGACTGTTTTTTTAGAAATTATGCAACCTATGCAAGAGTCGATGGACAATATTGCCGAGGAACTATGCCAGATCAGAATAGCTACAGACTCCCTCTCCATCCGAATGGCAGACTCAGAAGCCCGCCTCACATCTATGGAGAAAAAACAAGATAAATTAGCCATAGACCATGCACTTTTCAGCCAGAGAGTTAAAAAACTGGAAGACAAACTAGAGGACCTGGAGGGAAGGAGTCGTAGGAATAACCTACTAATAATAGGCATTCCCGAAAAGGAAGAAGGATGAAGGTACAGCACCCATACTCTTCATCCAGAAGTTTTGTGAAAAAAAAACAGGACCCTCTCCTAACGGTCCTGTCTATATCGTGGAGAGAGCTCACAGGGCACTTCGGCCACCCCCACCCCCCCCCAGCTCTGCACCCAGGCCTATAATCTTCAAACTACTCAATTTCCAGGATAAACAGCATATTCTTTCAAAAGTTAAAGCTCTACAAGAAGTTCTCTGGGAGGGAAAAAGGGTTAGAGTGACCCAAGATTTGCCACAATTGGTCGGAGTAAAATGTCAAGAATTACAACCACTTGTATCCAAGCTGATCGCAGCGAGTAAGCCCTTTCGTGTGAAATACCCTGCAATTCTACAAGTGAAGCTTGGCGACCACTGGCAGACCTACGATTCCCAGGAGCAGGCTATGAGTGAATTAAAAACGGCACTCCGAGATTTTTTTAAGTGAACTTCCCTTTGAAGTAGGTGTATACACTTCGTTTTAACAATAGCGGCAGCTCTTCTGTGCCAATGCTACAAAAGACTCATTCTCTTACAAACGTGGATGAATGCAGAGGGCAGAAAGTGATTGCATGAGTATGTTTTCTCCTGTTGGATGCCTGCTCTGTGGTCTTTGATGTCTGAATACATTGTGAACATGCAATGCTGGCATTGAAGATTCACCTGTTTTGATAAAGTTCAGTGCTTTCTTTGGTGAGAGGATGGTTTCATGATGAAGTTTGAATGGGAACATGGGATTTGCTTCTGTAGACAGTGGGTGTGGTGCTGCGGGTCCTGGAAGATTCATTCATTACCATAGAAGTTCCACCTGTTTCCAGAATTATGTCTGAACCCACAACTAACCCTATACGGTACTGGATGCATGCCAATAAAGACTGCTCGTGAAGTAATGAGGCAATTACACGAGAGTTAAATATTTATATTATTATTATATCATATGCTGAGATTTCTTTATATGAGTAGCAACAATCTAACAAAATATTAGAGTTCAGCCAATGAAATAAGAGAAGATACCTCTTTAGTAAGGGGATCTCCCCCCTAGATAAATCATGATGTTTATTTATAATGTCAGGGGCAGCTACTTGATTGTTGGAAGTTCCATATTTGCTGAATAAATATAGCGAGTTAGGGGAGAGGTTTATGGGAAAGTAAATACTTTTAGGCTTGCTTTGTGTACATTACTTGACAAATTAGATTGAAGATCAGTTGTAAGAACTGGGGGTAGTTAAGGGATTTATAGGGGCTAGTATGGGAGGAGGGGAGATTATTGGAGCATGTTAGCTTTTTCTTGTTTATTTCTTTTTGCCACAGATAAAGACATCAAGTACTTTTTTCAAGTGTTCTATGTGTTTCACTTTACAATGGGATTTAGCCTCAAATTAGAATGATGCTGAGTCCATATATTATTTTAAGTTGGAATGAAAAAGGTGCCAGGGATAGATGCAAGCAACAGATTATATTAAAGCACTTATGGAACCTTAAAGCGAACATAGTCTGTTTACAAGAAACGCACCTTAGGTGAGTGGCTATTACTCTATTGTGTAAAGGATGGGTGGGGAAAGCCTATGGGGCAGGAATATCTACAAACAGAGGTAGAGTCACTCTAAAATTTCGTAAAAATGTTCCCTTTAGACTAGAAAATGAGATTTAGGACAGTCAAGGGTGATATATAATACTACACAGACTCTTAGGCTCACACCAAATAATAATTGGGTCTATTTAGGGGACAAATGTAAACTCCCCAGCATTCTTTTTTTTTTCAAATTAAAGTTTATTATTTTACACACAAAAAGAACAGAACCAATCCTGATAATCTGAACTGTAAATGACACTGGAGTCAGTACGTCACTGCGTACATTGGAGCTGTTCTCCCCCCAAACCCACTTCCACCCCCTACTTAAATCCTCCTCCCCAATCAGCACAGCACCAACTTATTAAATGGGTAATTACACCTTGAGTTCAATTACAAAATATAATAAACTAGATAGTGAGCCATTAAATAGTGAGCAGCATGTGAAGAGGTTCCCAACTTTTCATATATCTATTCGTCTTGTTACTTAAACTAGCCACCATTCTTTCCATCCTGAGATTGGCTAGTAATTCTTTGAGCCATTCCATATATGAGATATCTCCATCATCCTTCCAATGACGGAGAATAACCTTCTTTACCGATAAGGAAATCAATGCCATATAATACCATCTGGAGATCACTGGTATGAGGGTGTAGTCACCTAAAAGACATAGCTCAGGAGTAAAAAAATTAGAAAGGCCCAACAAGGGGTCCATACTCTGTTGGATGTCCTTCCAGAGGGAGGAGGCCTTAGGACATGCCCAAAATATATGGTACTCCCCAGCATTCTTTACAAGTTTGATGGGAAACATCTCCACTACTCCCCCCAAAACTATATTTCTTGAAGGAGACTGGAATATTACTCCCCAACTTTCTCTAGATAGGTCAGAACCTAAAAGGTCTGGTCTTTCTCCTGCACAGAGAGCCCTACAATATTTACTAACTGGATTGGGTCTCCTTGACATATGGAGAGTGCTTAATCCCAATGAAAAACAATATACCTTTTTTCCTCACCCCCATCATACTTGTTCACAAATAGATTATATCCTGATAAGCTCCCATATTATACCTGGAGTAATAGAGGCCATGATTCACCCGCGGGTTATATCGGACCACTCCCCGGTTTCTATAACATATGCACTAGGACCTGGAATTAAAAGGGACTCCACATGGAGACTAAACACACAATTGCTCCAACTCCCCAGCATGCAGGCCCATGTTAAAAATGTTATTACTTCATTCCTAGACAACAATGTTGGATCAGTCCCTAGTATTGATACAGACTGGTCGGCCCTGAAATGTGCATTACAGGGGGAATACTTACACTTGGCTTCTATTGGGTCGAAAAAGTTTAAAATGCAGATGGAAACATTGTTGCAGGAAATCAAAGTCCTGGAATTAAGCATCAGCAAATGTTCCTCAGACTCTGAGTGGATTAGACTTCATGCGTTACATTCCCAATTTTCAGATCTCATGTCCCAAAAAGCAAAGCTTTCTTTAAAACGTGTCAAGATGAAATTCTTGGAGTCTAGGGAACATGCTGGTAAATTGCTAGCTCTCTATATTAAACAAGTGGAATCTACTCATTTAGTGCCAGGACTATATCCGCATAAAGAAGGCCCATTAGTTACAAATCTGAGGGAAATCGCTTCTAGTTTTGCAAAATACTACGGAGACCTGTATCATGCTGTAGATGGAAACATCCCAAATGAACAATTACAAGCATACTTTGATCAGTTGACCCTTCCGACTCTATCCACAGATAAAAAGCCATTTTTTAGCTCCCCTATTCTGGAATGGGAAGTCACACAGGCAATTAAGCAACTCACAGTTGATAAGTCACCCGGCCCAGACAGCTTCCAGACTAACCTGTATAAACTATATAGTGCAGAACTCTCTTCTCTCTTAACAAGAGTTTTTAATTTCTGGTATGAATCTGGTTTCTCAGCTTGTACACACCATGAAGCTCTTATCACTATTATTCCTAAACCAGGTCACGATCCACATTATGTTGAAAATTACCATCCTATTTCTTTACTTAATGTTGATGTTAAAATACTGGCTAACTGCTTGGACCCTTTAATGGATACATTAATTAGTAATGAACAGGTTGGTTTTATGCCAAGAAGATCTTCGAGTGATCATATGCGCCAATTGTTGCATCTTATTCCCCTAGCTGATAACTCAGATGTACCTATGGTCCTTATCACCTTAGACGCAGAAAAGGCATTCGACCGGGTCTCTTGGCACTTCCTTTTCACTGCATTATCCCAGTATGGCCTTCCACAAGCATTTGTCAAATGGGTTAGACTATTATACATGTCTCCTACAGCCCAGGTTTGGTGCAATGGTTACTTATCAAACCCATTCCCATTACTTCATGGCACTAGACAGGGTTGTCCCCTTTCCCCGCTCCTTTTTTAACTTCTATTTGGATCCCTTTATTAGAAGATTACTCACAGCGCTGGGTTTACAAGGAATTCAAATAGGAACCTGGCAACATCTTCTGTCTGCTTATGCAGATGATCTGTTATTACATGCGATGAATCCGACCAAAAGTATCCCAGCTCTCCTACAAGAAATTGAGTCTTTTTCAAGAGTCTTCTACTATAAACTTAATTTGGTGAAATCTACTATTCTTCCTCTAAATCAGAAATTATTGCGAGCAGATGTAGAAAAATTTGGATTACATTGGGAAAGTAAAGGTCTAACCAACTTAGGTATTAAAATCCTTAAAACATATTCTTCTATCCTCAGAGAGAATCTCATTAAACTAGCCCAAATAATAAAATTGGATCTGGAAAGATGGAACACATTATCAGTCTCCCTATGGGGAAGGATCAACATAATTAAAATGAATGTTTTACCCAGAATGTTATACCCTCTTAATATGTTGGCCCCTCATCTTCCCAAATCATGGTTTTCAAATCTCAGAAATTTATTTAACAAATTTATCTGGAAGGGCAAAATGGTGAGACGGGCATATTACAAACTGACGGCACCGAAAATTTGTGGTGGGCTTGCTCTACCATTCTTATTTAATTAATATGGAGCAATCCACATCACAAAGCTAGTACATTGGATGTCCCAACTATATGAAGGAGACACTAGATCTTACTACCCCTCCTGGCTAGATATTGAAAAAACCTTGGTATTCCCCACACTATGTTCATTGCTGTCTTTACCATACTCATCCTCAAAACATATTCCCAAAGAGCTCTGGAAATCCCCAATAGGATGGTCGTTGAGAGCTCTGAGTCAATTGCAGCGCTACCTAAAAGTTAACTGGCATATAGATGGAGAACAACCACTTTTAAATAATCCCCATTTTAGGATCCAACAGAAGCCTATTCCAACACTGTTTTGGCCCTCTCTAAGAGACATGAGGCTCAAAGACCTTGCGCCTAATGGCAGTATACTTCCATATAATCAATTCTTACAAAGCTTTCCTGAATTAAAAGGGTATCCCTTCAAATACTGGCAGGTTACACAGGCCGTTGCCTCCTTTATAGCCATTATGGGAACACCTGCATCATCTAAAACGAACCTACCCTCCCTCCTTAGTGCAGCCAGCCGTCCACATCCTATATCTATGGTATACAAAGAACTGCAGACCCTTGACACCCAGCTACCTACTGGTATATGTCATTACTAGGTTAATGCGTTATCACTCCCACCTACATTTGATTTCTGGCAACAAAAATGGACCAACTTATACAGATTTGTTAAACAAGACCATCTGCATCTTGTATAGTTTAATATTATGAATAACTTAAATTATACTCCCCAGAAACTTAGCAAAATTGGTAAAGTATCATCCCCTCATTGCCCCCGGTGCCTTAATGGAAATGGGGACCGTCATCATATGTTATGGGCGTGCCCTAAAGTACAATTATTTTGGAGGGCTATAGAAAATTCCTTAGACCCTATGTTAGCCTTAGATTCATTATTTTCTCCAGAAGTTTGTTTACTTAACCACTACCCAATAGGAACACTGAAGTCTAAGAAATACTTTATGGCTCTCATTTCTGCAGTGGTTAAACTTATACTCATGAGACACTGGACTGATGATTCCTTACCTACAATATTAGAGTGGCACAGAGAAATCTTGCAGGCTTTGCAGTTAGAAAAGCATATTGCTAGTATGGATAATCGACTGCAAAGTTATTTAGATAGATGGGGCACTTTAGATGCGTTGCTAACAGCATGGAAGCCCTAAGTAAGTAACCCAGCGATTAAATGTCTTTTAAAAAAATTGTCTCTAGCTTTCAGGGAGGAAACTCAAGTACTAGATGTCTTTATGCGGGTTTTTTGCTAAAGATTTCACCGAGCCCTCTGCTTTGTTGTAGTATACTTTTATTCTAAGCTTGCATTCATATTAGATGATCTGGATTGCATAACATCACTATGTACCCAAATAAGTGTACTTGAATACTGATATCATGACCATGATTGTCCTTATATCTCTGTATACTACACTGTATTTTTATTTTCTGTTCTTGGTGTTCAATAACAAATTAAAACTGAATAAAGTTTATTGAATAAAAAAAAGAATTAACATTTAGTTTTTTTTCCAATTGTTTAACCAGGAGTGGCACACTAAGCTGACAGCTTGCTTACAGGTGCGACCTGGGAGCACAGGGAAGTTAAGTGACTTGCTCAGGGTCACACAGTATGCGAGTGGGGGCTGTGGTATTCAAATCCAGGTCTCCAGATTTGCAGCTCAAAGCCTTAAGCCACTGCGCTATACCGCCTCCCACTGTAACAGTGTGGTACCACAGCCTGCGCTCCAATGCATTTGTACTGAAGTGCAGGGTGCGGTGCCGAACCATTATAGTTAATGGGGCCGCCTGATAGTCCGCCATACTTTGGGGTAGCGGGCTTTGCTTTCTTAAATTAAACTACTTTGCAGGACATAAAAAAATGTGCTTTTTGGCAAAAAGCTTAACTGGAGGGTGATGTTTGCTGGGGCAGGAGCCCCTGCAAATTACAGATTTCCTTTAAAAAGAAAAGTCGATATGGGGCAGACTGTCTAATGCCCGAAAGAACAGAAAAAGGAGGAGAAGCCACACCATCACATAAGACGAAAGCTGAAGGATGAGAGTTCAAGATACAAACCTATTTAATACATGCCCTGAGAGTATCATAAGCCTTCAGAGAAGCAAACAAATAAGGCCAGGACACTCGATTGAATACCTTCTCTGTGTCCAGTGAGACCAGGGCTGCAGGGGTCCTGGCCTCCTCAGCCACAGAGCAAATAAAATATTTTACAGGTATGATCCAAGGAATGGCAGCCAGCCTTGAAACTAACCTGCTCGGGTCCAATTAGATGTGACTAGATCTGTTCCAGATGACTGGCAAGTATCTTAGCTAAAATGTTAAAATCCGAATTAATGAGACCTATTGGACGGTAATTCAAGGGCAGTAAGGGGTCTTTTCCTGAGTTGGGCAATACAATAATACAAGCTCATTTGAGGGAAAAGTCTGTTAAACCATGTTCAAAAAGAAAATTAAAAAGATCTACTATGGCTGGGGTGAAAAGCAAAGAAAAAATGTTATAGAAGTTGGCCAGGAAGCTGTCTGTTCCTGGCACTTTGTTAGGGGAAAGAGAAGAAATAGCCTCCACCACTTCTGAAGCCAGGATAGGTCCCTCTAAACTTGCCTTCTGATCTAATGAGAGCTGAGGTAATATTGTGAAAATAATCATCAGTCTGGGTAGTGTCTGAAATCACCTCAGAAGAGTGAGAATATAAAGTTTCTTAATAATTACAAAACTCCCTGACAGTTTCACGAGGCCTGGTCACCCATACTAGCAACCCATATCCCATAAACCGTCTTAGATTCAATTTGTTGACACAGTCAAAGAGCAAGAAGTTTACCAGCCCTCTCACCTTGTTCTAAGTATTTATGTTTGGTGCGTAGTATTGTTAATTCAGCATGTTCGTTCAATAGGGTACAGTATTCCACTCTCAAAGGGTTGAGAGAGACCCACATCGAATCTGGTGTTGAGGGCGACAGCTTAAATTTTATGTCCTGTATCTGGGACACAAATCTTGCTCTTTTTTACATTTTTCACAGGCCTTTTTAGAAGCAATTCAGATAACATTCACCCCAGATTGTGGCCTTAGGGCCCCCCATACTACATCCAATGGAATTTCTGGGGTCCTATTAGTATCAAAAAAGGCTCTAATAAACTGATGCAATAGGTCCGCCACTGTGGTGTCTTGCAATGATTTTATATTCAGTTGCCAGATATAAGCTCTGTCTGCGTCCCTGAGGATACCCAATACCAAACCTACTGGGGCATGATTACTATGATTGGGTAACTAGACAGTTGGACAAGGGCCAAGCAGTGGATGTCCTGTTTCTCAGCTTCAGTAAGGCATTTGACTCAGTGCCACACGGGAATCTGGGTAGTAAGCTGGCAGGTACAGGTGGAGGGGAGAAAATGGTGGGATGGTTAGTAAACTGGTTACAGGGAAGTCAATAGAGGGTGATGGTGGGAGGGAAGCTCTCATCTCCAAGGCAGTGACAAGCGGAGTACTGCAGGCAGGGGTGTCATTAACCTGGGACCAGAGGGGCCAGCACCCCAGGTGTCTTGCAAATGGCCCGGGTTAAATTGCTGAAGCAGAACTTTTTTTTTCTTCCAACCAGGACCGTGTCGGCCGACAGGACAGGACCAGATGTGATAAGCAGCTGTGATTAGCTGAGCCTGTCAGCCTGAGAATCACGGAGCGTGGGTGCTTGGTTGCTTACTGCTGTCCCAGCAACTGCCCTGGCCACTCCCTGCTCCCTTACCAGTGCTCTTGGCATTCCACTCTGTAAACTTTCTGAATATCGATAATGTAGTACTTATTAACATTACACTGATTCGCTAATCGCCACTGCTCGAATTGCTCTGCCAAAAATGTTTCTATGTTAGAAACATTTTTGGCAGAGGAGTTTGAGCAGTACAGCGATTAGCAAATAAGGGTAATGTTTGCAAGTACTACATATTCTAAGTTGCCACACCATGGTAATTTCATCTGCTCCCTCTTAGTTCAAGACCCGTCCCTAGTTTGTACAAGCATCCAAAACTTTTATTTGTGGAGAAGGGCCCCAACACTCCACTACATCCCAACACTGCCCCAAACTGATCGGCTCAGCAGTTGCTTTCATTCAGAGACAGTCTGGAAGGTGTTATTGATGTGTAGCTAAACACTGGCTGAGAATTGAGAATATTCAGAATGTAATCCTGTTCTTTTATGAAACTGATTCGCTTACAGCCAGGGTTGTGTTGTGTGTTAGACGGTAACAATTTTCAACCTCCCTGCCTGCCCAAGACAGTTCCTCTTCCCCACTCAGCCTCGTCATTTTGCATAGTGGCAACTTGTAAGCAGCAAAGCAGACAAGTAAACATGTTTTCACTTGCCTGTTTTGCTGCTTGCAAGTTGCCACTATGCAAAATTGTTTAAAACTATCCGTCCCTCCCGGACCCACCTCATTTGTCTTCTGTCAAGATCAGTGATCATCATGGATATCTTCAGGGATGGTCCAAGTTCCCAGCTCCCACTTGGCTAGCTTCTAGACTCCATCTCATGGCTCCACTCTGATCCTCCTCCTCTTAGTCCTGCCTGCACAGATGGATGGGACCACCTCTTCTGCCATGCCCCTGCCCTCCTCTCCATTTGCATCCACCGGTGCCGGACTGTCACTACTCGACTCTACCTCCCTGCAAGTGTGAGCTACACGTCAGATTGTCTGTAACCATACTACTACGCCACACTACGTGTTCGCAGCCCTGCTCTCTCTGTCTCAGCATGTGACGGACTCACTGCGACAGATGTACTGCGCATGTACAAAGCCACAGTCAGACAGAGCAGGGAGAGCGAGACAGAAGTATGGCTGTTCTTCTGCAACATTTTACTTTGAATTAAATAATTTAAACACTAAAAAGACCAATGCGATAGCATCACTGTGTTATCAGAAAATGCAATTTTAAGGGCTAGTGTGTCACACATACATTTTGGTATGTTGTGTAGGGGAATAATACTAGTCAGTAGTACTTTAAAGAAATATATTCAGGTGGCCACAAGGCTGGGGCCAGGCCAGCAGGCCACCGTCACGGACGACGAGACTCCACAGACTCCACAACCATCCTAGGGAAGCTACATACTACAAATAACCTACAAGTTGAAGTAGGCTATATTTAGTTCTTATAAAAATAAAATCTCTTTTAAGGCCTGCCTACAGTGCCTACTAGGCTCCTAATGTAGTGTGTTAGTGAGTGGTACCAGGCAATTGTTGTGTGTGTGTGCATTTAGGAAGGAAGGGCTAGTGGTAGGGTAGCAGATACTAGTACTGTGCTGCACATAATTAATGAGAGCTAGTGGTTGCTGCTAGGCAATACAAGTGACTGTTTTAAATTTCCCATGTTAAAAACTAGAAATATAGGTTTCCAGTGCCACACTGATAGAGTCTACAGCCCCAGACTGTTCCATACTGTACTAAAAGCAATTTTAAGGGCTGCTATACAGTATGTGATCTGTGTTACTAGTGGGTATTTGATCTGGGAAAAAAATTAAAAACAAAATACAGGCGGATGAAATTAAAAAGAAAAAATACAGGTGACCACAGAGTGCCCTTCCACACAGTCCAGAGTACCATTTCATCTTACACTGTACTAGAAAATGCCCTTTTATGGGGTACGCAGAGGTTTAGTTAATTTATTTTCAGTGGAAGTCTAAATCTTCCAGGAGTTCAAATCTGGAAGTCATTCCAATTATCTGGAAGTCAAAATACTTCCAAGACCCCAGTTTTGGAAGTCAGTGTTCTAGAATAGACACATTTATGGGTGTTAACATAATAAATTATTGGTAAATATAATTTTTTTCCAAAACATCCATTATTTCTGACTTCCACTTCTGCAATTTTGGAAGTCATCTAATTTTTGGTTTTACATCTGGAAGTCAATGACTTTCTCCCTTTTTATTTTGGAAGTTTTTGCCTTAATTTTGGAAGTCAAATACTCCCAAAATGGAGTTAACTGAAACCCTGGAGGTACTGTTGTACTTTTGGCCTAAAATTAAAACAGATAATATATATATATATATATATATATATATATATATATATATACATGTATATAGTACATAGGACAGGCAGCCACACACTCCAGAGTCCCAGACCATCCTATACTGTACTGTACTAGAAACATGAAACCCTTTTAAGGGCTACCGTGATACTACTACTAGTGAGCATCTTGGCATAAATTTGAATAAAAAAAGTCTACAGCCAGGTGACAACACAGTCCTAGTCCATCTTATGCTGCACTAGAAGAAGCCCTTATAAGGGCTACTGTGGTATTAGTGGGCATTTTTGCTGAACTTTGAAAACAAATAAAAAATATAAGCAGCCACACCCTGCCACTGCTTGCCTGTGCTATGACTAGAGGGCCTGACATTTTGTTCTGCTGACAGTAATTCTTACTTGGAAAAAAAAAGGAATAGATTAAAGTCTGGTAATCAAAAGGACACGTCAACAGATTCTACATCACAACATAAAAACAATACAACACAGACTTTATTATGGATATAAGAACATTTTTCAGAAACTAATAATCCGCAGTCACTGTCTCAATCAGAAGATCAAGGAGATTCAATTACGGTAACAGATATAGCAGCAAACCAGTCACTTTCCTCTGTGGCATCTCTTCAAGATTTACGAAGCAGCCACAGCCGAGGCAATACTAACCAGCAATATATTGAAGGAGCATAGGTGGGGCAATTGATGGAAACTGTTACTCCTTTACCAGCTGTGGAATCATCTGATGCAACAAAGAATAAATCTCCAAACGACCTTGGCAATAGTGATTTTGATCCTGTACAGCCAAAGAATTATAACTTCCCAGAGACTTGTTTTGGCAAAAACATGAATGCAAGCAAATGGTAATTTCAAGCAGATTGGTTTAAAACATTCTGTTGGTTAGAATGCTCAGTTCAAGTTAATGCAATGTATTGGTTCCCTTGTACAGTATTTAGCACTAGAAATGCTAAGTCATTTGGAGATGCTCTACTTGGCAAAGGATTCACGAATTGGTAAAGAGCTACTGAATCATTTAGGGAACATGACTCTTCAGCTGCTCATTTGAGTAGCATGACCCACTGGGCAGAATTTGAACGTACAAAGAAAACTGGCACTATAGAACAAGTCATTAACAGGGAAACTGACAAAGACATCCGTGATTGGAGAGAGTACATGAAACGACTTGTGGAAATGACTAGATACTTAGGTTTAGTTTAGTTTATTGTTCTAGGAATTACTACCTTTGAGCCAGAGGCTCTTTTACAAAGGTTCCACATCAATTAGGTACAGTACAAAAAAGGTTACATAGATAACACTACAATTTGTGCTGTGTCAAGAGCGAGAAAACATATACAAATACATATCAAATCATTTGTGCAAAAGGACATGAGATATCAATAATCACATTATTATTACAAGAAAGAGGTCATGCCAGAATTAGGAGAAACAAATAGGGAAAAAGTCCAGAACAGAGAGGGTAAGTGAAAGGTGTGGGGAGCAGACAATAGCAGGAGAAACGGTTTCCCAAACATGTCTTTGTCAAATAACGGAACAGGGTGGGTAGTGAGAAAATAGGAGGTTTAACCAGGGCAGTCACAGGAGCTGGAGGTGGCAAGGTGAGAGAACAGCCGTGATTTGAAAATACCTAGAGAGGTGGAGGCAGTAATATGAGTGCTGAGGGCATTTAGCCAGCTGGGGGCACGATAGGCAAATGATCTTTGTCCCTGAGAAGTCCGGCATCAGGGGACTTAGAGAGGCTGGTGTTCTGATCTTCTGGTAAAATGGGTGCTAGCGCTCAGGCATGACAGGTCTTGGATACAAGGTGGAGTGAGGCCCAGAGTGGATTTTTTTGGCATCAGGCAGGTAAGGTACTTTATCTGGTTTGAGAGTTGCAACCAACCTGAGTCAGCATAGAGTTCACATGTGTGGGTATGTCGATGTGCACCAGTGAGCAGCCGACAGGTCTTATTTAGGGATGTTGTAATGCGACTAAGTGCTGTAGTAGTGGCAGATCCATATAAAACTAAGCCATAGTCAACGACTGAGATGATAGAGGATTGGATGGCAATCCTCAGTGCAGAATGGGTAAGGAGCTGTCGGTTCCGATACAGAATCCCAATTTGCTGATTAATAGTTTTTGCTGTACTATCAATGTGAGTTGCAAAGGTTAGGCCTTGATCAAAGTTGATTCCAAGATATTTGAAAATTGGCACTTGTTCAAGGGTATATCCTAGGTATGTATTAATGGTGAGTGGGACTTGCCGTCTCTTGTTTTGCGGGTTAGAGAAGAGCATGGATTTAGTTTTTTTGTGGTTTAGAACCAGCTTATGTTCAAGGAACCACATCTCAACTTTGGAAAAAGCATGCTGAAGGTTGAGGCGTAAGAGGTTTGGATCTTTATGAGTGGCAAGAATCACGGCATCATCGTCATAGAGGATTATTTGTTCAGGGCAGGATTTGGGGAAGGAGTTTAGGAAAAGGCTGAAAAGGAGGGGGCCCAGGATGGATCCCTGGGGAACTCCTGAGTGAACCGGTTTTGAGTCTGAGAGAACTCCAGCTACTTTTACAGATTGAGAGCGCTGAGCAAGGTAATTTTTTACCCAGTTACCAGGACCCTGCAAGAACCCTAGGGATAGTAGTTGTTTGATGAGTAGGCCATGGTGTACTGTATCAAATGCCTTGGTCAAGTCAATATAGACTGCTCCAGTTAGGTTTCCTTTGTCCATGGCATTGTGGATTGCTCCTGAGAATTCAAGTAGGGCAGTCGATGTGCTGTGCCCTTTCCTAAATCCATGCTGCTGAGTGCATAGGATGTTGTGCTTTTCTAGGTAGTCTAAAAGTTGGTCCGCCACCATGAGTTCAAGGGCCTTAGAGAGAGGTGGTAGTATTGATATCGGGCGATAGTTACCAGGCAGTTACTTATCACCACTTTTGTGCACTGGAGTGACAACTTCAGCCTTCCATTTCCTAGGGAATTGGCTGTAGCAGAGGGAGAGATTGAAAATTTTTGTGAGGGGGAGCAGTACTTCCTCCAGAGTGAGGGACAGAAGTTTAAGGTCAATAGTGTTGTTGCTTGCTCGGGACTTAGAAATGGCCTTCTTTACATATTTATAGACTTCATGTGCCTTTACTAGTTTGAAATGGAAGGGTGGTTTGGTTGGAGAGGCAGTAGTAGAAGTAGAAATTAGAGGGTCAGCATCAGTGAAGAAATCAGATGAGAGGACACCACTAAGGTCCGTGAAGGTATCATTTAGGGTGTTTGCAATGATCTCTGGGTCTAATGTAGTGGTTCCATCCACATTCATTATTGTTGGAGAGGATTTGGACTGCTGACCCATGATATTTCTTATGTTGTCCCAGAAGGATTTCCCTTCACCCCAGGAGTTGGAGAGGGCATTCTTGAAGTAGGAGCTCTTCATCAAGTGGATCTGTTTAGTACAGTGGTTGTGAGCCTGTCTAAGACAGGCCTTGAGATGAATAAGGTTGCCATAAGGTAGGGCTCTGCTATAGATGGTTTTTGGAGGCGGCTTATGAAACTTATTTGTCCAGGTACATATTATTGGAGAGTGATCACTGAGCGAGTCAGGGAGAACACTTACATTGGTTATACGGGTAGGGTGGCTGGTAAGGATCCAGTCAATGAGGGTGCTGGTCCCTGATTTGTAGTTTTTCCTGGTAGGGGAGTTTACCACTTGTGTTATATTTGCTGCTAGGATAGCATCTTTGTTTGACCCTGCATCAGGAGCAAGCCAATTTATATTAAAGTCCCCAAGAAGAAGGAGTTCGATGTCAGAAGGTTGTGTACTTATGAACTCGAGGACAGCCTGTAGGCCAGAATAAGGATCTTTTGGTGGGATATAGACAGCAGCAATCATGAGGACTTTGTTTTGGGCACCAAGTAGTATCTTGATAGGGAGGAGTTGCACTGAGGTTTCTGTGGTGGGGTATGAACCAGGGAGACAGGTGAGGTAGTCCTATATGTAGATTGCACACCCACCACCCCTTTTCGAGGTCCTATCCAGCCTGAATATCTTGTAGCCTTGTATAGAGATGGCATGATCCAGAGTATTAGGTGTCAGCCAAGTTTCGACGATGGCAAGGATATCCGGGTTGTGTTGGCTGGCAAAGATTTGAAGGGAGGCCAGTTTTGGGAGGAGACTGCAGATGTTTAAGGTAGCAATTTTGAGCCCCTCCATTTTGGCAGGCTTTGTTGTACTGTAGGAGACAGGGCCAGGATTTGAGTGGACACTTCTTGATATCAAGAGGAGGAGGAGTTGGAGTTTAAGAGACAGTTGCCATACTTCGCAGTCAATAGAATTATACTTCTGAGGCTTATGCGGCTTGGACCAGTGCCGGCGTCTAGGGTCCCAGAGCAAGGAGGTTGTTAGTAACAGAGGACGATATGCCCATTTATCCTTGTTGTAGCTTGTCAGTTGCACCCAGTCGCTTGCAGATAGGTACCTGGTGGTTAAGTCAAAAGCCAAAAGAATGATCAACAGCTGAGGTCCAGAGTCACTGAAATGTTAAAATATCTGAAGGTGATTAACTGTGCCTGCACATATGCAGGATGTGAAATCCCTTTGTCTGTATGCTTCTTTGTCATTCAATCAGGTTGCTGAAAAGCCCACATACAGATCATGGAGCAGGTCAGACGAAAATGTGGATTCCAGCAGGACCCAGAGTCACCGAGTTTGTCAGATGTAGTTGCTTCACTTATGTTTTGCTTGGGATAGCTTCCAAAAAGTTGATTTTAAAATGAAAATAAAGATACCTGATGATGATTTTTTGCAGAAATCCAGTCCAGGAGACTTTCACGGATGTAGTGAGCAAGAATGGTATAGTTACCACAAGCAGAAAAACACGTAAATCCACAAAAACTAAGCTACAGACACAGACAAACACAAGCAGCCACCACACAGACCCAGGGGGCGTGGGAGAGGTAAAGAGGGACTGGCATTTCGGGGACATGATGAGAGCCCAGACAGCATGAATAAGGAAACTTTCTTGAACTCCTAGATCTCAAAACAATCTGACCCCTTTTTTGCAAAATATAGCCCACCAGATAATGCAAGTTATACTTCACCAAATTCACTGAACAAACTAATTAGCAGCTGTTCTAAAGAAACACTTGCATGCATTATTCAGGAGATAATCTCAGCAGAAATGTTTTCAATCATGGCTGATGAAGTCAGCGATAGTAAAAAATGTGAACAGCTAGCAGTCTGTGTGCGCTATATAAACAGCGAGGGATAGATAATGGAAAGGTTTATTGGGTTTACTAAACTGGAAAAGTTTGATGCTGTCAGTATCACTGCTGCTTTAGAAGACTGTTTGAAAAAACATGCAATTGAAAAACTGTTGAGTGTTGAACAGGCTTACGATGGGGCTTCTGTGATGAGCAGTCATATAAGTGGAGTTCAAGAAGAGTTTTGAATGTTTCAGGATAAGGCAATTAATGCACATTGTTATGCCCATGAACTAAATCTTATGCTTTGTAATACATGCAAAGAATTGCCGGAGGCATGTAACTTTTTCCAGACTCTTGAATATCTGTATGCTTTTTTCAGTGTTTCGGTGAAACAGTACCAGCAGTTTATCAATGCACAGGGGGACCTTGGCTTAACACCATCTGAACTTGTGCAGCTCTCAGATGCTAGATGGTCTTGCTGACTGCGATCAATCAGTGCTGTGCTGAAAACATTTGATTCACTTTTAAATTGTTTGTCTATGGGGTCTGATGCAATCGCTCATGCATTACGAAAGAAGCTTGCAAACTGGACAACAGTTTCCTGTCTCTTTGTTTTTCAGACACTACTGAGCACAACCAAGGGGTTATTTAATCTCCTTCAGAAAGAATCCATTGATTTGTCAACTGCTGTAACAGCTGTTGAGGCTGTCACCACAACTCTGTCAGACATGTGAAATGAGGCATCAGCCAATGACGTATATAATAAAGCCCGTCAATTTTGTGAGAGACTAGAGATACCAATTTTGCAGGTTTCAGAACATCAAAAGCGCAAAAGAAATCCCAGGTTTGATGATTTCTTTGTTGAAACAGCCTCTGGACCACATGACCTGACCCATAATAATTGACTCTGTGCCCCACAAAAGGTTGACCAGGAAGTTGGTGGATCGTGCAGTTGGGAAGAAGATGGCCAGATGGGTGGAAAACTGGCTGAGGGACAGAACCCAAAGGGTGGTGGTAGGGAGAGAGTTATCTGGCACTAGAGATATAACCAGTGGGGTCCCACAGGGCTCCGTGCTGGGGCCAGTGTTGTTCAATGTCTTCATCAATGACATTGGGGATGGCATTAAAGGCAAAATGTGCCTATTCGCAGATGACACCAAGCTCTGTGGGAGAGTGGATACAGCTGAAGGGATACGGGACCTACATGAAGATCTGGAAAAGCTGGGGAGGTGGTCCAGGATCTGGCAGCTTGGCTTTAATGCCAGGAAATGCAAAGTTATGCATATTGGAGCCAAGAATCCCAGGACAAAGTATTACCTGGGTGGAGTCAGAGTAGCTGCATCAGAGGAGGAGGAGAAGGACCTGGGAGTGATGATCACTAGTGACCTGAAGCACTCCACACAGTGCAAGAAAGCAGCAGCAAAGGCAAACAATACTGAGATGCATAACTAGGGGGATCAGTAGTAGGAGAGGGGAGGTTATACTGCCCTTGTACAGGTCACTGGTAAGGTCGCATCTAGAGTATGGAATTCAGTACGGGTGCCCACACCTCAAAAGGACATTAACCTGCTGGAGAATGTACAGAGGAGGGCTACAAAGATGATAGCCGGTCAGCAGGGCAAGGCATACGAGGAGAGGTTCAGGGCACTGAACATGTACTCCCTGGAAGACAGGAGAAGTACTTGAAAGGGATAAATAATGTTGATAAGGAAAGTCTCTTTAAGCTGAGTGGCAACCATATCATGAGGGGGCACAGTCTTAAGCTGAAGGGTGGGAGGTTTAGGAGGGATGTCAGGAAGCACTTCTTCGCAGAAAGGGTGGTGGATGCTTGGAATGCACTGCTGGAAGAGGTCATCTCGTTAAAGACAGTGAGCAGCTTTAAGAGAGGCTGGGATAGGCATAGGGGAAGATAAGAATCATGGGTAGGGAGGATGGTGGGAGTGGGGAGGGAGGGCAGGGACATTAGCTCAATCTGTGGACCCTGCAATACGAGCAGACTTGATAGACCAAATTGCCTTCTTCTGCTGGCTTGTTTTTATGTTTGTATAATGAAGAAAATTTTAGATACAATCTATGGTGCCCTTGCTTGGACAGAATGATTGCAGAGCTTGATAGAAGATTTTCTACTGTAAACAAAGAAATATTAACTGCATTCAACCTTGCTCACCTTCTGCATCAAATTTTCTAAACTCTGTGTCTCTAAAACATGTAGCTGATCATTACAGAACTGACATTTCGCATGAAGAAGTTTTTGTTGCTAAGGATTTTATGAAGCATTTTCAAAATGAGGCGAAATATATGACAGCATTTTATAACAAACTAGATATTCTAATGTTTCCTTCCCTGAAAAATTTAGTCAAAGTTGCAGTGACTATCCCTGTCACATGTTGTTCGTGTGAACGTGGATTTAGTGTTCTGAGATGTCTTCACACTTGGCTTCATTCAACAATGAACCAGGAGCAACTTAATACTTTAGCAGTTATGACAATTGAGCAAGAGACATTAATGTCTATCTCTGCTGATACCATTATAGACAGTTTTGTGACAATGTCAAAGAGATGACACCAACTGACCCAGTAACAGTACTGCCATCCAATGATCCACTACTGAACAAAATTAATACTCTCTCTCCATCATGTCAATGTGTATCTGTAACAGTCATAAATATAGCAGGATAAATCACATCTGCAGCTCTCATAAAATATTATGTACCAATAATAAGAAGATGCAATATATCACAGTCTCATTCACGAATCACAATGAAACCTGTTGTACTGAAATCTCCTGATGTGGAACCTTGAATCACAATGAAACCTGTTGTACTGAAATGTCCTGATGTGGAACCTTGAATCACAAAGAAACATGTTGTACTGAAATGTCCTGATGAGGAACCTTGTAAAGAGCTCTGAGCTCAAATGGTTTTCCGACTACTGAAATAAATAAATGACATGTTCTACTTCTGGCCTGCAATCTCACTCCAGACCAGTGGTGCCCCTGTAAATCTTTCTTCTAGTGTCAGTGGTTCAGCAGGTAGAACACTTGCCTCTGAGGCCGGGAGATCAGAAGGGTGTGGGTTCTAGCCCCACATCAGGCACTTGGGTTAATATCCCAATACTGACACACTGCAGTGCTGCACTCCTGAGGTGCCGTCTTTCAGATGAGACATCAAACCGAGGTCCCATCTGCCTGTTCCGCTGGTAGTTCAGGTGGATGTTAAAGATACCATGGCACTTCTCGAAAAGAACAAAGGAATTTCCCTGGTGCCCTGGCCAAATTTCCCCATCCACTAAAAATGCCACCAACAGCTTAATCTGGTTCAAGGTCAGTTACATAGAAACATAGAAGTTGACAGCAGGTAAGGACTACAAGGACAATCCAGTCTGCCCATTTCTTTTTTCTACCTTAAGAATGTGCCATCGGCCTTTGCTCTGTCAATGGCCTATCTATTCATACTCATCTGTATTGCTCCCGTATGCCTGTCCCATGCCTGTTTGAAGCCCTGCACTGTATTCATGTCCACCACTTCCTGAGGTAGGCCATTCCATGCATCCACCACCCTTTCTTTGAAAAAGAACTTCCTCACATTACCCCTTAATCGGCCTCCCTTTAATCTCATGCTGTGTCCTCTTGTCCTGCTATTTTTCTTCTATTCAAACATGTTAGACTCTTTCACCTTGTTAATGTCCTTAAGGTGTTTGACTGTTTCGATCATATCACCTCTCTCCCTCCTTTGCTCTAGGGTATACATATAGAGCTCATGTTTTCTGATGCAGTCCCTGCACCATTTTGGTTGCCCTTCTCTGCACTGCCTCCATTTGTTTAATGTCCTTGTGAAGGTGTGGCCTCCAGAACTGCATGCAGTACTCCAGATGGGGCCTAACCAGTGTCTTGTAAATAGGGATTATTACCTCCCTCTTATGACTTGTGATACCCCTACTAATACACCCCAACATCCCCCTAGCCTTACCTATTGCTTTAGTGGTCTGTTTGTATGATTTCAGGTCATCTATGATGATGATGCCCAAGTCTCTTTCTTCCCTTGTGACTGCCAGCAACTCCACTCCCAGCCAATAGGTGGCTTCAGGGTTTCTCTTCCCTATGTGCATGATCTTGCACTTCTTTGCATTAAACCCCAGTTGCCACTCTTCCTACCATTTTGCCAGTTTATCCAGATTTCTTCTCATTCTGCCCACCCCATCTGGATCATCTACTCTGTTGCAGATCTTGGTGTCATTTGCAAACAGACAAACCTTAACCTCCAGTCCATCAGCAATGCCACTGATGAAGATTTTGAAGAGGACTGGCCCCAGGACTGATCCCTGAGGTACCCCACTTGTGACTTGCATCTCTTCTGACTGTATACCATTTACCACCACTCTGTTTTCTGCCTGTCAACCAGTTTGCCACCCAGTTGACCACCTTCTGACCCACCCCGAGCCTACCCAGCTTATTAATCAATTTTCTACGTGGAACAGTATCGAAAGCTTTGTTTAAGTCAATGTAGGGGACATCAACTGCTCCCCCTTGGTCCACCACTCTGGTTACCCAGTCAAAGAAATCTATGAGATTAGTATGGCAGGACCTTCCTGTTGTAAACCCATCCTGTCTTGGATCCTATGCTTTTATAGATTCCAGGTGTTGCACTATTCTTTCCTTAAGGAGTGCCTCTATAATCTTGCCCACTACTGAGGTAAGACTGACTGGTCTGTAGTTCCCTGCCTCCTCCCTGCTACCGCTCTTGTGGAGCGGGATCACATGAGCCCTTCTCCAGTCTTCTGGGACCTCTTCTGTGCTCAGATATTCACTAAACAGCTCTGATAATGGCTCTGCTAGTTCCACCCTTAGCTCCTTTAGTACCCTGGAATGTATGCCATCAGATCCCATTGCCTTGTCCACCCTGAGCTTATCGAGCTCTTGTAGAAGCCTTTCTTCTGTCAAAGGACTAGTGCACACCTCCTTCCACCCTGTGTCCATGGTGCAGAGCTGTGGGCCCTGCCCTACCTTCTCTTCATTAAATACTGAGAAGAGGTATCTATTTAGGATAAAGAACCTCTGTGCGCAAACACTGAGGCAAGGGTTACCCCAAAGGGCATTTGGCTGGGAAGCCAAGTTTCAAGAAAATACAAAGTCACACATGCCCCCACAATGCAAAGCATCATGGGCTGCATATGCAAATCACCACAGAATGTTATGTTGGTCCAACTTTAAGCAGAATTGAATGGTGCGAAGGCCTCTCACACAGTTGCAAAGGGTGTTAACAGAAGACATGAACACGTGTTTCGTCCTACCAGGACTCGTCAGTATGCCCGTCTGTTTGACACCCCAGTGGAATGGACCAGCTACCTTTAAGGCAGTGTGCCTTGGATATATTGTGGTGAACCCATTAAAATAAAAAACTATTTAAAAGACAAAAGAACCTCTGTGTAAAACACTGAGGCAAGGAGTTACCCAAAGGGCATTTGGCTGGGAAGCCAAGTTTCAGAAAATACCTTAAAATAAAACTATTTAAAAGACAAAGAACCTCTATGCAAACACTGAGGCAAGGGTTACCCCTAGGGCATTTATTGGGAAGCTGTTTCAAGAAAATACCCTGTGTTTGCTACACAGAGGTTCTTTTGTCTTTTTAAATAGTTTTTATTTTAATGGGTTCACCACAATATATGCAAGGCACACTGCCTATGGGTAGCTGGTCCATTCCACTGGGGTGTCAAACAGACGAGGCATACTGATGAGTCCTGGTAGGACTAAACATGTGTCTATGTCTTCTGTTAACACCCTTGCAAACTGTGGTGAGAGGCCTTTGCACCATTCAATTCTGTTGAAGTTGGACCAGTATAACATTCTGTGGTGATTTGCATATGCAGCCCATGATGCTTTGCATTGTGGGGGCAGTGTGACTTTGTATTTTCTTGAAACTTGGCTTTCCCAGCCAAATGCCCTTTGGTAACCTTGCCTCAGTGTTTTTACACAGAGGTTCTTTGTCTTTTAAATAGTTTTTTATTTTAATGGGTTCACCACAATATATCCAAGGCACACTGCCTTAGGGGTAGCTGGTCCATTCCACTGGGGTGTCAAACAGACGAGGCATACTGATGAGTCCTGGTAGACTAAACAGGTGTCTATGTCTTCTGTTAACACCCTTTGCAAACTGTGTGAGAGGCCTTTCGGCACCATTCAGTTCTGCTTAAAGTTGGACCAGCATAACATTCTGTGGTGATTTGCATATGCAGCCCATGATGCTTTGCATTGTGGGGGCATGTGTGACTTTGTATTTAGGATAGATGCTTTTACATGGTCCTCCTCCTCACAATCCCCCTTATTCTCTTTGATCCTAACAATATCCGCTCTGGACTTTCTTCTTTCACTAATGTATCTATAGAAAGTTTTGTTACCTTCTTTTACTGTTCGTGCTAGTGTTTCCTCAGTTTGGGCCTTTGCTTGCCTTACTGCCTTCTCTGTTTCTCTTAGGGAAGTTTGGTATGCCTCCCTACCTTCATCCTGCTGCATTCCCTTATATTTCCTTCAGACCAGCCATTTGGCTCTGACCTTTTCTGCTGCTGTTTTTGAGAACCAAAGTGGTTTCCTTCTTCTTTTGCATTTCCTTTTCTCTCTAACACAATGGGATGTTGCTTCAAGTATTGCATGCTTAATGCTTGCCCACTTTGCATGTGCCCCCTCACCTGTATTTCTTTTTGCCAGGGCTAGCTTAACTCTGTTGGCCATCTTGTCAAAGTCAGCTCCACTGAAGCCCTATATTTTTGCCTTGGAATGGGATGATTTAGTTCTAGTGGCCAAACTGAACCATACCATGTGATGGTCACTGGCCCCAAGGTGACCTTCTACCTGGAGATCTGTGATCCTTTTCCTGTTAGTCAGTACTAGATCTAGGATAGCCCTGTCTCTTGTGGGTTGTTGTACCAGTTGTTGGAGGCCCTCCCCTTCAGGGAATCCACTATGTGTCTAATTCTGGTGGATGTTCCTGCTGGTATTGTCTAATCTGTATCTGGCATGTTGAAGTCTCCCATTATCAGAACCTCCCCTTTAGCTGTCATGTTTTGTATATCTTCTAACAGTAATGTGTCTATGTCCTCCCCCGGGTCTGGAGGCCTGTAGACAACCCCAGTTTGTATGGCTGTACCATTTCCTGGTTCCAGGGTGACCCACAATTCTTCCGGCTCCTTATGTATTCAGAATTTCTGTAGCTTTGATATTTTCATTGACATAAATAGCCACTCCACTCCCCCTTTTTGCACCTCTGTCTCTTCTGAACAGTACATAGCCAGGTACTGAAGTCTCCCAAGTGTGGTTTCTGGTAAACCATGTCTCACTAATGGCTACTATGTTCAGTTTAGCTTCCGTCATTATTGCCTGCAGGTCTGGGATCTTGTTTCCCAGACTGCGAGCATTTGTGTACATGATTTTCCATTGGCCAGATTTCAGTGTGTTAGTTGTTGGGTGATGTCTGCATTTCTGTGTGTCATATGGGGGAGCCAGACCGTTTTCCTTATCTGGTGATGCAAATGAACTACAAACATGCTGAACTCCTGTTTGACCACTAGCTGAGGGGGGAGGGGAGTTCTTCCCATTCGACGTATCGGGTGCTGCACCCCTCTCCTCATTTGCTAGTTTAAATATTCTGCAAAGACGTCAGACTTCTGCCCCAATGCACTGACTCCCTCCTTAGTCAGATGCAGTCCATCAAATTTAATGAACTTTCGCTCCCAAAACTGTTGCCAGTTCCCTACAAATATATGTCCTTTTTCCTGGCACCAGCCCTTGAGTCACATGTTTAGCTCCCCTATCTCCCCTTCTCTGACCTTTTGTCCAGCTGCCCCCCTCTCCAAGACTGGCAGAATCTCAGAGAAGGAGATGCCGGACAAAATGGATGATAGTTTGTCACCCAGCCTGCTCAGGTGTTCCTTGGTCTCCACAACTGACCGGCTGGCGAGATAGTTAGTCCCTATGTGTACCAGGACATCAATGTTTTCTCCTGCTTCCTGTACAATTTTAGCAATTTGGTAAGTGTCTCTCCATGCTGATGTACCTGGGAGACATCTGATCATTACCCCAAGCTGGAAATAGGTATCAACTCCTTGAATCTTGGAGTCTCCTATGATTAGAAGTTTTTTGGATTTCCTTTTTGCTTTGGTTCCTGTTTTGGGTGAGTTTTGTTGTGCTAGAGCCTGTGCTGCAGTGTCCTGCTCTTCAGTGTCCTCTGCCCCTTTGTTCGATTTCAGAGATAGAGGCAGATACCTGTTTGTAGTTTTTATATGGTTTGTGGAGGTGTAGCTTTTACATGGTTTGTGGAGGTGATATGTTGGAGAGCACCGAGTGATGGGGCACCCGATGTGCCCCTCCTAACCACCTGCCGACCTCCCGGACCAACTACTCTCTCTGCAATCGAGGTGCTTCTGTTGGATGTTGGAGAAATGGCTGGTGGTTCTTGTAATATATTTCCTCCTGAATATGCAATTTGAGGTGTGCAGTCTCTGCCCATGCTGCCTGGAGCTGAGCCCTTAGATCTCCAATGGCCCAGCATATATGACAGTGTCCTAAATCCTGAAAAACTGCCCTTTTGAAAAATGTCCTGCATTACCTGCAGTTAATAATATCCATTCCAGATAAGTTGCTGGGTTCATAACCTGGTCAGAGTAATTAGAAGGAGGAAAATTAAAGTAAAAGTTTGATTTTGTGTTTTGTTTGTTTGTTTTTGTATAACTTGTTATAACAAGTTAAATTACTTGTGCCCCTGTAAATGAGGTCACTGTGTGGATACCCCTCTGATCCGCCCCTTCCTGATTTGCAACAGGAAATGTCACAACCCTATAAAAGGAGTATAGTGTGGGGTGGTTGGGGATGGGGGTGGGTGACTGGGCCCTTCTCTTGCCGAAAAAGAAGAACCACAGATGAAAGAAAGAAGGAGTTAAAAGCAGAAACAATCAGCCAGCAACAAATGCAGTAGCCCTAAAAGCTTATCCTAATGACAGATAAAACTAAAACCTGTAAAGCACCACCTGTAATAATTTCACAGAAGATACACCCTGTAAGAAACACTTTGCTACAGAGAAAAATAAAGCAGTAATAGAAGATATACCTTGCAAAAAACAATCTTAATCAGAAGATTACAACAGTAATCTGTAAGCATACACCTGTAGGCACACCCTGTAATAATGCAGCAGAAGGTATACCCAGCAACAACAATTTCAATCAGAGAAAAATAAAGCAATAAAATGTTAGCAACAAACAGTAACAATCCCTGTGAGTCCAAAATAAAAATAACAACACACAGTAAATCTGCCTAGCCAAAATAAGCCTTAATCCTTTTCCTTGCTCTGGTAAGGTTCTTTTCTCTGTCCTTTCAAGTAACCTAAAAGAAAAGAGCTCAGGTGAAGCTAGGTGCCTTTGCCAGCAAGCCTAGTCTTCCAGTTGGCATTCATCTGTATCCCCTTCCCCGGGCTGAGCCTGAATATAGGCATAATGGGCTGGATATTCAAAAGGGTTGCACAATGTAGCATTTAGGAGGCAGTATAGCGCAGTGGTCTAAGGCTCTGAGCTGCAAATTTGGTGACATCCAGCAGACCTCACCTGCGTTTGAATCCCACAGCTTCCACTTGCATACTGTGTGACCCTGAGCAAGTCACTTAACCTCCTTGTGCTCCCAGGTTGCTCCTGTAAAAAAACTTTCAGCTTAGTGTGCTATACCTGGTTAAACAACTAAAAAAAAAAAAATGTGCAATAGGGTTGCGCCAGTGCAAGTCAGAAAATGTGCCATTCTGCGATATTCAGCAGGAGGCAGTTGCACCACTGAAAACATGCTGAGCAACAGCGCAATGATAATGGAGGCATGTGCAACCGAAGGGGGTGGAACCATGCATAAAGTGCGCAGTGTGATGTTCAAAGACTTGCACAATGCGCAACAGTGGAGCAGGCGGAAGTTGCGCCATAGCAGAAATGAGCCAAAATAAAAAGGAGCAAGGAAGAGGTGCAAGAATGCTACAGGGAAGCCACATGAGGCAGGGAGAGGGAGAGAGACAGAGCAAGAGGGAGAAAGAGGGCAGGCCAGGAAAACAAGATGATGGAATAGGGGCAAGGGAACGTGTGTGGGGCCACAGAGAGCAGAGGCCAGTAGGTGTACCCAGTGCAGTGGAGGTAGCAGTCAGGACAGCGGGGGGAACAAAGCAACAACAGCTGAGGGGGAACACAAGCCAGGGACATGGACAGTGCCACCTTCCACATGGAAGCTGTAATGAGGGGGGTGAGAAGGCATGCTGCAGGGGGACGTGGCCATGGAAGGGCCCGTGGTGGTACGCCCCCAACAGGCAGTACCAAACCCGCACCAGCTTTGAGCTGTACTCAGATGTCGAGATTGTGGGCTGGTACCGCCTGAACAGGGCAATACTGAGGTGGCTCTGTGAGCTGTGCAGTGATGTGATGCAGGCATCCACACGGCTGAGTCATGCTCTGTCAGTAGAGACAAAGGTAACAGCCTGCATGTGCTTGCTCACCACGGATACCTTCCAGAGACCAACAGGGGACACCACAGGCATAACACAGTCGGCCACGTCACGCATCCTCACCCAATTCCTCAGTACACTGCTGCCACATGCTGCAGAGTACATCCATTTCCCCAGCACCGCAGTGGAGCGCACAGCAAACATACAGGAGTTCTACAGGGTAGCACGTATGCCTGGCGTGCTAGGGGCGAAAGACTGCACCCATGTGGCCATTCGCATGCCACCTGGCCCCGATGGGGCCACCTACATGAATTAGAAGGGATATGCCAGTGTCAACTGCCAGGTGGTGTGTGTTGCCAGTGGGCGTGTCATCAATGTCTGTGCCACGCACCCTGGGGGAGCACATGATTCCTTCATATGGTACCAGTCGGCACTGTGCCATCGATTTGAGAGTGGGGACATCCCCACAGGACATCTAGTGGGTGAGTATGCATGTAGAACTGGCAAATCGTGAGCAAGGGGGGGTAAACCACAGGTGCCATGGGT
Organism: Neoceratodus forsteri; assembly: GCA_016271365.2. Lineage (NCBI taxonomy): Eukaryota > Metazoa > Chordata > Ceratodontiformes > Ceratodontidae > Neoceratodus > Neoceratodus forsteri. Next base: position 1,442,983,515 of record CM028132.1, read on the forward strand.
GTGGCACACAGAGTTAGGGGCAGTCTGAGCCTGAACAAGACACTAACCTCCACTATCTCCACACAGGTGACAGTGGATACCCACTCCGTCCCTGGCTGCTCACACCCTACCGGTGGCCCACGACCCCATCGCAGCAATGCTTCAATAAGGCACATGCCACACCACACAACATCATTGAGTGGGTGTTTGGGATGCTGAAGTCGCGTTTCCGTTGCCTGGACACCTCTGGCGGTGCCCTACAGTATAGCCCCTCAAAGGCCTGTGGGATATTCCTGGCCTGTTGTATCCTGCACAACACGGCCAAAGACTGTGGGATAGCCATACAGGTCAAAGAGGGGGACAGCGATGGGGACAACGGTGACGCCGGTGACGATGGGGAGGGGCAGCCCCCCCTTGGACAACGGGACCCCCGACTGATCCAGCTGGCCCAGCTGCACCGAGACACCATCACAGAGGAGCACTTCAGCCATCACAGGTAAGTCATGGGGCCATGTGCAACCACCAGTGGCTTGGGCACAACCTACATACACACATGGAAACACACCAGGGGTGCATGATGGCAAGGGAAGTGGCAGGGCACAGAAGCACACACATACAACCAGGGAGGGGTGAACAGTAACACATCACATGGACAGACACACACACACACACACACAATAGGCACACAATGCACATGGGTCAGGTGCAAAACAGAGCCAGAACACAGACACTAGCAACACACATGTCCACAGGCCACCACGTCCACTGACTGTCTATGTGCATATGTCAGATGCTGGGCACCATCGCACTTTGGTGTACAGCACAATGCAGGCATCATCATGCACACACACCTGTGGACAGCAGTTGGGAGGGTGTGCAGGTGGACCGTGTGTCTGCGTGAAGGGCTGGGCACCCATCGGTGCACTGCCCATCAAAACACACAATGCACACAAGGCAGCACCAGACAGGGCCCGCACTGGGAGACAGGTCAGTTTTGCGGCACAGTGCCACGTCCGCCTCAGATGCGTGAGCGGCCCCGCTGAGACCCAGCAGCACTGGCAGGCTGAGCACGGGCCTCATGGGGTGGCACCGATGGTCCACCAGGGGTTCCAGTGCGTGAACATGACTGTGCCCGCACAGGTGTCTGCAGCACACCGAACAAACCTGCACCAGGAGTGCTCGGGATGCCCACAGCTGAACCCGGTGTCGACAGGGTGGCTGTCACATGATGCCGGGAATGGGGAGTGGATAGCAAACTGCGCAGTGTGAGCGACACATGGGCACCTGACTGTGTGCCCATTGTGGCCACGATGGCGACCAACGCCTGTGTTAGCCTGTCAATGGCAGTGGTCACATACTCCCGCAAATGGTCAATCTGTGACAGGATCCTATCAGTGTCCCTGCTGTCTCACTCCTCGACCCACTCCAGAGCCACACACAGTGCCTCCACGGACGTTGCTAGCCATATCTGCTGCTGTACTGATGCCTGCAGCAGGCGGGTGTGCTCGTCAAAGAGGTCGTCTGCCACCTCAGCAACCTGTCCCTCAGGGTATGGAAGGGCCTGATGTTCAGCACCCCTTGAGGGTGGGTGCTGCTCAACAGAACCAGGTATGGGCAAGTCCACAGGCAGTGCACAGACGCCACCGCTGAACCCTGTTCCCCCAGTCCTGGTGGGTGACTGCTGCTGCTGCCCCTCCACCTGCTGTGCCCAAGGGACCGGCTGTTCCACCGCTGTGGCCACAACAGTGCCACTGACCTGACCAGCCACCAGTGCTGCCCCACTGGTGCTGACAGGTGCAGCCTGGGACTGTGCTGACATGCTGGCACACATGTCAGAACCAGCCAGGTCCATGGGCGTGTGCTGGCCTGCTGTGTGTCCATTCCATGACACACACATGTCACTGCCCATAATGGTCATTGCATCATCAATGGTGCAGGTCTGTGCCACAGCCATGGCCACAGTGTGCTGGCATGTTTGGACGCCAGACCACTGAGACACAGGAAGGGCCTCCCCCACACCTGTCTCAACGACATCAATGTTGACAGCCAGGCGGACCCACTGTTGCAATGCACGCTGGCTATCTGCGAATGTGGATGGTCCCTCCTCCAACTCCAGATGGCTGTCTGCAGTGGACAGGCCCTCCACTGCTGACCCCTGCAGATGTGCAGGATCTGTAAAAGAAAGTAAGGACATGTTAGTGCATGTGATCTACCTCCCCCCCCACAGACCATGACGTACTATGCAGTGATGGGCTGCCACCTGTCTGGAAGCCACCTCCTGGAACGCCCTCAATGGCACTGCGCTGCATGCTTGCAGTGAGCCTGTCCTCTGCCAGAGTCAGCTGCACCACCTGCAGCTGACCCCTGCCTGTTGCAGTATGTGCCGCCCTGAAGGCAGCCACCTTCTCCTTCACCCTCCTCCTGTCAGTACCCATCTTCTTCTTACACTCCTGCACAGAGCGCTGGTGGCTGCCGTGCAGGTTGACGGCACGTGCCACCCCATCCCATGCAGCAGCATGGGCCTGAGGGGTGCCCTGCCGTCCACTGAGCAGTGGCTCCTGATCCAGGTAGGCCTCAAAGAGTGCCTCCGTCTCGGCCTTAGTAAAATTGGGCCTCTTCCGCCCACCATCGTCCCTCCTCACCCAGTCCACGCCGGTCATTATTCAGCCTGTATGGGTGACAGTGGTTACCTGTGACTGTGCAGTACAAAGCAAGTCCCTGAGACCACAGTCCAGAACACCACACAGCATGCAACTCACCTATCAACTGCAGTAACCGAATATGGACACTGCAGAACAGTGTCGCATTTTAATAGCGCAATCCATGCAAATTAGGTGTGGAGCAACTTTAATGAGATGCAAATCACGCTGCTGCACCATTAAATGGCTGATCAGATGATTTGCATACGACGGCTGAACATCGCGCTGTTGCACTTTGCGCAATTGTGTTGAACGTGCTGAGCCAATGGTGCAGTTCTGTGGCTGCGTAGTACACCGCACTGCGCATGCCCAGGTAGCTTACGCAGATGTCTGTTGTGCTGATGACGTGCTGTGCACGGTAGGCAATTCAGGGCATGGCCACCACTGTGCCAGTGGCGCTACGGTGAGGGTCACTACATGGCGCTGTGGCACAACTGCACAATAGTTCACTGTGGCGATGGCACACAGGTGACCAATCACGCTAGATGCATAGATGTCCAATGGCACTGTGCGTGGCCTTGTGCCAGAGACCCATGACCCTGTGCCCGACCTTTGCCCCCTTGGTGCTATACGTCTGGCATGTCTACAGCTCTATCACGCTGTTCAGTGACAGCGCGATAGGGAATGGCGGCGCTGTACCAACAGCATGATAGGGAATGGCGGCGATGTATTGCGCAGCACTTCCACGTGGAGTTGCCGCTCTGCAGAGCACCATATTGCCTACTATAGCACTAGAGATGGCACGCAGGAGAGCCCCTCAGTGGAGTGCCTATGAGCTGGCCAACCTTGTGACCATTATGGAGCCACACTATGGCCCACTGTTTGCTGAGGTGCCACTGGACAGGGCCAGGACCCAGGTCTGGCAAGAGGTGGCCAATAACCTGGAGGTGGCCTCTGGCTGCAGGAGGACGGCTGAGCAGTGCAGGCACCGGTATGGGGACCTGAGACGGAGGGAGCCAGAGCGACTGGCACGTCTGCGGTCACGTGCTAGGAGGGGCATGGTGCCTTGCGTAGGTGGGTGATACGTGTACACACCTGTATGGTCCATATGGGTAACACTGTCTTATGTGTCCAGCATATAGGGGAGGGATGGTCTAGGGTTGGCTGTGGCGGTGTTTACAGGGTATGGGATGGATGGGTCTGGCTGGCTGGGTGGGTGGGCACATACATTGGGGCAGGGGGAAAATGCTTTGGGTTTGTACTGATGTGTTTCTCTCCTTTTGTATCCCACAGGCATGGCAGAGCGGAGGAGGGTCAAGAAGCAGCAGCAGAGGGTGGTGGACGCTGCACGGGAGCATGTCGGGGACCAACCCCAATGCCAGTGACAACTCGATGAGGGTGAGTGCCATGACACCATGATTGCTATTGCATGCTGTGTGACAGGGTGGGGAGCAGGGCATGGCCACCATCCATGGACACCACTGCCATGCACGTGACATGTGACAGTCAGCACTGTCCAGTGGCACTGCACGTCTAGGAGTGCGTCAATGGTGGTCCATGCATGCACTGGGCACATGGTTGTGGCACTCACTGCCCACCGCACAGCCTCGCTCACTGTACGGCCTTGGTTGTGCTGTGCTGGACATGGGCGGTGTGTGTGTGCAGTGGTACACATGGCTGTTGCTGCCTGGTTGGGCATGTCTTGTGCACACGGTCATTGTGAGTGGGTGCACACCATCACAGGAGCGTGGCACATGGCTGTATGCCATGCATAATGGGTGGGCTGCAGGGGGATGGACAGTCACACCCATTGACTCTTGTCCTAGGTGTGCGGATACTCCTGAGGATTGAGCGGTCCATCCAGGATCTGGTGCGCTTGGCGGCAGAATCCCTTGCCATCCTACAGGATCTCCATCGACATGGGGTGAGGAGGAGGAGGCGACCCCGGGAACGGCCCCAGGCAGCGGAGGAGCAGGCTGGACGCCAGTGACCAAGAACAACCTCCCCCCTTTGAATGACCCTCACACCCCGCCTTCCCTCTCCCATATGTTCACCCCTGCCCCTTACCCACCCCCACCTTATTCCTGTCCTTCCACCCCATTTATGTGTATATATATGTATATAGTTGTTGTTGTTGTTGTATTTTTGAATAAAGTTATTTTGATATGAATACTGTGGTGGTCTCTGATTTGCAGCTGGCTATAGGTGCTCAGTTGCAGTGGTGTGCATGGCATCTGGGGTGGTTCAGTCATGGGTACGTGTGTGTGTGCATGGGGAAGTGTCTCTGGTGTGGGAGTGGCTATCAGTCGGTATCTGTGGTGTGTGTTGTTCTCTGTGCATTGCATTACTGTGAGCAGTGGTCCACGGTGCCTGCTCTGTGTCTATTGTGCCCTGTCAACCTGTCCTTGGCCTGTGCAGCTGACACCCTTGCATGTCTGCTGCCTTGTCAGTGGTGGCTGTCCCTGCAGGTCATCCACTGTGACTGTCACAATGCTGGGTTGCCTCCTGTCACTGGTGTGGTGCATGTTTGCCTCGGGTGACACTGTAGCCTCCGCAGTTGCTGTCCCACCTCCATGCTGTGGCTTTCGTGTGTTGCAGGGGCTGTGCACCACTGTCTGTGACTTGTGATCCAGGCATATGCTGGTGGTGTACTGGGCCACAGGTCATACACAGGGTGGGTGTCACCCCTGTGCCATGGTGGACTGCAGGCTGTGTGTGTACAGTTTATATGGGCCCACACTGGGGGCTTGGTTACCACACTACTGCGTCCCTGTGTTAGTGTCCCCAAGGGTATGGGTGTGTGTTTGCCCCTGCACTGTGTTGCATCCGGTGTGCTGCATGCTTCCACACACCATTGTGGGTGTCTGTGCTGGCTGCTGTGGCTCGTGGTGGGTCACACTGTGACACTTATCTACTGTGCAGGATGCTGTATCAATGGCGGTGGTGTCAGGGGCACACCCTTTCCCGTGTGGGGTACCTCTTGTGGTGACACATGTTCGGTCTCTCAGCTGTGCCTCAGGGGGATTGTGAGTGTTGGCACTGTGTCTGCCGTTGTTGCATTGCTGTGTGCTGCCACCCACTGCTGGGTGCTCATGGTGGGTCTGGCTTGTATGGTTCTGTGGTATACGAGGTTGCAGTGTGACAGTGGGGGGGGTGGTATGCATGGGGATTCCTGCAGTGGTGGTCACTGCTAATGGGGGGTGCCTTGGGGTCACGGTGCAGAGTGTGCTGTGCACAGGGGGGGCTGCTGTGCCATGGGGTGGTCCGCCCTCCTTGTGTGGCAGTCTCAGCTTGCCGGTGGGTGTGATGGGGCACCATGGCCCAGCTGTGCTTTGTTCACTTGTCTCCATGGGCTGGTGAATATTCCATCCCTCCACCAGTTGTGCTGTGCTTGGGGTGTGGGGGTGCATTGTCAGTTCTGCAGTGTGTTCCTGTGCCCATCTGTGGCATGGGTGGTGGGTCCCTACCTACCTCCCTGGTTGCGTAGTTCCATTGCTCTGCTGCTGGGGGGCTCCCTGCTTGTGCTATGGCGCCTCTGGGCTGCTCAGCTGAGCAGCCCTTGTTGCTCTATGGTGCATTGTATCTGCTCAGCTTCCCCTTCCTAGTTGCGCTATGGTGCAAGTTGTGCGATATTCAGACATTGGCTGTTTGCGCAATTTGGCTTGCTCCTTTTTTGAATATCGCGTCTATTGTGCATGGGCACAATGGACTTGTGCTTGCTCCTGCTATTGCGCTCTTTTTGGGTGCAGTTTGAATATCCAGCCCAATTTGTCTAATGCACTTACCAGGTCAACAAAAACTAATTAAATTCTATGAAATCTGTGCAGCAAGTTAAGTTTGTTTCATTGATACACTAAACATAAGCATATAGAGAGACGCACAAGTTTAGCACATAAGTTTTTATTTCGTTATTAACTTGACATACTGTACAACCCAGTTCTTGAAAAGTGTATGCCCAGCCTCACCAGTCATAAGGAATGATCAACCTATATTGTCACGTTCCTAGTCCTATGCAGTTATGTGTGCCTATAAAGTCACAAAGAATCACGGTCTCATTTATAATGAATCCATGGGCCTTAACCTGTGCACAGCCTCTAATAGTCAAACTGCGCTACTAATATCAATTATTCACTTACTGGGTCACTATCACTGTGTACATATATGCAGTTCCAAATGCAGCAGGATCAACTAAATGTTGACATATGCAGCTCAGCCCAATAGCCTTTTTATGTTGTTTCAAGCTTTCCCCTTTCATAAAGGGAGTACACTACCCATTGTTCAAAGCCCTATTTGTAATGTTTAAGGGCTCAGGATAGCGTGGATTTTCACCTTTACAGGAAGTAAAACCTCAATGGCTTTGGGGATGGCCCCAATCCCCCGGCATGGTAATATGCATTTCGGGGTCAGTGCCCCTGGTGTTGCAATACTCTACAGACACCCCTGACTGCAGGGCTCCATGCTGGGGCAAGTGTTGTTTGGGTTGTTCATATCAGACATCTCAATGGGCATCAAGAGCAAGATCAGTTTGTTTGCAGATGACACCAAGATGGGAGCAGTACTGGATGGTCTAGGACGGTGGCATGGGTTGCAGGATGATCTGTCAGTACTGGAGACCTGGTCAGACACCTGGCAGTTGGGGTTCAATGCCAAAAAGTGCAAGGTGCTACATTTTGGGGCAAAAAAACCCAAGAAGGAGCAACCAGCTTGGGCGGGGTTCAGCTAGCCATGACAGAGGAGGAGAAGGATCTAGAGGTGATTATAACGAGCTCAATGAACAACTCAGCACAATGCAGGAAGGCAGCTGCAAATGCCAACAAAATGCTGGGTTATTATGCCAGGGGTATAGCTTCAAGGAGAGGAGAGGTGATCCTGCCATTGTATAGGTCACTGGTTAGGCCACACCTGGAGTACTGTGTGCAGTACTGGTGCCCATACCTGAAGAGAGACATTAAGTTACTGGAGGGGGTGCAGCGCAGGGCAACAAAGATGATCCGGGGACTAGGTAACATACCCTACATGAGCAGGCTAAGTGAATTGAACATGTACTCACTGGAAGAGTGGAGAGATGGGGGGGGGATATGATTGAAACCTTCAAGTACATGAAGGGAATAACAAGACAGGCATGGAAGGACTACTCAAGTTAAGGGGGGCAGGAACACTCGCGGTTACAAACTCAGATTGGAAGGGAGAAGGTTCAGGAGGTATATGAGAAGACACTTTTTTACGGAAAGGGTGTTGTCTGGATGGAACACGCCTGTGGAAGTGGTATCCTGTAGAACAGTGGACTGCTTCAAAAGAGGATGGGATAGGGTAAGAGGCAGGGTCAGAGGAGGAGAGGGAGGGGCAGCTACAGTATAAGGGTTGCTAGCTGCGCACTCGAGCAGATTTGATAGACCAGAAGGCCGTTATCTGTTGGCAAAATGGAGGCAGTATAGCGCAGTGGTCTAAGGCTCTAAGCTGCAAATTTGGTGACATCCAGCAGACCAGACCTGGGTTTGAATCCCACAGCTTCCACTTGCATACTGTGTGACCCTGAGCAAATCACTTAACCTCCTTGTGCTCCCAGGTCGCTCCTGTAAAAAAGCTTTCAGTTTAGTGTGCTATACCTGGTTAAAAAAAACAAGTAAATAAAAAAAAAAAAAAAAATTCATATGATCAGATATAACTAATGCCTTAATATCACAGTGCCTGACCCTAGCTAGTTGCCCTTGGTAAAGTAAAAAGTTATCAATACGTGAAAAGGAATTGTGCGTGGAAGAGTAAAAATTATAAGTACGATCTGCTGGGTGAAATACATGCCATGGATCAGTTAGTCCTATAGAATCCATAAATTCCTGAAGACCTCACCGTGAGGGCATCAGTCCGTTTTGACCTTGACTGGATCTGTCAAGATCTGATTGAAGGACTAAATTTTAGTCCCCACCCACTATCATCAGTAAATGGTTGGTATGAGGCCAACAGTGCCTTCAGCGTAGGGAAAAAGGAAGGGGAGTCTGTAGTCGGTCCATAGACCATTCCCGGTATAATTTCGAAGGACTCTAGCCTACCGTGTAAACATATGCATCGGTCTTCAGCATCCCACAATTCTTTAATAACCTGAAAGGAAAGATACCTATGGACCAAAATACACACCCCATTCTGCCTAGAACTATTCCATGCACTATAGACATTCCCCACCCAAGTTCTACAGAACAAATTAACCCTGTCTCTAACTAGAGGTCACTCTCCACTCATTCAAATATCTTCCATATTCCACTCCTGGGCATTATGTATGCAATTTACACAATAGGGTTTGGTTTTCTATCATGGTTTGCTGTTATTTTTGGGTTTGATTTACTTGTTTTCTGGTGTTATTTTTTGTGGTAGTTACTGTCAGAAGGTGTAATTCTACTTTGTGGGTCACACTAGTTTCGTTTTTGTGAATGGCTTGCTTGCATGGGTTTCTATTGATGGATTAGGTGAATGGGAGTCTTTTTAAGGTTCATGCTGTGACTGGGATGTGTTTGTATCATGTGATTGGTTGCTGTACAAATTATGTAGTGCTGGTGGTTGTATTCTGTGATTGGGTACTTTTTCTGAGCGTGCGTTTGGATTGGTTATGTATGCTTTGTGGGTAGGGCTATGATGGGACAGGAGTTTTGAGGGACGTGTGCCGCACACTATACTTTTTACTTCAGAAATGGGAAATTTATTTTATATTTATTTCATGTTTGTGTGAGATTTATCTATTTAGTTTTTGCTTAACGGGGTATGTAGCCAGAGCGTTCCACTTGTTACTTTCGCTTTCATGTCACTGTCGTTTTTTCTTCACCAGAGTCATTTCTTTTTTTTCCATTAAATATACTTTATTTTTCTTTTCTCACATCCAAGTCAATGTAAAGCAGTCTTACATATAGTTCCCATGAACAGCACATATCAGAAGGACTGCATATTGTCATATAAAACAGGACATAAGATACAGACAGTTTAAAACCAGAGTCATTTTTGCTATCTGGTATGTTTTTGACAGTTGTATTTCTTTTCTGCTTCTGGTATTGCTGGATTAAATGCTTCGTTAATATGCTGCAGTAATCAGAATCACTGTCAGACTCGATCACTCGTATTCCTTTCCTGGGTGGGTAGTTGCAGCAGGTTTGCGGTGCCGTTTTACATGTAGACATGTCAGCGTTTGCTTTAGCCATCCTTTTAATATTAGTGTTTTTTCTTGTCTTCGGAGGTTTGTAGAGCGGTCTGTCTTGGTGTCTTCAGTCTGCGATTTGCATGGTAGTACAACATGTTTGTGGATTTTACTGCCCGTTTTCTGTGTGTTACAGGTGCTTTTAATTTTCTGTTTTGAAGCACTGTAAGTAGTTTAGTCAGGCAGGCACATTGGAAAGTATGTCTCGCTAGGTAAGCACTGTGATAATATGACCTGCTGACATATGCACTGAGGGTTGGATATTCAGAAATGCACCAAGGGCATGGTCAACCCCGGCGCAGCGCAAGTCAACTGTGCAATGGCACAGTGACTGCAATATTCAATGGCTGTGCACCGCAACATGCAACAGCACAACACGGCTGAATATTGCAGGCACTGTGCTGTGGCGCAGTGAGAGGTGCACCAGGGAGCAACCAAAAATGTGCCATAGTGCAACCAGGGAAGTGCAAGGGGCAGAGAAGGGTGCGCCAATACACAGCAGGAACAGCCACAGGCACAGCAGGGAGCCAGGCAAGAGGGAAGGGGGGGGACAGTGCGGGAAGGTGGGGGCACCAGGCCAAGAACACTGGTAGGGACACAGCCAGCACACAGGTTACCACTGCCTATGGAGCACAGGCAAGCAGCTGGCCCCCCCCGGGCAGTGGACTCATGTTACCAGTGGCACTGACGTCCAAGGGCAGGCCCCAACTGGCCACCACCCACCGGATGGCATGCACCCGCCTCGACAACAGTAAGCCACACCTCGACACACGGCACCCAACACACACGCAGCACAGCCTGTCAGCCAGCCCATGGCCACTCCAAGGCACAGCCACTGAACTACGGGCATGGCACCACCATGCATGGTCAACACAATGACACAGGTGCATCACGTGGCCACCCACCACACCACTGCAGCATGGATCCACGCACCAGCTGCAAAGCAGACACGGACACAGATGGGTAAACAAGCAACAGATATAATTCAAAGACAACAACATGAATGAAACAGAACAGCCAAGAACAAGGGGAAGGGTGGGTAAGGGAGGGCAGAAGACAGGGGACAGGGTCTGTACAGCCGGTCGGGGAAAGGCAGGGGATGGAAGAACAGAGGTGGGACGGAAGCTGCAGTCCATCAAGGCCGGCCACAGCCTGCCGGAGCCTGGCTCATCCCTCTACGCTGGTCCTGGAGCACAATCCTCCTGGTCTGCACTGCTATCTCCATGGTATATGATGTAATTAGGAGGATCTCACGCAGGAGACAATGATAAAGTGGCAGGCAGGATCCCCTCCAGACACCTATGGCAGAGGAAGGGACAGGTGATGAGAGCGCGTCCATAGCACCTTAGCCCCCTCTGTGCACAGCGGACAGGGGAACACATGCCCCTGGAGTGGTACCCCTGCCACCCGCAGTGGGTGGACCTACGCCTGCCACCAACCCAGCAAGCCATGGCAGTGCACAGTGCTGGAATCCACTGCCCAAGGGCCACCCGATGGCACAGCGGCAGACAGATGGCATGGTGCTCCAGTGGAACCAAAGCAGCACAAGTGGTGGCCAGATGCATACCCGGCCCACCAACAGCTGCCACACATGTGCAGTGGCTGCTCCATGGTGCCGCACACACTGCACCATGTGCCAACCACAGCTGCTACAGCACAAGGCACAGGGGACCAAGGCCATACCCCCACTGCCCACCCTGCACAACAATATGGGACTTCACAGTGCCTACCTGCTCCCCGTGGCACTTCGCGTGCTGGTCCCAGCACTGCACACCCAGCCGGGCTTCCATCCACCGCCGATGGGCCCATGGTGGCCTGCTGTGGACCGCCAGGTGCTCCAGCTTTCCTGGCTCTCCTCCAGTCCTCAGGTCCTAGGACAGGAACACAGACAGGCACACATCTGTACACAGCCACCACATGGGCCCACTGTCCTCACCACCCATGCACAGAATGTACCCCGGCCCGACTGGTAATGCCATGCCACAGGGCACACTACAACAGTCTCCCCCCCAACATGGCATGCAGTCCTGCCAGCCTCATGGAACAGTGGACATGCACAGACGCAGTCGGGCCCACTTACCTGGCCATGGCACAGCCCCCCCACCAGACGCGCACCTGCAGCGCCCTCAGCCTCTCTGGGTTCCGCCGTACTATTCAATTCAATTCAACTTTATTTTTAAAAGGCGCTTTTCTTAAAACCAAAGTGCCTGTACATTTCAAACAATAAATACAATAAAATTAAAACTACTATAAATCATTAAAAGCTATGTTAAAAAGGTGGGTCTTCAAAGCTCCTTTAAAACTAAGGATGGTCAGGCAATTTCGCACCTGACGAGGTAGAGAATTCCATAGGGTCGGTGACACGAAACTAAATGATCTTGCACCTGATGTATTCAAATGGACCCTAGGAATCTCCAGCAATCCCTCGTCAGTGGATCGGAGGGGGCGGGAGGGACAGTAGGGGCAAAGGAGTTCTTTCAGGTAGGTAGGTCCCAGGTCGTGTAGGGCTTTATAGGTCAGCAAACCGACCTTGAAGGTGATTCACCAAGCCACTGGCAGCCAGTGCAGTCCACGAAGCACAGGCATTATATGGCTGGATCTAGAAGATCCAGTCAACAGCCTGGCTGCTGCATTCTGCACTAGCTGCAGACGGCGAAGTTCAACCCCCGATAGCCCTAGGTATAGGGAGCTACAGTAGTCAAGATGGGAGGTAACGAAGGCGTGGATCAACGTTGGAAGGTCCTCCGGAGGAACCAGGTGCTTCACCCTGGCGATATTCCTCAGATGGAAAAAGGAAGTTTTGACAACCGCTGACACCTGAGATTTAAGCGTCAGACGGCTGTCAATTATTACGCCAAGATTCCGCGCAGTCTGAGGTTGCCAACTGAACTCCCCAAGCCATAATCCTGAGGGTGAACCATCCGGCAAACCCGCCTCACAGCGGCCTTTATCCACGACCAACACCTCAGTTTTCTCCGGGTTTAACCTCAACCAACTCCCATTCATCCAGTCTTGAATTTCTGCAAGGCAGTTATTAAATACCAACAAGGCAGCATCCAGGCCGGGCACAAAAGACATATACAGCTGGGTATCATCCGCATAGCAGCGAAAACCCAGACCGTATCATCTAATAATCGCTCCTAACGGCAGCATATACACCGCAAACAACATGGGTGCTAAGATAGAACCCTGCGGTACCCCGCAGGATAGGGAGACTGATGCCGAGGAAAAAATTCCTGACACCACTCTCTGAGTCCTACCCTCGAGGTAAGATCGAAACCATCTGAGGACCGTGCCAGATAGTCCACAGACAGACCGCAAACGCTCTAACAGCACATCATGGTCAACGGTGTCAAACGCTTCAGAGAGATCAAGAAGTACTAAGATGGATAGAGTCCTACGATCTCTCGCTATTAGGAGGTCATTTAGTACCCGAACCAGTGCTGTCTCGGTACTATGCCTTTTCCTAAATCCAGACTGGAGAGAATCGTAGATATTGTTGTTGGTCAGATGATCTTCCAGCTGTAGTGCGACCACTTTCTCAATAACTTTACCCACAAAGGGTAAGTTAGAGATTGGCCTGTAATTTGCTAGACAATCTGGATCTAAAGAGGATTTCTTTAGTAGAGGCTTAACTATAGCCTCTTTAGGGGTCCGGAAAGATCCTCTCCAAAGACTTCCAGACTATCAAAGCCAGGACATGGCGATTTTATCCACACAACCCATTAAAAGGCATGTGGGGCCAGGGTCCAACTACAGCTAGTCGGTCGCATCGCCGAATGATCATCACAACATCATCGATTATGGGAAGGCTGAAGTCAGACTAGCTAAACTGGGTGTTCACATCTCCTGCCGACCACCATCACTCCCATTGGGGAGGGAAAAGCGGATATCCGATCTGATCTTGACAACCTTATCTGCAAAGAAGAGAGCAAGTTCCTCACACCATTCTTGAGATAAGGCTCTTCTGGGCTTCAGACAGACTGGATTACACAGTCTGTCCACAGTCCGAATGAGCTGAGCTGGTCTATTCTGTGCAGCCGCTATCTCTCTGGACAGGAATTCTGCCTTCTTACGAGAGATTGCAGATTGATAGACCACGTAATGGTCCACCAAACTAAGCCTATTAACATCAAGACCGGACTTCAGCCAACACCTCTCCAGCCTTCGTCCGACCCTCCTCAACTCCCTCACGGTCTCATCAAACCAAGGAGACCTGGGGCGAGAGGTGAGAAGACGAACATGAACTGGTGCAATGGAATCCAGGGCCCCTGTCACTGCCTCATTATAAGCATGTACCAGGTCACCTGGATCCAAGCAATCTATCGGTAGGCTTGATAGGTCCAACACCGCCATCAGGTCATCTGGGGAAACACCCCTCAAGGGGCAGTATCGGACCATCTCCAAAGGGGCTAACTTAACAGGGGTGGCCTCAAAACTGAACCTAATGGTGTGATGGTCAGACCATCCGACCGGTTCCACCACCAGGTCGGATATCCCCATCCCCAAAAGGAACACCAGGTCCAATGAGTGTCCACCAGTATGGGTCGAGGAGGAAACAAACTGTGTGAAGCCCAATGATATCATCAGTTGGAGGAAGTCTTGACCAAATCGAGATAGTTCATCATCGACCCAAGCATTGAAGTCCCCCAGAACCAACCATCTGGGGGACCCCAACGTTAGGTCGACAATGAGGTCTGTGACTTCCTGCAGGAAAGCATTCTCGTCACCTGGTGGATGGTATACAAGAAGTATCCTGCTCCCCACACCCTCACCCAAAATACACTCAAAGGATCTGGTGATTCCTATCGGTACCTCCACCAGGCCCAGTTCTGACTTAAAACATATGGCAACACCCCGCCCCCACGATCCTGCTCTCATGGTGTATCGAGCACCAGCTGGAACTGCTGCAGCTAAAACAGGCCCAGCATTTTCATCCAGCTGTTCTGTGATGCATGCCAGATCAGATGACCCAACAAGATCGGCTATAACAGCCGTCTTGTTTTTAATAGACCTGGCATTGCATAACACCGCCCGAGTAGGATAAGCCTCCGATGATTACCGCCCTACCTGCTGACCCTGATCAAACTGATCAGAACCCTTGGGTATGGACACAAGACAGGGAGATCCCCTCTCCTGTGCCCATTTCGCCCCAGGGCGTCTCCTTGACCCCACTATCCCTATTGGCCCGCTCCTTTCCATTCCCCCCCCAGGCCCAGCACCAGCCCTCCGTCTCTTTCTCACAATCCCCAGAGCCCTACACTTTCTGTAGACTCCCGGAGACAAAGGGGGACAGGAAAAAGGAATGAGGTCCCTGAGCATAGAGGGGGAATAATACCCGACCATCTTATTATCTTTCCAGCACATAAAACACACCACAATTAATAATAATAAGTCCTACTCAACTTATAAAACAAAATTACAAGAAACTAAAAATCCAACACACAAACAAAATCTATTAATAAATTTAGTGTGACAAATTATTAAAAACATAATATTATCTACCCCACCTACAGTGCTCTCACCACTGCGGGAAGAGGAGCTTACCACCTAAAGCAGAAAAAGTTGGCACATCACTTTAATACTCATTAATAAGTACCCTCATTTTACCCAAAACAAAGTTCAAGATCTTTTATACGTCCACACTTCTGTGCTCTCACCACTCAGTGTGGCTCCAACATTTATCCGTCTCCTCTCACGAGACTGATAGTTGTAAATGAACTTAGATTAAATTTCCTAATAGTCACCCAGTAATTAAAACACTGTAGCTGCAACAAAATAATTCAGGGATACTTCACCAAGTTCAAATAATCCAGGCCAGTCCATATAGATCCAAATATAAACGAAGTATTCAGAATTCACAGTGGTCAGAGTCCTAAAGGCAGCAAACGAACAGATGCCACGAACAACTCCAGCATAGGTTCCAGCTCCACCTAACCCTCGCTATGATGAGGCAGGCATAACCACCCTCCGATAGTACCCCTGCCTCACCTAGGGGGATAAGCAAGCCCCACCGCCCACCGGAGGCAGGAAAACCAATCCCCCCATCTGGATCAGGGAGCCAAAACCTCCAATTATGTGGACCAAGATACAATCAGTCTTACTGCCGTTATTTGCCTTCCACTTCCTTATTCCAATGGTACCACACACATAGAAGACCGGTGACGTCTTTCCTGTAATCCGGCGAAAATTATATCCCCGAATAGAAACTGCAGTCTAATCACTGGGTTCCCAAAAAAAAAAAAATCACACCAAACCTCCACCAATATCCTGGGAGAATATCCTCAAGGAATCTTCAAGGTATCTTCAAAAAATATTTCAGTAGGTTCGCAGTTTTCACAATTTCATTTAATTTAATAACTAGCACTCTAGTTAAAACAGGCGCTTCAATCCTAGGGGCACAAACAATCACCCCTGTAACATCGGGACCACGACTGTCATGCA
Organism: Neoceratodus forsteri; assembly: GCA_016271365.2. Classification (NCBI taxonomy): domain Eukaryota; kingdom Metazoa; phylum Chordata; order Ceratodontiformes; family Ceratodontidae; genus Neoceratodus; species Neoceratodus forsteri. The sequence goes on from CM028132.1 coordinate 1,442,999,754, forward strand.
CTAACGAAAGTCGCCTAACAGTCTTGAACTCAGCCACCGCAGCAGCCGACTCTCACCATAATACTGAAAGATTGGGCAGTCAAAGCCAGCTCAGTCCCACACATAGAAATCCAAAGCGCCCCGCGACCGTGCCGATTAATAGCGCCAGTGAAGAAAATTCAATCCTTGTAGATCTCAAATCTTCAGCGAAAAGCAGCTCAGACCCAGTATTACCAACAATACAAACCCAAAAACGTTTAAAACATATAAAATAAAATAAACGGACTAAACAAATAAAATAAACTAAACGAGATAAAATAAACTAAAACAAAGTCAAAACGAAGCTCAAACAAAAACTAAAGCGGAGCTAAAATGAAGGCTGACCCAGCGTGGCCGCCAGGTAACAATACTGGTGGTGACACTGCTCCCCGGTGCACAGCACACCAGTGGCCTGGACAAGGCCATCGGCAATCCCCTGCCACTCTTCGGTCCTGGGTCTCGTGAGGGGCTGCTGACCAAACAGGCCAGCAGCATGGGGCTCTACCTGGGCCACCAGGTTCACGAACTCGACCTGGCTCCAATTGCAGGCATGGGGCACTGTGCAATGTGCCATGTTTAGTCAGCACTGTAGAATGCCAAAATGGCACCCAGTAGCACACGTGCACAATGTGCACAGGATGCGCACCTCGCACGGAAATGCACTGTCCGTGGCAATCGTGCATCTCTGAGGATGCACAGCATGGGTGTGACCACACCAGCATGTGGGGCAGAGGACACCGGGGGGGGCACAGGGCATGGCAGGGGTTAGGGGTCAGCACACGCAATGTGCATGGGAGCGCAACTGGGCCCATGATGCATTATGTGCAATAGGGCCATGAAGGCAGCACACCCCATGGGACCAATAGTGCCCAAGCACCATAGGCCCAATGGCACTAGAGCACCATAGGGCCCATGACACATGGGCACGATGGCCCCTATGGCACACCCAGCACACACTGTGCAGCAGTATATACCGTTGCACATGCACGTTGGCGGGTACGCACTGCGCATGTCATGGCATTGCGGAATGACATTCACCGGACCAAGTTCATTGCACAATGCGCAACAGTGCAATATTCAGCTGACATATGCAAATTAGCTCATCAGCCTATCCAGAGCGCAATGAGGACATTTGCATGTCATTATGGTTGCACATCGGCTCATTTGCATGCGATGCACTATAGAGGCACTGCACAACATCACAGGCCATGGACCAGTATTGCAACCAAGAGAGATAGGTTGTGCCTGCCGAGGGGAGGGCCGGCACAGGGAGCTGGATGGCTGGGGAGGCCCGTTGCAGTCACTAACCACATGTCCATGTCCACAGGTAGCATCATGTCCGAGCACGAGGAGGGTGAGGAGCGTGGGCCTGCCTAGAAGCGCAGGCCCAACTTTATGAGAACAGAGGCAGATACCCTGTTCAAGGCATACCTCAACAGGGAGCCTTTGCTGAGTGGCGCCACTGGCACACTCCAGGCCAGGGCCGCGGCCTGGGAGGAGGTGGCGGAGGCTGTGAACCAGTAGGGCAGCCACCAGTGGTCTGCACAGGAGTGCAAGAAGAAGGTGGGCACCAACAAATGTCAGATCAAGGAAAAGCTGGCAGCCATCTGGGCTGCAAGGTCAGCCACAGGTGGGGCCAGGCCACCATGTCACAGCTCACTCCACAGGAGGAGATGGTGGCGGCCACCATGTGGCATAGTGCAGTGGAGGGAGTGTCAGGTGGTGGCTTCCAGACTGAAGGATGCCCATCACTGCATGGTAGGTGTGGCAGGCAGGAGGGGTGGGCCTGTCGGGTCAGCAGCTCTAACACATCTAAGTTCCCTTCCAGCACCAGCCCGCCAGCATGCGGTGGCAGGGGAACCTGCGGCAGTCATGGTAGCCAGCCCAGCCCCGAAGGACTAGCCATCCACCTACATGGGCATCCTGGGGCCCGATAGGCTGCAGAACACCACTGCCATCCAGCTGGATGTCCCGGGCGTGGTGGCGGACGAGGCCCTGGTTGTGTTCCAGTGAGACACCAGCCACGGTGTGCTCTGCACAGAGACACAGATCGGGGTGGGGTCCGACACTGCTGATGAACAGACCACTGTCCTGGACAGCAGGGGGCTTGTCAGAGGGGAGTCATCCATACCATACACCTGCACTGGCTGCACAGGTGGTGGCCTGTTGGTGGCAGAACAGCTGCCCGTCACTGCCCCTGGTACTGCTGAGTACACAGGCACAGTGGTGCAGGGTGGCAGCGCACCCGCACAGGCGCTGGCCAGCACACAGGGGCTGGACGGGCAGCAGCAGCAGATGGCTGGAGATATTGGGAGGCCGGGTGCCGCATCCACCACCGGGGTGCCTGACATTGCCCATCACCATGAGGGCCATGCTGTGTGGCACCCACTTGAGCGGGGGGCCATGCAGCACGGTGAGATGGCACCATGCCCATGCGCCCCAGAGCGCGGATCCATTGCCCGAGCACACCCGATTGCTACGGGCCTCCATGGAGCAACAAGTGCTGCTCGTGGCTGGGGTGTGGACACTCCACACAGAGGTGCACCAGGCAGTCGAGCAGTGCAAGAGGGGCACTGCGCAGGTTCTGGAGGCCATTCAACGCCTGCAGGATGTGAGGTGTGGGCTTAAAAGGAGGACAAGTTGACTCGGTTGACCAAAATCCAAAAATAAATTTATTAACAAAAAAAAAAATACAGAGTCGGACTTTCAAACGAAACAATAAATAAAACATCCATGCAGGAAAGTAAAATTGCTTTTCAGTAGCACTAGAATAGCTAGAGTACTACTCTCCTTGAGGTCAGCACAGGATTGAACCTCCAAGACTATCTGACCATTTAGCTCAGGTACTCTAAATTTATACAGGACAATGGTCAGGTGGTATCCTAGCCCCACCTCTGTATGTTACAACAAATTATATTTCTTTATTCTCTTATTATTTTTAACATACATTATAGTATTATGCCTTTAAATCCTTGTACACATCTCTATGTATTGTCCTACAGCAGTTATTTATAAGATGAGAGCTTTAAGTTTCATTTCTGGCATAGCAAGCACCTCCCTCTTAGTAACATCATAAAGTGTTCAGGATGTACGGCCGCTCTAGAGAGGGCTGTAGCAGGAAGGAGATTGATTCCCAACACAGTGTAAGGCAAATTTTTCTCGCTTTATTGAGTAACCTAATTTCAGGCTAAAAATGCTCCTGCTTGGTTCCAGAGGACTCGAGATGTGGAATTCAGCTGAAAAAGAAAATGTTCCTCAGACGCCAGCTATGTAAGTAAATGTCACATTGACCAGCACATTCGCGAAGGAGGATTACATCTAGCGCTAATGTGCGTGACAGACGGTCGGGCGATTTACGCTCAGAGAATCTACGAGGAGGAAAGAAAACGAATTTTGAACTGAGCTGCTTTAAAATAAAATAAAATACGGCTATTCACTGCTTCTAAGCAATAATTTTATCGGAGGCTACTTCATTAATACGGACTCACGAGACCTCCTGTACTAAATACAAGGGCTACATTAAACCGTATGGTAATTCATTTTACCATTTCCTAACCTCTATAAGCAACACCAGGAGTTCACAAACATTCATTATGGATTCATTTTTATTCCATAAAATATTTATATATTCTGGAACAATTAAGGGGGGGTGGGGGTCATACCCTGGATATCAGAACTTGTAGAAAGAGAGAGAAGACACAAAAAACCAAAGGATCTGTATATAGTTATATAGGTGGCCATCCTATATATTGTTAGCGAGAAGAGGAGAAGGAATAGCAGATAGAGGGCTGTTGCAACAGACTTAAAAAAAATGTATGCAAGTTCTGATATATGAGGTTTGACTTCACATTCCTCCCCCATTAAAATGAAACCAATGTTTTTTTTTTTTTTTTTCAAAATCCATCTATTTTCATTGGTTTCATAGAAAAGATACCAGATCTTCCTTATTATGATAGGAAAGATGGAGCTTTAGCCCTCCCACTCCCAAAGCTCCACCCCGGAGTCCCAGTTATTATAAATGATCTGTTTTTTTTAATTCAAATCAGTCAGGAAATCATTATCTTCATTTACTCCGGAGTCTGGGGTACTATCCCGTTCTGCTCAGTAACAGGATAAATAATCAGCATTAGCATGCTTTTTCCCTGATCTATGCTGCATCTCAAATGTATACGGTTGAAGGGCTAAATACCACCACATAATGTGGGAATTTTTATCTTTCATTGTATTAAGCCAACATAACGGGTTATGATCTGTGAGTAGTAAAAATGGTCTACCCCACAGATAAAATTTTAAGGCATTTATTGCCCAATAGATAGCTAAGCATTCTTTTTCTATTGTAGAATATCTGGTTTCTCTTAGATGTAATTTCCTACTAATATATATAATTGGGTGCTCATCTTCTCCATCTAACTGCGATAGTACAGCTCCAATTCCATTATTAGAGGCATCGGTGTAAGAAGAACGGTTTTCGGAAATCAGGACTGTATAATATTGGTATGAATAAAGTTTGGCCTTTAATGTATTAAAGGCCAGATTGCATTGTTCATTCCAATAAACCTTTCAGGCCGATCTTTTAGTCAGCTCTATCAAAGGGCTAGCAATATCTGCAAAATTGGGTACAAAACGCGGTAATAACTGGCTAGTCCTAAAAAGATTTGACCTGTTTTTTGTTTGTGGTTGGGAACTGTTAGCAATCGCTTCTACTTTACTTATATCAGGTTTTACCTCTCCCTGTCCAATTATGAAACCTAGATATTTGGTCTTCTGCATACCTATGGAACATTTATGAGGGTTTATAGTCAGCCCTGCATTAGTTATAACTGACAAACATTTTGTAAGTGAACTAGATGTTTTTCCAAGATGTACTAAAGATGATTACATCATCTAAATATGCTGCACTGTATTCTGTATATGGCTGCAGTAACTGATCCATATATCTCTGAATGTAGCTGGGGCTCCGCTTCAGTCAAACGGCATCTTGGTAAACTGGAATAACCCAATTGGCGTAAGCAATGTCTTTTCTTGGGATGCAGCATCATGGGTATTTGCCAGTAACCTTTGGAAAGGTCCAATGTACTAATATATTGGGCATTACCTAGTCGGTCTATAATATCATCAATCCTGGGCATGGGATACCCACAAATCTAGATATACTATTCAATTTAGTAAAATCCAAACATACTCTCACCCTCCTTCTTTTTATTCACCACAACCATAGGAAAATCCCAGGGCTTTTAGAAGGCTTGATGACCCCATTTGCTGCATTTTCAACAATTTTTTCACTTCTTCCTCAAGCTTTCTGGTGTTCTATATGGCTTATGTCTGATAGGTTTGGTATCAGTAACTTCTATATGGTGCTCGATTCCTTCCACAACCCCAGGGTTTGTTGTAAATGTATTTTGAAAAGTATGTATTAATTTCTTTATGTCTTGTTTCTGTACTACGCTTAAGTTGTCATTGATAGCTATTTCTTTGTTACCGCCCTGGCTTTCTAAACGCTCATAGGCTAGATCTACCTCGCTTTTGTTTGTTTCGGATATACAAAAAATTAGGGGAATTTCTTTCATGCCATAGTTTCAATAAATTTGCATGATAAATTTTCAACTTTTGTTTTTTTTCAGGGCAAATAATTTCATAGTTTACGGGACCTACCTGTCTACGAACACTATAGGGTCCTTGCCACTTCATCAATAACTTATTCTCTGAACAGGGTAATAACAGTAAGACTCTGTCGCCTGGTTGGAATGTTTTGGTCCCTACTCCCTTATCATAACTCTGTTTTTGGGTTAGTTGATGTCTTTCATTAACCTGTCGAGCCACTTTAGCATATTTGATTAATCTTTGTCGTAACGTCGAGACATACTCTAAGGTAGAAATGGGGATCACATCTGCTTTAGATCCTTCCCAATTTTCTTTAATTATGTCCAATACTCCTCTAGGATTTTTCCCAAAAAGTAACTCAAAGGGGGAAAACCCCATCGAGGCTTGAGGGACCTCCCGATAGGCGAACATTAAGTATGGGAGATACCTATCCCAGTATTTACCTTTGTCAGAAACAAATTTCTTTAACATCTGTTTGAGAGTTTTATTAAAATGCTCTACCAACCCGTCTGATTGGGGATGGTATGGGGATGTGAATATAGAGTGTACTCCTAAAGCTTGATATAAATGCTGCAAAAGTTGTGAACAGAAATTACTACCCCTATCTGTGATTATTTCTTTGGGGATACCCATCCTAGAGACAACCTTGACTAATTCCTCCGAGACCTTTTCTGCTGTAACTGTCCACATAGGAATAGCCTCAGGGTATTTGGAAAATAATCACAGATAACTAAAATAAACGGTTCCCTTTGGTACTTTTTGGTAAGGGACCCACCACGTCCATTGCGATTCGAGTGAATGGAGTTTCCACAAGGGCAAAGGCTGTAGGGTACCTTATCCTTTTTAAGTACAGGACGTACTTTTGGCATTGTACACATGACTTACAATATTCAGTTACTTGATCGTGAATACCTGGCCAAAAAATCGGTATAGTAATTTTTTAAGGTTCGCTCTTTCCTAGATGGCCAGCCATAGGTATGTCATGTGCAAGTGTCAACAAGTGTTCTCTATAAACAGTAGGTACCAATAATTGCAATACAGTTTCCGTTTTATATTCACACATTTCCTATACAATAAACCTCTCTCAATTACAAATTTCTGGTTGGAATTTTGTTCCTTTCCTACTTGTAAAAATAAGGTTTCAAGGACTCATCCTGCATTTGTGATTCCTTAAAAGTATTTTGTAACCCTATATTTTTAAAGTCCCCAGTGTTTGTAAAGTCTTTGTGTAGATGTTGCCACACCTGTTTTTCTTGCTTTTTTTGTTTTCTTGACTTTCTCGTCTTCCCTGGAAGTTCAAATAAACTGTCCTCAAAGGGAAAGGAATATTGAAGGTCAACATCCTTTTTCGCCTGTGCTCTGGTAGTCATGGCATTAACCATATTAACATTGTCCAGTAACTGATGAAAATCTGGATGGTCCTGTCCCAATATAATTGACACAGGTAGTTGTGGAACCACTCCAACCTCCATGTTTCGGGTGTTTGACTGTACCTGTATTTTTATTTGCTGTACAGGGTAGACATGTGTGTCTCCATGGATACAAATTACTCCAGTTTGTGAAATGCTAGGTGCTTTAGATATCAAAGAAGCTTTTACCAAGGTCTGTCGGCTACTAGAGTCTAATAGTCCAACCATCTCTTTCCCATTCACTGTTACAGGAATAAAATACTGTCCCCAATTGGCTAAGGCTAGATGTGTAGAAGCAGCTTTCTTTTTTGGACAGAATCTTGTGATATGTCCTTTTCCTTGGCAGTAATGACATATCACTTCAGTAATGGGGGACTTATGAATTCCTACAGTTTTAATTGGACCACCTGGTAGAGGCGTAGTAACTGTAGAAGAAGCTCTTACCGTAGAAGGATGTGGCGTACCAGTTCCTGGATGACTTTTAGGTCGATTAGGTCAGGTGGTTAGATAATCCTCCGCCAGTTGAACAGCCTTCTTAGCTGTCTCCGGACGGTGCTCGCACTCACATCTGGACATCTTGAGGCAAAATCCGATAAATTGCTCCAACACCACTGCTTCCAACATTTGTTCTTTGGTGTTAGTGGTAGGCTGTAACCACTTAGTGCACAAGTCGTTAAGTCTAGTAAAAGCTTCTTGAGGAGTGTCAGAGGGTTGAAATTTTAGAGCTCAAATCTCTGTCTATATGTCTCTAGGCAGATATCATATCTTTTAAAATTGCTTTTTAATCATGGCCATAATTGTCACTCATAGCACCTTCCACCCTGCCATAGGCCAGTTGGGCTTTCCCGTCAAATAAGGAGCAAGTCGGATTACCCACTGGTCTCTAGGCCACTGACAGGCTCTGGCTATGCGCTCAAATGTAGTGAGATATGTCTCTGTCATCTGAATCACTTAACTTAGTCATCTTTATATCTTTAGGAATGTCCCCTGCTGGTAAGGAAGGGGCCTCGCTGACACCGAGTGTCTGATAGCTTAAGGTATCAGCCCACCTTGCCTCATACCTTCTCATTTCTTTGTCTCTTTGTTTTTCCATCGCTATCTGTTGCATACACAACCAGTGTAGAAGTTCCGCTAATCACCTGAAGGGGGTCCTTTCTCCAATTCCTCTTGTTCCTCACCCGAAACATCATCATCTTCTTTTGGCTTCACCAGTTTTGCTTACATCAGGGAGTCCAGTCTGAAGAGGTATCCCTGCTTTCTCTGCCATGGTTCTGGTCAATATCCCACTATACACCTCCTGGGACATTCACAATTCTCCGACCTCCTTGGACACTAGTAGCAGTATCCTCCAAAAACATCCCACTTCTGACACCACGTGTGAGGTGTGGCTAAAAGGAGGACAAGTTGACTCGTTGACCAAAATCCAAAAATAAATTTATTAACAAAAAAATACAGAGTCGGACTTTCAAACGAAACAATAAATAAAACATCCATGCAGGAAAGTAAAATTGCTTTTCAGCAGCACTAGAATAGCTAGAGTACTGCTCTCCTTGAGGTCAGCACAGGACTGAACCTCCAAGACTATCTGACCATTTAGCTCAGGTACTCTAAATTTATACAGAACAATGGTCAGGTGGTAACCTAGCCCCACCTCTGTATGTTACAACAAATTATATTTCTTTATTCTCTTATTATTTTTAACATACATTATAGTATTATGCCTTTAAACTTGTACACATCTCTATGTATTGTCCTACAGCAGTTATTTATAAGATGAGAGCTTTAAGTTTCATTTCTGGCATTAGCAAGCACCTCCTCTTAGTAACATCATAAAAGTGTTCAGGATGTATGGCTCGTTTTAGACAGGGCTGCAGCAGGAAGGAGATTGATTCCAACACAGTGTAAGGCAAATTTTCTCGCTTTATTGAGTAACTAATTTAGGCTAAAATGCTCCTGCTTGGTTCTGAGGACTCAGAGATGTGGAATTGGCTGAAAAAAGAAAATGTTCCTCAGACGCCAGCTATGTAAGTAATGTCCACATCGACTGTGCGCACATATCACATGAGGATTACATCTAGCGCTAATGTGCGATAGACGGTCGGGCGATTTACGCCAGAGAATCTAAGCAAAGAGGAAAGAAAACGATATTTTGAACTGAGCTGCCTTAAATAAAATAAAATATGGCTATTCACTGCTCTAAGCAAAAATTTTATCAGAGGCTACTTCATTAATACGGACCTACCGAGACCTCCTGTACTAAATACAAGGGCTACATTAAACCGTATGGTAATTCATTTACCATTTCCTAACCTCTATAAGCAACACCAGGGAGTTCACAAACATTCATTATGGATTCATTTTTATTCCATAAAATATTTATATATTCTGGCAACAATTAAGGGGGGGTGGGGGTCATACCCTGGATATCAGAACTTGTAGAAAGAGAGAGAAGACACACAAAAAAAAAGGATCTGTATATAGTTATATAGGTGGCCATCCTATATATTGTTAGAGAGAAGAGGAGAAGGAATAGCAGATAGAGGGCTGTTGCAACAGACTTAAAAAAAATGTATGCAAGTTCTGATATATGAGGTTTGACTTCACACAGGAGGACACTACCACAACTCTGGACCGCATTGCCAGTGCAGTCTCAGTCGTCTTTGCCCCACTGGCTGCCACAGGGCATGGTCGCCCACCACAGACACCGTGGAGTGCAATGTCCACCCCACGGCCCCGGCGTCAGGCTACCCCATTCATGTCAATGCTGGGCTCTGCTGTGGACATCCCAGGCATGCCTGGTGTGGGCCTGTTTTACGGCCTGCAGACCCCTGCGAGGACCCGGTTGCGGTCCCACAGTCCCACCCCTGGGGAGGTGGTCAGAGATCCCCAATGGTCAAGCAGTGCGCCTGCATCTGCTGGGCGGCCGCAACACGGCCGTTCCCATTTCCGTGGCAGCCAAGTGTCTGGGTGGCGGACATGATGTGCATGCTCCCCTGTCAGCTGTCTGCAGCCACCGCCCTGTCTGCACATGGGTGTTGTGTGTGTATGTGCATGGCATGGTCATGGCAGCCGTGTGGTGTGCCACACGCTACCTGTGTGCGCACCTGCCCAGCCACTGGCCTGTGTGGCATGTGCGTGATGATGCCTTCTCAGCACTGGTTGCACATGTGCACCAGTGCCCTGCGTCTGATCCATGCCACGTGCTGGCACCCAGTCGCATGCTTGCGGGTGCCACTGTGTGGGGGTGTGCTGCTGTGAAGTGCTGTGCGGTGTGGTGTTGCATGTCGCCATGTGGCACCACTCCGCCACTGCACCGCGCCTGTGTGTGCATGGCCCTGGCCATGACCATACATGGCTGTGTGCCCTGCCACTGTGTCAGTTCTGTGCACGTATGTTTGTCCACCTACCTGCATGTGCTGTAGTGCTCCTGCACTATCGTGTCTCACCAGTGGCGTGCTGACCACATGAGCCGGGGATCCCTCCACCCAGAGGGGGCTGCCCACCACCTCCCAGCCCATTGTCCACATTGTCCCCACTGCTGTTCCCCTCATTGGCCTCAACAGCTATTCCATGGTCATTGGCCATGTTGTGCAGCATGCAGCAGGCCAGGAATAGGCTGCAGGCCTTCAAGGGGCTGCATTGTAGGGCACCACCAGACCTGTCCAGGCAACGGAACCATGCCTTCAGCATCCCGAACACACACGCAAAGATGTTCTGCATGCTGGCGTGTTCCTCATTGTACCGCTCCTCCACTGGGGATGATGGGTGCCGGTAGGGGGTGAGCAGCCAGGGCCTGAGTGGGTAGCCACTGTCATTTGTGTGTGGAGAGAGAGGGAGAGGGAGAGCGTTTGACTAGGTTAGCCTGGTGACCCCTGTCACTGTGCCCCATGCCCCTCCCAGTCGCACACAGCAGTTCCCCCACCCTGTCTGCCCTTCTTCCATGCCCTGCTGTACCCTGCTGCCCATGGTCTCGCCATACTCACCCACTAGATGTCTGGTGGTAATGTCCCCACTCTCAAGGCAGTATAGCACAGTGATTTAAGGCTCTGAGCTGTAAACCTGGAGACCTGGGTTTGAATCCCACAGCCCCTACTTGCATACTGTGTCACCCTGAACAAGTCACTTAACTTCGTTGTGCTCCCAGGTCGCACCTGTAAACAAGCTTTCCACTTAGTGTGTGTCTCCTGGTTAAACAAACAAACAAACAAAAAAAAAAAACCTGTGACACAGTGCCGAGCTGTGCCAGATGTAGGCGTCATGTGCTCCCTCAGGGTGTGTCGCACAGACAATGGTTATGCACCCCCTGGCATAGCACACCACCTGGCAGCTGATGCTGAGGTAGCCCTTTCTGTTGATGCAGGCTACCCCCTCCACACCAGGTGGCATGCGGATACCCACATGGGTGCAGTCACTGGCCCCTCGCTCGCCAAGCATACGTGATACCCTGTGGAACTCCTTCATGGTTGTTGTATGCTCCGCCTGTGTGCTGGGGAAGTGGATGTGTTCTGCAGCATGTGGCAGCAAGGCATTGAGGAATTGTGTGAGGAGCCACGCGTGGCTGACTGGGTTTTGCCTGTGGTGTTCCCTGTTGGTCTCTGGAAGGTGCCCGTGTTGAGCAGGCACATGACAGCTGTTACCTTTGTCTCCACTGCCAGGGCATGGCTCTGTCTAGTGGGTGCCTGCTTCTCCTCACTGCACAGCTCAGAGAGCTGCCTCAGAATCGCCTGATTTAGGCTATAATGGCCCACAATCTCTGTGTCAGCGTGGGTCTTGAAGCTGATGTGGGGCTCGTACTGCCTGTTCTAGGTGTACCGCCGATGGGCCCTTCCATGGCCATGTTGCTCTGCCTCTTGCCTCCTCACACCCCTCATTACTGCCTCCATCTGGACTGCCACACTGGCCAGGGCCCCTGTTGTCCTGTCACCCCCTGGGCATCTGGCTCCACTGGCCTCCCCGGCTCTGTGGGGCAGTGCCTATCGCTTGGTGGACCCCTCGCATACCATGCCCCTGGCTGGGTTTTGCCTGCTGGCTCTGTCGCCCACCCGTGGTGCCTGTGTCGACCCTTGAGTCCAGTGGCCCTTCAGCACCCTCTCTTCCCTCCACAGTGGGCCTCCTTAGTGGCACTCTCACTCTCTCTCTCTCTCTCTCCCCTCATGCTCTCCTGACTTCCTCTCTCTCTCTCCCACACCTCCTTTACTTTGTCCTCCTCCTCCCTGTCTCCTCTTCCTCTCTTGGCCGGCCTGTGTCTCCCACTGTCCTGCTCACCTCTGGCACAAGTGCTCTCCTCCTACTTGCTCCCTGTTTTTATAGACTCAAGTCTGCTCCACTCAACTGACAGTTGCTCCTCACTTGTGCCATTGCTCGGTGGTTGAATATCTCACTGTGTTGCATATTCATGGGTCTGCCCCTTGCCCTTAAGCATGCATTCATTACTACTGCACATTGGCGCACTGCAACTTGCGCTGCGCAGTTGGTCCCACTGAATATCACTCTTTGGCACATCTCCGCAGTTGTGCATGCGCAACACTGTAGCGCCATGTGCAACTGCTTTGACTATCCAGGCCAATATGTATAAATGTCAGATATTAACACAGTGCATATGTCAGCAGGATTGATTAAACTGTGATGAGAATGCACATTTTTATCAGAGGCGATATCAGCTCACCTCTATTGCATAAATATATATAGATAGATAGATAGATAGATAGATAGATAGATAGATAGATAGATAGATAGATAGATAGATAGATAGATAGATATACATACCGGAGGAGATATCAGCTCACCCCTATTGCATAAATATATATACAGTATATAGTATATGTACATACAATAGGAGTGAGCAAATAACTAATTGCATAAAAACATGTATTCTCACTGCAGTGGAAAAAAAAACATTTATTCCACTGTGGTGACATTATCAAACAAACAAAAAAACAGCACAAAACATAGTCCTATTGTATAAATCAGATATGTTATGGCTGGTGGTGGAATACACTATTTATGTGAATGATTGGAGAGTGACCTTGGCTACCATCTCTTGTGGCTCCTCTATGCTCTGCCGCTCATGAGGATATCTGAGGTCACTCTTCACTCGTTCACATAAATAGTGTATTTCACCACAGTCCATAACATATCCCCTAGATAGCTAGATAGATACTGTGTGTAGATAGATAGACAGAGAGAGAGAGATAGACAGATAGACAGATAGACAGATAGACAGATAGATAGATAGATACATAGATAGATAGATAGATAACATAGATAGATAGATAGATAGATAGATAGATAGATAGATAGATAGATAGATAGATAGATAGATAGATAGATAGATAGATAGATAGATGGATATTGCTGCAACAGCCACAGTATGTATATATTAGTGTATTAATATTTTAAATTTATGTGGCTGTCATTTCACTATACTTTGATGGTTATATTTTCTTCTCAAGAGAAGCGACTTCAATTTTGTTATTTCTGATTTCTCCTGCAGGTTACTCTGCCTGATTGGGCTGCCTTTTCCACATGCAGATCCCCATACCAAATGAGAGCCTCTCTTTGCAACCCAAGGGTGATCACATCATCAGGACTGTAGCCACCTCAGGGATTGTATTTGGCTCTAGCATTCAAGCTGCAAAAGTTTGTATTGGATATGGAGAGCACGCTACTTTAGATCCCTGTATCTATGCATTTCTATCATTGATGGCAAAAGTAACGGCAGGTTAATTTGACTTCTTTCTTTTTCTCCTCACCCTTTTTTTTTGTCTAATGTATTTATGCACCCCGGCCCCCTGGTCAGCCACTCCTTCGGGCAGCCTAGGACAACCCCAAACTGCTAATCAGCTCCATTGCCATCCCACTATAACTCAACCACAGCTCCCGGCTTGCCCAATGTATCCCTTTGTTGGGCCCACCCATTCAGGACACTGGGGAGGTAAGAGTTTTTCCTGTAGGCATGGAGAATTCGTCAGGGGCACATGGCACAGACACTCCCGGGTTGTGTGGTGGGCAGGGGGACTGACTGCCATCATCAGGCCAGCCGAGTGGGCATTTTCCTGTTTTCTCCCTGCCAACCCCCTCCCAAGATGGCTGTCTCACCCACAGCGTCCTGGAAAGATGAACCACAGCACGTAGTCACCCATGCTGCAAAGTGCATCACTGCAACTAGCCACCAGGAACTGCACAAGGGCAATGCAAGCTCTGACCCATGAGCATTCCGCAGATGTTCAACACCCTCCTCACTGGCCTCTGCAACTGTTGTCCCAGGCTCGGATATGAACCCAGGTCACCAGCATGCTGGGTGATCCCCTATTGCCTGATACCACAGAGCCGGCTAAGCCCAATTTTTGATACATAAACTAATTAGAAATTGCAGCAAGAGATTTTTTCATATATATTCTTATGAAATGTCTAAGTATGTGTTGTGTGTCTTAGAATTACTCATTAGGGGAGTTTTGTTTAACTGACAATTAGCAAAGAACTGTATGCGATGATACAGGCTGAATCATAACCACTAACAATTGTTTTTCAGTGCTATAAAGTAACTTTTTCTCATTGATTACATCACTGTGATGTCATAACCTGTCAGTATTTAAGAGGTATGTGTACCTTTTTGGACTCCCTCATAGAAACATAGAAACAAAGATGTTGATGTCAGATAAGGACTGCAAGGCCCATCCAATCTGCCCATTTCTTTTTCTACCTTATGAATGTGCCATAGGCCTTTACTCTGTCAATGGCCTATCTATTCACACTCATCTATACTGTGCCCTTATGCCTATCCCATGCCTGTATAAAGCCCTGCACTGTATTCCTATCCACCGCTTCCTTAGGTAGGCTATTCCATGCATCCACCACCCCATCTGTGAAAAAGAACATCTTCACATTACCCCTTAATCGGCCTCTCTCTAATCTCATGCTGTGTCCTCTTGTCCTGCTATTTTTCTTACTTTGAAACATCTTCGCCTCTTTCACCTTGTAAATGCCCTTAAGGTGTTTGAATGTTTCTATCATATCACCCCTCTCCCTCCTTTGCTCTAGGGTACACATATTGAGCTCTGTTAATCTGTCCTCATATGTTTTCTGATGTAGTCCTTGAACCATTTTGGTTGTCCTTCTCTGGACTGCTTCCATTTTGTTAATGTCTTTGTGAAGGTGCAGCCTCCAGTACTGCATGCAGTACTCCAGATGGGGACTAACCAGTGTCTTGTAAAAAGGGATTATTACCTCCCTCTTATGACTTGTGATACCCCTACTAATACACCCCAACATCCCCCTAGCCTTACCTACTGCTTTAGTAGTCTGCTTGGATAATTTCAGGTCATCGGTGATGATGATGCCCAAGTCTCTTTCTTCCCTTGTGACTGCTAGCAACTCCCCTCCCAGCCTATAGATGGCTTCAGGGTTTCACTTCCCTATGTGCATGATATTGCACTTCTTTGCGTTAAAACCCAGTTGCCACTCTTCTGACCGTTTTGCCAGTTTATCCAGATCTCTTCTCATTCTTCCCACCCCATCTGGATCATCTACTATGTTGCAGATCTTGGTGTCATCTGCAAACAGACAAATCTTACCCTCTAGTCCATCTGCAATATCACTGATGAAAATATTGAAGAGTACTGGCCCCAGGACTGATCCCTGAGGTACTCCACTTGTGACTTGCATCTCTTCTGACTGTATACAGTTAACCACCACTCCCTGCTTTGTGCCCACCAACCAGTTTGTCACCCAGTTGACCAACTTCTGACCCACCCCAAGCCTACCCAGCTTATTAATTAATCTTCTATTTGGAACAGTATAAAAAGCTTTGCTGAAGTCAAGGTAGGCGACATCAACTGCAGCCCCTTGGTCCACCACTCTGGTTACCCAGTCAAAGAAATCTATGAGATTAGTTTGACAGGACCTTCCTGTTGTAAACACATGCTGTCTTGGATCCTGTGCTTTGATGGATTTCAGGTGTTGCACTATCCTTTCCTTAAGGAGTGCCTCCATAATCTTGCCCACCACTTAGGTAAGACTGACTGGTCTGTAGTTCCTTGCCTCCTCCCTGCTACCACTCTTGTGGAGTGGGATCACATGAGCCCTTCTCTAGTCATCTGGGACATCTCCTGTGCTCAGAGATTTACTAAACAGTTCTGATAATGGCTCTGCTAGTTCCAACCTTAACTCCTTTAGTACCTTGGGATGTATGCCATCTGGTCCCATTGTCTTGTCCACCCTGAGCTTAGCGAGCTCTTGTAGGACCATTTCTTTTGTGAAGGGACTTGTGCACACCTCCCTCCCCCCTGTGTCCATGGTGCTGAGTTGTGGGCCCTGCCCTACCTTCTCCTCAGTAAATGCTGACAGAAGTATCTATTTAGGCTAGATGCTTTTCCTTGGTCCTCCTCCACACACTCCCCCTTATCCCCTTTGATCTTAGCAATACCCCCCCCCCGAACTTTCTCCTTTCACTAATGTATCTATTGAAAGTCTTGTCCCCTCATTTTGCTGTTCATGCTAGTGTTTCCTCAGCTTGGGCCTTTGCTTGACTTACTGCCCTCCCTGTTTCCCTTAGGGAAGCTTGGAATGCCTCCTTATCATTGTCCCAGTGTGCTCCATTATATTTTCTGAAGGCCAGTCTTTTGGCTCTGACCTTTCCTGCTACTGTTTTTGAGAACTAAAGTGGCTTTCTCCTTCTCTTGCTCTTGCTTTTCTCTCAAACACAATGGGATGTTGCTTCAAGTATTGCATCATTAATTGCCTGTACCCTCCCTCCCACAAGAAAACCTTCTCGGTCAAAGTGTGGGGGTGTTCAAGAGATGGTGACTGTCCTCACTGGCTTTAATAAACCTACACTTCAGCATTCTGCCTTGTGGATGGTTTTCCTTTTAAAGCCTGAAGTTTAGCAGTCCATTCACTTGCGCTCCAGTGAGCCACCGCAGTAGGTACAATAAGTTACAGCACCTTCCTGTACCCTGATGAAGTGCACTGTTTACAGATCAACCCATTCATGCTGCCCTGCTGGGAACACAAAAGAAACTCCAAAAAAGTTAGCCCTTCCGATTACAAATATATTTTTTTGCCACCTGACTGCTTTGCTTCCCTCACGATCTCTATCCTGTGCTGCAAGAAACAAATGCATGCCAAAGACCCCCTTACTTAGCTTGTTTAGTAACAGAACTCTCCCGCAGCTCTGATCCCTTGCAGTAATATCAAGCTCCCTCCCCACTGCTGTCCTGCCTTGTTTGCTGGCACTTGCAGCAGGAGCGAATATGAGAAAGCACCAGAGTAAACCAAATTCCATTACAAACCACTGTACGATGCAGCAAAACATGCATTTGTATTTATTTTTTGCTAAACATTTTACAACTAGGCACTTACAAAATAGGTTTCTTGGAAACTGACACTCCTGTATCAACTTCCTTCCCCACCCTTCCAAGCCATCCATCATTCCACTTTAAAAAAGTCAACTCAGGTGAAGTCTGAAAATACATAAAAAGGACCATCTCCAAGACCAGAGGCAGTGGTGACTCACTAGACCTGAAACTGCTATCCCTCATTCTTGAGGAAGTGCTTCACCCGCTTAGCAGAATTTTCAACCTCTCACTCAACCTCAGTCAATTCCCAAGCAAATGGAAACCAGCTATTGTCACACCAGTCTTCAAAAGTGGTGACAAATCAATCCTGGGAAACTACCGACCAATCTCAATATTGCCCCCTCTTTCCAAAGCCCTTAAGCGCATTGTAGCTGACCAGCTTACAGACTACCTGAACAAATGCAACATCCTTTGTCCACAGCAACACGGTTTCAGGCAAGGGCACAGCACCTCTACAGCCCTCCTGGAGCTCACTTGAGCTCTCCACAAGTCTATGGACAAAGGTCATTTAACTGGAGCCGTATTCATTGACTTAACCAAAGCATTCAACACTGTTCACCACGGCCTACTCTCCGGACAGCTGCTGAATACCGGTCTCTCCCCAGACACTACAGCATGGTTCAATAGTTACCTTTGCCAATGCATGCAAACAGTAAAAATCTCAGTTAATCTCTCTGACTCCAAACCAGTCCGTTCTGGTGTCCCCCAGGGCTCAATTCTGGGTCCCCTACTTTTCAATCTTTTCCTAAACTCCCTTCCACATTCCTGCCCAGAACAAATTGTCCTCTATGCCGATGATGCTATGCTTTTCAACCCACAGAAAGACCCAGCACCATTAACTCGCAACCTTCAACTCACCTTCTCATATGTTGAAAACTGGTTCTCTTCTCACAAGCTGGTTCTTAACCACAAACAGACTAAATTAATGCTCTTCTACAGCTCACAAAACAAACATAGACGATACCCCCTTGACATCAAAACAAATGCCGGTCATACCCTTGAACAAGTGTCAGATTTTAAATACCTAGGAATCACTCTTGACCATGGCCTGTCATATGTGACCCACATCGATAACATCGCAAGAGTTGTAAATGTGCGCACTGGAATTCTCTATCGAAACAAGCAACACCTCACCCAAGCAGCATTAAAGATGGCCATCCAGAGCTCTGCTGTGTCCATTGTAGATTATGGCCTCATTGTCAATGGCTCTGCCACCACCACCACCCTTAGGCGCATAATGACCTCCCTAAACAAGGCCTGCCAACTGCTCACTGGAGCCCACCGACTCACACATACATGTGAACTCTATGCGAAATCAGGATGGCTTCAACTCAAATCGTGTAAAGTATCTAACTTGTCTAATGGTGAAAAAAACTATCATGGGCTTTTCACCACCTTCTGTCCAAGTTCTCCTGAGTCCAATCACCAATCTACGCTGCACCAGAGGGTCAGAACTACAACTCCTCCAAGTACCTCGATGCCGCACATCACTGGGTCAAAGATCCTTTTCACACCATGCCCCCTCCTGGATGAATGCCCTCAGTGCTCATATCACTTCCTCCCCTCAACTGGGCATTTTCAAATCAAGACTACACCATCACCTCACTACCACCAGTAGCTGTGACTGCCTCTCCTAACTCCCTTTTCCCCTGTGGCACACCTCACCTCTCCTCTGTTCTTTGACAATGCTGAGAATCTGCACTAGTTTCTCTTCGGCTGCTACCCCTTCCCCATACCCCCTCTCCACCCCAATCACAGACCCCTGAACTTTCCTAACCTAAGTGTCTCATTACTTAATTTCTTTAATGCAGTGTATGCGCCAATGAGTGTTGTTTACTTTAATCTCTGTTTATATACAATTGTATTAGTTTGCCTATGTATAGATGAATGTAGCTTAGTGCAAAATGTCTTGTACTTCTCTTAACGTGGAACCTTTGTAAAAGAGCCTTGGCTCAAAGGAATTTGTAATCCTAGACTTTCAATAAAAAATAATCAATAAACAGGTTCCTCTTGAACTTATTTAGTATTGATGATCTGTGGATCTCTAAATAAAATCTAGCTAGCACTGTATGAGGTTTGTTTTTAGATGTCAGGAGACAAGCTTCATACTGATATTTTCCAAAATCACAAACCTTTCTTTCTTCAAACTGTAGGTGTACTGAAGTCACAATATATCTATTTAACAATTTTATTGGGCCTATATGAGCGTCAGAAAAAAATAAATTATATATTGTGAATCACTGTGGATATATGTGTCTGCTCCTCTACATCCATACACATGTACATGGACGACACTGTCCTGTACCCTTCTGGCCCCTCCCCTTCTGACGTGGCGACCAGTCTCCAGCTGGACTATGACACAGTTCAGCACTGGTTCTGCTCCAACTAGGTGTTCCTCAATGCCGATAAGACTGTCTCCATGATCTCCATGACCTTCGGCACTAGGCAAATACTTTCTAGCCATTACTCCCTCCTTACCTCCCACACCCTGGATGGGACTATGATTGAGCATGTTACCTCCTCTAGGTATTGTGGGGTCTGACTTGATCAACACCTTAACTTTTCTGGGCATATGGGTGCCATTCACCAGAAACTGCACACCAAGCTTGGTGCACTATATAGGAAATGTGGGTGTATTCCCCTGCCAGCCAGCCATGAGCTTGTCCAGAAAATGATCCTCCCTATCTTCGACTATGGAGAGGTGGAAGACTAGGTTTGCCAGCAAAGGCACCTAGCTTCAACTGAACTCTTTTCTTCTAGGTTTGCTTGTAAGGACAGAGCAAGGAACATTATCAGAGTAAGGAAAAAGATTAAGGCTTCTTTGGGCTAGGCAGATTTACTATGTGATATTATTTATTTTGTACTCACAGGGTTTGTTACTGTCTTTTGCTACCATTTTACTGCTTTATTATTCTTGGATTCAAATTGTTGTTGCAGGGAATACTTTCTGCTGCATTATCACAGGGTGTGCCTACAAGTTTGTTACTGTTTTGTGCTTACAGATTACTGCTGTAATCCTCTCTGATTCAAATTATTTTTTGCAAGGTATATCATCGGTTACTGCTTTATTTTTCTCTGTAGCAAATTGTTTTTTGCATGGTATATCTTCTGTGAAATTATTACAGGTGGTGCTTTACAGGTTTTACAGTTTTATTTATCATTAGGCTAAGCTTTCAGGGCTACTGCATTTGTTGTTAGTTGATTGTTTCTGCTCTTACCTCCTTGATTCTTTTGTCCATGGTTGTTCTTTTTCGGCAGGGGAAGGGCCCAACCACCCCATACTACACTCCTTTTATAGGGTAGAACAGTTGTGACATTTTCTGTAGCAAAGCAGGAAGGGGAGGATCAGAGGGGTATCCACACAGTGACCTCGCCTACAGGGGCACAAGTAATTTAACTTGTTAAAACAAGTTATACAAAAACAAATAAACAAAACACAAAATCAAACTTTTGCTTTCATTTTTCTCCTTCTAACTACTTGGACCAGGTTATAAACCCAGCAACTCACCTGGAATGGGGCTGCAGGTACTGTGGAACACTTTTCAAAAGTGCAGTTATATAGAATTTAGGATGCTGTCCTACATGCTAGACCATTGGAGATCTAAAGGCTGAGCTCCAGACAGCATGGGCAGAGATTGCACACCTCAAATCGCATATTCAGGAGGAAATATATTATAAGAACCACCTGCCATTCCCCAACTTCCAACTGAAGCACCTCAACTGCAGAGGGTACTTGGTCCAGCAGGTTTGCAGGTGGTTAGGAAGGGTAAATCGGTGCCCCATCACTCAGTGCTCTTCAACGTATCACCTCCACAAACCATATAAAAACTACCAACAGGTATCTGCCTCTGTCTCCAAAATCAAACAAAGGGGCACAGGACACTGCAGAGCAGGACACTGCAGCACAGGAGCTAGTGCAACAAAACTTTCCTAAAACAGAGACCAAAACAAAAAAAGCAAAAAGGAAACCCACAACACTTCTGATCATAGGAGACTCCATGATTCGGGGACTTGATACCTACCTCCAGCTGGGGGTAAAGGTCAGATGTCTCCCAGGTACATCAGCGTGGAGAGACACTGACAACATTGCTAAAACTGTGCAGGAAGCAGGAGAAAACATTGACATCCTGGTACACATAGGGACTAACGCTCTCACCAGCCGGTCAGTTGTGGAGACCAAGTAACACCTGACCAGGCTGGGAGATACACTGTCATCCATTTTCTCTGGCACCTCCTTCTCTGAGATCCTGCCAGTCTGAGAGAGGGGGGCAGATGGACGGATGGTCAGCAAAGGAGAGATAGGGGACCTAAACATGTGACTCAAGGGCTGGTGACAGGAAAAAGGACATAAATTTGTAGGTAACTGGCAACAGTTTGGGGAGTGAAAGTTCTTTAAATTCAACAGACTACATCTGGTTAAGGAGGGAGTCAGTGCATTGGGGCAGGAGTTTGACGTCTTTGCAGAATATTTAAACTAGCAAATGGGGAGAGGGGTGTAGCACCCGATACATCGCACAGGAAGAACATCCCTCCCCCTCAGCTAATGATCAAACAGGAGTTCAGCATGTTTATAGTTCACAGAAACATAGAAACATAGAATTTGACGGCAGATAAAGACCACTTGGCCCACCCAGTCTGCCCATTTCCCTACCTAATGGATAAGCTGCAGATCCTAGTTAATCAGCAGCCTACTTCTTCCTACCCCAACCCCCTAGAATTGCCTTATGACTGTCCCATGCATGCTTGAATTCCACAACTGTTTTTGACTCCACAACCTCCTCCAGAAGGCCGTTCCATGCATTCACAACACTCTCTGTGAAAAAATACTTCCTTACATTACCTCTGAGCTGCCCCCCTTATCTTCAAATTGTGCCCCCTTGTTCTTGCACACCTCTTTTTTTGAAAGATGCTACCCTCTTGGACTTTGTTGATTCCCTTGAGGTACTTGAAAGTTTCTATCATGTCCCCCCTCTCCCTCCTTTCCTCAAGGCTATACATATTAAGCTCCTTAAGTCTCTCTTCATATGTCTTCTGGTGCAGACCCTGCACCATTTTAGTTGCCCTCCTCTGGACAGCTTCCATCCTGTCTATATCTTTGCGGAGATTGGGTCTCCAGAACTGCATGCAGTACTCCAGATGGGGTCTCACCAGCTGTCTGTACAGAGGGATAATAACTTCCTGTTTTCTACTGGTGATGTCTCTCCCTATGCATCCCAGTATCCCCCCAGCCCTCCTTGCATCACCAGGTAAGATAAAAGGTACAGCTCCCTATATGATGCACAGGGGAAATGCCAGAGTTCACCCAACAACTAACACACCAAAATCTGGCCAATGGAAAATCATGTACACAAATGCCCGCAGTCTGGGAAACAAGATCCCAGACTTGCAGGCAACATAGACAGAGGCTAAACCGGACATAGTAGCCATTAGCGAGACATGATTCACCAGTAACTACACTTGGGAGACTTCAGTACCCTGCTATGTACTGTTCAGAAGAGACTGAGGTGCAAAAAGGGGGGGGGTGGAGTGGCCCTTTATGTTAATGAAGATATCAAAGCTACAGAAATTCAGAATACACATAAGGAGCCAGAAGAACTGGGGGTCACCCTGGAAACAGGAAATGGGACAGCCATATGAACTGGGGTTGTCTACAGGCCTCCAGACCAGGGGGAGGGCATCAATACATTACTGTTAGAAGATATACAAAACATGACAGCTAAAGGGGAGGTTCTGGGAAACTTCAACATGCCGGATACATATTGGTCAATACCAGCAGGAACATCTGCCAGAACTAGACTCATAGTGGATTCCCTGCAGGGGGAGGGCCTCAAATAACCGGTACAGCAACCCACAAGAGACAGGACTAGCCTAGATCTAGTACTGACTAATGGGGAAAGGATCACAGATCTCCAGCTAGAAGGTCACATGGGGGTCAGCGACCATCACATGGTATGGTTCAATATGGCCACTAGAACTAAATCATCCCATTCCAAGGCAAACATATGGGACTTCACAGTAGCTGACTTTGATAAGATGGCCAGCAAAGTTATGCTAGCCCTGGCAAGAAGAAATACAGGTGAGTGGGTACAGGCAAAGTGGGCAAGCATTAAGGATGCAATACTTGAAGCAACATCCCATTGTGTTAGAGAGAAAAGCAAGACAGTATAGCGCAGTGGTTTAAGGCTCTGAGCTGCAAACCTGGAGACCTGGGTTTGAATCCCACAGCCCCCACTTGCATACTGTGTGACCCTGGGCAAGTCACTTAACTTCCTTGTGCTCCCAGATTGCACCTGTGAACAAGCTTTCAGCTTAGTGTGTCTCTCCTGGTAAAACAAAGATAAAAAAAAAAGCAAAAGAAGGAGGAAACCACTTTGGTTCTCAAAAACAGTCACAGAAAAGGCCAGAGTCAAAAGGCTGGCCTTCAGGAAATATAAGGGAACGCAGCGGAATGAAGATAGGAATGCGTACCTAACTTCCCTAAGGGAAGCAGGGAAGCCAGTAAAGCAGTCAAAGGCCCAAACTGAGGAAACACTAGCATGAACAGTAAAAGAAGGGGACAAAGCTTTCTATAGATACATTAGTGAAAGGAGAAAGTCCAGAGGGGGTATTGCTAAGATCAAAGGGGATAAGGGGGAGTGTGTGGAGGAGGATCAAAGAAAAGCATCTATCCTAAATAGATACTTCTGCTCAGTATTTACTGAGGAGAAGGTAGGGCAGGGCCCTCAGCTCAGCACTACGCACACATGGGGGAGGGAGGTGTGCACTAGTCCCTTCACAAAAGAAAGGGTCCTACAAGAGCTCGCTAAGCTCAGGGTGGACAAGGCAAAGGGACCTGATGGCATACATCCCAGGGTACTAAAGCAGCTAAGGGTGGAACTAGCAGAGCCATTAGCAGAACTGTTTAGTGAGTCTCTGAGCACAGGAGAGGTCCCAGAAGACTGGAGAAGGGCTCATGTGATCCCACTCCACAAGGGTGGTAGCAGGGAGGAGGCAGGGAACTACAGACCAGTCAGTCTTACCTGAGTAGTGGACAAGATTATGGAGGCACTCGTTAAGGAAAAGATTGTGCAACACCTGGACTCCATAGGAGCACAGGATCAATGATAGCATGTGTTTACAAAAAGAAGATCCTGTCAAACTAATCTCATAGATTTCTTTGACTGGATAGCCACAGTGGTGGACCAAGTGGGTGCAGTTAATGTTGCCTACCTTGACTTCAGCAAAGCTTTCGATACTGTTCCACATAGAAGATTGATTAATAAGCTGGGTAGGCTTGGGCTGGGTCAGAAGTTGGTCAACTGGGTGGCAAACTGGTTGACAGGCAGAAAACAGAGAGTGGTGGTAAATGGTATACAGTCAGAAGAGATGCAAGTCACAAGTGGGGTACCTAAGGGATCAGTCCTGGGGCCAGTCTTTTTCAATATCTTCATCAGTGACATTGCAGATGGACTGGAGGGTAAGGCTTGTCTGTTTGCAGATGACACCAAGCTCTGCAACAGAGCAGATGATCCAGATGGGGTCAGCAGAATGAGAAGAGATCTGGATAAACTGGCAAAATGGTTGGAAGAGTGGCAACTGGGATTTAATGCAAAGAAGTGCATGATTATGCACATAGGGAAGAGAAACCCTGAAGCCACCTATAGGTTGGGAGTGGAGTTGCTGGCAATCACAAGGGAAGAAAGAGATTTGGGCATCATCATCATCACAGATTACCTAAAATCATCCAAGCAGACCACTAAAGCAGTAGGTAAGGCTAGATGGATGTAGGGGTGCATTAGTAGGGGTATCGGAAGTAGTAAAAAGGAGGTAATAATCCCTCTTTACAAGACACTGGTTAGGCCCCATCTGGAATACTGCGTGCAGTACAGGAAGCCGCACCTTCACAAGGACATTAACAAAATGGAGGCAGTCCAGAGAAAGGCAACCAAAATGGTCCAGGGACTGCATCAGAAAACACATGAGGCCGGCCCGCCGGCGCAGCGGGTTGATTCTGGCCATGACGCCAGTGACCCGGTTCGGGAACGAGCCCGGGAAGCTGGAGGGCGGGCCGGGAGAGGGCTGAGCGTCCCAGGGACTGCCTGTCCCTCCGGGGAGGGGATCCAGAGCCCGGGCGCTTGATCTCCCCAGGTGGAGACCTGAGGCGCAGCGAGGCCGATGGCAGGAAGAAGGGGTGACGGCCAGACGCCGGGCGCCAGCGCCTGACGCCAGGGGACACGTCGCACGCCGCGAGTAAGAACACCGGAAAAGCACCTCGCGATCCCCGGTAGACGGAGCACTAGGCCCCGACTCAAAGCCCCTGCCTGCCCAGAGACAGCATCCCGACGCAATTCCAGTAAGTCTGGGGTGTAGGGCCCCACCTGTCACGCCCTTGGGGTAAACCAAGGCCCGGGGGATGGACTGCTCTGGTCTACAGGCAGGTGAGCGAGGGCTGAAAAGGCCGTAGAGTGTCTCCCGAAGAGAGGGGGACTACGGGGGAGAGGAGGGAAAAAAAAAAAAAAGAAAACACATGAGGACAGATTAATGGAGCTCAATATGTATATGCTAGAGCAAATGAGGGGGAGAGAGGTGATATGATCAAAACATTCAAACATCTTGAGGGCATTAACAAGATGAAAGAGTCTAACATGTTTCAATATAAGAAAAATAGCAGGACAAGAGAACACAGCATGAGATTAGAGGGAGGCCGATTAAGGGGTAATGTGAGGAAGTAGTTTTTCACAGAAAGGGTGATGGATCATGGACGGCCTACCTCAGGAAGTGGTGGATATGAATACAGTGCAGGGCTTCAAACAGGCATGGGATAGGCATAAGGGAACAATACAGATGAGTGTGAATAGATAGGCCAAGACAGAGTAAAGGCCTATGGCACATTCATAAGGTAGAAAAAATGGGCAGACTGGATGGGCCATGCAGTCCTTATCTGCCGTCAACTTCTATGTTTCTATGTAGTCTACAGTGCTGCTCCCAAGTCCTCCTTAACCAGACTAATTATCCTCTTTCATTCATTCTGTCGCTTCACTCTGGATTGTCCACCTCGGCCTCATCACTGTGACCTCTATAAATCTCCCTCTTCCTCTCTCTTGATGACAGACATCTCGCTCAGTGTGCTAGCTTCATCGCTAAATACTGGTTCAGGTTCATCCCCCTTCACCTCGTCTCTACTCTCTCCCTTCATAACTCTAATCATTGGACCTGTGCTCCCCGGTCTACAACTTCTGACCAGGCCGCCTTCTCACATCAATTTCCTAAACTCTGGAATGCCCTTCCCCCATTCATCTGCAATGCCCCACTCCACATTCCCTGTCCTCCCTCCTCCATTATTTAATCTCCCCTTCCTGCCATTGCTTTTAACTTACTCATCCCATGTTCCCTATCCCCTATTATTTTGCAATTGCTCTGCTGCCTCTATGCATCACGTTTCTCCTCTACTCATTGTAATTTACCCTAGTAATTGCTTAATGTGCTCATGATCCTACCCGTATCATTATTCTTTTAAACAGTGACTGCCTGTATGTAACATTCAACACCCTGAATGTACTTTGAACTTGTCTCCATACTATTGTAATATCTTGATGCATTCTTGTCGATACCTGTATCGTTTAACTTGTGTTCTGCTATTTTCCTGTATGCAACATATTACCAACATGTTTAAGCATCTGAACACGATATCTGTATTATTTGTATCTCCCCCTTCCTCCCAGGATGCATCTGGAAACCAGCAGTTCTGCTCAGCATGCCTTTCGTAATACTTTTAAATAAATAAATTTAGCACAACTCCTGCCATTTCCACACAATTTTTGCAAAGAAATCTCTGCACATTTAAGAATCGTTCCCCACAGTTTGCCTGTAGTCCCATTGTACATCAGGCACATTATAAATGACATGCACTGACTGTCTTGCTCACTTTAGCTGCCATTACACTGTTACTTTTTCAGGCACCTTGCACGTAACCTAGCCTTGGTCCCTTACGTATGCAGCACTACACCCAACGTGATTACTTTTTGGAGCTTTCATTATGATCCACTAATTGTAACATTGTTTTGTTGGTTGTTCATATTTTCTGTTATCTGCCATTTTTAATTTATTACTGCAGCCACTTTTTATGAGTGATGCAATTTTTGTCTTCTGTGCCCCTGTTTCCATCTTTCCCGGGTCACGTCTGGAAATGAGCTTTGGCTTAGTGTGCCTTTCCACGTTACCAATAAATAAATGACATGCAGGGGTGCTTCATGACATTGAAGATGCCTTCTTACACCTAGATGCTACTCAGACTCTTTCAAAGTTAAAACAAGTATTTACAAGCCATTACAATAAATTATAAATGTATTATCCTGACATGAAAGGATATACTGAAAACTTTGACCTATTCTGTATGTTGTATACCTACTGTGCTAAACATATGAATTTTAAAATATTGGGACCCAGATATTCAAAAGGGTTGAGCATGGCGCAACAGTGTTGCACCATGCACAACCCACTCATGTGCCCCGGTGCGATATTTAAACGGGGATTGTGCCTGGCACAAATCCCCATGTGCCAGAGTGCATCAGTAATGTATGCAGTGCAGGTGGGGGGGGTGCGCCCATGCATACTCTGCACATCTCGATATTCAGCCCAGGATGTGCTGAGTCCATGCATGCGCCCCCCACTTGCATCGCATACAGGTGAGCCAAAAAAGGAACAATAGCTGGCCACCACAGGTGAGCCGCTGCTATTGCACACAACACGCAGCTGCCACCTGTGGGTGGCCACCCGAGCTCCGGCTGCACCTGGCGGCGCCCCCCCATGCCCGATCGTGGGCATTTGTAAAATATAAAGACGTCCGATATCCCTGGTGGTCCAGTGGACCGCTTGCAGCCCAATTGCAGGCTTGAGTATAAATAAAGTAAATTCCGATATCCCTGGTGGTCCAGCGGACCACTGTCAGACCGATCGCGGGCTTGAGTATGAATAAAATAAATCCAATATCCCTGGTGGCCCAGTGGACCGCTGTCAGCCCAATCGCGGGCTTGAGTATGAATAAAATAAATCCAATATCCCTGGTGGTCCAGTGGACCGATGTCACATATCTGGAATGTGTAGTATGGTATGGGCTGCACGCCCATTGGCTCTCGATGTGGACCAATGGACGTACAGCCCTACCTATGATGTCAGTCGGTGAGTGGCAGGCGGCAGGCAGGTGGAGTGCTGCCACCCACCGCTGAGTGGGGGGGGGGAAGCGGGGGGGCTCAGTGGGCAGGTGGGGAGGGGGGTCCGCTGGACCACTAGGGATATTGGACATAATTTTCTTATGCAAATGCCCGCGATCGGGCTGACAGCGGTCCACTGGACCACCAGGGATACTGGCTTTATTTTCGGGCTGACAGCAGTCCACTGGACCACCAGGAATATTGGATTTATTTTATTTATACTCAAGCCCGTGATCGGGCTGACAGCGGTCCACTGGACCACCAGAGATATAGGTGTTATTTTATTCAACAAATGCCCGTGATAGGGCTGACAGCAGTCCACTGGACCACCAGGGATATAGGTGTTATTTTATTTAACAAATGCCCGCGATAGGGCTGACAGCGGTCCATTGGACCACCAGGGATATAGTTGTTATTTTATTTAACAAATGCCCACAATAGGGCTGACAGCATTCCACTGGACCACCAGGGATATTGGATTCATTTTATTTATACTCAAGCCCGCGATCGGGCTGTTGAGCAAATTGCCGCACTGTGCAGGGGGCATCGGTCCCCGATGACTGCTGCCAGGCAGGGCGCCCGGCGCAAGTCACCGGGGATCGGCGCACCCAGAACTTGTGCTAGCGTATCCCACTGCTCCACTCTGGCCACTTGTGCTGGCGCAGTGCCACTGCACCATGTGCACTGCGGGTGGCCAGGGTGTGATATTCAACAAAGCTGTGCAATGGTGCAGCTCCGCTGAATATCGTCCAGTCAACGCCCCTGTGCAGCCAAGTTGCACTGCACCCAGGCTTGCGCCACAGCCTGGCGCAGTTTGAATATCTGGGCCTATGTCTGATAATCATGTTTTACTATTACAGTTTTTTTTTACTATATATGTGAAGCAAAATTATGTTATTTTAAACCCTTCAATAAAACTGTAAAATAAAAAAACTGTTTTACCAGACTAATATTAGCAAACTCACTGGTATGTGGCAGCTATTCAGAATAGTAACTAGTAGCAGCCAAGACACAGAAATAATTGAAATGCAACTGTATGTGTGTGTGTGTGTGTGTTTGTGTAGGTGTGTTTCACTAGTCAGATTGTTTAAAATACGGATGCACGTCTGGATAAAATAAATATATTTCCCAATGAATCACCAGTCATAAGATGTTGACCCTCATACTCAAATGGTTAGCGCAGCCCTGACTAGGTTAGTGTCACTTTAACCGTGAACAGTGCCAGCTATCAGGGTAGGAGCCATAATCAGAAGCTGCTGGTGACTGGCGCTAACCCAGCTGACTAACTGAGCAGAATATACTGCTGGGCACATGCAGATAAGGGCTGCCTCATGCATACTGAGCACAGCAGTATATTCAGAGGATTCAGCAGCACTAAACAATCTCCCTCACAGCACCGTTTTATGCTACTGAAAGCCTGCCCTTAACCCAGTACAATGGCAGTGCCACCCCCCCACTGCTGATCCTGCCTCTTGTAACAGACTTCCTGGTGGTCTAGTGCCCCCCTTGAAGAAATTCTTCCTCAGAGGAAATGTGAGGAAGAATTTCTTCACAGAAAGGGTGGTGGACAAGTGGAACACCCTGCCAGAGGAAGTGGTGGGGGCTGAAACAATCAATCACAGGATTTAACAATGCGTGGGATAAGACATAAGGGAATCCTGGAGGTCAGGAGTAAGGGGCAACAGACTTCTAGAAACACGTAAAGGCAACTTACAAGCTCAAATAGGCTGACTAGGAAGGCCATAGACCCTTATCTGCCGACAGTGTCTGTGTATCTATGATCATCCATTCTGCTGTTTGTAATGTTCATCCTGGTGGTCTAGTATCCCCCTTTGATCACCCATTCTGATGCTTGTAATGGTTATCCATGTAGTCTAGTGATCTCCCTGCCTCCTCCTGCCCCTCCATCGCATAGTCTGCAGCTTTTAATGTTAGTGGTACCCATCCCCCAACTGACTGTTCATCCCCATTCCTGACCTGACTACCCTGAACCCTCTAAGCACACCCACTTCACCCTGTGCACTGGGCAGTACTGTCCGTGAAGATATTGGCCAGCACAGCCATTCGCACACCTACTTGACCTGTCGCCATCTGCCTGTCAGGGTGGCAATCAGAAGTAGAGTAGAAACAACTTACACTCATTGATAGACAGATGGTGGCATGCTGAGGAGTTGTGCGGAGGGCTGTGCCAGTCACAAACTTTACACATAGCACTGCTCAGTATCCAGAGTGAGGGGGCATGATCAGAGGGTCCAGAGCAGGCGGGTTGGGATTGGAGATGGAGGACAGGTTGGGGGTGGTTGGGGGATCAGTAGGCCATAGCACTGACATTACAAGAGGCAGGAGAGGCACTCTGGGGACTATGCAGGCCTGCTAATGAGCCCACAAAGGACATGCCAATGGCCCCTAGTGCCAACACGTGCAATGAATTCTACAGAGCCAGCCTCAGATATTGCGGAGCCTGGGGAAGAGGTAAAACACAGGGCCCCCATACCCAGCAAATGGCAGTCTGGTGTTTGCTTACTGTCATATTAGTTTAACAACTTCACTTACGAAATCATGTATAACAGGAGTAAAAGGCTAGTGTTGCCGAATCAAACAAAATAAATTAAGCTACTTAGATTTTATGCAAAAAACATCCCACAACATATGCAAGTTTTATTGAAACAATCACTCATGGACACAGACATAACTTTCAAATGATTCTTTTCAGGCGATTTTTGCAGCAAAATCATCAATTAGTAAGTAAACATCCAGCGACTGTGTGAAATAAGCTTCAGCAATAACAAGCACCAACTAACATCCAACGACTGTGCGAAATAAGCTTCAGCAATAACAAGCGCCAACTATCATTCAGCGACTGTGCGAAATATGCTTCAGCAATAACAAGCACCAATTAAGATTCAGTGACTGTGTGAAATAGGCTTCAGCAATAACAAGCACCAACTAACATCCAGCGACTGTACAAAATAAGCTTCAGCAATAACAAGCACCAACTAAGATCCAGCGACTGTGTGAAATAAGCTTCAGTAATAACGAGCACCAACTAACATCCAGCGACTGTGCGAAGCAAGCTTCAGCAATAACAATCACCAACTAACATCCAGCGATAGTGCAAAATAAGCTTCAGCAATAAAAAGCTCCAACTAAGATCCAGCGACTGTGTGAAATAAGCTTCAGCAATAACAAGCACCAACTAACATCCAGCGAATAAGCTTCAACAATAACTAGCACCAACTAAGATCCAGCGACTGTGCGAAATAAGCTTCAGCAATAACCAGCACCAACTAACATCCAGCAATAGTGCGAAATAAGCTTCAGCAATAACAAGCTCCAACTAAAATCCAGTGACTGTGCAAAATAAGCTTCAGTAATAACAAGCACCAACTAACATCCAGCAACTGTATGAAATAAGCTTCAGTAATAACAAGCACAAACTAACATCCAGCGATTCTACGAAATAAGCTTCAGCAATAACAAGCACCAACTAAGATCCAGCGACTGAGTGAAATAAGCTTCAGTAATAACAAGCACCAACTAACATCCAGTGACTATGCGAAATAAGCTTCAGCAATAACAAGCGCCAACTATCATTCAGCGACTGTGCGAAATACGCTTCAGCAATAACAAGCACCAATTAAGATCCAGTGACTGTGTGAAATAAGCTTCAGCAATAACAAGCACCAACTAACATCCAGCAACTGTGCAAAATAAGCTTCAGCAATAACAAGCACCAACTAAGATCCAGCGACTGTGTGAAATAAGCGTCAGTAATAACGAGCACCAACTAACATCCAGCGACTGTGTGAAGTAAGCTTCAGCAATAACAAGCACCGATTATCATCCTGTGAATGTGTGAAATAAGCTTCAGCAATAACAATCACTAACTAACATCCAGCGATAGTGCAAAATAAGCTTCAGCAATAAAAAGCTCCAACTAAGATCCAGCGACTGTGTGAAATAAGCTTCAGCAATAACAAGCACCAACTAACATCCAGCGACTGTGCAAAATAAGCTTCAGCAATAACAAGCACCAACTAAGATCCAGCGACTGTGGGAAATAAGCTTCAGTAATAACGAGCACCAACTAACATCCAGCGACTGTGCGCAGTAAGCTTCAGCAATAACAAGCACCAACTATCATCCTGTGACTGTGTGAAATAAGCTTCAGCAATAACAATCACCAACTAACATCCAGCGATAGTGCGAAATAAGCTTCAGCAATAAAAAGCTTCAACTAAGATCCAGCGACTGTGTGAAATAAGCTTCAGCAATAACAAGCACCAATTAACATCCAGCGAATAAGCTTCAGCAATAACTAGCACCAACTAAGATCCAGCGACTGTGCGAAATAAGCTTCAGCAATAACAAGCACCAACTAACATCCAGCAATAGTGAGAAATAAGCTTCAGCAATAACAAGCACCAAGATCCAGCAGCTGTGCGAAATAAGCTTCAGCAATAACAAGCTCCAACTAAAATCCAGTGACTGTGCGAAATAAGCTTCAGTAATAACAAGCACCAACTCACATCCAGCAACTGTATGAAATAAGCTTCAGTAATAACAAGCACAAACTAACATCCAGCAATTGTGCGAAATAAGCTTCAGCAATAACAAGCCCCAACTAACATCCAGTGACTGTGTAAAATAAGCTTCAGCAATAACAAGCACCCACTAACATCCAGTGACTGTGTGACATAAGCTTAGGTAATAACAAGCACCAACTAACATTCAGTGACTGTGCAAAATAAGCTTCAGTAATAACATGCACCAACTAACATCCAACGATCATGTAAAATAAGCTTCAGCAATAACAAGCACCAACTAACATTCAGCGACTGTGCAAAATAAGCTTCAGTAATAATATACACCCACTAACATCCAACAATTATGTGAAATAAGCTTCAGCAATAACAAGCACCAAATAACATCCAGCGATTGTATGAAATAAGCTTCAGTAATAACAAGCACCAACTAACATCCAGCAACTGCGCGAAATAAGCTTCAGCAATAACAAGCACCAACTATCATTCAGTGACTGAGTGAAATAAGCTTCAGTAATAACAAGCACCAACTAACATTCAGCGACTGTACAAAATAAGCTTCAGTAATAACAAGCACCAACTAACATTCAGCGAATGTGCGAAATAAGCTTCAGTAATAACAAGCACCAACTAACATCCAAAAATTTGTGCGAAATAAGCTTCAGTAATAACAAGCACCAACTAACATCCAACAACTGTGTGAAATAAGTTTCTGCAATAACAAGCACCAACTAACATTCAGCGACTGTGTGAAATAAGCTTCAGTAATAACAAGCACCAGCTAACATCCAGCAACTGTGCAAAATAAACTTCAGTAATAACAAGCACCAACTAACATCCAACGACTGTGCGAAATAAGCTCCAGCAGTAACAAGTACCAACTAACATTCAGTGACTGTGCAAAATAAGCTTCAGTAATAATAAGCACCGGCTGTCAACTTTTCAAACTGCATAAATGTTTTGGACTACTATTTTTTTCTTTCTTTTTTTTATACTATCCAGTGACACCCCTAGGCTTTCCACTCTGAGCCCCATATGCCCCCCCCCCCCACTGGGCTCATCTCTTTCTGCCACCTGCAACCACCTGACTTTTAGTGTTCCCTAAAGACTACCTTGTACTGGATTATTCCGTCTCCTGCCCCCTGCCCAGGGAAGGCCATGAAGGGTAGGGGAGTGCCTGGATCTGCAGGAGTTGTTGGCTAAAGGGTTGCAGCTTGGAGGGGTGAACAGGGGACAGAGGGCCATCATCTGGCATGTCCAGTCAGAAGCCAGCTTCTCTCTTTTTCTGGTCCTTCCCCCTTCCACATCCCAGAGAACTGTGCTCATGCTGCATTCATCCACACCAGGCCGGCCAAGGCACCTTCTTTTTGCCACCACCAGGAGTTGCTCTCCATGGTTTTTCGTACACGTCTTGCAACAATTACATTGCTGTATCTGGTAGTATATCTGTAGAGGGTATGCATGAGTCACATTCGGGCTTGCTCTACAGTACCTGTCTTTTTATTATCTTTTGCTGCTTGCATTGCATTCCTGAATACGTGTACCAATCTGCTTGTATATTGCTTATATGTTCCTCTTTATTGTATCTTGTATACTTATTATCCTGCGTCCCTTTCCCCCAGATTGCACCCGGAATCGAGCTTTGGCTCAATGTGCCTTTTCCGGTTACCAACTGTTTAAGTTAGAAAAAATAAAAACGGCACTCTGCCAAGAATGTGAGTGGAGGCTATGTGCTAGCTGTTAAAGGGGGCGGGTTTCTCCTCTATTCCAGCCCCACAAACAGCACCCTACTCTGGATTCTGCTAGCCTGCACACCCAAACCACCACCACCACCACCAGAAATAAGTTCTGGCAGAGCCACTACAACTGCAAATGCATTAACCAGATAAGGATGTTTCATGGGCTTAAATATAAACATAAACATGTATTACATTTAGTAAGGCCTACTATATCATTCCACATATGACTTGTGAACAAACCAGGCAGCCTGAGAGTGGGTCACAAGGTGGTAAACTGGGTTAGGATCTGGCTGAATGATAGAAGATAGAGAATCATGGTAAATGGTGTTCAATGTAAGGAAAGGACGGTGACCAGCAGGGTGCCACAGGGATCAGTTCTGGGCCCAGTCCTGTTTAATGTCTTCATAAGTGAAATCGCAGAGGGTCTAGAGGGCTACGTGTGCCTCTTTGAGAATGACAATAAGATCTGCAACAGGGTGGATACTCCGTGAATGGTGAAAAAATTAGACTGGACCTAGGTAAACTGGAGGAACGGTTCGAAGTGTGGCAGCTGAGATTTAATGCAAAAAAATGCTAAATTATGCATTTGGGTTGCAGGAACTCAGGGGAGGATTATGGGGGGGACTGATGGTCACCAAACAGGAAAGGAATTTGGGGGTAATCATATTGGATGACCTAAAGGTGGCTAAACAATGTACCAAGGCTATGTGGAGAGCCAGAGGACTGCTGGGGTACATAGGGAGAGATATCACCAGCAGAAGGAAAGAGGTGGTGATGCCACTGTGCAGATCACTGGTGAGGCCTTATTTGGAATACAGTGTCCAGTTCTGGAGGCTGCATCTCCGTAAGGATATAGACAGAGTGGAGACAGTAAAGAAGGAAAACAAAGATGGTGCAGGGCCTGCACTAAAAGTCATATGAGGAGAGACTGGGAGCCCTCAATATATATACCCTGGAGAAGAGAAGAGACAGGGATATAATAGAAACCTTCAAATATCTAAAAGGCATAAATAGGGTGCTGGAGGGTAGCATCTTACAGAAAAGGAGATGTCCAGGAACAAGGGGGCATGACATGCGGTTGGAAGGGAGTAGACTAAGGGGTACTGTGAGGAAGTATTTCGTCACAGAAAGGGTGGTGAGACCTCCAGAGACTTCACAAGTCAGTTTCATTATGAAAGAGAGAAAAAAACACAATTGACACATTTCACATTCTACTACTATACACTATAAAAAATATAGGATGAACAACTTTATGCACAACCAATGTGTTCTGTCGCCTCGGGGTTCTGATTCCCATGGACCACTCGAGCTTTGCTCTCCTCATCAGAGGGAATCAGAACCCCTCTGTGGCAGAAGACACTGGTTGTGCATAGTTGCCCATCCAGTATTCTCTATATTTAGTGCTGCATTGAGAATTTCTAAGTAATAAACCTCTGTCATACAATTGCTTTAAATTAGACCAAGATTCTGGTCTATTCAATTCAAATTTGTTAAGAAGAGAAGCAATGTTTTTTGAAGAAACCAAAGGAATAACCACCCTATAAGTCAGGAAGTAATGTCTTATAAATTCTTTCCTATGTAGGTGTGAAGGGCTACCAAGTTGACAGTTGCCAGCAATATCAATTTTGACATCTCTGCAACAAGGCAATGAAGAAAGGCAGAAGACATTTCACAAAACCTTGAGACAGAAACTGATGCCAGAGTTTAGCTAGCTATATGCTGCCCAGCATAGCTTTATCAATTGCAGAATCAGTTTCAGTCACATGGTTCTATGAAATGGCTACTGCCTTGATTTAAGATAAGACCGATTTAGACAGGGATATGCTGTACAGCTGACATCTAAAGGTAAGCCCAATACCTCATCCCCTTTGCACCTAAGTTACACTAACTTTTTTTTAATTCTTTACTTCCTACCAGTTGTATAATCACAGTAATCCACTGCATAGTGTGGAGTGCACTGGGAGTTATGTACACCTGGGGTTGTTGGTCACTTGCCAGGTGTGGGTAAATCCCAGCCCAACCCACACCTTGTTGTGGATTAATAAAGGAAAACTGCATGTTAAAATCAGGACAATATATGTATTATTAGTTTTTTGTGTTCTCACGTCATCCCAGTGTGTTTTTCTGCTCAGGCTGTGAGAGGATTTGTTTCTAACTTTCCCTGGCTGTTTTATGGTCCTGGTGGGGTGGGGGGGGCGCCATTCAGTTTCTTTTATTGCATCTTGTCCCAGAGAGTCTTCCCAGAGTGCCCTTTGCTCTGATTTATAATAGCCCCTGCAGGAAGCCAGTGTCTTGTTACAAGGTCTTTATTACAGCTCAGCCACGGCACAGAGAACACAGCAGCCAGGAGTCACACTTCTAGTCTTTGGGTAAGTGTAATAAGTTTCCTAAATATTGGTACATTATCCAGCTGTGTTCTGCTTAGAGTATTGAGTGTGTGTGTGTGTGTGTTGATTCAGTTGCTTGTGTCTTGCGTAGAAGACAGTGCTTGTAGACAAATGTAATCATTTTGTAGCTGTGGTCATCCAATGGCTAACAAAGGGATTCACACCTCTGGATGAGTGGGGGAGTGGATACCAGCAAAGCAGGAGTTTCTCAGTTTGTAAAAGGTAGTAAATTAAGCACTGAAACTTAACAAACAAAGAAAAGGCCCATAAAACACTTTGGAGGAGGTTTCAACTTGCGAAAAAAGACAGTACTGGGGAGGGCTCAATTGTTGAAGGAGGTTTCAACTTGCAAAAAAAGACAGTAGTGGGGAGGGCTCAATTAACTTCTTAAGTCAAAGGAAAAATAGTGCTCTCAAGCACTCATACACACACAGACAGCACTGTAATGAGGCTTCAGTGGAGGACACTATTTTAACACTCTATCATGTTGTTTGGAAGGTAATTTACGTAGGGAATCTTTTTCTCAAAGCAAAACCTCTGCAGGGCTACACCCTCTGCAGCTGTAAAAAGAAAAGTCATGTGGGACAAGTGGGAGTGCTGTGCTGATGGCAATCACACACAGAATAAAATATGAATAATAAATAAATGATGTATGTGCAGTGTGCTTAATGCATCCCCATAGTAAAGGTAGCCCTTCCACGGTAATGTATTGGGTTTGTTTTTGCTAACTTTGCTACAGGTCTCTGGGTCTCTCTCTGTGACTGTCCATCTCTTCAGCAAAAATATTCAGCACTGTCAGCAGCGCTCAGAGACTCAGTCAGCTCACTCTGCTCCACACAATGATGTTGACAGTCGGATTCCCACCGGTCATAAACTTTTAAATAAATAAATAAGCTAACATCCCCTTAGCATCTCGACATGCTGCAGTGGGCCGGGCTAATCATTAGCCACTGGAAAAAGTGGGAAGCTGAGTCCACTATACAAGCAAGTTGTAGCCAACATGAATATGGGATAAAATGTGTCCCACATTGATTCAATATGTGACAGGCAATTTTTTAAAATAAAACATGAGATGTGCCAGTTAAAAATAAAATATAGGACTGTTCACAAATAGCAACCCTAGGTTTGCAGGGCAGCAGTCCTGATTGCCCCCCCCCCAAGGCCGGCCCTGGAACTCATTGGTATGGAAGGGCTGAATATGGCCCACAGAAGACCTTGTGCTATCCCATTAGAGCTGCACTGTCTCGGTTTGGTTTCTGTTGTCCATATTCAGTCTGGGGCTATGATAGCACAGTGCGCAGTCACTGCTCTGCACACAGCCCCATATTACGATAGTAAGCTCACTGTGGTCAGAGCTTACTAACTGTTGACTATCTCCCCACACCTGACATGGGCTATCTGCTGCACAGCACTCCTATCTGGGTGGTGCAAACGGCCAGCTCTCATATGGCACCCTCCATGTTTAAATAATAGATATCCTAGCAAATGGTTAATAAAACAATGTCCAGTTTGATTCTGCTACATACCAAGGATGACTGGACTATAAAAAAATAGGCAGCTACATGCTGATAATTAATAAGGTTAGGAAAGAAAAATAAAAGCATAGATCAGTATGTATTATAAGCTGGTGTAGCCTTCTTTGTCAGCCAACCTTAGCTGTCATATAAAGGCAGTTAAAACTCTCTGTCTTCCCAGTGTTTCTTACCAGACATAATTAATAATTTGGTTTCCTATGGTGCTGACTTAGGTACGTTGTGTCTGGTTTCATATATTTTTTGTATTGTTTTAGTGATATTCCTTGAGTCTAGTGTAGATACACAATGGTATCTTTATGTATTTACTATTCAGTAAGAACTGTACTCAGAGTCCTTATTATTGTGGAATATTGCAGAAGCGAGAGGAGACATTGCTGTGTACAGTATTGAAATTCTACTACAATGGATATTGTGCTAAGTAGTTCTAGTGTTTTTCTGAAAATGCATTTTATGCAATGTTATGATATGTTTTTTAAAGGATTTGTAAAGGCTATGAATAGATGAACAATAAATTATTACTACTACTAACCTGAGTTTTTCCTCCATTCCATTTGATGTAATTGTCTCTGACAATGAAGCTCTGATTTTCCGGTTTTCTGGGGTAATAAAGGCCCACACCTGTAACTCTCACAAGACCATCATTAGCCACGATCCTGGTTAAAAGCCAGTAGTACTCAGGTAAATATTCTCCCTCTTCAATGAGAATATCTTCATTTACCGGGGTTGTAAAGTGAATATTTCTTAGATAATAGGAGAGCTAAAGACAAACACATGAAATTATTTCAGACTGGAAGACGGGTAGACTTGTCTCTCGACATGCATGTATGAAGGGCTAAAATTTCACCCCCTCTCCCCAGCCACCAAATCCCTGGTTGCTCTATTTTCTGTCTATCTACCTCATTGTATAGGCCAATGTTATTTCCCACTTGTAATAATTGCTGTAATAAACTGGTCCTCAGACATATAACTCTGTTCCGGCCTTGGTCCGTAGAATCATTAAATCGTAGAATCATAGAAGTTTGATGGCAGAAAAGGACCATACTGGTCCATCTAGTCTGCCCTTTATTTTGCCCTACACCTCCCCCTCCCTGCCAGCCCCCACCCTCCCTGATACCCAGCCCTATATGCTTGTCCCATACCCTCTTCCACTGATTTAGCCCCCACCACTCCCTCTGGTAGTCTGCTCCAGAGCTCCACTACCTTCTCCATGAAGAAACACCCTCTCACATTGCCCCTGTATCTTTTTCCTTGCAGTCTGATGCTGTGCCCTCTAGTTCTGACCCCCTCCTTCCTCTTAAGTAAACCCTCTTCTCCCACTTTATTGAGCCCCATTACATATTTAAAAGTTTCAATCAGGTCTCCTCTTTCACTCATTGTCTCCAGTGTGTACAGATCCAGCTTCAGCAGTCTAAAGCCACCAGGAACCAACATTTCTTACTATACTTTGTCTCTATTACAAAAGGTATACTAAGCTGTGTTTAGGGAAAAATCTGTATCTCAAACCGTTTTCGATATATAGGCGCCAAAAGGTGCCACAACCACCACAATGCAATCCCATGGGACAATTAGCAAATTCAGAGTGCTGTAACCCTGGAACAGGTGTACTTCTTTTCACCAAACCAGGTAAAGGCACATCCGGGGTGCAAGGGCTTGCCACCCTGCAAATTTCAGCTCAAAAGTTCAAACTGTGTAGCGGTAGTGAGGTGACAAAGAAACCATGATTTTGGGAAGAGTACTGTCGCAAATTGTGAAAGTTTTGCAAATTTGCGAAAGTACTCTGCGACACTTTCACAAATTTATGAAAGTGTCATGCTCCCATTTGCATAGTACAAACAGCAGCATCAAAATATGCATATTTCTTGGTGTTTTTGAAAAAAATGAAGCATGGGTGCTGTTCCTAGGATCCTGTTTAGGTAAACACAACAGTTGGCTACAGGGGCACTATTTTTTAAACTATAATGTTTTTTCTCCACCGCTAACCAAAAACAAGATGGTGGCAGCATGACACTACTGAGGGCATTTGCGACAAAAAAGATACTTTGGCAACACTACAACTTACTTTCTTGCGGAACGTATATTTTTCCCCATAGGATATAATGGGAAACTTTAAACTTTAATACCTTTTGAATGGATTACTATTTTTTTCACCACACCTTCAAAAAGCACTTCCCTAACCCAATCCCCATATACTCTGAAGATTTGGAACCAGACGGACAAAGCATTCAGACTGCAGAGACGAGGAAAGAATTCACAAAAGGTGAGTATTTTTTGCACTTTTCGACACTCCACCACTCTGCAACCAAACCACCACTCTGCAACCAAACATCTGACCAGAACAACAATTGTTGTAGCCATGTAATAAAATCCTAGCCTGAACTTATTTGTTGTAAAGTATCACTCTATGATGTGCTCTTGTAAATCTTGTTAATGCCCACCTGCCAGTATACTTTGAAACTCATGTAACCCTGTAACTATGTACTCTGAATCTCATGTAACTCTGTAACTATATGCTTGCCTGTTAACTCATCTACAGTATTTGTCCTACTTGAATATGAGCCTTTGGAAATGAGTCTTTGACTCAAAGGGTTGTAAGGGAAGATTGGAGGGTCTACTCTTGTTTGTGAGTAGTTCCTTGCCCTCCTCTTTCTGTTTCAGGAACTCTAAGAGACCCTCCCCAAAAACATGTTTGCCCTTCAAGGGTAGATTTTGTAGTAATGTCTTTGACTCATTGTCGGCCTCCCATAGTTTAAGCCACAAGGCCCATCTAGCCCTGTTCATGATGGCTGTGGCCCTAGCGTTGAGTCTGAGGGTGTCAACTGCCATGTCAGCTAGGTATCGTGCCCCATCGATGGTGCACTCTAATAATTCTGTCTCTCTAGACTTGGGGTTGGCCTGCTTGAGGAGATCCTCCAACCAACGTATATGCACCTGTGCTGTGTAGATGGCTGCTGTGGATGCTCTTGTCGCCATGCCTTCTGTTTTGAAAGCCTTCTTTAACATGTCCTCGACCCTTTTGTCTGTAGGATCCTTTAAGGAGATTGTTCCGCAGGGTAGGATAGTCCGTCTGCTAAGCGCGACCACCTAGGGGTCGATTGTTGGGGTGGAGCACCAGGTGTTGGCTTTGTCCTCCTGAATGGGATGCATCTGGTCCAGGTTTCTTCTGTTCAGCATCCAGCCTGGGTCAGCGGATTGCCACTCCTTATTGATAATGTCCTCGATGGCTGGACAGACGGGAAAACTCTCTCGAGCGGTGGACCTCTGCTGGATCAGAGGGTCCAGTTTGGATTGAGGTTTGTCCTCCTCC
Organism: Neoceratodus forsteri; assembly: GCA_016271365.2. Lineage (NCBI taxonomy): Eukaryota > Metazoa > Chordata > Ceratodontiformes > Ceratodontidae > Neoceratodus > Neoceratodus forsteri. The sequence goes on from CM028132.1 coordinate 1,443,041,835, forward strand.
ATTTCAAATCCCATGGTGGTCTTGACGATCTTGATGAGGCCAGGGACCATGTCAAAGGAGCATAGTTTGGAGGTGAGCGAAGGAATGGCCTGTTGTTCCATATCCTCTTCGTCGGAGACTGCCCCATCTTCCTCCTCTGGCAGGTCAACGTCCTCCCCAGTGTCGGGTTTGTGGTTATCCGGGTTAGGCTCCATCAAATCCATGTCATCTTCATTGGCCCCTCCTCCGACATCTTGTTCCAGTGGTGGGCTCATAGGCAATCTCTGTTGGGTGAGAGACTCCAATTTTTCCTTAACCTTCAGCATAAAATTCTGCTGAATTTCCATCATGGCCATGGTCACCTGTTGGTTCTGTAGGAGAAGGGCACCCAGGTCCAGCCACGATGAGCTGCTAGGGCCAGGGTTGCTGGGACCCATGCCGGTGGACTACCCCAAGGATAGGGCGTCGTCATCATGGAGGCAAGCAGCGCAGAGGGGCCAAGGGGCGTGGGGCAGGAGGTTGGAGCTGCACGCGGTGCACTTCTTGGCTTTGACCATCTAAGGAAGACAAGAGGTGATGCATTACCATGGGTGCCAACTGGGCCTGCACCGGGTGTGAGACGCGGCTTAGGCTGTGCACAAAAGAGAGAGAGGCAATAAGAATGCATGCTGGCCTCAAATGGGGGTCGTTGTAGTGAGGGACCCACATGGAGGCTGGTACTCTGGGGATCGCTATAGAGAGGGACCCCAGTGGGCAGAGTCGCTGGACACTCATATGGGCTGCTGAGGGAGGAGCCCATATGGACAGACAATAAAACACCAGACATCTGCGGAAAACCCTCTTTTTTTTTTAAATAGAATACCAGAAAAATGTGTGGGAGGGGGCATCACCAGGTGTGTAGGCCCCATAGGAGCTACGCAGGCGTGCAGAGTGCTCCAGAGGTAGAGGAACCAGAGGTCCGTTTAGGTAGTACATCAAAAGGTAACCTGGAAAACCACAACTACTGAAATAAAATCCCAGGCTACAAATAGAACCCCAGAGATAGTTGCAATTCAGAGCCTACACCACGCGCTGTACTGCTTCTGCGCAGAGCACATGGTGGGGGGGAATGCTACTAGACTGCAGCACACAGAACTAGGGCCGTAGAGCAAGAGGCCCTCTGCAGATTCCTTGAAGTGGTAGATGCCGCCGTGGTCAGGCTATTACTGTTCCACATCCTCTCTAATCGCGGCCACCTGGATGATCTGATGGCCGATTCCCTGTCCTGACAGAGGTGGGCTGGTGATAGAGGCCCAGGAGAAGGAAGGGGTGCAGGAACATGCACCACGCTACGTGGTCACGGAGGGGTCCAGGCAGGATCTAAGCCTCCGAGCCACAGGATGGACCAGCGTGAATGAGTGAAGAGTGCCAAGCTGACCTGCACCTGGGAGAACCCTAAGGGCCCTTAGGGTGGTGAAGGGAGGTGCTCAATGTCCTCCCTTCGTGAGTGGGGTGGGCCCGGCCAAGAAGGCCGTGAGAGGCATTGGCCCGGACGGGAGCGGTCGCTGCTGGAGGGAACCTCTGAACTCCCGAAACCCCAGCTGGAGCTTCTACCTCGGATCCAGACAACGGAGGAGTCGGAAGGTAAGTGAGCGGTGGTGAGAAGGGCACTGCCGTACACCAAGACAGGAGATGAAGGCGGAGGGGGCCCTACCACCAAGCAAGGCACGGGAGAAGCGGCCTATGCCCTCGGGAAGCCCCGAGGAGGGTGGGGAGGAGTGGGCCAAATGCAATAGCGAGCCAGGAGCTCATGACAATGAATCCCTGAACAGCAATTGAAATAAAGTGAAGCAGGACATTGTGAGTGCCGTAGGCGACTCAGAAAGCTCTTCAGGCAGCAAACAGTAACAGCAACAGTAGCGAGACAGTAAAAAACACACAACGAATTCGGAAGAACTAAAAAACAGCACAACCCATGAGGTAATATCTGGAGTGCCATGGATGTCAACCAACACAATCACCTTTACCAGGTGAGTAAACACCCATTATACCACTAACTAAATAAAATAAAAATAAATGCACTGTGCCTCCAATTAGTCTGGTATTGTACATTAAATTTGAACAATATACTGAGATATTTATTGTTTAGCACTGCCTGCCAAAGCAATGTCTTACTGTCATAAGGATTATAAATACAATAAAAGATAGAAAAGTGTACATTAAGAGGGTATAATACCATTACGATGGTCTGATGCGTGGTGTCATTGGAAACTCGAGTGCAAAACTTGAGAGGGTCTCGTGTCAACAAACCACAGAGACAGGATTATACCTGAGTGATACACTGCTTCACGTCACTCTTTGTTATTTTTTGCAATACTGTATGGGCAACTTCATGAAAAATTGTTACCGAAGTGTGGCACGAGTGTCCATTTTTAGAACCCACAGTGGATGAAATTTGTTCTGCATTTTAAGATGCTGCTCCCCAGCACTTAAAAAGGGAGCATGTTGTAAGAGAAGTCTTCACAGCAACAACAGAAAGGTTTTTTTTTTAATTTGCACAAGTAGCAAGGGAACCAAATAAGTGTGACATCAGTGTCTATTTTGCAACAACAAACAGCAGTGAACATTTGTTAAGAATTTTAAGATGTGTGCCCTATCAGTGAATAGGGGGACTTGTTGTGAGATAACTACCTTATAGGAACATGAGATAAGGAATTTTAAAGACTGCACATATTAACACGGACATGAAGCAACTGTATGAGTTCAAAGTTTTATTAAAAGTTTACTGTTTACACATGATACATAAATACAACAGGCAGTAGAAAAGTAAACTCTGTTTATAGCTGTATAAGTACCAGCTCTGCAGTGGTGTACTGTGCAACGCTGACAACTATACAATGTGCAAAGGTGGAATAGTGACCAAATTATTCTCATCATGCAAACATATCTAGTTAATAAAAATATTTCTGAGCATGAAGGCAAAATAAATGTACATTTCTTGATTGATCTGGTTTTCTAATCCTAGACTATAAGCAGCACCTGGTGCCATATCTTTTTTTCTTCATTGTTTATCCACCCCAGTCACACACGAGACCTCCTTCCACCACTGGCCAAGTTAACCCCACCCATTCACCTGAAGTGTGCTGACATCACTGTGTGCCATGTGCCGGATGTATCTGGGTGACACACCTTTACTCCATGTCCCCTATGTTCTGCTATTCCCCTGCACCTGCCCTCATAGTCACCCAGGTGGCTGTAGAGCAATGGGTCGTGCCCCCCCAAAGGAGAAGAGAATCTGATGGAATTCTATGTTTTGCTCCCATGGTCAGCCTTTCAGTGGCCCTGTCTCATTCCAGAATCCAGGTCATCAGTGTCACGAGCATTAACTCTGCCACTGTGTTGACATTCTAGCCTCCTGGTGCTATACTTGATGGTCTTTTGTGAAACCATGGGCAGATATAACAGGAACTCCACGCTGTACTATATCAGTTGGAGGAACACACATTTTTTTCAGAAAACCTGGGGGATGAGGTGATTGTATAGGCATTTCTAATTAATATATTTTCCTTGCTAGCAGACATGTGAATTATGTTTAATTCCCACAAGCTCTTGTGATGAGCTCTGATTAAATCAGGTTCATTTTTAATCCCATTGTTCTCTTAGTCTCTCATACTTTCCAAATATTTCCTTCAGTTCTTCCATCTTTATTTGCAGGCTTTGTCCCACATCTATAGGTCCATAAAATAGCCTCCTCTGTTCTACTTTGTCGTTGTCTTGATGCTGTGGCCATGTAAATATCACATCTCCACACTGATGAAGGAACATGAATGGGTACAGCTGTATAAATGCACCTGCTTTGGTCAGCTGGCTGATATCAATTGTCTTTTACTACTCAACAGCATGCAGTTTGTTTACATGTACTTGGTCTGATGGTAAGATCCGTGTTGTCGCTGGCTGCACATCAGTCTGTATGCTGGTCTTGGGTGATAGAGCAACACGCACACCCTTGGTGTGATCACTTATAGAGGCTATCAGTCCTGCTGAAACACAAGGTACTTGACCATTCAACAAGCCAGTATCATGCTGCTCAGTTGGCATGTGAATGACCACTGGATCTGTAGAGAGAGTGGGAAGAGTGTCACTAGAGTGACCACTGGGTTTGGTGGTGACAGGTGTCAGCACAGGGGGCTCCTCAGTGTGCAGCATACAAATGGTGGTCTTGCATGGTTCAGCGCACCTCTTGTTCTCAAATGGTTGATCTCCAATTTGATTGTGAAGAAACAAGAGTAGTTTTCGGTTGGAACAACACCCACTGCAACTAACTTAACGCTTTGGGTTTGGTAGATCCCTGGTATGGTTTTAATATCTGGTTGATAGATCTTTTTGTTTGATGTCATTCTGGAAGAACATGCAAATGAAATAGTTACACTCATCCGTGACAGGCTCAATTGTAATACTATTTTTTGCAGAATGTAAAGAAGTTTTCAGCATTTGAAATTACTGCCTCATGCGACACTGGTGCATGGCCTGCAAAGGGACTTCACAAATGCACTTTCCACACCCAATCATCCTTTTCCATGCCTGGATCCAAAATATGCTCATTCTATTGGGAATTAATATTCTGAGGGAACCAAAGAAATTGCAAAGAAAGCCCACGTCGATTTGCATTGGCTCCCACAACCATCTGTAAAATGCACCTCTTGCTTTATATCATTGCCACGACCATTTCTGAGGTGGGAATTTGAAATTTAGATGAAATGCTACACAGAATTATTGTTGAATTTAGTCACTAGAAATGAAGATGAGCGATTCTCTGACAGTTGCTTCACAGTGTTGACACCTGTAATAAGTAACAACTGGGTGGACTGTAGCCTGCTCATGATGCCAGTGACACGAATATATATCATCCTGAAACTTGCCTGCATAGTTCTCTGCAGAATCCATTAGCATCTTGACCCATCTCATTGGTATATTTTGTTTCTTACATACACACTGACGCTGGTGCAATAATGTAACAGGCAAGTAGCAGCCACGTTACAGGAAGTCTCTTTGATGAGTGATACCATTTGTTGCACTGCTGTTTCTTCATTTTGTAATACTTTTTGGAACTACTTTACCTCAGCACTATCTCTTTCTCTTATAATCTTTATACTGTCCCACTGGAGTAAGGCTTTACGTAAATAAAATTCCACAGGTGGAATTTCCACAAAAGTCAGAATTTCGCTTCTGTGAAATTTCAGAATGCACTTTGGGAACTTTCATGGAAATTGTGACAGAATGGCAGAATAAATGTCTGAACTGTGGATTTCATTCTGCAGTTTAGTACATTAATCCACAATTCATACATGGTTTTCACAGTTCATGGAGTCCCTGAACTGTGGAATGAATGTATAAATTGTGGATTAATCTATTATACTGCAGAAAGAAAATCCACAGAACTAAGCACAGAACTGCAAAACGATTACATGTATTGCAGAATGATACATTAAAGTGTGGAATAAAATTCCTCAGAACTGTCATTCTGCAGTTCATGTGTATTATTCCAGGTCTGCCAGAAAAGTTTGCAGAATGAGGTGAAAATTCACTAAACACATTCAGAAGATTAAGATTTTGTGAAAGTCAGAATTTCAGAAAATTCCATGAAATTTACAAAATTACATTAAGATTTTCAGAAATTCAGAATTCACAGATTCTGCCCTGCTTGATACTGGAGTAATTTAATGAACTCATGTTTTTATTTTTTGGTAACCGGGTAAGACCCATTAGGCACAGGTGCCTGTTTTCAGGGGTGACCCTGGAGCACTAGGGAAGTTAAGTGACTTGCTCGGAGTCACACAGTATGTAAGTGGAGGTTGTGGGAATGAAACCCAGATCTGTCTGCTGGACGTACTGTACCAAGCTCATTTATAGCTTGTTACTCTAACTTCTAGGCTATACTGCCAGCCCTGTTGAATGTCCTTTCAGGAGTTCCTTGATTTTCTTTTCAAAATCATCAATTCTGCAAAGTAGACTATTTTCTACACACACCCGACTAAAAAAAAATACATTTTACCAGGTTTCTCAGAAACCTAGAAACATAGAATCTGATGTCAGATAAGGACCACTTGACGCACCTAGTTTGCCCATTTTTCCCATCTACATTATTACCGCAGACAGTACTTGATGAAGAGCTCTTTTTCCCTCCCCCTTCCTTTCTACTGAGATTCCCTGATGCTTATCCCATGCATTCTTTAACTCCACCACTGTTTTTTCCCTCACCACCTCCACTGGAAGGCTATTCCAGGAATATGACACTCTTTCTGTAAAGGAGTACTTCCTCACATCGCTCCTATATCTACCCCATCGAGTATTATTGCATGTCCCCTTGTTCTTGAGCTCCTTTGTTCTGAAAAACACTTCCCCCCTGTTCCTTATTTACCCCAGTGAGGTATTTAATGGTCTCTATCATATGCCCCCGCTTTCCTCTCTTCCAAGGTATACATATTGAAGTCCTTTAATCTCTTTCTTCATAGGGCTTTTGATGCAGACCCTTTACCATTTTAGTTGCACTCTTCTGGATCGCTTCCACTCTATGTCCTTATGGAGATACGTTCTCCAGAACTGGACACAGTACTCTAGGTGGGCTCTTACCAGCGATCTAGACAGAGGCAACACCACCTTTTCTTTTTCTTCTTGTGATATTCCTGCCTATGCACACCAGTTTCCCACAAGCCCTTCCCACTGCCTTGTTGCACTGTCTGACCACCTTTAGGTCATCAAATATGATTACCCCTAAGTCTCTTTCCTGCTTGGTGATCATCAGTATCACATCCCCTATATTGTACTCTACCCCTGGGTTTCTGTGTCCTACATAGGGAGGCAGTTTAGTGCAGTGGTTCAAGGCTCTGAGCTGCAAATCTGGTGACATCCAGCAGACAAGACCTGGGTTTTAATTCCACAGCTTCCACTTGCACACTGTGTGACCCTGAGCAAGTCATTTAAATTCCCTGTGCTCCCAGGTTGCACCTGTAAAAAAAGCTTTCAGCTTAGTGTTCTAGCCCTGGTTAAACAACTAACAAACAACTAACATGCATTATTTTGCACTTTTTTAAGTTGAAACCCAGCTGCATACCGTTGATCTCTCCTCAAGGTTTCTCAGGTCTCTGCTCATTGTTTCTGCCCCCCACCCCAAAGTGTCAACTCTATTACAAATTTTAGTTTCATCTGTAAGGAGGCAAACCTTCTCTTCCAGCTCCACTTAAAGAGGACTGGTCCCAGTACTGATCCCTGAGATACCCTGTTGGTCACCTCCCTTCTTCAGAGTGAATGCCATTTATCACCTCTGTCTGTCACCTGTCCTCTAATCTTTACTGTAATCTAGGTAGGCCACATCCACCACTCCACCTGATCAAATTCCTTGGTCACCCAGTCAAAACAATCTATAAAATTCATTTGAAATGACCTCCCTCCTGTGAACCTATGCTGCCTCAGGTCTTGTAATCCACTGAATTCAAGGTATCCCACAATCCTTTCCTTCATCAGTGATTCCATTAACTTTCTCACCACCGATGTCAGGCTGACTGGCCTGTAATTGCCATTCTCCTCCCTGCTACCACTTTTGTGCAGTGAAACTACATCCAACCTCTTCCAGTCCTCTGGAAACACTGCTGTTTCCAGTGAGCTGTTAAACAGAACTGTCAGAGGTGCTGCCAGTATTTCCTGAGCTCCCTCAGTACCTTTGGATGTACCCCATCTGGCCCCATGACTTTGTCTGATTTCAGGTTAGTGGGTCCCTTCAGGACTCTCACTTCCAAAAAAGAACTAGTGTCCACCTCCCTCCCTCCCTCCCTTCAAAGCTTCTGTTCCGATTTTTTTGGCCCCTCCCCTCCTCATTCCTATGTGAAGAATGAACAGAAATATTTGTTCAAGCTATCTCCCTTTTCCTGGTCTCCATCTGCACAGTTTCCCCCTTCCCTTTTTAACCTCATAATCCCACCCCTAGTCTTCCTCTTTTCACTTATGTATCTAAGAAATGTCTTGTCCCCTTTCATTACCTCCCAACCCTAAATAGTCTGCTATTATTGTTCCCCTGTACCATGTTTGAATCCCATTATACTCATACTCTAGATAGGATGCTGCTCCTATTTCCAGTTTTGGTCTACCTTTGATCTTTTGCCCTTCCTGCAGTGAATATTGCACAGCAGTGAAGAGGTACCTTGTCTTAGTCAACCAGCAGGGACTCTCACTTTCTACTTCTTTATACGACTACCTGGCATCACCTAAGATATCTTCCATCTGGTTCACTCTGTGCTATTTCACTCACATGTTGGCACTTAAATGTGTGTGAGGACATGTTTGCAGTGGTTGCCTTTTATCTTTCCTGTGCTGTCTTCTTAGGCAGCACTTCCTGTTGGATTACTGAGTCTGTGACTGGTGCACTGGCTGCCACATCACCCTGGTCTCATATAACAAGCCACAACCAACCTGTAATCAGAAATCTGATTCAGTCACACCTCCTTTTATCAACTAACTAAGTCCCCAGGCCAGACAGTTATCAACCCTCGCCCAAACTAGAAGGCTAAACGCAATTTCTATAATATGGCCACTAAATGTGAGCTACTCTGACTGGTCTCAAATTTACCCATCACTCAATAATGAATACACCAATTTAAACAAGTTTCACCCCAACTTATCGCACCTATATTGTCTCCAAAAAACAAAGTCCTTTTTTGTCCCTTCTGTGGCCATGCAGGCAGACTTTGCTTAAGGGAGCACCTGTAGGAGAACGAATCTTATATAACAAGTCACATCAAACCTGTAATCAGAAATCTCACTCATTCTGACTTCCAGTTATCAACTGGCTGACGACTCACAGTCAGACAATTATCACCTCTCCCCCAAACTATCAGACTAGACATAGTTCTTATAATATGGCCCCTAAATGTGGGCTACTCTGACTGGTCTCAAATTTACCGCACACTCGATAATAAATACACTAATACAAACAAGTTTCACAACATATCTCACCTAATTTGTCTCCAGAAAACAAGCCTTTTTGGTTCCTCCTGTGACAATGCAGGTAGACTCTGCTTAAGGCCTTTTGGCACATTATGAGTTCAACAGCCTTGTACAGATTTGAGACTTGGCAGTCTGGCATTTTGTGCATATCAACGATATAAAAATGCCTGCAGCTTCAATTAAGCATTTGTGCAGTATTTGCACAAGCATTCATCCAGATAATGTTCCTGATCAAGTGTGATGTGATAGAGTCTCAGAGCACAGAACTTGACTGTTCTGACTGATGTTTCAGGATTCTGCCGGCTAAAGTCCCAATGAAGGGCATCAACTGGTTTTGAAAGGAATTATTTCATTTTTCTTGTTGTTTTCAAGAAGAACTGCATTTTAAGTGTGTCACTGTCAGGTTCAATGCAGCTCAGGCTGCATGGGCTCGGCAGTGACAGTCCGATGATCAGCAAGGCTGATCGTGATGCATTTTTTCTTTTTGTGGGGCATACACTGCTCATAGTTGAAAGGAGCCAACCGCTCCATTCACTGAGTGACTGATTCCTTTGATCTGCATAAACCCATGCAGCAAGAGTGTCTGGCAACATATAACCTCCAACTGCCCTATCCCCCAGAACCCTGTCTGAATCCTCCCCCCATGTTGGTAGTCCGTACACCACCCCATGTGGATAAAGGCCCTGTCTCTGTCTCTGTCTAAGCCAACCAAAAGAACCTCTAGCATTTCCTTGTCCCCACTGTGTCCTTGTATCTCCATGGCCTTTATATCTCCCTTCACATGTAAAACAATCCATTTCTCTTTTCCTCCCTCTCCAATCCCTTCAGAAAGATTGTGTAACCAGAATGGCCACATCCCTGCTTTGGTTGTCAGTGCATGATTCAGTTATGGCCACCAGATCCAGGTTCATCTCGACAATGGATGCCTCAAGGTCAAGAAATTTATTTCCTCAGCTCCTTGTGTTGGCACACGTGGCTCTCCACTCCTTTTGACTCTCCCTGCCCCCACTTTGCCCTCCCTTCCCATGTTTATCCTTCACCCTTTTCTTGTCCCTGGAACTGTCCTCCCTTTTTGCATTCACCCTCTTTCCATCCTCCCGAAGTCTTCTCTCAGCCTTAGAATTCTCTCCATACCCTCCCCCCCTTGTCCCTATGCCCCTCTACCAATGGGAAATGTATTTCCCCAGGATGTCTCCTCCCTGCTACTCCATTTACTGGGGGGTGGTAGTTACTTGACTCACTCATTTCTTCTGCCTCCCCTTCTTGGTTAGTTTAAATGCTTGTCAAAGTAGCATATGCACCTTCCATCCAGAACTGCTGTTCCCCTCCTGGATAGACGAAGGCCATCTCATTTGTACAGGGCTGCATCCCCCAAGTAGAACCCCAGTCCATGATGAAGCCAAACCCCTCCTCCCTGCACCATGCCTTCAATCAGTCACTGAAGATCCTGGTGTGGTAATCCCTAGCCTTCCCCTGACCATACACAGGTATCACCTCAGTGAAGGCCATCATGCAGACTACTTGCTTCAGGCCCATCCCCAGTTCCCTAAACCTATCCTGCACCATCTTTGTTGCATCCTTGCCAGGTCATTGGTCCCCAGAAGGACAATGACTTACAGCCCCACCAACTGCCCCATCACCCTAGTGATCCAAAGGATCCACTCCCCATCCCTGCTTGCCAAGGTACCAGGTAGGTATTTTACTTCCCTCCTGCTCTCCTGTCCTGTTCCCAAAACTACACCACTAACAACTGAATACCCCACTAGAAGTTGCTTTTTCTTCTGCAAGGGTCTTCTGTCTCACACCTTCAGGCCTTCCCTCTGGATAATCCTCAAATTCTCCCTTACCACTACCATGGCTGCCTCCTCATGGCAGTTCCATCCTGCCACAGTGGCAAAAGAGTTGCGTAGTGGCGCAGGTTGGTAAATGTGTTCCTGACTGTCCCCCACCCTCCTGGAGCCCAGCACAGTCCCACTGGCCCTCCTTTCCTGCACACTGTGAAGCAACAGTGAAGGACTTAGAGGGCTCTGAGTGTGGGAAGATATACCTCAAATCCTAGCCAACTCAGCCTGGAGTCCAGTTACCTCCTTTCTCAGCCCAGAGAGAGTTACATGCAGATGGGACAGTAGCCTCCAGAATGTCTCCCTGAAGACTGCTGCTTCACAGCCACTGCACTGCACCACTCCCATCATTCCCAATATAGGTGGCAGTATAGCCTAGAGGTTAGAGGAATGAGGTGTGAACAAGCTTGATACATCCAGCAGACCAAACCTGAGTTTGATTCTCACAACCTCCACTTGCATGCTGTGTAACTCTGAGCAAGTCACTTAACCGCCAAGTGCTCCCTGGTCGCCCCTGAAAACAGGCACTTGTGTCTAGTGTGCCTTACCCGGTTACCAAAGACTAAAATAAAAATAAAACAAAATCTACTCTTCCTATTTCCTGAAAAAGAGCTTATGCTTTTACCCTAGACCAATCAATCAATCAAAAGTTTATTGTTTAGCTTAAAAAAGCCTTCAGAAATTAAGAAGGAAAGGGAAAAAAGACACAGTAGAAAAGCACATACAAATATAAAAATATACAAATAGAGACATAAATTACATAATGCTATACAAAGATCAAAACTACTAATTTCTGTATGCTATATACTTGACCGTATGTTAATAATTTCATTTAATCCAATCTAATCTTGATTGTGTATTCTTGATATTGTTTAATATTTTTACTGTTTAGGGTGCAATTAAATATTTTTATACAATAAACTTTCTTTTCATCTTTAAAAACCCACCACAGTTAGTGTGGGACTGATTCTTTTTTTAACTTTATCTATTGCCAAAAATAATTTTGCTAATTTGATTATTGTCCATTCATCTTGTGTATGTATTAAAATGAGTGTCAGAGTCTCAAGATCCATATAATGTTAACCTATCGATGTGACGTAGATACGTTGTTAACTTCTCGATCCTCGTCCCGTCGATAGGTTAACAACAGCGATTGGTCTGCACATGTGCGTGCTTTTTTCTCGATGGGGAACCGACGCACGAACATCAGCAGTTAGGGAAGGACTGAAGGGCTGCAGCGGTGACTAGTTATGGAAAAGTAAGCAGCCTTTTGAGGTGGGACCATACACTATAAAAAATAATGTATGGTCCCTCTATCGGCAACTGGTCAATTATAACCGTCTCGAGGTTGCCATAGCAACGTAAACCACATGGTTGCCCTGGCAACCTCTCGACTGTTAACTGACCGGTTAATGATAGAGGACCATACATTATTCTCTATATTATATCCATTATTAATAAAAGAACCCAGCCAATATGTATGAGTCTTACTGTACCAAGCACAGTGCCACATAACATGTAACAGATCTTCCCTTCCTCCAATTGCACAACTACAATTTTCATTTGCAATTTTTTTTTTATATCTGCACCTCAAAACACTACTTTAAAATTGTTCAAATTTGTATATTATAAAAATAAGTGGCTTGGTTAGTACATCTAGGTACACCTTATATCCAAATTCAAAGTTATTCTTAGCAAACCATTCAGAATATGTAGAACTCTTGATTAGTTCCAAATCTTTCTTTTTCCAATAATTTACTATTTTTTTAGTGACATACTTTTTATATTTATCACTTAACAGTATTCTTTTCTTAACATAGCTTGCTAGTGTTTTGTAAGTCATATTTTCTAAGTAGTTATATAATCTTGGGGAATGAAAATCCATGGGTATAACCCATCTGTAACCACATTTGTTTTTCTGCCAGATAGATAGTTACTCTAGATGCCGGAAGTCTTGTTATTCTTATCCAGAAGTTAACCTGTCTAATTTCACATAATTCTCTAACGTCAGTTATTCCTAATTCTGATCTCATGTACAGTGATGGGCATGGACACCCCAATCCCATTATATTCCTTAAATGTTTAAATAGGGGCACTGCAAGCTTCTCCATATGCGCCATTTCTCAAACCTGAGTGCTGTGTAACAATTGTGCTTAAAATTTAGATTTGGCTGCTATGATTAATGGTTTAAAACTTGATCCCCCAAACATATTATTAAAGCTCATAAGAGGCATCATTGTTTTCTTTAAAGTTTCCAGACACTTCTGGAATTGACAATTCAGTCAACCATTATCACTAAATTCAACCCAAGATATATATATATATATATATATATATATATATATGATTTTACTATTAGAATTTTGTTACCCACTATAAGTAGTCCATGTTCCATCCTTCTTTCTACCATTAGAGCTAAATATAAGTATTTTGGTTTTTTGTTAAGTTAATTTTAAGCTTTAGCTCTCTAGATCTTTCTTCGAGTAATTTAAGTTGGTCTGGCAGTCCTCTCTTTGTTAAAGAAAAGCATACTAAATCATCTGTGTAAGCAAGTACTACACAGAGGTGGTTCAATATCTTTGGTGAATCTGAGTTTTGAATTGTTAACTCTACTAAAAGATCATTAATATATAAAGCAAATAGCAGAGGTGCTGAAACGCATCCTTGCCTAACTCCCCTATTTACCGCAAATGATGCAGAGAGATGGCCTACCATGCCCATTTTTACTTTCGCCCAAGTGTTATCATATAAAGCGTGGGTTACATTTATCATTTTTTATGCCACGTTTTAATAGTTTATCCCATAAAACCTTTCTTGATGTGGTATAAAAAGCAGTTGTATAATCCACAAAAATTACATACAATTTTTGCTTTCTTAAATAAGCATATTTTTCAATTAAATGAAACATTATGTAGATGTTATCCATGGTTGAATAGTCCTTTCAGAATCCAGATTGATAAGGAGATAAATCTCCAGTTTCCTGGACAGCTACACTTAATCTGTTTATTATTTTAGAGAAAATCTTTAAGTTGTTGTCTAATAAATTGATTGGCCGATACATAATCAGATTATCTTTTCTTCCTCTGTTATGTACTGGAATTTTCTGTGCTCCTTTCCAAGTATGGGGGTATTTGTTATCCTGTATGCATTTGTTATATAATATTGTTAGCATTCTACTCCATAGTCTAGCATTGCACTGGAAAACCTCAGCTAACATATTATCTGGCCCTGGGGCTTTTTAATTTTGTAACGAGTTTATAGCATGGTATACTTCTTGATTTGATATTCTTAGGGTTTGAGACACTCCTATAATCAGAATATTTTTTATTTTCACTTGAATCCCAACAAATCTGTGAAAAATAACTTAGCCATTCTCCTTCTGTTATATCTGCATTCATATCTTCTATATTATTAACTGTCCCTCTAGCTACTAGTCGCCAAAATTCTTTTTGGTCCTTATTTGCAATTACCTTCTGTATTTCTTTTCATTGCCTTTTAATCTCTTTTTTTTTTTGTCTAAAGAGTTTATATTCTTTTTTAGTTTGGTTTATAAGTCTCAGCAGTTCCTTACTTTTATATTTCATACATTGTTTTCTTTTTTGCCTCGTTAATACCTTTTTAGACTTCACACATTCTTCATCAAATCAGTCTCCTTTTCTCCTATTATTGATAGTTATAGAGTGTTCTAAATTGGTCCTTATTTCCCCAAACAGTAGATATAATTTTTCCATTAATTGGTCTGTACTACATTCTCTTAAGGACTCTAAATTTTCTATTAAAAATTAGTTGTTAACAATATATGTAATACATTTTGGAGATTCCAATTACCAGAGAATTTTCTTATTAGTTCTGATCTCTATACTAACAGGTTGTTGAACTGTGAGTACCTGATTATTTTTCTTAGGGTTAATTTTCAAGACAACAGGAAGATGATCATTTTCTGCTCTAGGAGTACCACTTAAGCTTTCCCATATATCAAGTGACCCTGTCCAAAATGCTAAGTCAATCAAAGATGCTCCTCTTGGTGATATATAGGTATATTCCCCCTCAGGGTCTCCATTCAGTCTACCATTTAGGGGATATAAGTTACACTCTCAAAATCTTAATTCCATGTCTGCTTTATTAATGATTTTATCCTTAGTCACTCTTTAATTCCAATCATATGGAGGTATTGCAGTTTGGAAAAAAGAGTTATCTCCCAAGCCATCATACTTGTCCTATGCGGGCATTTAGATCACCAATTAGTAAGGTTTCAACATTCAAAAATCTAGTCCTGATTTCAGTTAGTAGGGTACTTAATTGTTCCCATATGTTTATATTATACAGTGCATTGGAGACTTCTCCGGTGGAATATATCCAGTTATAACTAAAAAACTCTGCTCTCACGTTGCAATAAAGCAACTATAAATTTTTCACTAATTGTAATACATTCTACAAATGAAATACTACTTACATATATGGCAATCCCTCCAGAGTTCCTGACCCTTGTTGAGTATTTGGTACCTAGTGTGTGTATTACTTGAAAACCATTTATTTCAATCTGATCAGTGGCACCATGCCATGTCTCCTGCAGACAAACAACATCAAACGCTGTTATAAACCTTATCCAGTCTTCGCCCTGCTGCCTGTCCTTAATTCCTGCTATATTCCAGGAGTTAAACTGAAGGTATTTACCATTACTTGGAAAAGAGGCTGGAGATGGACCTACCATGGATTCTAATGAGAGTTCTATTTCTTCTTCATCATCATCTAATTGTCAGTCCACATACCCAGCTATGGCCTGCAATTGGTTTCTTATTGATGTCCTTGTTCCATCCCAATCTGTACTTTGCATACAATTTGTTTCTTCCAGCAATTTAGACTCTATTATATTTAGACCCAAAGAATCCAGTATAGGTACCTTCTCCAGTACCTGATCCATTATTTCTGCATGTTTAACTACTATGTTAATTTGTGAACCCCTTCCTACTTGTTCAATGGTTATTATACCATCCCTACCTATCTGAACTTGCAGAACATTTCTTAAAAGACTGCATATTTCTCTGGTCAGTTTCCCATCTGTTTCCCTATAAAGATAATTTAATCCAAAGAAGGTGAGGCCAACAAGTTCCTGTTCTTGTATCTTAATTTGTAGGTTGGGTATATTACACAGATGTCTATTAGGGAAGGTAACTACATTTTCTTTGTCCCTTATTGGTGGACCATTGTGCCAGATGTAATTAGCTGTCCTTGGTGATTCAAAATGTTTATCTAGTAGCAGGGCTGAATTATTTCCAATATTTTGAATTCCTAAAATTTCTTCTGGATTAATTATTATATCCATTTCTGCCTTCAATTGTTCAGCCATTCGAATTACCTGGTGCTCACCCCTCTACCTGGAATTATCCTGTTTGACCTAAGATAATAATTAGTGGGGTAAATTCTGTAATATCCACTTTCTTTTGTTGTTTTAGGCTATCATCCCACTCAGTGTTGGTAAAATAATTATCTTGTACACTGTTATCCAGCTGTTGTCTGTTGTCCATCCCCCTTATATCCGCAGGTACATATTCTTTTTTCTCATTGTTTTTAGCATTTGCTTGATTCCAGTTCCCTACTTCATTGTTTAACAATGCAATTTCTGTTTCTAACTGTTTCAAGTGTGTGCCTAAATGTAGGTCACTATTTTGCATTTCTTTTTTTCTATATATTTCTGACTCTCCTGTTTTAAAGTGTTTCTTACATTCTTGGGGTTTCTGTTGCTGTGACTTTAATTGATGCTCGTTAGGGGTATGAACTAGCTCCTTTGCTGGTTCAATTTTCTCTTTTGCTGGCCTCTATCATTTTTCTTCCTTTTTTTTAACTTTTCCGTGGTATCCCTTACCATCTTACTTCTCTTATGAGCAATATTTCTCTTTATTGGGTTATCTGGTATATAAATACTGTCAAATTCTGGTCTGATCCTTCCTTTGTTTAAATTAAACTCTTCCTTAATACCCTCCAATTTAGCATATATTACCTCTAAAATGGAGATTCTATTTTGCATTAATTCACTCCTTAACATCTCCATCACATCTCTGTTCAACAACATTTGCTCCATAAGTAAGATATTAGCATTGTGCTGCTTCGATAAAAGATTAACTAATTTATCACTTAAAAGTTTGTCTGATAGACATTTTTTTGCTCTTCCTCCAGGTTCACTTCCTCCCCCACCTCCTTCTGACATCTTTTGCATAAGCCTGTTTCACCTTGGTCATCAAATTTTTTAAGCCTACTAATAATCCCTTGTAAATCCCTAGATACTTCTTCTAACAGTGTCTTCTCCTTATCCAAAGAACGCTCATTATTCCATATATCTGGTGTTATCTCATGTCCATTAGGTGAAACACCTGACTCTTGTTCTATAAATGAGCCTGATCTTGTGGCTCTCTTAACATTGCCTATGTTTAGGCAATTTGATTCAGAAAATTGGACTTCACCATTAGTTTCCTCTAGTGTATCTGCTAATGGGAGCATTTCAGCTGTAATTCTATTAGGAGCTATCTGTAGCGATTTTTCTGATAGGTTATAACATTTTTTGGTGGGGGTAGAGGTTTTACTATTGCATGAGCCTTCTGTAAGCCTGTTTAAGTGATCTGTAATTTTAGTCTGCTTAGTACACCCTATGTTTGTAAGGGAGCTTTTGCCAACTAAATGATTTGTATTTTAGTCTGCTTTGTGCACCCTTTGTTTGTAAGGGAGCTTTCACCAGCTATAGGGCAAAGGTGAGGGTCTTTCATTCTTTGTAGTCTAGTATTAACCATGTTAAAATATATATACAGATACTATCTATAGTATACCTAAAACACAAAAGGAATATAGACCTACTAAAATGAGTAATATACCCCAGTGCTCAGGCAGGAACTATGAAACTTCCAGACAGAAATTATATATATTGTTATACTACTGTATTATATACACTTAATTGAGCCTTGCACTTAACCCAATGACAAAAATATGATTTTTTTTCTTTTTTTGAAAGAGCAGAGTCCAAGTTCTTTATAAAATACAAACACAGGTACAGCCACTAAAGTCCTAAACAAAAACCTTCCACGGACAGCTTTTAAAATTGTTCTTAGCAAATGTAGCCTCTACAGTTCACCTTGAACCCAACTGAGTAATGATCAGACCAACTGACTGGTTCCACCACCAAATCAGACACCTCAATCCCCAGGAGAAAAACAAGATCACGAGAGTGACCACCTTTATGGGTAGCTGTGGAAACAACCTGTGTGAAGCCCAGCGATGTCATCACCTGGAGGAAATGTTGACCAAAAGATGAAGATTCGTCATCGACCCACACATTGAAATCGCCCAGCACCATCAATCTGGGTGATTCCAAGGCCATGTCGGCGGCAAAATCTGCTATTTCCTGCAGGAAAAGCTTCTCATCCCCTGGTGGATGGTAAATGAGAGCAATCCTGCACCCCCAGCTACCACAGTACACTCAAATGATCTTGCCTCCTCAACTGGAACACCAGTTAGGCCCAATCCGGTCTTGAAACAGATCGCCACCCCCCCCGAACCAATCTCGGGCAATGTATAACCGAGAACCCGGCAGGAACAGCGGCCTCTAAAAACGGGGCCGCATTCCAATCCAACCAGGTCTCGGTAATGCAAGCCAGATCTGCCCCTGCAACAAAGTCCGCAATAAGACCCGTCTTATTACAGACAGATCTGGCATTGCACAACAACGCCCAGGTTAGACGAGGTTGACGAGTTGTCCCAACCACTTGCCCTCCAGTACTGGAGGTGCCCTTGGGTATGGGAACCAGAACGGGGACTACCACGTTCCAGAAACCATTTCACCCCAGGGCATCTTTGAGGCCTAACCACCCCTATGTGAGGGCACCGCTCCCTCCGCTGTCCACAACCCTCCACATCCCCCCCAATTCCTCCATCTCCTACGCACAATCCCTAATGCTCGACACTGATGGTAAACATGGGCTGGCAAGGGGGACAAGAAAAAGGGGCGGAGGGCATGGAGAGTGGAGGCAGAGTAAAGAACAGCAGGTGGAGCTGGCCAGCACATCAGGCTGCTCAACAAAATAAAACCACAAATAAAATAAATAAACACCACCACCACCCACCACTAAAAGAAGTAAAATAAACCAGGACTTACCACCTGATACGCTTTTAGCCACGATGGATGTAACCTCCCCTCTACACTAATATTCCACACACAGATGGCATTTCAGCCTGCCTCAAATACCTGCATGACAAAGAATTGGACGCCAACATTGACTATGGAGTTGTGGGTAAACTCACTGAATTCATTCTGACACATAACAACTTCAGCTTTAATGGTAAACATTATGTTCAAACTATAGGAACTGCAATGGGAACCAGGATGGCTCCTCAGTATGCTAATCTTTTTATGGCGAATTTGGAGGAGGATTTTCTAAGGCACTGTACACGTAAACCACTCGCTTATTTCCATTACATTGATGATTTGTTTATAATTTGGACTGAGGACACTGACACACTTAAAGATTTTCACCAGGAACTTAATAACCTCCACCCAACTATAAAGCTTTCCCTAGAATATTCTGCCACAAGTGTACATTTTCTGGATACCACTGTCACTATTAAGGATGGTACCCTACATACCTGTCTTTACAGGAAACCAACAGACAGACAGAGATACTTACACAAGAAAAGTAATCACCTGAGCCACACAAAGAAATCTGTTATATATAGTCAAACACTTCGATATCACCGCCTCTGTTCAAATGAGGAAGACAGAGACACACATCTGGCGATGTTGAAAAACACTTTTGTTGAGCAGGGACACTCGTCCAGGGAAATTGACAGAGCAGTGGAACGTGCAACACAGGTCCCAAGAGAACAGCTACTGCAATATAAGGAACGGATGACTACCAACAGAATACTCTTAGTAGTCACATACCATCCTGATCTTGAACTCCTTCATAAGATTATTAAGGATCTCCATCCAATAATTAGTGAGGATGAAACCCTTAACTGATTTTTCAAGAACTACCACTACTATCTTTTAAACAACCACCTAATTTAGCCAACTTGATTATTAGGAGTCAACTTGAACCGGAACAGAATACCATGACAACATATGATACACAACCCTGTCATCAACACACATGTAAGACATGTAACCTCATTTCCACTTCAGACTGTGTGGTTACATCACAAAACAGACTATTCAGGATACAGGGGAATTATACATGTACATCAAGTAATGTGGTCTACTTTATCCAATGCAAGAAATGTCCTCGCACAGGTTATGTGGTGGAGACAAGCCGACAACTCCGCACTAGAATGAATTCACACAGACATTCTAATAATCACAAGATGATTGAGAAACCAGTAGCCCAGCACTTCTCCCAGGATGACCACTCAATATCAGATATTTATTTATTTAGCTTTTGTTTACCGGGTAAGTACACTAGACAAGTAGTATGCCTATTTTCAGGAATGACCCGGGAGAGCACAAAACATACAGTATACATACATGGCAACATTGGAGAAACAGCATGATACAGTAAAAAACAGCTATAACAACGCTTGTATAAGGGCAGAGATACTGCCACACATAGTACAAATTGTTACAGGACATAGATAGACATTAGAATCACTGAATACATATTTCATAGACCATCATGGACTCAGAGTGGACAATAGTGGACTGCAGAGTATTACATTACAGAGACTAGGAGCAGTCACATCTTGTCATTTGTTTTAGGTGGGACCACAGGGAGGAGCGAAAGGTCCCATGGGAAGGGGCAGAGCGAACAGAGTCCAGAATGGAGTTCCAGAGCCTAGGCACAAAAGCGGCAAAGTCACGATCCCCCATAAGGGTCCGAGTAGGGGGAACTTTAAGCAACTTGGCGGTCTGTGACCTGAGCTGGTAGGGGATGGTGTCCAGTTTTGGGAGGAGATGCACCAGTCCCGACGGGATGCCCATGGCAAGCACTTTCCTGGTGAAGTTTCCTACACCAAGGATCAGGAATTCTGCAGGGGGGAGCCAGTTGAGTTTGTCATAGAGCTCACATCGGTGGGTGAGTTTGGGAGCAACAGGTGCAAACCGACAGATATCATTATATGCCGTGTTCCACCGATTAAGATGGTTTGGGGTGACCTGGCAAATAGGTGGTATCCATAACTAAGGGAGGGAGAAGCACTCCCTCGCAAGTGCTAACCGCCTCCCGGAGTCAGGTTGTATTTGGCCCTGTAGGCAAGGCCAAGCTTACACCTGGTGGCTCTGCAGATGTTTTGGATATGGCTTCCCATGTCAAGTTGTGGGTCAAGGGTGACCCAAAGATATTTAATTGAGCTCGCTGTTGGCAACAGGGGGCCGCCATCACAAGCTATTTTGAGCATAGCTGATGGGGCTTTTAACTTGGCCGTGGAACCAAAGAGCATGACCCGAGTTTTGTTAGGATTCAATACCAGTCTATGGTTGGTAATCCAGGCCGAGACTCTGCTGAAGTCTTCAGATAGGCACTGGTTAAGGTCAGCAGCATTACGAGCATGGGCCACTAGCACAAGGTCATCTGCATAAAGTGTGACTTGGCAATGAGAGGTCACCCATGGGAGCTGATTAATAAAAAGTGAGAATAGGAGAGGTCCAAGTACCGATCCCTGGGGAACTCCCATGGTCACAGCCCTAGGCTCTGAGAGGACCTTGTTAAAGCAGGTGCACTGCTTTCTACCCGTTAGGTAGCCCATCATCCAACTCATGGCATGCGGAGAGAACCCGAGACCCCTGAGCTGTTCCCCCAGTAGGTCATGGTTGACAAGGTCAAAAGCTTTTGACAAGTCAATAAATATAGCACCTGACAGTTTGCCCTGATCCATGGCAGATCTAATACTAGAAGTTACAGTAATCAGGGCAGTAGTGGTACTATGACCCTTCCAGAAACCACGTTGGGCCTCAGAAAGCAGCTCATGGGTATCCACATACTCCGAGAGTTGCTCCTCCACAACCTTTTCCAGGAGTTTACCAAGGGATGGGAGAATAGCAATAGGGCGATAGTTGTCAGGGAGTTTGGGATTTCCCTGCTTCAGAACAGGGACTATCCTTGCCTCCTTCCAGATGTCAGGGATTATCCCCGAGCTAAGGGATAGGTTAAAGATATGGGCAATCACAGGGTTTTAAATAATTGATTAGCAGTTTTTTTCTTGGGACAATGCTAACTGTACAGAAAGTATTTATATAGGTTTTCTAGAAGTGTTATGTTTGTTAAGCACAATGAGGCAAGTGCTATGCATTTTCACAATGTTTTAGCACTTTTATGAGCACAACGCTAATCAATTTTTGGAGTTAAATAAAACCCTGAATCAGAGGGGCAATGTAAGCTGCTCCCAGCTTGAGAAGCCTGGGCTCAAGGTTGTCAGGCCCTGCACTAGAGTGCTGGGAGAGGGCAGCCAAGCGGTTCCGAACATCAAGGACAGACACGGCCTTAAGAGGCCTCTCCGAGGAGGATGTTCACTCTGCATCAAAGAGATATTAAGCGAGCGACCCCCATCGGTCGTGAAATGAGAGGTGAGGGCCGAAAGGTCGGAGAAGGAGATTGAGGTGGTCGGCTATAGAGTGGGGATTATTGCCGCTGACTCCATCAATAATCATGTCCATGACACCAGTGAGAGGGTCTACTGACGAGGGATTTAATGTTCCTCCAGAACCTCCTAGGATCTCTGACAGAGCTAGTGAGTGCGATTTACAGAAGTTACTTTGGCATCCCTAATGGCTTTTTTACACGATTCCTGAGTTGCCGATATCTCAGGAGATTAGCAGGATCTCTGAACCTCTTAGTACTTGCCCAGCATTTGTCTCTCTCCGCATCTGGGCAAGTAAGTCACCATTCAGCCAGAAGGTGGCTGTTCCCCTCACCCTCTGGGTGACCCTGGGGGCGTGTCTATCTTGGAGAACACCAAAGGAATGTATGAAGCAGGAGGATGCCACTGAGGGGTCAGAGGCTTCAAGCACCCTGATCCAGTCAGTACATCCTAGATCGGCCAGGAAAGCCTCAGGGTCAAAACTGGAGTATTTTCTGACTTGAATGATTTTGTGTGGCATTCTAGGGAAGGGGATTTTCCAGACACAGTATACTAGGGAGTGGTCAGATATGGAGTCTGATAGCATGCCTGATGAGGCAATCCTCCCCGGCCGGTTGGTCAGGATCCAGTCCAGCAGGGAACTTGAGGAACCATTGGCTGCCTGTCTTGTCGGGTCATGGATTAGTTGGTTAAGGGATAGGCAGGCAAGTTGTGATTCGCATTTCCTAATATTGCCACACTCCCAGTTCATGTTGATATCACCCATAATAATGAGTTCATTGTCACCTATACTGGGCCTAACTGCATCTAAGACGAAAGTGAGTCTTGTCAGACCCCCCCCCAGAGGGGTTATAGGCGCACACCAAGTGCAGCTTCTTAGCATCGCCCAGCAGCAGAAGCACATGAAGAAACTCACAAGGTGGATGATCAGGTTTACTCTGCCACCAGGGAGATTTTCAGATGGGATCTGTAGTAGATGAGGGTGCCACCCCCCCTTCCTACCCCCAGTCCTGTCTAGACGAATGAACTCGTATCCTGTTAGGAAGCAGGCAGAGTCAGGAATCGAGGGTTTGAGCCAAGTCTCAGTTATCCCTAGGATGTCTGGCTTGTATAGCTCAGTCCACGCTAGGAGATCATCTCGGTTAGGAAGCAAGCTCCTAATATTCATATGCACTATTTTTTAGTCCCTTATTCCCACTCCAGGTGGCGGGAATATTAGAGATCAGCTTAGATGGCCCAGGATTGAGCTCAATATCTCCAGCCATGAGAAGTGAGAGTAGGGCTAGCCAGGGGAGGAATAATCTTACGAGTGGCCTACCTCCAGGCCTGTGCATGCTTCGGACTTTCTTCACCCTGACCGTACACATAAGGAATCTAGTGTCAAGGCTAAGGACAGTACAGTAGTGCATTACCTTAGTTACAAATAGGTTGGAAAAGGAGAAATCAGTATCATCATGGGAGGAGGGCCACAACCCTGGGTCAATAAATAGGCTAGGAGTCAAGGTAGCACAATAAAGGAGGACTAGTCCCAGGGCCAGTATCATAATTATTAGTGTCGTAAAACCGACCTGCCATCCCCTCCTGAACATAGGAGAGGTGGCTTCCAGTTCTTCCATATGTCTGTGATGGTCTTAAAAGGACATTTCAACAGTACACAACAGAGACGGGCTTCTGAAATTAGACTTATTTTACTTCTCAATATGGTGGCAGATGGATTGAACATTGATGCTGGGTACATGACACATTATTCCACTTAAACTTACACAGACCTTTACTTTAAAAGATGGACATAAACACTTTAGTTCTTCAGAGGGTCTTTGATTTTGTAAGTTTATGGTTATCTACATTGTTGACTTCTTACCTTAACACTGTGGTGAATGCGTGTGAGTGTGTGTGTGTGTGTGTGTGTGTGTGTGTATACTGATGTATGTATGTGTGTGTTTTGTGTGTGTTTGGTGTGTGTTGTGTTTTTGTGTGTTGTGGGTATGGTGTGTGTGTGTGTGTCTGTGTTTTGTTTGTTGTGCATGGTGTGGTGTGGTGTGTGTGGAATGTGTTTGCTATATTTGTTGTGTGTTGTGGTTGTGTGGGGTGTGCAAGTGTGTGTGTGGGGGGTGTGGTGTGGTGTATGTACACACATATGTGTGGGTGGAGCGTGGCATGGGGCAATTGTTATGTGGCTAGAACATTTAGTTTTCACATATAGTGTGCATTTATTTCCTTCTATTAGTTGTCAGTGGTTGGATTACACACTGTCACATTTTTAACTGCTCATATTAAGATGCATATCTCATTTACTTTGGGGTTCATAAAAGGTGTAATTCCTTTGGGTTTTCATTTAGATTGCTTAGACTGATTATGTGCATTTTTGTTATACACAGACTCTGTGTTGAAATCTGCACTTATCAGGCTCATGGTCTCGTTTTCTTGGGGGTCCTTGACAACAATTTATTTATTTTTTTTTTTTTTTTGGCACTTACACTTACAAGTGATACTTTCATGCATCATGTTTATATGTGTAGGTTAATTTGAGGCTTGATTTCAACTTACAGTTATACCTAATTTCAGGATTTTGTCTCTCATTATCTGTCCTTTAATATACCAGGACAATTGGAATGTAAGTTGTAAGCTCATCTTACATGTATTAGAGAGAATGCCACTCCAAGGTTGGTTTTTTGGTTTTTTTTTATTACTAGAATGCTTTCTTGGCATACTGAGACATTTTAAATTTATGTGACAAGAACTCTCTGGCTGTAGAGAATTCTTGATAACCTTTGCCCTTCTGAGGCTCCTCAGTTAAAGGCATACTGGTGTTAATTAACTTCTCTGACGTAATCTTCTATTATGTTTCAAATGTATATGTTAAACCAATGAGAATTATTTCTGCTTTTTCTATATAATCTGGTGTTAATAGTATGGGATATTTGAAAAAAAACTGCCACAAAGCTTCTGAAGAAGGACTTGGTTGGTTCGAAAGCTAAAGCACTTTGTTCTTTTCTGTAACATCCATGTTGGTCCAATAAAAGGTATCAAATCATTTGTTTCTGGCACTGTTCTTGGAGAAACACTAGCATATGTAGCTAAATTCAAATATTTAGAAGTTTGGCTCGATCATAAATTTTCCTTCGCTGACCATCTCGAAGAACTACAGAAGAAACTAAGGCAAAGATTAGGACTATTCTACAGAATTAACCACCTGCTCACAAAGGAGGCCAAGATTCAACTAGTTCAAGCTACCTTCCTATTTTTAATAGATTACGTGGACCTGCTGTACAGCCACTGCACTGCCTCTGCACTGGCCTAGTTGGACACCCTCTACCACAGAGCTAACAGGTTCATTACTCGCCTTCCACTTTCCACACACCACTGCTCCCTGTACTCTTTGTTAGGCTGGACTTCCCTTCACTATAGAAGGAACAGAAATACCGCCCTATGAGCCTTCAGAGCGGTGACCAACAAGCTCCCCTCATATGTCTCAGATTGTATTCCCTGGAGTGTGTTAGGCACCTAGGCTCTAAGAAGCTATTCCCTAATTGCCCTCCAAGTTCCAAGGGTCAAAACTTGTTTCGGCAAAGCTGCTCTAAGCTTCTCTTTACCCACATTGTGGAATGGTTTACAAAGGAACTCGGAGTTGAGCTGCCCTGTTAGCCTGAAAATCTTCAAGGCGCTCTACGATCGCTACATGAAAGCACCTTGCAAATGTTTTCCTCACCGCTGGCCCACTAATTCCGCAACTCCCCCTTTCCATCCTGATGCTCACCATGTTTATACCCCTGGCTCTCACTCTTTCCCCATTAACTCTTCCTGCTCTACCCACCCTTCCCTGTCTACTCCAGCCTGGCTGAAGTCCCCCCCTTCCATAGCAGTGTCCCAATTACCTACCCCTCCTCTGTCATTATCATAATAAATAAGTACACGACAGCCATTGTCACTTTCTGCGGGTTTAGCTCAATTTTTCCCCCAGTCATCAGTAATATATCCCTCCTCTTCTTTACCTCTCCAACCTGCCACCCCATACACGGCCTCTTTCCTCTATATGTGTAGTTGCCGGCTGCCTCACTCAAAAGATCTCTGCTTATAACCCCTGTATGCCTGTGGTTGATTGTGCATCTGCTGACTTCTTTAATTGTAAAATAATACTTTTTTTATTTATTTCAACCTTGTACTGTACTGTATACACTGTATATATGTTTTCTTCCTTGTATATTATTGCTTTTTGTATACCTGCTTCTGTACCGTGCTTTGATGTATTCATGACCAGGTCCACTTTGCAAATGAGCCTTGCTCAATGGTGCCCACCTGGATAAATAAAGATTTTGATTGGCTTTGATTGATAGAGCACTCAGCTGTAGTTAATTACCAGTTACCAATAAATATACATTTTTTCAAGAAAGGGAGCACTTAATAACTAAATATCAGAGCAGCTAAGATACTATTATAAAATACGCACAGCAATAAAAAAACAGAGCTCCTGCCAAACAACAAAAAAAAAACTTGATAAGCTTACTTTTGATATAGATGCAGAGCTGAGTATACAGGCTTCTCTGGAAAGCACCATATCTGCCGATTTTCCAGTATGCCCAGAAGAACTTTAATGCACATGCAATGTTTGCACGATAGCCATTAAAAATGCTAAACTTTGTAGCACCCTAACTGCTCTATTACGACCTGGTTCTTTTAAAAATTTGGTGAATACTCTCCCAAATGTCTGCTTAAATCATTTTAATTACAGACAGCAAAACAGCCGATGCTTGAATCAAAAATACACTCAATCCAAAAGGAAAACAGGAGAGGAGCAGCAAACCATGAGCAGCCAAGCTGTGGAAAACTGTAGCGTACCTAGGGTTATGTGCAGATTTGGAGGTGCGGTCATTGTGGGTGAATGCAGGGCACACATCAGAAGGTGCATCCCTCATTCCCCAATAAGGCAGCTGCAGGCACTGACACCAGGCATATGTCAGGTGGCTACCAGATCTAAGAAAAGGTCCGCTGCAATCATGCCATGGCACAATAACAAGCCCTTCTGACATGCCTGGTGACAGCACCTGCAGAGTGCCCCGATGCATTTCTTTTGCCAATGGGGAGCCCACTACCCGTCAGCATAATGACCCCCTCCCATTTACAATGTGTGCTGAGGGGGTGCCCAATCCCCCTCGGCATCATGCACCCCCCAACAGTCTTTCTTAGCCAACAGGGGGCCCAATCCCCATCGGCTTCAGTCCCCCATCCCCATTTATTTTTCTGACGGGGGAGCCCACTCCCTGTTGGCATAATGTCCTCCACCCACTTTTGCTGTGTGCCAAGAGGGGTGCCCAATCCCCCTTGGCTCTTGTCTCCCCGCTTCGGTATGTGCCAACAGGGGTGCCCAATCCTCCATCGGCTACAGCATCCCCCCAAAAAAAAAAACACTTAGGTGGCACACTGGGAGCCCACCCCAGTGTGCCAAATCCTGAAAACATCTTTTTAAACCTGTGAAAGAAGAAAATGGTCCCTGTGGTCTCCTGCCCTGTCCCCACCCAGCACCCTCCCTCTGTGTGCCTGCCTCCCCACACCCCTCACCCCATACCACTCCTTGAGCCTGGTGCGATAATCTTGGTGGACTGGGAACATGTCTGCACTCTTCAAAGCCAACCGCAAACTGAAGAAATGCTGGTAAGCTGTATAATGGCATAAATAGGGGTTTTCTCAACTTTGGTGCATATGTCGGCCATTTTGGGGAATTTTGGCACCAAATGTTCAACATGTGATTATTGGGACCCCTCCTCATGAATTCAGTAACTGTCATGGCGTTATCTGGTCCTGAAAGGTGATTTCGCGGTCACTGTGCAGAATCACCTTTTGGGACCAATTAACAAACTGACAGTGCTACTGTTCATGAGGGGGGCTCTCAAAAAGCCAATGTTGCAAATTTGTTGGAAAAAATCCAAAAAATGGCTGTTTTACGAGCATGCATTGTGCAGTTTCCACGTACACTCGTAACTTCATGAATCTGTAATATTTTCACTCCAGATTTTCAAAATTGCCATTTTCCCACACCTCCTTATGAACAGTACAGCTGTCATTTTACATATCCTGGCTGAAATGTGTTTTCTCATGTCCAGCGCACAATACTGTAGCTCAGTTGCTGTGCGAAATCAGTTTTCGGGACAGTTTTCGGAAATGACAGTGGTACTGTTCATGAGCAGAGGTCCTAAAATGCCTATGTTGAAAATTTGGTAATGAATGTCCATAAAATGACTGTGTTACAAGTGTGCATAGCGCAGTTTCCATGTACCCTTGTAACTTTGCAAATGTGCAATATTTTCACTCCAGATTTTCTACCTTGGCATTTTTTCATGCCTCCTTATGAACAGTACAGCTGTCATTTTTCACATCCTGCCCAAAACGTGTTTTCACACCTCTGATGTACAATGGCATGGTTGCTGTGGGAAATCAACTTTTGGGACAAATTAACCAAATCACAGTGCCACTGTTCATGAGGGGAGGTCCCAAAATGCCTATTTTGAAAATGTGGTTAAAAAACATCTGAAAATAATTGGGTCACTGACGTGTGTTGCATAGTTTCTATGAATGCTCATGACTTCACCAATGTTTCATATTTTCACTTCAGATTTTTAACACTGCAATTTTTTACACCTCCTCATGAACAATACAGTTGTCATTTTTCACATCCTGCCCCAAATGTGTTTTCATCCCTGTGTCACCAAATGGCATAGCCACTGCGCCAAACTACTTTTTAGCTAACAAACTGATAGTGCTGCTTTTCATGAGGTGGCATCACAAAAAGTCTATGTTGAAAATCGGGAATGAAAATACCAACAAACGCCTACAGAGTTAGGGTTTCCAACTATAACTTCACACCCTGTAGAGACTGACAGGCGTCATGGGTGTGACTTGGGATCATTGGCTGTAATGCTCACACCATTCCACCCCCCACACCCCTACCCCCACCCTGCAGTCAGTGACAGGCATCGAGGTCTTCCTTGGAGTGTTCGGTCCTGAAGTTCACCCCATTCTCCTATACTGCACCCATCTCAGCGTATTTCCTTATGGAATGGTGTAAGTATAAGGCCCAGTGACCCCAAAGCACACAACAACACTTGTCAGTGTCTACAGGGAAGGGTGAGGTAGAATGGCATAAGCATTATAGCTGACAACCCAAAGGCATACCCCAATGCCTGTCGGTCTCTGCAGGGTGAGAGTGGAGTAGGCTTCAGTTCAATACTTCACTGCCATTCCTAGTATGCGTCCCTAACTCCTGCACTACCAATGCCAGCAAGACAACGTTCGGCATTGACAAATGCTTGTTTGTATAGTCTTTATGTAGGTAGGCTACCTCTGTCAGACATGTAACAAGATCTTACAGCTAACAAACAACTGAAACTTTGTTTCTATCCTGTACAGCACAGATAACATAAAAAAACTACTGCAGAAGACTTGAATATTCCACTGTTTGAGAGAAAAATTAACAAACAAAGCAAACTTTAGGAAGTGGATAAGGGAAGGAAAGTTAACATGTGGATTGTGCCTTTTAGGTTCTAAGAAGACCTTTTATGATACAACAGAGATCTCGAATAAAGGCAACAGGGCCAACTGACTTAACAGGTACCTTTAAGGAAATATAAAAACTGAACAATATCATTTAGTCTGTAGGCATATAATGCAAATTCCACTGTAGCAAATGTCTTTATAAGTTTGAGGCTAGTAACCATCAATGTTTATTAAGAGTTAAGATGATTATATGTACTATATTTTTTTTTCCACCTTCCCTGCCCCTGGCCCGCCTCTCCTTCTGACTGCACATGACCCCCCCCGACCCCCTTCCTACTCACCTCAGATCGCAGCCGACCCAAGGGTGTCCCGGTGTAACCCTTCACTGGATGAGTCACTCTCTTCCAAGGGGGAAGGCGCCAGGAGGGGGATGCCAGTTCACTCTGGGATCAGTTCCCGGGCACTGCTGAGGTGGATTCCGGGGCATCAGGGCATCTGAGGTGGCAGGGAGACAGCAGCCATCATCTGGCAGACCAGGCAGCTTCTTTTCCATTTTTCTGTGGGGGAGTGACGCCCTGACATCAAGGCATACACCGACATCTGCCACTCCCCCCTTGAGCTCCATGCCCGGCTGTACTGCTGCACTCCCAGCCTCCGACAGGAGTCAGCCTATGCCGGTGTGTATCCCCTGCCCTCCCCCCAGAGAAGGAGAGCTGTCCACGGATGCTCCATCCTTCTCCCCTGGCAGGCCCTCCAGCGACCCGAGTCCGTTCCCGAACCCGGGTCGCCGGCGTCGCAGATGAAAATCCAACCGCTGTGCTGACGGGCCGGCTGTACTATAATATTTTATTACTTTTGGTTTTATTAGACCATAAAAGTCCTGATTGATCTTACTATAGTAAAACACTGACTTGTAATATAATCTGAACAATTTGTGAAGCTGAAAAGAACAGAAAATAAAAGAAAAAAGAGGTTTGTGGATTCTGCAGGTCTAGAGGGGTGCAAGTTATAGTGTCTGGTGCCTCAACCTCCAGTGCCACTGAGCCAACACAATACATTGCTTTCTGTACAGTGAAGGAAGTACAAAAGTGCAGACAAAACGTTCTTACCAGTCCAGCAGCAAAAGTAGCACAAACAAAGAAACATTACGTAAGAGGTTGTTAATACGACCATGAGGTACGGGGAAGACAAATGACAACAAAACTAATAAAGGAGAGACAGAAACAATATATAATTAATAATCATTCACTAAAAATGATAAATTAAACAAAATTGTTTATTAGACACTGGTAAAACACGTATTCTTAACATCTGTGATGTTTAAAAATCCAGCCCAGGAAGTCCGTTTCACTGAATTATTAATTATACAAATGAATGGTAATTTCCACTTACCTGCCAAGGCTGGAAATTAGGAAATTGCACACATGATCCATTTAGAAAGGGTCCTTCACCAGGCTTACATGCATACAAATTGTGTAAGGCATACACAACAGCCCATGCAGCATTGTACACTGCATAGGAAACTGATGTTGGAGTTGAAGAGAAGAAATTGGCTCTGATGAATGGATCTGCAATATCCTGCAGCTTCTCTCCCCTTGTACATATAGTTTTCCCTTTTGTAGCATTTATTGTATTTAAAGTAGGCCACTGGCAACTAAACATTGTTTCCCAAAATATTCGAGAGAAACGATCATTAGGATCTTTTGATGGATGAATGCTGTTAACGTAATTCTGAAATCCAGGTAAATCTGATACACTCAAGTCAAACCAAAGGGTTCCAAGAAGAAATTCAGATGTTCCTGTCATCAGCAATGATGTAGGCCATGTGTCCATTCCAATCCAAGTTATCCCAGTAACATTTTGTTTGATCAGTTCCATGATCAGAAAAGCAAAGTTTAGAGTAGTACTAGCAATCACTACTTTGGCTGACGATGATTTGATTACATCAATTACTTTCCGTCTTTCAGCTTCAGTTGGTGGTACTGTTTCTAAGAACGCAACACAGACACCAGCATCTTTCATTTTCTCCTTAAAAATCATGTTCGACTCTTCACTAGTTACATCACTTGGAGCGATAATCCCAACCCATGTCCACTGGAAGTGCAGCAGCAGTTGAATCACTGCACTGTGGATATTAATGCTGTTTGGAGTAGTTCGTCCAAAAGATGGAAACTGATACTTGTTACTTAGTCCAATATCCTCTGATGCATAACTGACCTGTAAAGTAATGTATATGTACTGTAATATGCCTGTTGATGCAGAAAACCTGAAAGCATGAATTCATAAGTCTTTGGACCAACAGTTAATATTTAGAGTATCGACTTCAGTTGATATCCAGTAGCCCTATACTAAACCAGAGTTCATTTTCAGGTAAATCCAAGAAGGAAGGCAAATCATAGCGGAAGGAAAAGCAAAATTAAAATACAATAAAATTCAAATATAGTAAATGTATAAAGCACTACCGGCAAGTGCAGGTTGAGGGGTAGGACAGGTTCATTTCCAAGAGTGTCAGCAAAAGAATACAGGGAGAGAAAGAAACAGTCAGGGAAAGGTTGTATATGATAATATATAAATGATGCATGTTAAATGGAGTATGATAAAGCATCCAATGTACAAGGAGCAGGTGCACGAAGATGGTAAGAGGCATGCTCAGCTCCAGGTATGAGCGCCGAAGAGTTATTTAGGGAAACAAATGAACAGTCGTGCAAAAGTTACATTTGATAATATGTATATATAAAGCATATAATGCACAAGGGAGAAGTGCAGGTACAGGGCAAGGCCAGGCTCAGTTCCAGGTATGAGCACGGAGAGGAATATCGGCAGAGAGAGGACAGTCATGCAGAGATTTTATGTGATGTTATATATTGCATTGTACAAAATGTTTTTACACATAATAATGTATGGTGAACAAGGGGGTAAGTAATAGATAAATTGCACTGAGATGTGCAGTAATGATTTTATATACGCACGCCTTGGTGTACGTTGTTACACACAAGGCTGCAGGCCGAGTGCATCAACCACCCAAGGCGTGTGTATAACGGAGCGCGACCGCACACCTCAGAGTGGTTTATCTATCTTACAAAAATGTCAAAATTGTTTTAGAGGGTGATAAATGTGTAGGTGTGTGGTTGTGCTCTGATATACGCACAGTCTTGTGATGTGTTCCAACAAATCAGCTGACATAATTTTTCCTACACATTTTATAAGTGCAATTATAACATGGGGTTAGAAACAGACAAAGGCAATTGATGGAAACCCACCATGTAACTGTTAATCAATGAGTGTTAACAAACAGTCTAGGTGAGACGTCAAAGCGGCATAATCTGTCTGCAGCAGCCAGACCTGTTTACTGTTGAGGGAGAGAGTTGTAGTATTTTGCATCCATTTAAATCCTTGTTAAGTGTCAGCAAGCAAGGATTGTGGTGGTAGATGTAATCACTCGAGTTCTAACGGCTGTGCATGTGTTCACCAAAAAATGTCCATTCCTCCATACACACCCTTATGAATCTCGATTCTAAGACAGTGACTCATGCATAATTGTTTCTACCCACCCCACAAATCACCATGTACCCCCACAAACACTGTCTCCCATCCCATTCATCATAGCCAAGCACCCGGTCCACAGACCATTATCTGTGGTAGAATTAGTCATTCTCATCTCATCAGCTATACCTACTGATACACTCACAAATGTGTATGTGGCCCCAAGAAATCTGTATGTTCTGCATCATGAAATCTGTATGACCTGCAGCATGTGTTAGAAGGAGTCAGTGTCTGAAGCCCGTCTACCTATTTGTCACTCCATGGTATTACCTGTGGCAAAGCAGTCAAGTGACAAGCAGCTAACCACAACAATGCTTCTGACCATCAAAGGGTAGCCACATGCTCCCCCACGGAGTTAGCCCGACATAGTCCATACGGCATTATAATTGTTTCTACCCACCTACCTGCCCCACAGATTTCCATCTACCAGCAGAAACAGTGACTGCCATTCCATTTGGTGCTGACAGGTATAGATTACAAGGAAACGGATAGCAGCTATGGATGTTCCCCAATTTGTACAAGTAGTATGTCCGTTGTCAGTATTTGCGCCCCCCAACAAAAACCCCATGATGTCAGGTTGACAGAGCAACACAAAGAAAGTGATCCCCAGTGTGCCACACAGAGTGAGGTCCTCTGCTAATGCATGACAAAGTCATCTACAACAGGGTTTGCTGTGTGCGAGGCTGTCTGTAGTGGTGGGAAAGTGTAGTATGTTCCTTCCCGAAGTTGAGCCTCCTCCTCCCACTCATCCACACAGAGAATGAGAGATGCGGTAGTCCTGTGTCAATGGTGGTAAGTGTGGGGAGACAGACAGAGAGAGGGAATCCCTGTCAGAGTCAACAGTGCATGGTCAGCAAGTCATGTTACAGATGATAAATGACAGCTGCCTCCCCGACCATCCGTACATCATATGTGAAAGAGACAGTGACAGGCACAGAGACAGAGACAGTGAGCAAGTGCCACAGTCCCCATCATGTGTTTTCCACTGTCTCTCTTTCTCTCCATCTGTGTAAAGTGTGCCAGTAACGTAGCGGGCTAAGACATGGAATGTGAAGTTGCGACAAACTGCCGTCTGAATGTGTACACTGTGTATTCTTTGCAGGTGGGTTTCTCTGCATTGTCCCCCTCTGCCAAGCTCTCCGTCATTCAGATGGATAATTCAGGCCCCTGCCACCTTCTCCCAAGTGAAACCCCACACTGCACAGAGAAACAGCAAGAGAGACACTGACACAACAGGCAGCACAGTGAGAGACTGACATACAGCATGTGGGTTTTATTTATTTAGTTTTTGTTGACTGGGTAAGTGCACTAGACAAATCCTGCCTACTTTCAGGCACGACCTGGGGGAGGAGGATACAGATGAATGCCAACTGAACCAGATTAAGCTGTTGGTGGTATTTTTAGTGAATGAGGGAAATTTGGCCAGGACACCGGGGAAATTCCTCTACTCTTTTCGATAAGTGCCATGGGATCTTTAACATCCACCTGAACTACCACCAATCCAGGCAGATGGGACCTCGGTTTAACATCTCATCCGAAAGACGGCACCTCAGAAGTGCAGCACCCCTCTCATGCTGCACTACAGTGTCAGTACTGGGATATTAACCCAAGTGCCAGATGTGGGAACTGAACCCACAGCCCTCTGATCTCCTGGCCTCAGAGGTGAGTGTGCTACCTACTGAGCCACTGACACAGAGCGGGTAATAAAAGGTGTAAGGCATGGTAGCAGAGTAGGTTCTGTAAAGAAATGTGACAAAGCATGTCGACACTGTATCAATCATATTTCTCTGTGCATAATTACAGGAGCATGTTGTTTTTTTGTTAGGGACTATTTGACAAGGTGGCAGGATACAGTGACTTTTCTGATGTTTAAACAGCAAAAAAACACCTTTTGTGATTTTTTTTTTAGTTGTTTAAACATGACCCATGTTATAAGCGCAATAACCCACTCCAGGGTGTGCTGTTATTGGGGATTAATGCACACGTGGGTGCTATGAGGACACTCAGCCTGTAGCATGGTGCCTCACAATGCTGTGTGTTAATCCCCAATAATAGCACATCCTGTTGTGGTTATTAATTACATACACAGCAAGGTTAGGGTAATTTCCAGGTGTGAGGCAGGCGAGGGATAGACTGAGAGGAAGGAACAGCCATGCAAAGGTTATATATTATATATGCATGATGCATGTTTCATATAATAATGTACCATGCACAAGGGGGAGGTACCATATAGTGGATGGCCAGGCTGTTCTAGGTGTGAGCAATGGAAGGGACACATGGGAGAAAGGAACAGTCATGCAAAGGTTATTAACAGTATGACATAACTTTGTCCCATTCCACAGATTTGTGCAAAATTTTGAATGCACGGTCTTGGGGGCAAGGTCTTCTGATGTGCCCAGTTTCGTTTCAGTCGGATGTGCAGATTCCAAGATACAGACAGTGGGAAAAGTGATTTTATTTTGCTGTTTTTTATCATCGTCTAGCATCCAGATGGTTAGGAATTTTGGTCTGAAATTTTCAGAGTAGAAAGGGCTTGCGCCAGAATGGTGCCTTTGATTACATTTTGGTGAAAAAATATTAATCCATTCCAGAGTTACAAGGATTTGAAATTTTGCTTCTGAGCATGCTCAGTGTGGTCTTTTGGACAGCAAATTCATACAAAAGAAAAATTTGGTCATACGAAACAGGATTCTGTTTTGTGAAGCCGGGTAACCCTGTTTCATGAGAAAAAAATTTTTCATATGACAGCCATCTTGTTTCTGTTTAAAAACATTTTGGGGGCAAAGCACATAAATATATCCTGGGGGCAGTAATGAGCAGCAAGGAGTGAAGATGAGGTTTCCTGTGGCTCCCACCTCTATGATTAAAATCTTTTTAAAATCAACGGCATCCTGTCAATAAAAGTTGAAATCTGCAACACTGGACTTAAGATTTACAAGCAAGTGAGTTGTGCTCACAACAGAGGGGGGTGAACCTTACAATTTATAATTGTCTCTGGTTTGAAGCAGATTCCTTAGGAAAGTTAATATTCTTCAGGTGGAGGATACTTCTAACTGAAGGGTGAAATAAGGAACTTAGAATTATCTGAAAAGGCAGTCTTTCAGTCAACAGAGGGAGGTGGACCTTGCTTTACTTTTGTTACAGCTGTTAAGATTTTTAGTGCAGGAAGAGTTTAAACCCACAGGGACTGAATACTGTTTACTGTGTCTGTCCTTATGCACAGCTGACATGTTTTTGGGCTGACTGCTTTCAGAGCACAAGTCACCAGGCTGTTTTGGGGCTGGGGAGGTTTACCTGTGTCTGACTTGGATGATTGGATTTTTCTCTGTTTGATTAGCGGGGTATTTTCTCTGTCGAATTGTCATGTAGGGCATCTTGCTGACAGGAAGGCACTCATCGCAGCAGTAGGTCAGAGCTTTTAGCTGATTGTTTCATGAGGGCACAGTTTAGGCCTAAACCCTTCCTACCCCTCACCTCACCCACCCCTGGAAATAGATCCTTTATACCTGGGATTCTGACATCATTTCCTCAAGAAGGCAAGGTGCATATCACTGTCATATCCTCTCTAGCACATTGCACTGACAATATAAGCATACACATTATATAATATTTGTATTTCTATGTAACAAACAAATCACACATACACAAAAAAAAACTAAAAAGGTAGACAGACATGTGGGGAGTAGTGCAATGGAATGGCGGTGGGGCAGCAGTCTTCCAGGAGTCTTTCTGGAGGCTGAGATGCTGCCCTGTTTGCAGACAACTCTCTGCCCTGAGGGAGGAAGTTGCCCATCCTCAGGCTGCACTGGACAGTAGTAAGGGAACCTCCTCCATCCAGGGAGCACCAGAGCCACCACCACTACCTCAGAGGTGGCGAAGAAAGCACAGCAGTTGGACCACAGTGGGCTCAGGGAGGGTAAGGATGGTGGAACAGAGGCACACCCAGTCAGTTGTTCCACTCCACAACCCATACACCATTCTGGAGGAGCATAGTTCCCCTATGGATGCACCGGCAGAGGAGACTAAGGAGGTTGCAGACAAAATCACAAGGGAGACCCTCAGGAAGGAGGCAGAGGGCACCACAGGGAAAGGAAGCAGCTCCTGGTGGGGGACTCAATTATTAGGGGCATAGAACTGGGGGGAGCAGAGAAAACTGAACTAAGGTGCCTGCCTGGTGCCATGGCTTGGAGAGACAGGAAGCGCATCCTTAGGATCATGAGAACAGTTGCACAGGAGTCTGAGCTGGACATCATTGTCCACCTAGGGACAAATGACTTGGCTCATCATGAGATTAGAGCAGTGCAGAAGGACTTTGTAGAGTTGGGGATGGGCATAAGACAAGTAGCACACACAGTATCCTTCTCAGAGGTGCTGCCTATCAGTGGCATGGGTGAGGTGAAGGTACTTTGCACAATGCAGTTTAATGAATGGTTGAAAAAATGGTGTGGAGCACAGGGGTTTGGCTTCATTGGGGACTGGGGTTCCACCTGAAGGGACATCAGCATATACTGGCAGGATGGTCTGCATCTGTCCAGGAAGGGAACAAGTCTTTTGGGCAATCGGTTTAAATGCTTCACTGGCATGCTTTTAAATTAGTCAAAGGGGGAAGGCACTGATAAGCAGCAGGAAAATCCCAGCCTCCCCCTACCAAACAGGGTAATAAATGAGAAAAAGACCAAGGCAGAAAGGTCAGTGGGGGATGCTGCTACTGAAGGCAAAGCCATCAAAAAAATGGAGAGCAATGAGTACCAATGGCTGTAGTCTGGGTAACAAGCTTCCTGAATTAGTGGCCTTGATGGAGGAGGAACATCTGTATATCGTGGCAGTCACAGAAACATGGTACACACAGAAACATGACTGGGACGTAAACATACCAGGATACACTATCTACAGGAGGGACAGGGAGGGTAAAACAGGAGGAGGAGTAGCTCTGTACACAAGGGAAGGAATCAAAGCAACAGAACAAAAGGATAAACAGGGAGGAGAAGAAGCACTGTGAGTCAATTTGGAGGCAGGCAATGGCACTTTGTCACAATCCGCACAGGGGTTGTATACAGACCTCCTCTCAGGGAGAGGAAATGGACAAGGAAATAATAGAAAGTATACTTAGAATGGCAGATAAAGGGGAGATATTGCTGATGGGTGATCTGAATATGCCAGATGTTAACTGGAGTGCAGTTGCAGCAGACACTTCTAAGAGTGGGGTTATTGTAGACGCCCTACAAGGGGCATGCCTTAGACAGCTAGTATTGGAATCCACTCAAGAGGGAGCAATCTTAGACCTGGTTCTCTCAAATGGAGATGGAGAGGTGATCACAGATGTAGAAGTGGATAGCCATCTGGGAACTAGCGACCATCAAACAGTATGGTTCACAATAAACACAGCAATAGAGTCAAGCCATACAAAGGCAGGAGGGCTGACTTTGCCAAAATGGGTGCATGCCTAAGGAATGCACTAGCAAAGGGGCAGCAAGGAGGGGTGGACGAACAATGGGGAATAATAAAAACTGCCATCACAGAGGTAACAAGCCTTTGTGGAAGCAAATAAAACAAAATGATGTAAGAAACCACTATGGTTCTCAAAGGAGGTGGCAGTGAAGGTTCAAGAGAAAAAGAAAGCATTCAGAAAGTACAAGGAATCACACAAGGAACAGGACAGAGAATTGTATCAGTTAAAGCAAAAGGAAGCTGGGAAGGCAGTCAGAACAGCAAAGGCCCAAACTGAGGAAAAGATAGCCAACTCAGTTAAGAAGGGGGATAAAACCTTTTTTAGGTACATCAGGGAGTGAAGGAAGACTAAGGGAGGGATAGTGAGGCTTAATAAAATGGACGGGGTGGGCAGAGGGTAACGGTGAAAAGGCAGAGATACTAAACAATTATTTTTACTCAGTATTTACTAATGAAGAGGGGGAGGTACATAAAACAAACAATAGAAACACTCTGGATACAGAAGTTGATACCAGCCCATTTACAGAAGAAAGGGTTCTGAAAGAACTCTTAAAACTGAAGGTGGACAAAGCAATGGAGCCTGATGGGATTCATCTCAGAATTCTAAATGAACTAAGGGTAGAACTAGTGACACCACTGACTACCCTCTTTAACAAATCATGGGAGGATGGGGTGGTACCTGAGGACTGGAGGAGGGCAGATGATTCCCTCACAAAAGTGGAGCAGGGCAGAAGCAGGAAACTACAGACCTGTTAGTTTAACCTCAGTGATAGGGAAAATTATGGAATCACTTCTGAAGGAATGAATTGTCAAGTACCTAGAGGCTAGAGGGGCACAGGACCCAAGGCAGCATGGATTCACAGTGGGAAGGTCATGCCAGATGCATCTAATAGATTTCTTTGACTGGGTGACCAAAGTAGTAGATCAGGGAGGGGCTGTGAACATGGCCTACCTAGACTTTAGCAAGGCATTTGACTCAGTCCCACACAAAAGATCAATATACAAGTTAGCCAGCCTGGGAGTGGGTCCCAAGATAATAGCCTAGGTAAAGAATTGGCTGGAGGATAGGACACAGAGGTTAATAGTAAATGGAGTCCACTCTGAAGAAAGGGGGGTTACCAGTGGGGTACCGCAGGGTTCAGTATTAGGACCAGTCCTCTTCAATATCTTTATAAGCGATATTGCAGAGGGACTAGAGGGAAAAGTATGTCTATTTGCAGATGACACAAAGATCTGCAAAAGAGCTGATGCACAAGGTGGAGTGGAAAGGATGAGAAGGGACTTGGCAAGGTTAGAGGAATGGTCAAATGTATGGCAGCTTAGATTCAATGCTAAGAAGTGCAAGGCAATGTACCTGGAAACCAAAAACGCAGTGGAAGAGTACACAATGGAGAGTGAGATACTAACAACAACAAAAATGGAAAGGGACCTGGGGGTAGTCATATCAGATGACCTAACGGTGGGC
Organism: Neoceratodus forsteri; assembly: GCA_016271365.2. Lineage (NCBI taxonomy): Eukaryota > Metazoa > Chordata > Ceratodontiformes > Ceratodontidae > Neoceratodus > Neoceratodus forsteri. The sequence continues at coordinate 1,443,082,128 of CM028132.1, forward strand.
AATCAATGTGAGGGCAGTAAGGAGGGCTGGGGGGATACTGGGATGCATAAGGAGAGGCATCACCAGTAGAAAGCAGGAAGTTGTTATCCCACTGTACAGACAGCTGGTGAGACCCCATCTGGAGTACTGTGTGCAGTTCTGGAGACCCAGTCTTCGCAAGGACATAGACAGGATGGAAACTGTCTAGAGGAGGGCAACTAAAATGGTGCAGGGTCTGCACCGGAAGACATATGAAGAGAGACTAAAGGAGCTTAATATGTATAGCCTCGAGGAAAGGAGAGAGAGGGGGGGACATGATAGAAACTTTCAAGTACCTCAAGGGAATCAACAAAGTCCAAGAGGGTAGCATCTTTCAAAAAAGAGGTGTGCAAGAACAAGGGGCACAATTTGAAGATGGGGGTGACTCCAGAGGGTAATGTAAGGTATTTTTTTCACAGAGGGTTGTGGATGCATGAACAGCTTCCGGAGGAGGTTGTGGAGTCAAAAACAGTGGTTGAATTCAAGCACGCATGGGACAGTCATAAGGCAATTCTAGGGGTGGGGGTAGGAAGAAGTAGACTGCTGGTTACCTAGGATCTGCAGCTTATCCACTAGGTAGGGAAATGGGCAGACTGGGTGGGCCAAGCAATCCTTATCTGCCGTCAGATTCTATGTTTCTGTGTTTCTATGTAAACTATACAGAAAAAATAACAACTATGGACAAGTTTCTGGTCCAAAATCTTGGAAAAGGACAACGGGTATCAGCTAAAAATCCAAAGAAACAGATGGCCACCAAGCAACCTGAGACTCTGGGCCCAACCTCACTGTTTGCCGCTGAGATGGCTTCACTAAGCAGGGAAGTTACCACTCAAGTGATGGAAGCACTGGAGTTAAGACTGGGCAAGAAGGAGCAGAGACTGTATACCTTACTCCAGGCTATAATGGATCAGTCAGCAAACCCAGGCAGCCAGAATTGCAGACGCCAAGGGACATATTTCCAGCCTGGAAGATGTGGTTGATCTGATCTCCCAGAGGACTGCAGCACTTGAGCAGGAACTTACTGAATTTAAGGATCTTTTTGACTATCAGGAAAATTACCATAGGTGCCTGAACTGGAGAATCTGAGGGCTGCCTGAGGGAAAGGAGGGGATGAATGTTTTCACATTCTGTTCAGAGACACTCCTGACCCTGCTAGGACGCAACCTGAAAGGCAGCCGTATCAAAATGGAGCAGACTCACTGGTCACTGGCCCCGAAACCGCTGACAGGTCAGCCTCCCAGACAGATCATCAGCCGCTTTCATAACTTTCAAGATCTGGAGACAGTGCTAAAGGCCTATCAGAGCTTGAAGAAACACAGAAACATAGAAACATAGACTTTGACGTCAGATAAGGACCACTTGACCCATCTAGTCTGCCCATTTCCCTACCTACAGGATAGGCCGCAGATCCTAGTTAACCAACAGCCTATTTTTTCATACCCCCCACAAGACTTGCCTTATGTCTGTCCCATGCATTCTTGAATTCTCCCACAGTTTTAAAACCCACAACCTCCTCAGGAAGGCTGTTCCATGCATCCACTACCCTCTCTGTGAAATAATACTTCCTTACATTGCCCCTGAACTGCCTTCCTTCTATCTTTAAATTGTGTCCCCTTGTTCTTGCAAGTCTCTTTTTCTGAAAGATGCTACCCTCTTGGACTTTGTTGATTCCACTGAGGTACTTAAAAGTTTCTATCATGTCCCCCCTCTCCCTTCTTTCCTCAAGGGTATACATATTAAGTATATGAAGGAGCTGACGTTCGAGGGAGCGAGACTATATTTGTTCCAAGATTACTCAAGCAGGTTGCTGAAAAAGTGAAGGGTCTTCAACCTCCTGTTGGCCCAACTTTGAGAATTAAAAATATAGCTCTTCCTGATCTATGTGGCGGTCATAAAAATAAAGCATTAAGGAGCGTTATATTCTTTCTGGGACCTGGAAAGGGCTGCAAGCTTTGTGGAGGATTTAAAGAAAAAGGTGGGCTGAGAAATGGAAGCAAATGGCTGGAATGAGAGAAGGGCTGGCTAGCCTTTTTGCCGAGATGTCTGCAGAGAGGATATACAGGTTACTCACCTGTAACAGGAGTTCTAGGAATGGTATATGTTGTTCATCCACACTTTCTGGCAGGTATCCTTGCCGTTTTAATTCTTGCCGGAAGGTCTTCAAGCTGCCTCCTCCCACTCACCTGGGTGGTAAAACTCTCGGCTCCGCCCCATGATGCCAGATCTGGCCCACTGGAAGCTCAGGTTATGCGTCAAAGCCGGGGAGGTCGGGTGGGTCGTGTGGATGAACAACATATACCATTCCTATAACTCCTGTTACAGGTGAGTAACCTGTATTTCTAGGGACATGGATATGTTGTTCATCCACACTTTCTGGCAGACTCCTAGCAGTTCTCTGGGAGGAGGGAGGCAAGGTGCACCCCCCTGATACTTACTTGGGAAAGAGAAACTGGAGAACCGAGGCCCCGAAACCAGCAACCGGGCGTGATTCGAGGTCAATGTGGTAGTGGGTAATAAAGGTATGTGCCGACTTCCAGGTAGCAGTCCTGCAGATATCCTGGATAGGGATGTCCCTGGAAGCAGCTACCGATGCAGTGGTATGGCGGGTAGAATGAGCTCTTATCCCTCTGGGAGGATCCATGCCCGCCAACCTGTAGCAGAGCTCTATGCAGGAGGTGATCCACCTGCCTATCATCCACTTTGCTGCAGGTCTGCCAGGTGCAGCTTCAGTGTAGGTGACAAACAGCTGGCGAACCTCTCCCCAAATTTCAGCCATCCGCTCCTTATAGTAAGTGAGCGCTCATCTAGGGTCCAAAGTATGGAGCCTATACTCAGCCTCCGAGATGTGATTGGGGTAGAACACCGGCAGAGTCAACACCTGGTTAAGGTGAAACTCCGACACCACCTTCAGAAGGAATTTCAGTTGGGGGCACAGGACAACCTTGTCCCTGTGGAAGACCAGGTAGGGAGACTCAATGGAAAGCGCCTGGAGCTCTCCCATCCTTCTGGCTGATGTGATAGCCACCAAGAAGGCAGTCTTCCACGACAGGTGTGAAAGATCGCACCTGTGCATTGGTTCGAATGACTTGCCCATGAGCTTGGCTAATACCAGCAGTTGATCCCACAGAGGTGGAGGTTCTCGCACTGGAGGGGAAATGTGGTCAAGGCCTTGGAAAAAGCACCCGACCACCTTCTCCTGCGCCACTGACTGCTTGCCAGCCCAAGCCTGGTAAACAGAGATGGCTACCAGGTGCACCTAAGGGTCGTCAACCGAAGCCCTTGCTGAGAATGGGACCACAGGTAGTCCAGAATGCTTGCCAAAGGGCAGTCAGAAGGGTCCAAGCCCTTCCCCTGACACCAAATGGAAAACCTCTTCCATTTGAAGGCATAGCATTTCCTGGTTGACTCCTTATGGGACGCCTCAACGACATTGAGGACCTCGTCGGAAAGACCCAATGCCTGGAACTCTAGCTGCTCAGGAACCAGGCTGTCAGGTGCAGGGATTGAAGGTCTTCCCCGATTGACTGAGATCAGGTCCGGGTGGGCTGGAAGCCACCTCGGGAGCCTGGAGCTGAGGCTGGGGAGATCTGGATACCAGAACTGGCGGGGCCAGTCTGGGGCTACCAGAATCACCTGTGCCTTGTCCCTCCTCACCTTGAGAAGCACCTTGTGGATCAACGGAAACAGGGGAAAGGCGTAGAAGAGGCCCGGGGTCCATGGCCTCGAGAAGGCATCCCCCTGCAGCGAGCCCTGCTGAGGGGGGTGGGCATGGAACAGACTCAGCTTCGCATTCTCCCTGGAGGCAAACAGGTCCACCTGAGGTGTGCCCCAGTGGGAGAAGAGCTCTTGTACTACCTCCGGCAGGAGAGACCACTCGTGAGACGCAGCCCCTATCTGGCTTAGGGCATCGGCCAGGGTGTTGGAGGCTCCTGCCACGTGAATGGCTAGGAGATCCGCCTCCAGGCTGCGCACAAGGGACCAAATGCAGAGTGCTTCCTTGCATAACAGCATGGAGCACATCCCACACTGGCGGTTCAGATAGTACATGGTCGTGGTGTTGTCCATCTGGACCTGAACCACTTGACCCCGTAGAAATGGAGCGAAGGTGGTGAGAGCAAGACAGACTGCTCGGAGCTCCAGCAGGTTGATGTGGCATTGGGACTCCCGAGGGGACCAGAGGCCGTGCGCTCAGTGTTCCCCCAGATGGGCACCCCAACCCATCAGAGATGCATCGGTCAAGAGAGAGAGACCGTCGGCTCGGGGCAGATGAACAGGATACCCTCCTGCAGATGTGCTGGAACAATCCACCATTGGAGAGCGTTCCACATCTCCTGGGTCACTGTCACAGGCCGGTCCAACAGATCGCAGAGTTGTGACCATTGGCTGGCCAGTTCCCACTGAAGGGGACGCATGTACCAATGGGCCCAATGGACCACGCTGGTGTAGGCCGCCATGAGGCCCAGGAGGTGCAGGAAGTCCTGGGCAGGGCGCAATTGCCCAGCCAGAAATGACTAGGCAAAGGAGGAAAGAACCTTGGCCCTGTCCACTGGGAGCCATGCTCTGGCTCGCAGAGAGTCGAGCTCTGCCCCGATGAACAGAATCACCTGCTTTGGCATGAGTTCCAACTTGGCCTCGTTGATAAGGAGGCCAACCTGAGAGCAAACCTGGAGGGCCAGATCTCTGGACCGCTCCACCTCCTGTCTGGAGGGGGCTGCTATCAGCCAATCATCCAGGTAAGGGACACCCGGACCCCTTGGTGCTGCAGAAATGCTGTCACCACTGCCATGCATTTGGTGAAGACCCTGGGAGCTAGGAAGAGGCTGAAGGGCATGGCCCAGAACTCATATAGGGATCCCTCTTCTCTGAAGCGGAGGAATCTCTGATGGGACGGACGGATTGGGACGTGAAAGAACGTGTCCTGGAGGTCCAGGGAGCAGAACCACACACCTCGTTCCAAGGATGGGATTATCTGAGCCAGAGTGACCATCCTGAAGGTCCGAGACCTTAGAAACTTGTTCAGGCCATGCAGGTCGAGAATGGAGCGCCAGCCCCCCATCCGTTTTGGGACCAGGAAGTACCTGGACACAAACACCGGGTCTGGAGAAGGATCCGCCACCTTTCTGATTACCTCTTTTTTGAGGAGCAGGGCAATATCCGCCCAGCGGGCCGACAGTGAGGCTGAGGACCCCGTGGCCCCCCGAGGGGTGACGGCTCGAAAGGGTGGGGCCTGCTCAAACTCCAGAGGCAGGCCTTTTCCTACCACATCCAACACCCAGCGGTCCGTGGTGATAGCAGACCAGGCGGAAAGGAAGTGGCGGAGCCATCACCCCACGGGGGGAACCCAGGGGGGAGTGACGAGGTTGGGGGCGGCACCCCTCAACCCGTCATTGGGCAAGCTTGGAGGAAGAACCAGCCAAGGGACCTCCAGGCCTTTACCTCCTAGCTTCCTGTTGGAGAAAGCAGTCGGCTTGGGCTTGGGATGCCAAGCGTGAGCCTGCTGGCCCTGTTGCTGGTGTTGCTGGGCCGGTCAAGAAGCAGGGACCGAAGGACAAAAGGACTTCTGCTGCTGACGGCAGCCTTTGTCCCTCTGGGTGGAGGTGACCGAGTCCAGAGTGGCACTGGACTTCTCGATCCACTGGAGGTGTCCCTCCACTCCAGGGCTGAAGAGGTGAGTCCCCAAGAAGGGGACGTCTGCCAACTTGTGCTGGGTATGCGCCGTGAAGGTGGATATCCTCAGCCACACCCTGCGTCGCATGGCCACCGCTGCCGCTACTGACCTGGCACAGGAATCACCTATGTCCAGAGCAGTCTGGAGCTGCTGCTTCGCCACTGCCCTACCCTGGTCCCGCACCTGGCAGACCGTGGTCTGCAGGTCAGGCGTGAGATGAGGAACAACCTCATCCAGGGAGCCCATGAGGGAGTGGGAGAAGTGTGCCATCAGCACGGGCGAGCTGGCCTGTCAGAGGCTGAGGGAGGATGCAGCATACACCTTGCTCCCGGCAAAGTCCAGCTTTTTGGACTTTTTGTCAGGGGTCTTGTCCACATCCCGAGCGTTACCGGATTGCCGGAAAACGCTGTCGGTGACTAACCCCTCGGCAGAGGGGTGTTCCGAGAACCGAGCAAAGAGCCGGTAGGGACTGCATACTTCCTGGCCATCCTGGCCAAGGGCGCAGGACAGGAAGCAGGCCGCTGCCAAAGCCCCAAGGCTGGGCCAACAATGGCCTCAGCCACCAGAAAGGCCTCCATGGGAGAATCCCCTCAGTCCAGAATCTCCGTCAGGGGATACTTGGCCCATTTGGACATGGGCTCGAGCTGCATCCTGGTGGACTCCGAGATGAGTCGAAGCAGACCCAAAAAGGACGATGGGCTATCGTCCACTGACTGGCCCCTGGAGGACTCCAGATTGAACTGCCTGGAGAACAGGGAGGAATCGTCGTCAGATTCCAAAGAGTCTGCAAAGAGCTGCCTCAGCCCTGAGCCACCCTCCACCTGCCGAGGACGGTCGGGAGTGAGGGCGACCGACAACCTGTGGGGCAGGCTGTGACCCAACCGAGAATTCTTGGTCGGTGCCCCCGACTTTGGTTGTGGAGGCGGAGGTTCCAGCACAATCGGTGGATCAGCTGGTTTCGGCTTAGCAACCGGTCCTGGAGCGGGCAACTTGACTGGAATGAGTGGTTGCTTCGGGTGTTCAGGTGACAGCCACTTGATGGCCAGGGTCTTGGCCGGGGTCGGCTTAGGCCCGGACAACAGCAACTGCTGCCACATAAGGTCCTCGTAGCGCCGGCGCAACTTGCGCTGCAGCCTCTCCTCACCCGAGGAGGACGATGAGGAAGAGCGGCCGCGAGCTTACCGTAATGAGACCGCTGATGTCTGCGGGAACGGCTGGACCGAGAAGAGGTCCGAGACCGATTCCTGGGGACCGAGGGGTGGGTTTGGGAAGGTGGGGAACACCCGCTCTTCCCTCGACTTGGGCACTTTAACCAGAGACTGCGGCCCCGAAGGCACAGGCAGATCCTCGGTATCCACCGGGGGAACCGGTGAAGGAAGGTTGTCAGCTTCTCCAGTCGACAGCCCGTCTAACGGATCGAGAAAAATCTCGACTTCATCAACGGGAGTCTCAGCAGGCTGGTCTGACGGGGACACCGTGAAGCCAGCGGCCTCAGCCGCAACCACGACCGAAGTCGACGGTCAGCTGCCCAGGGAAGGGAACCTCTCCCACTCCCATGAACGCTGACGGTGGGACGTACCTTTCGATTCCTTTTTCTTGGGCTGAGAAGAATGTCCCAAAGGCCCCTCTCCTTTCGTGGAAAGGGATTGACAAAGCTCCTTGAACGGGCTTTACACGAGGAACTCAGAGAGAGCGGATAAATGCCAGAGTCGAGGAGGAGGAGGAAGATGCGGCCTGGCCGCCTCCTCCTCGAGAGCGATCATCTGCTCGAGCTGCTCAGCCGAGCCAGCCGCCGCAGACACCGCCCAACGAGCCTCTTTAGATTTTACTGGCGGAACGCTTCGGGCGCCGAAGCTTCAAACGGCAGCTGATCATTCAGAACGTTGGTCGGAAAGAGCGCCAACTCGCAAGCCTGCGGGTCGCGATCTAGCCTAAGCAGTAGACGCACGTGGAGTGCGGATCCGTCCTGGACATTTTCTGCCTGCAAGGACACCTCCGAAAGCTGGGAACAGATTTGTCCATCGCAGCCGCAAGGGTAGAAGAAGACCGAAGTTCAGAAAATTTCAAAACCAATTTCGGACGAACCTAAGAGTTAGGATCCAGTCTAAAATGCAGAGCACTAAGGAGGGAACCTGAGCTTCCAAGCGGTAAGGAAGATCTGGCGCCATGGGGCGGAGCTGAGAGTTTTACCACCCGGGTGGGTGGGAGGAGCCAGCTTGAAGACCTTCCGGCAAGAATTAAAGCGGCAAGGATACCTGCCAGAAAGTGTGGATGAACAACATATCCATGTCCCTAGAATCATGATTTACTATAGAACTTCGGACTAGTAATGGTCCTTGGGGGCCCCCTGTTGTGTTGGTGCTGTCTGTCCGGGGTTTAAAGCTACCAGTTGGGGGATACCCTGAGAAGAAGGATTTGACAACAGCGATGCTGCTTGGACTTAATTGGACCTCCTGTGATTGGCTTTTTCTGCTTTCCCCCTTTGCTAGCATTTTTTTTTACTTTCTTTTACAGGCAAATAAGTAACTGGGTCACTAGTAACGTCGAAGGGTTTTGTTCCCTGGAGACAGATCGCACAGCCTGGCAAACACAGGACTGAATCCTTTGAAGGGAGAGAAAAGAGCAAGGATTCTGAATGTACTATAGTGCGATTAAGGTGAGCTGGGGGGATGTGTGGGAGATGGCGGACCCATGGTGTATGGTTTGCGCCGTGGCCTCCCACGCTCCTCTTGTGATCCAACAGGGGCTGGAATTTAATGCGGATCCAATGCTGGAAAATATGCTAGTTCTGGATGGGACAGGGTTGATGGGGGGGAGGCAGCCGAGGGACAGCTCGGTGTGTTTGACATAGTGCTAGCTGATGCATCCATGTCCCAATGGTTACACAGTGTGATGCACACCTTCTGAGTCCAAAGCCTGGACCTGAACAGTGCAGTAGAAGTAGTTGAGGATGCACTGTGGAAAGGGGTGGGCCTGGTTTGACTAAGGGTGCAATCTTGCTCTGAACACTATAAGGCAGAGGAAGTTACATGGGGAGTACGGGGGCAACGAGCATAAATGAAGGGGAAGGACCATTTTTCTATTCTTTTCTTTGTATAAGATGAAATGGATGCCAACCAATTAATCTATTAAAATATAAATAGTGGGGGTGGGGGACATTTGTCTACAGCGAGGAGGGATTTGTTATTCCTGTTGAATGGCGAAAGTGAGGAGCTTTGTGGGATTACCAGAAAGCAATGGTGGGGATGGGGGATTGTAAACCTGTATATGTTGGGGATGTTTGTTCAGTGTTGTTGCAGTTTGAATATAAGTAATATTTGTATGTGCCTTTGTGAATTCTATACTGTGGAGCCTAGAGAGATATTTCTCTGCCAGTCCAAATGTTGGGAGTTACAATGTAGACAAGTTATTGTTGGATATAACTGGGCAAGTACAGAATGGGTGAGAGGGAATACAATAAGAAAATGCCATGGCTACTAAACAAAATGTAAACATAATTTCCTGAAATGTGAGGGGGTTCTCCTCCCCTATTAAAAGGACTAGCTTGCTTACGGCAATGCGCAGACAGGGGTGCAGGTGGCTCTCCTGCAAGTGATGCACCTGATACCCAAGGAACACCAAAAACTGATACGCAGGTGGGTGGAGGCATGTTATGCCTCATCATACAATTCACATAAAAAGGGAGTAGCGGTTTTAGTGAATAAGCACTTGCCGTTCGTGGCAGTTCAGGTGGTTTCGGGCCCAACTGAAGGCACATATGTTTTTTGAAGGGAACTCTATATGTCAAAACCATCACCCTGGCAAGCATATATGCCCAGGCTAGGTATAACCCCAATTTTTATCAGAGAATAGTGGATATACCTCTAAGGGAGCAATTTGGGGGGCTGATCATGGGGGGTGATTTTAATGCCACAATGAACCCAAAACTGGACCACTCGGAGGCCACGGGCAGGAACATGGGGGGCTTGACGCCATGGTTGGAGGGAATGGTGGATTTGGAGATGGTGGACGGTTGAAGGTCAGCCTACCAGGGAGTGAAAGAATATACATTTTTTTCTAATCCGCACAAAACTTGGTCTAGATTAGATTATATATATGTGCCTCGGACATGTATAAACAGGATATAAAAAGTGCAGCATAGCCCTATTATTATATGGGACCATGCTATGGTCATCTTAACGTGCCAGATGGGGGAGATCAGGGGGGGCCCACCACCATGGAAATTCTCTAGGTATCTAATGGGAAATAAAGATTTCTTAGAATATGTTATGGAGCAGTGGGAATTGTATAGGAAGAAGAATGAGGACACGGTGCACTCTGCTGCGATATTTTGGGATGCTGGCAAGGCCTTCATAAGGGGAGCTATTATCAGTTATGTGGCAAAATTTAAGAAAGAAAGAGGGAAAGGAGGGTTTTGGTGAATGGATCACTTACTGATAGATTTCCGCTACACAGAGGTATGAGGCAGGGGTTCCCTCTCTCCCTTTTGCTGTTCACCCTGGCTATTGAGCCTCTTGCTGTGGGGATTCAGGCACACCCGGACATAAAGGGAGGTGTGGGTGAGTCGGGTGTGCCTCATAAGGTCATGCCTTACGCCGACGATATGGTCTTATATGTAATGGAGCCATCTAGTTCTAACCCACTGCTCTTGGACCTAGTGAGGGCCTTTGCAACCTTCTCTGGCTATAAAATCTATTTTAGTAAATCTGAAATTATGTTATGGGGGGAAGTGGGAGTAGACTCTGGACAGGAGAACTGGGGCCTCAATAGGGTAACAACATCTTTCAAGTATTTGGGTATCTGCATAGTAAAAGAGTTAGGATCCTTGTATAAACTTAATTACACCCCTCTTATTAAAACAATAGAGGAAGACCTGAGATGCTGGAGGGAGCTTGCTGCCTCCTGGATGGGCTGTATTAATTCATTGAAGATGAACATACTGCCCCGAATACTCTATATCATGCAGATGCTGCACGTAGGGCTCATCAGGGTGGACCTCAGGAGGGTGGCGAGAGCCCTCTCTGAATTCTTATGGAGGGGCTGACACCCAAGGGCGAGTCTGAGAAGACTTCAGGCAGATGGTACTAGGGACAGTTTGAATCTTCATGACCTCCAAAACTACTATATTGCCATACAGTATAGATATATAAGTGACTGGGTCATGAGGCCTGAGGCGGCAGGTTGATTAGACTTAGAGGAAGAACAGGGGATGGGTAGACTCTCGGTGTATCTGATGCAGGGTGGCCACAAGGCCTACAACAGGCTTGGAAAAGGAAACCCCCTAGTACTTTCCGTCTAGAGGGATGGATGCAAATTCTAAAATTAATGCAGGTGGGTCAGGAAGAAACCCTGCTCCTTCTGGTGGCTGGCAATCCAAAATTCCTGGCAGTCCTGCAGGACAGGGGATTTCAAGTTTGGGAGGTTAGAGGGATTAAGTGTCTATAGGACATATGCAGTGGGGATCAGATGCACTCCTTCGAGGAGGTAGGGATAGAATTTAGCATACCCAGGACACACATTTTTTTTGCAAGTCAGGGCCTATGTAAATACTCTGGGAAGAGCTAGGGGTAAGGGTTCTCCACTGGTGCAGGTGGAACACCTAATATTAAGCACCAGGATAAACACAAGAGGGCGGATTGGAAGGGCTACCCCATTATTTATTTTTATTTATTTCATTTTTGTTGACCGGGTAAGTGCACTAGACAAATGCTGCTTATTTTCAGGCATGACCCAGGGAAGGGGGATACAGATGAATGCCAACTGACTTTGAACCAGATTAAGCTGTTGGTGATATTTTAGTGAATCATTAGGAAGGCAGTTTTACCCTGACTACACATAGAAAACCAAAAGACAGTGGGAGGAAGATCTACAAAGGGACATATCAGAAGAAAATTGGTTTTTGCCATTACGACTTTATGGGGGGATCCTGATGTGTAATAAGTACCAGGAGTCCTATTATAAGTTTGTCCACAGGTTATATTGCCCCCAGCAATGGTTGATAAATTCAATCCTGCGGTCTCCCCATCTGTGATCAATGCAAGGCGGAGGTGGGCACCTATTTCCATTATTTTTGGTCTTGTCAGGTTTTGCAGAAGTTCTGGGCAGAGATTGTACATGAGGTGGGGACAATGAGTGGCAGGACAATAGAGCCTAGTGACTCTGTTATTTGGGGTTGATGGAGCAGGCCTAGAGGAATGGGATCCCTTTCCGAGATGAGTCTGGGTGTTATTAGCATTAGCCAGACACTATATACGGAACACATGGGTGTCCACCTCGTCCCCAACAATACAACAGTGGCGCACAATGAGTATTCAAATTCTCACATTAGAACGCCTATCATACTCTATTAAAAATAAGGAGGAGCACTTCTTGAGCATGTGGGAGCCTATTCTAGCTTCCCTAACACCGGAAGAAGCAGCGGTCCTACGGGATGGCTTATGACAAGTCAGTTTAGAGATAGAGAATTCCCAAAGTTATTGTTCATGTCTCTTGGGACAGCCACCTATTTATTTAAGTCTAAGCAATGTGTAGTGAATTTAGTGTCCACTTCCAAATTACTAATAAACTGAGGGATAAGAGGTTAAATGTGAAACAATTAGGTTTAATAGAGCTTATAGTTAATTTTCCTTAGTTACTGTAACTTCATGTCTCCTGATTAAGGGGTCCTAATGTATGTGGACTAGGCAGTTACACATGGCACATATTTGTTGTAAAATATTAAAATGTCTTTTTCTTTTTCCTTTTACTTTTCCACGGTTTGTGGATCCATGTTGTACTGGCTGCTGTTACGTAATTTATGATTTTATATGTGAAAGTATAATATGTGGAAAACTTTCAATAAACAGATTAAGTAAAAAAAAATCATATCCTGCAGAGACACCAGCACCTCTATCATGCTAAATGGGACCCCATTAGTTGGATTCTACAGTTGTTTTTTGCAAAAAGGACACAACAATTTGTTTTTCAAACATTTTTAAAATCCTGCTTTGTGAGATTATTTTCTTGTTTCATATGGCCTCACAAAACAGGAATAAGGCCATACAAAACAAGATTATGTTCATACAAAACAAGAATTTGGACTTAGTTTTTTTTAATATTCTTGTTTCATATGAACCAATTTTGTTTCCTGAGAATGACACAATCTCACAAAACAGTATTAATTCATATGAAGTAAGAATTTGGACTTTTTTTCACATTCTTCTTTCAATTCAAACAACCCTTTTTTGTGAGAATGACACAATCTCACAAAACAAGACTGAGTCATGTGAAACAAGAATTTGGACTTAAACATTTCAGCATTTAACAAGACATGACACGAACAATATTTGCAGCTAAGGGACAATCTATATATCAAAAGAAAGGTTGCATTGAGTACTACAACACCAACACATTAATACCTTCCAAACAATTTCAGGGGCCATATAAAACATATACAAATATAACATTTTAAATTCCCATAAGATAACGCCACATTTGTAACAAGCTGTAACTCTGTCACTCTTTAGAGTTAAGAGGCAATCTATATAGCAGTAGAAAGGTCTCAGTGAGTACTACTGTACTACAAGACTAAGCCCCTAAGAAATACCAACTAAAAATTCACATATAAAACACTGAAATGAAAAAATGAAAATTCCCATAGCATTACATTGCAACTTTAATAAACTTAACTCCCCACCCCCCCAAAAAAAAAAAAAATCATAATGAAGCAGATAATTTGCTTTTTTGGAGGAACAGAAGCACAGGACCCAGAGGACCTGTGCTTCCACACACACCCACAAGTGCATATGAAGGGAGGCCTGGAAGTGCAAAGCCCAGAGGGCCCTGTGTTTCTGTAATCACATGTACCTGTGTGAATGATGATACAATTCTACTGTCTAAAACAATAAGGACATTCTTTGCCAAAAAAAACTGTTAATGCACCAGTTAGGGTTCAGATTAAAGTGACAAAAGTAGGAAAATGTGGAATTAGAGTTTCCAGCCCTAACTCTTCACCCCCACCCACAAACTCCAAAAGGGAAAAACTTTACAGTTTTCATTGTCGCAAGTCTTGGCGAATCAGGGGAAGATGTTCCTTGGGATTCTCAACCCTAGCGCTCACTCCACTGTGATAGTCTTCAATCATACAGAACTGTGTCTCCCCACAGGTTGCCAAGCACCTGTAAGCCCTGCATGAAGAAAACAGATCACAACTGACCTCATATGTGCATGGAATGGGGGTGAGCATTAGGGTTGAGAACCCCAAGGAACACTCACTCCTGATTCACCAAGACTGACAACTGAAAACTGTGATGTTGTTTCCTTTTGGTGCTTGAGGGTAGGGGTGGGGGATGGTGCACTTTTATGTACTAATTTGCTTTGCACATGACAATGCCTCCAAACTGCTAATGTCTCCAACTGTACTTGTACTGTATATATCTCCCCATCCCTTTGTATGATGAAGATCCTTTGTAATGGAGCTATTAGCTCAAAGGTGATTCTTTCAATATTTATTTATTTCTAGGAAGTACCTTTGAGCCAAAGGCTCTTTTACAGAGGTTCCATGTCATAGTAATACATGGACATTACATCATTTACAATGGTTACTAGTACATAAGCAGATACAAGGTGGTTCCATGCCTAGAAAGATATGAGAACATCAGGTTACAGAGGTTACATAATTACAATAACAGGAAGTACATAAGTAAACATATACAGACACATAATTTAAAGCAGGCTAGGCTGACAGGTTGTTAAGTGAACAACTTGAGATTCTACAGGATATAGAGTGAATCAGGTAGGGAGCAGAGGATGATATTGTCTGTAAAATAATTAACTAATACTATATGCAAGGAGGCGAGAACTTGATGGGCAGCAGTTCTTTTGTCATAAGTGCTAATGAGTGTAGTCATAAATGAGGGCTAGACTCACTGGAGGGGAAGTGCTGAGGCAGGGACCTGGAGCCTACTAGGGGAGTGTTAGTTAGCAGGAAGAGAGGAGAGGCCAGGGTGCAGGTTTGAATGAGGGTAGCAGGAAAGAGGAGGGAAGAGTGTGAGGGAGTTCAGGTCTCACAGTCACAGTTCCTGTTTGTGGTGAGGGCCACTCAGAGTTTATCTTTAAAGGGGCCTATTTTTGTCCTCTTTTGTGATGCCTAGGTCAAGCACATTAAGCCAAAGTGGTGCCTGGTATTTGTAGGACCATTGGCCTTGTGTGGTTCTATGGAAAGGGATGCAGAGAGCTGAGTAGTTTGTACCCCTTGTGCATCCGATGGAATTAGGTCAGCTAAGGAGGCTTTGCAGGCCTGGGGTGGTAAGTCCTAACATAGACCTCTTGGCGAGCATGCATACTTGATACTGGAGGTGACTGTCAAGGTTGAGCCATTTTGTTTGAGTGTACAACTCGCAGGTGTGAGTGAGATGGGTTACACCTAGGACTAAACTACACACTTTATTTAGTGTTGTTTTGATACATTTCAAAGCAGTTTGGGAGTCTGCCCCATATACTGCTAGACCATAGTCTATCACTGAGAGGACTGCGCTATTTACAGCAGTTTTGAGTGCCCCAGAAGTCAGGCCTTTTCAGTGTCTGTACAGAAATCCTAGTTTTGCACTTGACAACTTTGCTACTGGGTCTATGTGTTGGTTAAATGAGAGGGTGCAGTCCAGTGTCAATCCTAGGTATTTAAATGTTTGCACCACCTCCAGGGAAGTATTCTGATTGTTCTGAATGCAAAGATGGTGAGCGCGGTGTTTGTTATGTGATGATGCGAGGAACATAGTCTTAGTTTTTTTATAATTGAGGAGCAGCTTTGATTGAAGGAACCAGTGCCCAGCCGCGGTGAAATTAGCCTGCATTTGCTTTTCTAGTTTGTAGGGGTTGGAATTGCATGAATATAGGACTGCATCATCTGCATACAGTAGTAGCTGGTTGCTAGTAGCAATAAACAATAAACAATTAGGGTTGGAAGCCTAACACCACATTTCCTTACTTTTGTTGCTTTAATCTGAGCCCTAACTGGTGCATTAACAAAGCTGTTTTGCAAAGAAAAATATATAGCTATATATATTCTAAGGGCACGATAATGCCCTTATAGTTAGGTTGGTACAGCCTTTCAATGTCAAATCTCAATTTTTGCACCTTAATAACTTTGTCATTTTATAACCAAATAACCCCAGATTTGGTATGTGCTGTTATGTCAATGTCACAAGATGTGGAAAGTTTCATGACGGCAACTTTTACAGATTAGGAGACAAAAAGTGGTCAGAAATGCAAAAAGGAATGTTTTTTCCCCATAGGATAACATAGGACTTTTTGTTCTCATGTACAGCACACATAGAATTAAGTTTGCCTCAGATATTTTCAGGAATGATGGGGTGTGTGCCAAGGGTGTGCCTTTAGATGTTTTGGTTTTAAAATATATTATCATTTTTGAATTATGATTTTTGTGATAGATGCATGACAGGTTGTTTGATAAATAACATTTACCATTCGAACAGTAAATTGCAAATGGTAAATGTCATTTACCATTTGCAGTTTACTGTTCGAACATTAAATGTTCGAAAGATAAATGCCATTTACTGTTCGAACAGTAAATGTTCAAACAGTAAAAGCCATTTACCATTCGCACTTTAGTGATTGCAATTTCAGTTTTCAGTTCCGATTTCTGCCATCTTGTTTTGAGCTAGTGATGGTTGAAAACATACTTATTTTAAAAAATACTGCCCCTAGGTAAACACTAAAAGTTGTGTTACTTAATTGGAGGACGAGAAACACGCTCCTGTCATTATTTTGGGGGCATGTAGCCTGAAATATGTTTTTTGGGTGGTAGTATGTGCTGCAAATTGCATCAGAATCCTGACACTGCCTTGCCCATGTGACAATATGGGGGGAAGGGTGATTTCCAGGCAATAGCCCCTGCTCATTTTGGGGGCAAACAGACCCCAGAATTGGATTCTTATGCCTCAGATTAGGTAAACATCAAGTGTTTACCTAATAATTACTTGGTTTTCCCCTTTTAAGTCTCCTAAGGGGAAAGGGGATGAGGACTATTATCATAAATTATTTGAATCACAGCTGACAGTGGGTTGCACAATCCTGGTGTTGGCAGTAGCCCCCCCTCCCCACCGACAGTGTGGGACACTGGATAGCCCACTCCCAGTGTTCCTAGTTGTTTAAAGAAATCCACAATATAATTGTGAAACACTGGGAGCCCACTCCCAGTTTTCCCAGTATGTCCCCCTCATCAGTGTTGTTGTGGTCCCCCATTATGTTTGCTAGCAGCGTGGTGTCCAATCCCCACATCAGCAGTAGCCCCCCTCCCCCAACAGTGTGGGACACTGGATAGCCCACTCCCAGTGTCCTGAAATGTATTATGTACCTGTAAAACAAAAAATAAGTCCCCCAACATCTTTTTTTTTTGTTATTAAACCTGGGGAAAAAAAATTATCTGTCGTCGTCTCCCCATGTCTCCCCTCTCCCATCCCATTTCTCTGCTCACCCACCTCCCCTTACCACCCCACCCCATACTTACCTCCAGAGGTCAGTAGCTCTGATCTTCTCTAGACTGGGACATTCTGCACTCTTCAAAGGTGAACCGTGAACTGAAGGAATCAAGGTAAGCTGTATAATGGCTGTTAGAGGGATTTTCAACTTATGTTGATATTTCAGTCATTTTTAGGACTTTTGGCCCCAAATTTTCAACATGAGGTTCTTGAGGACCCACCTCATGAACACTATCACTGTCATCTTGTTAATCAGTCCAGAAAGGTGATTTCAGTCACTGCATGAATCACCTTGGGACTGATAAATGACAGTGCCAGTGTTCATGAGGTAGGGTCCCAAGAACCTATGTGAAAATCTGCGTGAAAAAGTCCTCAAAATGACTGTGTTACTAGTATGTGTTGCAGTTTTATGCATGCTTGTAACTTTGCCAATTTTAATATTTTCATTCCAAATTTTCAACATTTCCATTTTTTGATACCTCTTGTCATTTTTCACATCCTGCCTGAAACATGTTTTCGCACCCGTGGCACAGAAAGGTGTAGTTGCTGTGTGAAATAAAGTTTCTGGACAGATTAATGAAATCACAGTGCCAGTGTTCATGATGGGAGTTCTCAAAAAGCCCATGTTGAAAATTTGGTGAAATAATTTCAAAAAATGACTGCGTCATGACAGTGTCTTGCGCAGGTTCTACATTCGCGTGTAACTTCAAAGATTTTTCATATTTTTACTACAGATTTTCAACATTGTCATTTTTCACACCTCCTTATGAACAGTATACAGCTGTCATTTTTCTCATCCTGACCAAAACATGTTTTTGCACCAGTTGCGCAGTATGGCATGGCTGCCTTGCAAAATCAACTTTCGGGACAGATTAATGAAATGACAGTGCCAGTGTTCATGATCTGGGGTCCCCAAAATAGCATGTTGAAAATTTTTTGGAAACAGTCCTGAAAATGCCCAAGTTATATGCACTCACTGAATTTATTCTACATACTCACATACTATTACGCTATCTCAAAAAGAAGGGAAATTCATTACAAAAACTGTGTTAATGTATCAGTGAGGGTTTTTATTAAAGTGACAAAAGCTTGGAAATTTTACATTAGGGTTACCAACCCTACCACCCCACTCCAACCCCTCACCCTCCACACACCAATAGGCTTCGGGGTGTCCCTTGGGTTGTTGGGCCTAACTCTTACCCCATCCCTCCTATACTGTACCATATCATCTTTTTACACATGGAATGGGGTGAGAGTTAGGCCTAATGACTAAGGCACACCCGATGCCTGTTCGATGTGTGGAGGGTGAAAGGCAGATGAAAGTATTGTGTCCTATCAGCCGGAGTACCAGCTTTTACACTTTAATAAAATTCTAACTGATGCATTAACATAATTTTTACAATGAATATATATGTGTGTCTATGACAAACACAGTGACACTGCTGCTGGCGCGATCACTGCTGTGCTTACTGCTGCCCACTCTGCCTCTCCGTCTCTCAGATGTGTGCCCACTGTTCACAATAACAGAAACATGATCAGAGAGAGAAACTGCTTGTACAAATGACTAATGCTACCTGTTGCTGCCTTATTCTCTCTCTCCCTGTATCTCTGTTGGCAATGTGGAGGGGGATGGCATCCACATGGCAGGGTTGTCACCTTGGTCTCTCCCTACACTATAGAACGACAGATGCTACTGCCCACATATACTCCTTTATAATATGGGTTGGAGAAAACATCCACTGCAATACCAGTAACACACAGCCAGAAAAGGACACATGCCACATTCCTGGTGCCTCACTCGTGATGTTAAATGGCTTCCAACACACTTTTGCTTGCTCTTCAGAAAAGGAGACCCAGCACCGCATTTTGAGAGTCTTTCTGCAAAACCATGGATTAATGCTAACTTAATCCAAGGGCATGCAGCGTGACTGTAGGGGGTGTTGGAGCAACATAACAGTAAACAATAGCAAAACAACATCGGAACAATCAGACGAGCAATGCATTACAATAATAAAGATAATCTGCATGTACCACAGTTAAAGTGCCGTCAACTTTAGCAGTGCTTAGAATCACAACCAAAAACTTGTGTAGGTTAAAATCAAGACTTCAAGAGTAACTGGAGGAAGGGTAGCAGGAGCAAGTGGGTGTGGGGGGGGGTGAGGTTTCAGCAGGTGTTTGAAGGAGTTAAAGAATGGGAAGCGACTGAGGGAGATGGGGAATTTGTTCCAAAGAAAGTGAAACCTATAGGAGAATGCAGACTAATCAGCAGAGGAAAATGGCTGAGGAATGGCAAAAGTGCAATGGTTCCTAGACCTGAGAGAGCAGGAGGTGGGGGGGGATTCAGGATGGGAGCAAGGACAGGTAGGAGGGAAGGGTGTTGAACCAATATTTGGAGATGAATGAAGCACAATTGGCCTGTTGGTGACATGGCAGAGGTAGGATGGAAAGGGAGGAAAACACTGAGCAGTGATGTTTACGTAGAAAAGAGTTAGAAGCAAAATGACAGAAGGAGTTGAGGAGGATATCCATTCTAGCAAGGGAAGTGGAGGGTGCAGAGCCATAGACTACATCCACATAGTCGAAGGCAGGGAGCATCATTTTGTCAATCAGCTCCCTGCAGACATGCGGAGATAGGCAGTCTTTCTAACAATAGAGGGCACCAAGCTCAGGATGGTATCCTGTGATGATTGCGCCCAAATATAGGTGACCATCAAAACAGTGACCCCTTTATGGGTGCTATCATCATGGGGGACCGGCAAGAGTAGCGAATTACTGCTACCGTGAGGGGGGTTAGGGCAACCGGACAGTGAGGATGGTGAGGGGAAGGGGAGGGATGGGGAGAGGGTTACTGACTTCTACTGCCCCTGGTGTCACTGAGCCAGCCATGTGGTGTGGTGGTGAGGCTGGCTCTGGCACCACAGGTTCAGGGTTTGAGGCTGGGGACCGGAGGAGAAAATGTTGCCGCTACCACCAGCATCAACACTTAAGTTTTTTCACGTGTGCCTTGTGCCCCTTCCCCAACATGCCCCCAGAGTTGCCAATCCATTTTTGGGGAGGGGCAGGGCAAACAGCCCCACGAGGGGAGGTGTGAGGCATGGCTCCTTTCCCACAGAAACACTTTATTAAGTGGCGATGTCAGTTCGCTGGTTAGTGTATTTCGCCAATTTGCTTTTCGGGGATATATACTTGTGATAACAGCGATCACTGTTTTGCATTCACTATTGTCACTTAGAAAATGGGTAAAGCAATTAGAGCCTTCTAATTGGCTGAGGGACTTCTCTAGGTGGGCATCTATCAGACAACAGACGCCCACCTATTAAAAGTACCAGTCCAGCAGCCCCATCACCGTGATCGTGGTTCCCAGCCAGCTCTCTAATTGGCTAAAACCCCTCATTTCCAATTCAAAAAATCCACCATTTTTTTTCCTCTCGTTGCTTATCAGCCTAGTCCATGGCCTCCCCCCATCCCAAAACCCAATACAACGACATTATGCATTACATATTATTGTAAGAAAAATAAATGTAGATACCTACAGTAAAAGCGATCGCCTGCAGGAACTGTTAAAAACACAACAGGGTTCAGCATCAGTATTTAGTCGCATATTTGTTTCTCTCCATCCCAAAAGCCGGTGGCTGTATTTTAAACTCCCAAGCCGACCCCAGCACACCGGCAAATGATTCACAGCAGCAGCTGGTCCCTCAAAGTGTTACAGACCCATACATACTGCATTCTCCACCCTGTAAATGTAGCATCCACCTCAACTGTGCATAAACTCCATGGCTCCCACACTGGCTACTCTGAAATGAAAAACAAACAGTTTATTTAAAAAATAAAACAAAGCAGGTTTTATTTTTAGTTTAAATTATATCTTCTTTTAGTAACCTGTTCCCTAGCCTTGCTGTCTGGATTTTCATGGCAACTTCCCGACCGCAAACAGCATATGTCTTCGCCTAGGGTGGCTCCCAAATGTAACAAAGGTTCACAGCAAGTACAAGCAAAGTTACTGACCTCATAGACATGTCCTGCTCAATATCTGAGCGCACTCCCCCGCCTGTTCACTCGCTCCCTCACACTCCTTCCGGATGTTCAACCGAAACTGAAGAACGTGAGTTGGCGAGGCGGTGGGGTTAAAACTAAACCAAACCTTATATTTAAAGAATTAAAACAAAAACCTATTAGTACCACATTCAGATCAGTTCAGCAACAGTGCCAGATTTCATGCTGAACTAACTGCCGACCGCAATCTCCCCACCTAATCACGATGCACTAAGCAATATCAATAGAAAAACAGCAAAACAGACCACCATCCAGCTTTGGTTAAGAGGGGAGCACAAGATCAGCGTACCCTTTTGCAATACAGAGCGCCCAGTAGTACAAAAGTCAATAATCTAAAAAAAAATCATTCTCATCAAGGCGGAGGAACTATTTTATCACAAAACCTGTATTAAACTATTTTTATTGACAATTTTTTATTCAAGATTTTTTTTTTACAGTGCCATTTCTGAGTGTAGTAATACCCTCCAGGGTGGGCGGTATGGGCTACACCCGACCTTCCATGGGCTATAAGACCCTCCGCCTGTGGCATCAGACCTCATTATGCCCCTGGGCGGGTGGGTATAGCTCAATACCGCCCACCCTGTCGGGTATTACTGCTTGCATAAAACCGCTTGGGATGCAGCTTGGCATGGATGCTATCAATGTGGGTGAGAAGCCAAGCTTACTGTCAAGCCACCCCCGGTACTTAAAGGACTGAACTGCTTCAAGTGGGGTGCTATTCATGGTGGTGAAGACAGAGGGAATTGTGTGTGATGTGTGTTACATATATTAAAGTATACAAAGCACATGGGGGTGAGCACTACAGGGGGAGGCAAGGTTCATTTATGGGTGTGAGCCAGGGGAGGGATACAGGGGGAGAAAGCAACAGTCATGCAAATGCTACATATGATAACGGCAAGGTTCATTTATTAATGTGAGTCAGGGGAGGAATACAGAGGGAAAAAGGAACAGTCATGCAAATGTTTCATATGATAATATATACTTGATGCATATTACATATAATAAACGGTACAGTGCACAGTGGGGAAAAGCAGCACAATGGAAGTCCAGGTTAAATTCCATGTGTGAGCCAAAGGAGGAATACAGGGGACAAAATAACAGTCATGCAAGGGCTACATATGATAATATATGCAAGATATATAATATACTGTATATAATAAAGAATACGATGAACAAGGGAAAAGTACTGGTACAGGGGGGCCCAGGTTCATTTCCAGGTGTGAGTCAGGGGAGGGGCTACATGAAGAGAAAGGCACAGTCATGCAAAGGAAAAACAAAATATATGCATTATGCAGGCTTCTTATAAGCCAGAATCTTAAATCCCTCCAGCTGTCCCAACTAATTTCAACCCCACCCATCTTAATCATAAATCCTCAAACCACACTCTTGTGGACTGAGTACTCTCCTCTCACCCTCAACATATTGTGGGTGCAGTTATCCTCACAGATGCACTCGGTGACCATCATATGGTCTACTGTGTTTATAAGATCCTTCATCCCAAAGCCCCTCCTAAAATCATCCTTCTGCGGTCCTCCAAGCCACTGAATTTACCCTCCCTCCAGACATGTTGGCCACTGACAGGTCCCATATCTCTATAGTTACTAATATTAACTCAGCTCTCAACTCCTATAACAAATTTATGGCTATCTGAGACTACCAAACCCTCCTGAGCAAAACCACAGCCCAAGGGCATCACGTCTCCTGGATCTCTGCTGAGCTGCTGGCTTGCATTCATGTTCATGATCTGGCTCGATATTTCTATAAGACCATAGGTTGCCCTGCCACCCAGTTAAATTTTTGGACCCTTTGCAATGTTTGCACCCAAGCTACCTGGCTTGTGAAATCTGATTACTTCACATCCACACTCCAGAGCAACCTTAATCACCCCTCCAGGTTCTGGAAAGTTATCCACTCCCTTTCCCCCTCCCCCAATCCAGTCTTCCAAGCCTATCTTCAAGGTTGGCAATTCACGCATCACTGACACTGGTGCCATTGCTGCTTTCTTCAACTCCTTTTCACCATCTGCTCCCTATCTCTCCCCATCCTCTTCCTTCCCTTCTTCCCTTACACTCCTTTTCCTTCTCTTCTATCACTCCCCAAGACTCTTATGGCCCTTCTAGCTGTCAACCCATATAAGGGTATGAACCCAGATGGTCTTGATCCTAAGATTCTGTACCTCTCTGCACCATCCATAGCCTTCTCTATTTCCCTCCTCCTTAACCTTTCCTTTTCTTCTGCCTCTCTCCATGATGCCTGGAAATGGACTACTGTAATTTCCCATCCCAAAAGGGTGGGATCTTCTACTCCTGGAAACTTTCATCCCATTTCAATTCTCCCCACACTGGCCAAGCTCTGGGAACATCCTGTCTTCTCATAACTCACCTCATTCCTTGACTCCTTCTCCTTTTTCACTCCTTTATAGTCTGGTCTCAGGAAGACCCACTCCACATCTACCTCCCTCCTCTGGTACACTGAATCCATCCTCTATGGCATAGATCAGGGCCAAACTACATTCACCATCTACATCAACTTGGCCAAAGTCTTCAACACTGTGTCACACCCCCTTCTCCTGGACAAGCTTAAGGCAACAGGACTCTCTGGCTCTTCAGTCAGCTGGTTCCACTCCTACCTTGGTGGCAGGTTACAAGCAGTCCATATTGGAACCAACCTCTTCCCCCATAGATACATAGATACATAGACAGTGTCGGCAGATAAGGGCCTATGGCCCACCCAGTCTGCCCATTTGAGCTTGTAAGTTCAGTTTATGTTTTCCTAGAAGTCTGTTGCCCCTTACCCCTGACCTCCAGAATTCCTTTATGTCTATCCCATGCATTCTTAAATCCCGTGATTGTTTTAGCCCCCACCACTTCCTCTGGTAGGGTGTTCCACTTGTCCACCACCCGTTCTGTGAAGAAATTCTTCCTCATGTTTCCTCTGAATCGTCCTCCCTC
Organism: Neoceratodus forsteri; assembly: GCA_016271365.2. NCBI lineage: Eukaryota > Metazoa > Chordata > Ceratodontiformes > Ceratodontidae > Neoceratodus > Neoceratodus forsteri. Next base: position 1,443,106,298 of record CM028132.1, read on the forward strand.
CAACTTCATCCCATGCCCTCTAGTCCTGGAACATCTTTTCGCTTAAAAATAGTGTATTCTTGCACCCTGTTCCTCCCTGTGAGATACTTGTATGTCTCTATCATATCCCCTCTCTCTCCTCTCCTCCAGGAAGTACATGTTCAGTTCCTTCAACCTGTCTTCATAGGACTTGTGATGCAATCCATGCACCATCTTTGTTGCCTCCTCTGAACCTTCTCTACCCTGTCTATGTCCTTACGTAGGTATGGTCTCCAGAACTGTACACTGTACTCCAGGTGGGCATCACTAGTGTCATGTATATGGAATTATGACCTCCCTTTTCCTGCTGGTGATGCCCTGCCTATACATCCCAGCATCCTATTTGCTTTACCTGCTGCCTTGTCACACTGTTCCTTATCTTGAGGTCATCAGAGATGATAACCCAAGATCCCTTCCTGCTCGGTGCATGCTATATCCTCACCTCCCAACTGATATATTGTGCCAGGGTTTTGTGCCTCATATGCATTATCTTGCACTTCTTTGCATTGAATTTCAACTGTCAAACCCCTGACCATTCTTCAAGTTTCTGCAGGTCCCTTCTCATTCTGCCTACACCCTCTGGTGTGTCTACTCTGTTACAGAGCTTTGTGTCGTCAGCGAACAGTGAAATTCTGCCTTCTAGGTCCTGTGCAATGTCACTGATGAAGATGCTGAATAGGACTGGTCCCAGCACTGATCCCTGTGGTACCCCACTGGTCAATCTTCCCTCTGTGGAGTGATAGCCATTTATCACCACTCTCTGTGTCCTGCCACCCAGCCAGTTACCTACCCACCACACTACTGTCCAGCCCACACCCATATTCCCCAGTTTGTGTAATAGTCTTCTATGTGGCACAGTGTCAAGGCCTTGCTGAAGTCCAGATGGCCATGTCCACTGCCTTCCCTGATCCACCTCTCTAGTCACCCAGTCAAAAAATTCAATGAGGTTGGTCTGGCATGGACTCCCCTGGTGAAACCATGCCTTGGGTCCTGTAGTCCATTGACAACCAGATGTTCCACCAATCTCTCCTTCAGTAGTGCTTCCATGATCTTCCCCACTACCGAGGTGGAGGCTGACTGGTCTGTAGTTACCTGCTTCCTCTTTGTTCCGCTTTGTATAAGGGGACTACATCTGCTGTCCTCCAGTCTTTGGGTACCTCCCTGTTTCCAGTGATCGGCTAAACAGGATAGCCAGAGGTTCAGCACACCATCTCTTAGTTCTTTAAGGACCCTGGGTGCATTCCCATCTGGCCCATTGCTTTATCAACTCTTATTACTTCCAGTTCCTTCAGGACTCTTTCTCGTAAAGGGACTTGTGTCCATTTCTGCACCATTCTCATCCCTTGTACTCCTTCAGACCCATTACCCTCCTCTTCCTCAGTAAAGACTGAGCAGAAATACCTGTTCAATATGTCAGCTTTACTGTTGTCATCCTCCACGTGGCCCCCCATCCTCCCCCCTTCAGTCTCACTATCCTCCCTTGACTTTCTTTTTCACTTATGTACCTGTAAAAGGTTTTGTCCCTCTACCCACTGATTTTGCAATGTGTTCTTCTGTCTGAGCTTTGGCTTCCCCTACTGACCTCCCTGCCTCCCTTTGCTTCTCCTGGTACTTCTCCTATCCCCTTCTGCCTGTGTTCTTTTGTATTGCCTGAATGCAATCTTTTGGCTTTCACTTTTGCTACCTTTTGAAAACCATAATGGTCTCCTCTTCCTTTTCCTTTTGCTAACTTGCTTAATGCATAATTCTGTTGTTCTTGTAATCCCCATTTTAAATACTGCCCACTGTTCCTCAACCCCTGATTCCTGTCCCATTCTCCTTAATGCCTCTTTCAAGTATCTCCATTTTCCCAAAGTCTGCCCCTAAAATCCAGGATACGTGTTTTTGTGTGGTTTGTCCTGCTCTTCTGTGATTTCAAACCACAATGACTGGTGGTCACTGCTCCCCAGGTGCTCCCTCACTGTTACCCCCATCACGCTGTCCCTGTTTGTGAGCACAAGGTCCAGTATTGCCTTCTGCCGAGTTGGTTCCATGACCAGTTGCTTGAGGAAGGCACCCTGAAGGGAGTCCAGGATAAATCTGCTCCTAGTTGATGCTGCTGCTGGGATGCTCCAGCCCACGTCTGGTATATTGAAGTCTCCAACCAGTATTACTCACCTTGTCTGCCATCCTTTGGATGGCTAGCATCAGCTCCTCATCTGTTTCTTCCTGGGCTGGTGGTCTATAGACACACCTGTGTGGATGGCTGGCCCCATTTTCCTTTCCAGCTTAACCCACAGTATCTCTCCCCATTTTGTTCCTCCTGGATCTCTGTGGCCCTTATGTCATTTTTCACATACAGTGCCACCTCCTCCCTTCCTGCCTGCTCTGTCTCTTCTGAGTATGTTGTAGCCAGGTATGGCCATCTCCCAGTCATGGTTATCATTACACCAGGTTTCAGTGATGGCCACAATGTCCAGGTCTGACTGCACCATGACAGCCTCCAGATCTTCCATCTTGTTGCTAAGGCTCCTGGCATTTGCACACATGGCTTTCCATGATTTGACCTCGCTAGACTGTTTCACTGTTCTACTCCAGCCCCTTCCTTGGTTGTCCTTTATCCCTGGTTCTCCTTGCTGTCTCTCCTTCTGCTGAATTTTGACCCTTTTCTGCCTATCCACCTCTTGGGCACTAATCTCCATCTTTTGCACACTGCTTTGCAGAGATAGCCACCCTCTGGTTCACTGGTTCCACTGCTGCTGTGGGAGTGAGCAAGTAGGTACCTCCTTGCTGGCCTGCCACCCCTTTGCTAGTTTAAATGCTTATCAATGTAGCATTTAAACTTATCATTGAGTGCTTGGATTCCTTCCAGGATGGATGCAGGCCAGGCTTGAACAAACCTCCATCCCTCCAGGTGGGTCCCCAGTCACCAATGAATCCAAACCTTTCCTCACAGCACCAGTTCTTCAACCATGAGTTAAAGTTCCTGGTGCATGCACTCCATGTTTCCTTGCTCTCCTCGCAGGTAAGTACTTCTGAGAAAGTGACAGAAGTAGCTACTTGCTTGAGACCCTCCCCAATTTCCTAAACTCTTCCTGAACTCCTTTGGCTCCCCATTTGCCAGGTCATTAGTACCTAGGTGGATCATGACATCCAGCTCACCCTCCCGTCCTGCCTTCCCAGTGATCCCCAGGATCTTCCTTCCATCCCTCCATGCCAGGCACCTGGTAGGCACCTCACCTCCCTATCCTCCCCTCCTGTGTTCCTAGCTGGATCCTCTATGATGGAGTCCCCACCAGGATTCGCTCCTCCTCCTCTGGGGTCCACTGCTTTCCCGCTGAGGTCACCTCCTTGGCTAACCTCCACATCCTTTCCTTCCACTTCTCTGGGTACCTCTATTTGGTTGTCCTCATTTGCCAGTGTGGCATATGAGTTCTTGAGTGGAATAGGATCTGGGATGTGCCTCTGCCTGACCGCTCTAACCTCCCTGAGCCCACTGTCATCCAAGTGCTCCTCATTCTCAGCATCCTTTGAGGCAGTTGCATAGACTGGGTGGTCTCTGGATAAGGGTGATGGTACTCCTGACCCAGTTTACTTCCGCTCTGAGTCTGGCTACCTCATCCCACAGTCCAGAGAGATGCATGCAGATAGGGCAGCACCACAGTGTCCAGAAGGTCTGCCTGAATATGGCTGCCCCACAGCCACTGAATTGCACCACTCCCCACATTATACTGCAATTTCACTACTTGTCTGCTACTGAAGCTCTCCTAGTTCCCTTTTTATTAATTTACTGTCCTAAAAATCCTGCCACTGATCCTCAGATAATTTTCTTAAAAAAAAAAAGAAACCAATAAATAAATAAGTCAAAACACTTGTGCTGAGGGTGGGCTTCTTCCCCCTTATGCCCCTCCTACTTCACACCCCTTATTATACCCTGTGTTTAGCTCCTGTGAATCAGATTTAACAGGGCATATAATTAAGAGTTGGGGGGGGGGGCGAAAATTTGCAGCAATTAAAGACAGCACAGAATTACACCACCACTATGTTTTAAATTTTCAACAGCCCAAAAACAATTATAAGTAAAGGCAACAAAGAAAGTACAGTGTCACTAAAAGCCCACAATCTAAGTTTAAAAGAAAAATAGCAATTACCAGTTACTCTAAAGCACTGAATTGAATATGCTTCCTTCCCCCCTCTCTATCTATTCAGGCATCTCCCAAGGATCTGTCTTGGGTCCTATTCCTGAATGATCTTCCCTCTGCCTACTCCTCTGCATCAGACCATATGTATGCAGATGACATTGTGCAATTTGATTCTGGTTCATCTGCTGCTGGCCATCTTCAACAGGATTTTGACAGTGTTCAGCATTGGTTCTGTTCAAACCTGCTGGTCCTCAGTGTCAAGGAAGCTGTTTTCATTACATTTGGCTCCCAGCAGAAGTTTACCAGACTCCATACTGTCCTTCCACACCATTGATGGTACTGTGTATGCCTATATCCCCACCTTTAAGTGCCTTGGGGTCTGTCTGGACACCTCAGATTCTTGGCACACACCGATGCAATCCAACACAAGCTTCATCTGAAACTGGGTGTGTTGTATCGAAATAAAGTCACTGTCTCTCCCCCAGGGAGCAAGTCACAAAGGTCATCCTTCCCATCTTTAATTACGGTGACTTTGTCTACAGTGCTGCTCCCTAGGTCCACCCTTTCTAGACTACCCCCCCAATTCATTCTTTCTGCTGCATTGCCTTGGACCGCCTCCCTCATACACACCACTACCATCTCTATTCCTCTCTCTCCCTTCCCTCAATGTCAGACACCTAATATACTGGGCAACCTTCAACTCTAAATTCTGATTTTGCTCTCTCTCTCCCCCCCCTTTCTGCCCTTATTCCTTCCTGCCCTCCTTCCTCCTATCCCCTCCAAAACACTGCTTCCCATTCCCTCTCCCTCCCCCTTAGGAAAACTTTCATGGGCCAAGTTGCCTTCTTGTATCATTTTCCTAAAAGTAGTTACGTAAGAACTTACCGTAACAGTAGATCTTCAAGAGGAGCTCTTGCAGCAGAAAATACCAATAGGACTAAGGCCACCAGGAGTTAGGACCCCATGGAAAAATCTTCTAGCTAGCAGTCTGTGACAGGGAACTGCATCCAACGTCGGCTCCGCCCAACATCAGACATGGTATAAAGGGGGCGGTCTCCCTGTGCCATCTCAGTTCTTCCGCTGGAGACCTGGCTGACAAACAGAATGGAGAACCAAGGAGGGTCTTCCATACCCATAGAGAAGGAAAATAATCTTGTTCCTGGGGGTTGGAGGGTGGGAAAGTCACCTGCTGCAAGAGCTCCTCTCGAAGATCTACTGTTACAGTAAGTTCTTACGTAACTATACTATCTCACTTTGAGGGAGAGCTCTTGCAGCAGGTAATACCAATAGGACTGAGTCTCAAGCAGTACTCAAAGAGAGATCCAGGTCAGAGGGGAGGAGGAGGATAAGCTGATGACTGACAACTGAAAAGCTGGAGCTTAGGAGAGGAGACCCTGAAGGACTGCTAGTCCAAAGCCTGCTTTCCTCCTAGAGGCCATGTCCAGACTATAGTGTCTGATGAAGGTAAGGACTGAGCACCAAGTGGCGGCAGCACAAAGGTCTGCCGTCGATACATTCTGCAGAAAGCAAAGGAAGTTGACACGCCTCTGGTAGAGTGACCCTTAACCGATCCTGGTAAGGGTTTGTTTTAGTGCTAATAGCAAAAGGTGATGCAATGCACCAACCTTCTGGTCAGTGTTTGCTTGGTGACAGGAGCCCCTGTCTTACTATAGGCAAAGGAAACAACTGGTCTGTCTGCCGTATGGAACTAGTTCTGTTGAGGTAATACCTGAGTATCCTATGTACATCCAGAGTATGCAACAGAGCCTCCCCTTTATTAGAATACTCTGGAAAATAAACTGGAAGCTGGAAGCCCTGGTTCAGGGTAAGTTTGGACACCACCTTCAGTAAAAATTTAGGATTAGTACACAGTGCCATCCTGTCCCTATGGAAAACAAGGTAAGGCTCTTTACACATCAGAGCCTGTAGCTCAGAAACTCTCTGAGCAGAAGTAATGGCAACTAAAAATAATGCTTTCCAAGACAGAAAGCGAAGCCCGCATGTCACGGCTGGCTCAAAGGGAGGCAGGGTGAGCTTCTCTAAAACAAAAAGAAGATCCCATGGACGGATATGATACTTCCTTGGGGGTTTAATGTGCAAGATTCCCCTCAAGAAGGTCTTGCACACATCGAGCTGTACCAGAGTTCTCCTGCTCATAAGTGCATGTTAGGCTGACAAGGCACAGAGGTGCACCTTAATGGATGAATAGCTGAGGCCCAAGTCCAAAAGATGGAGAAGATACTCCAGCACATATTTCACCAGACAATCCAAGGGGTCCAGGGAACGGGGTACTGCCCATAAACAAAAACATTTCCACTCCATGGCATAGGCTGCCCTAGTGGAGGGTTTTCTCTCTGCTGCTAGGACCTCCGCCATTCTACGTAACACCCCCAATCTTTCCTCAGCTAAGACTGCAGGAGCCAGGTATGCAGGTGCAGAGGCTGCAGAACTGGGTGGATGAGCGTCCCTTGTTCTTGGGAGAGCAAATGAGAGGAGAGGGGCAACAGCATGGGAGGATCCGTGGCCAGTTGCTGCAGCAGTGGATACCAGATCTGTCAGGCCAGAGAGGAGCTATCAGAATCATCCTGGCTTGTTCCGCCTGCAATTTGGGCAAGATTCTCTGAAGGAGAGAGAAGGGAGGGAAGGCATACAGAAACCTCCCTGTCCAAGAAAGGGACAATGCATCTCACCAGAAAACAGCAGGCCATGGATCTAGTGAGCAGAAATTTGGCAATTTGGCATTGCACAGGGATGCAAAGAGGTCCAACTCTGGATGACCCCATTTTTTGAAGAGGTCTTCTGCCACTTCTTGTTGCAATTCCCACTCATGATTCAGAGATCAAGAGCAACTTAGTCTGTCGGCGAGAACATTCTGGACCTCTGGTACGTGAACTGCCATGATGTTCAGACCATGTTCTACTGCCCAGTGCCACACTCTCATGGCCTAGCTGCATAGAGGGTAGGAGTGAGTGCCCCCTTGCTTGTTTAGATGAAACACTACCAGAGTGTTGTCTGACTGAACTAGGAGTGGGCCCCGGTAGAGCCAGTCTTGGGAAGCCTGGAGGGTATACGATATGGCTCTCATTTCCAGAATACTGATGTGAAGAGACCATTCCACTGTTTTCCAAGAGCCTTTTGCCGGTGTACATCCAGATGAGCTATCCAGCCTAGACCCAAAGCATCCATAGTGAGGATCTGCATCAGGCCTCTGAAAGGGGACTCCTGCCTCGAGGCTGACCAGAATTAGTCACCAAAGAGAACTATGGACCACCTCCGATATCTGAATGGGGTAGTCCAGCTTGTCTATGCCCTGGTCCCACTGAACTCTTAGATGCCACTGTAGAGTCCTCATGTTCAGCCATGCCAAAGGAACCGTGGCTATGATGGCTGCCATATGCCCTAGAAGTTGCAGGATCACTCTCGCTGTGACTAGACTTGAGGTCTGCACCTTTTGGGCAACTCTTCTCTGTCTGCTGGCAGAAAGGCCATGCCTTGAATGATGCCAAGGACCCAATATACTGAAGTCTTTGGGATAGCCAAGGGAGTGACTTAGACCAATTCAGAGTGATGCTCAGGGATTAGAACATTAAGGTTATGTCTTGCAAGGCATTGTTCAGCTGGTCTTCTGTCTGGGCAGAAATAAGCCAGTCATCCAGGTAAGGGTAACAAAGTGGCCTTTCCTTCTCAGGGCCACTGCTACTACTGCCATACACTTGGTGAAGACTCTTAGCACTGATGACTGGCCGAATGGGAGTACCTTGAACTGATAGTGCTGACCTTGAAAAGGGAAGCGTAGTAACTTCTTGTGCGACGGCAAGATTTTGATGTGCATGTATGCATCCTGCATATCTAGGGAGCACAGCCAGTCTCCTTGACGAATCATGGGCAATAGGCTTGCTATGGTAACCATTCTGAACCTCCTGTACTGGGTATATTCGTTCAGTCGTCTGAGATCCAGGATAGGGTGGAGGTCTCACGTTTTTTTGGGAACCAGAAAGAAATGTGACTAGAATCCTTTGCCCTGCTGGGTAGATGGAACCACCTGGATGGCCTACTCCTGTAGGAGGACCTGAATTTCTGCTTTCAGAAGAAGGGCATGGTTGGGTGAGCAATGGGAAGGGGTAGGAGGATTGTCTGTAGGGGAGCTCAGAAACTCTAGGGAAACATAGAAACATAGAATTTGACGGCAGATAAGGACCGCTTGGCCCACCTAGTCTGCCCATTTTCCTACCCAACAGATAAGCTGCAGATCCTAATTAACCAACAGCTTACTTCCTCCTACCTCCCACTAGGAATTCCTTATGTCTGTCCCATGCATTCTTGAATTCCCCCACTGTTCTTGACTCCACAACCTCCTCAGGGAGGCTGTTCCATGCATCCACAACCCTCTCTGTGAAAAAATACTTCCTCACATGACTTCTGAGCTGTCCCCCCCTCTATCTTCAAATTGTGCCCCCTTGTTCTTGCACTTGTTCTTGAGGGAGTAGCCCCTCTCTACTGTCTAAAGGACCCACTGGTCCAAGGTGATACTGGACCACCCTGACAGGTAGAGGGAGAATCTCCCTCCTACCATCTCCCCCAATGAGATCTGCAGATGGGGGAGGGATGGCAGGGAGTCATGCCATGTTTGGGGGGTTGGGTAAGGGGGTTAGGGGTGCCTTGGGATGCTAGCGGCTCTGGGTGTTGGTGGGGAATGCCACATCTCTTGAAGGCTTCTTGGCTTTGGGGTTGTCTTTTTTCCCTGTTGTTCTTGGTTTCATCAAAAAGGACGATGACAGGAGGTCTGCGACTCTGGTTTGTACATCCTGTGCACATCAGCCACTGCCTTACCCAAATCCTGAAGCCCCAGGATGACTTTCTCCACCTCTTGCCCAAAAAGTACAGAGCCTTGGAAGGGGGGCATCCAGGATGGCATCCTGCAGGTCCACGCAGAACCCCGATACTCTGAGCCAGACATGCCTCCTCATGCAGATGCCTGAGGCTGCAGCCCTGGCCGCCATGTCTGCTGAATCATAGGAGCACCTAAGCATGTGCTTATCTACATCCATGCCCAACTGGATATAAACCATGAGCTCATTCTTACTGTCAGAGTCCGGCTGAGCCTTTAACAGGTCCATGGGCTTCTCCCAGAGGGACTTCTGGTAGGTCACCGTGTGGGCTACAAAATTTAGAGAACGAACAGCTCCAGTGGCTGATGTATAAACTTTCCTTCCCATGTGGTCCAGCTTTTTTGGACTCAGGGTCTGGAGGCTGGGCACTCATATGTTTAGGTTGCTGAGCTCTTCCATGAGCTGCTGTAAGCACCATGGAATCTGCTTTGGGATTCTCCCCCAGGAATGGCTCACCTTTCAGTGTTCTGTACAGTCTGTCTGCCTTCCTTGGCACTGCAGACATAGTGGATGGGTGCTGCCAGGTAAGCCGGATAACATACTGAAAAGTATCTATCAAAGTTGGGATGACCAAGGCTTTCGGGTCCTTGGATCCCAAAACTTTTGCCAAGCGGCATCTCTCTGGATCAAGCTCCTCCATGTCCCACCGGTAGATAGCTTGAATGTGCCTCATAATATTCAGAAAAGAGGGGTCGTCCAGGTGGGACCTAGGCAAGTCTCCTGGACTAGGGGAGGAGAGTGGAAGATCATCCACAGAAGAATAATCAGAGGATGAGTCCCCTGTATCATCGCCAGAGGATGATGAAGGATGACCACTTGTAGATGGCACCAAAGACAGGTGTCTTCTTCTTTTTTCTCCTGGACCAGGCAGCAGATGAGAACCCTCATCGGGTGCCCGACCTCCAGAGAGTGGAGGAGGCACTGTGGGGGTTTCCTTTGGGGAGGGCTCCGGAGGCCTAAAGAGTAAGTCCCCTTTGACAGTGTTCCACCACAAGGTGAACAGAACACCGACGTCTGCTAGGGGGACGACTGGGGATGTGGACATTGGATGTGAGGGATTGGGTGCCGGGCCCTTAGGACCTTCTGGGGTGGGCATCTGGTCAGGAGACTCCTCTATTACAGTATCGGCTCCAGGTCTGGCTCAGTATGGGGACAGACTTGTCATCTGACCCAGCATCCGGCTTCGGGCGAGAATCATCGGGCGACTGATTCCCGGGAGTAGGGGTAGATGCCTGATCCTTGGCGGCCGATGGCCTGTTATCAGCTGGTGGCACCTGGTACTGGCTCAAGGATAAGCTAGCCTGGTTTACAGTTCATGTCACCCACAGGAGACTTCCCCTTTGTAGAGGCAGAGGCATCCAACGTCAGACGGTCTCCTGGCGTCTGGCGGAGTTGTCCAAGTGTTTGTGCTTGTCAGACAAACCACTGGACTTACGGCCTGCTTCCAAAGACCTGCCTGAAGATGCCTATCACTCTTGAGTCAACCCTTGTGAAGACTTGTGGGGTCATTGGGCCAAGGGGAGGTTGGCAGACAAGAGCCCAGAGGAAGAAGCCTCCTTTCTCTTCCTGGGATGAGGAGGATGTCTCCTTCAAAACAGTCCCAGAGGGACCAACCCCAACCTCCCACTGGAAGCTGATGAAGTGGAAGCTCTAAGGGGGGATTTGGGGGGGGACTCCAACCTGGCCTATTTTTCTCCCAGTGATGGTGATGTTTCCTTCCCGATGACTTCTCTTTGGGACGAGACTCTCTAGCTGGGGACAAAGAACTGTGTCCCGACAGCGATTTCTGCATGGTTGCCACCTGCTTTTCTAGGAGATAAGCCTTCAGGGTATTGGCTCTTCTGATGCCGGTGTTGTTATTGAATTTCTGGCAGTTTGGGCAATCATCAGGCCGGTGGTCTGGGCCTAAGCAGATCAAGCAGGCCTCGTGGCCATCATTGGCCGGGATCTGTTTCCCGCACTGACACTTCGACTTGTGCCATGTAGGAGAAGGCGAAGACATGCAAATCTGTCTAATAACTCAATAAAAAACTGGAAACTATCACATTTAAGGTTTTTAAGTGATGAGAAAAAAGTGCAGTCGACTGCGACAACTAGGCATCTGTGGAGCCAAAGTAAGCAGATCAACGGCAGGAAAAGAACTGAGATGGTGCCAGGGGACTACCCTCTTATACCACGTTTGACATTGGGCAGAGCCAATTTCAGGGGCAGTCCCCCGCCACTGACTGCTAGCTAGAAGATTTTTCCAGGGGGTCCTAATGCCTGGCAGCCTTCATCCTATTGGTATTACCTGCTGCAACAGCTCCCCTCGAAGTGAGATCTCTGATTCTCCCTCCCTCTGTCTGCTTAGCCTTGTTCTTGTTCTTCTCGTTCCTCAAATCCCTCATCCATGAATTTTCCACCCTCGTTCTGCAACAGTTCCTCATCCCTAGCTCTTGTATTCCCTTCTCCCATGTTACTGATGTCACCCATAACCCCCAGCCCAGCAGTGAGTCTTTTTTACCCCACAAGGCTAACTGTGCATTAATCAGCTCCTCCATCTGTTAAGTAAGCAATAAGACACAATGGAATGTGCATTAGACCGTTCTAATGCACGGCTAGGGGGACGTAACGAGGCACGAGGCCACAGGCCGAGTGCGTCCAGTCTCCTAGCCGTGCATTAGAACTGTCAAATGCACATCCCTGGAGTGGCTTATTGCACTTATAAAATAGGCCTGTGTATTCTAAATGGGGGTTCTAGTTTTAACTGTGCATTAGACACATCTAATGCACGACTAACAACCAATCAGATTGCTTGAAATCCCTTCCCCATTTTATAATATTATGCTCCTGAGCCTACACTCCTGCACTGATTTTGTTAGCTCGCACCTTAGTAATCTGAGTGGTGCCAATTCTGCTACTATCTGGCATTGCCCCCTGTCCTTTATAGCACTTGAATCTTAATTTGCATCATATCTCATCTTTTTTTGTGGCCCTGTATAATCTGCCTTTAAACTGTGCCTGAGTGCAGTTATTTATATTTGCTTTATTTTATTGGACTTGGGGTCATAATGTCAAAGTAAAAAACAGCGTAGCAATCAATGCTGCAAGGAGAACAGTGTGCACAGAAACATTGTGAGGGAAAAACACTGACCCCCACCAAAAACAGCGTGGCAATCAATACTGCAAGGAGAACAGCATGCACAGAAACATAGTGAGGGAATAACACTGACCCCCACAAAAAACAGTGTGGCAGTCAATGCAGCAAGGAGAACAGCATGCACAGAAACATCGTTAGGGAAAAACACCGGCCCCCACCAAAAACAGCGCAGCAATCAATACCACAAGGAGAACAGCGTGCACAGAAACATTGTGAAGGAAAAACACCAATCCCCACCAAAAACAGCATGGCAATCAATGCCGCAAGGAGAACAGCATGCACAGAAACACTGTGAGGGAAAAACACAGACCCCCACCAAAAACAGCTTGGCAATCAATACTACAAGGAGAACAGCGTGCACAGAAACATTGTGAGGGAAAAAAATTACCCCCACCAAAAACAGCATGGCAATCAATACCACAAGGAGAACAGTGTGCACAGAAACATTGTGAAGGAAAAACACCGATCCCCACCAAAAACAGCACGGCAATCAATGCCGCAAGGAGAACAGCATGCACAGAAACATAGTGAGGGAAAAACACCGACCCCCACCAAAAACAGCACAGCAATCAATGCCGCAAGGAGAACAGCATGCACAGAAACATTGTGAGGGAAAAACATCGACCCCCACCAAAAACAGCGCAGCAATCATTACCACAAGGAGAACAGCGTGCACAGAAACATTGTGAGGGAAAAACACCGACCCCACCAAAAACAGTGCACACATCTGAACCATGGTTCCAAGTCTTCATCCCTGTCGTGTGCTGGTGGCATAGCCACTCCACCAGGGGACAGTTTTCTTTATTTACAGGTATTTTTTTTAATAATATATGTTTGGGCACACTGGGGTGGGCTCCCAGTGTGCCATATTAGTGTGTGTGGGGGGGTGCATACATGCCGACATGGGGACTGGGTATCCCATTTTGGCAATTGAAAACTACGGGCTTTGGTGGGCGAGCATCATCTGACACTGAGAGTGGGCATCCCAGTGTCAGAGCATTAAAATTAAATATATTTGGCTCCCCAGTGTCTCATACTCATGGTGGTGGTGGGGGCTTTAGTGCTGACATGGGAAATGGGCACCCCATGTCGGCAAAAGTGTTTTTTTTAACCATTTTATCCTATTTTTGGCTCACAACCTAGGATCCTAGGTCATATCTCTTACATACAAACTAAGATCTTAAGTCGTATTACATTGATATGGAGTAGGATTTAAATGATTAAATAAACACATTTTATGGGCACATTTCATACTGTAAAGTGCAGATTGCACCAAAGGGTGTTCCAATAAGCAAGCTACATGTGTTGGTTCCTCCCAAGAATATAATTCTGGGAGGTTTCAAAAAATTGTTTTTGACAAAACTGACCTGAGCAAGGCCTTTGACACTGTGGACCATGCCCTGCTGTTGGATTCTCTCAGGGATTTGGGTCTGGACACTATGGCCTTGAAGTGGTTCAATCGTTATCCTGTTGGTCGTTATCAACAGGTTAAGGCTAATGCTGATATATCTAACTTAACCCCGCTTTGAAGAGGTGTCCCTCAGTGATCCATACAGGGCCCTCTCTTATTTGCGGACTATATCAACAACATAAACTCTGGTGTATGCTCAGCTAACATCCACCTTTTTGCCGATGACACAATTATCTACATAGATAGGCCTTCTCCTGAAATGGCATGCAGGGATTTACAACTCAGTTTTGACCAGCTGCAGCTTAATCTCTTGAACCGTAAACTGCTACTGAATGCGAAAAAAAAACAAGGCTATGTTTCTCTCACACTCCACCAAAGGCAACCTAACTTCCCTTACCTCCTCAATACCAAAAATTAACACCCTGCTTGGTGAACCATTCGAGTATGTCACCAGGTTCAAATACTTAAGTGTATCGGTAGATCACAAGCTTACCTTTTCTGATCACATTGAAGACCTAGTTAAAAAGCTAAAGTAGAGGCTTGGCATATTTTTTAGGATTAAGCACTTACTGATCAGGGAAGCCAAAATCAGACTAGTTAACTCCATCTTTCTCCCCTTTTTAGATTATGCTGACATCATCTACGGCCAAAGTACTAATATCGCCCTAGCCAAACTTGACACCCTTTATCACCATGCATTAAGGTTTATCACGGGTGCCCCCTACTTGACGCATCACTGTTCCCTTTACTCGTTATTAGGTTAGACCTCGCTTGGCTTTAGGCAACAAAAAACGTAGCCACCTGGACGTTTAAAGCCATTGATTACCTGCTTCCTCAGTACATCTATGAGTGACTTCCCTGCTCTTCACCTAGTAGTTACACTCTGCGGAGCCTTTCTTACTTAACCCTTTTTGTCCCCAAAGTTCGAAATAGATTTGGTAGCTCATCCATAAGTTTTGCTCTGCCCACCTTATGAAATAACCTACAAAAAATAATGAAACTGGCATATCCAGTGAAGTTGGCTACCTTCAAATCCCTGTTTTCAGTCTTTTACCGAATCCTGCAAGTGTAATCGTTAATAAGCTATCTGATCATACCCGACTTATTGTACATTCCCTTAATTTACCTTGTCTTTGTACCTTTCAGCCCTTCTTTTCTCTTTCTCTAATCTTTTTTTGCCTTTCTATGGAGAATCCTGTCTCCATATAAACTATGCACTTAAATAATGTCCACTAATACCTGTATTGTGTCAACCTTTTTTTTTCCTGGCTGTTTATTATCTACCTTAGTATTGTGTTTCCTCTCCTGAGCCTGTAGTTGATTGTCATTTAATTACCTGCAATGTTAATCATCGTGTTCTATGTATATTGTTCTTGTATCATATTGTCCTGTATTTCATTGCCCAGGTCCACCTTGAAAATTAGCTCGTCTCGAAGGTGTTTCACCTGGTAAAATAAAGATTGATTGATTGATTGAAAACAAGATGGCAGCCATATGAAATAGGAATTTCTCCATATGGAGCAGGATTCCGACTTTGGTTCACACAGCTATACTGGAGTGCTTACTGAGCATGCGCAAACAATTGTTTCAAATTTTTAAATTGCAGTAACCTAAAAACTACTTTTCCTTTTTTACACCAGACTAGCAAAAGGCACATCTGTGGGTTAGTCCCTGTCTACCCTGCAAATTTCATGCCAAACAACCAAACCCTCTGGGCTGTTGGCAAGTTCAAAATAAAATCCCAGCAAAGTCAATGGATAAAAACACAGAAACATAGAAATATAGAATTTGATGGCAGATAAGGACCACTTGGCCCACCTCTCCATAACTCAGAGACTGCACATCTGACCAGAATTAAATTTGCCAGATCAAGAGATCTACCCCACAGGAAGGCACATACCAAATTTCGTGTAAATCTGTTCAACAGCTGCAAAGTAATTAACGTTCAAAATGTTGAGTTTAACATTGAAGTGCCTACTCAACCCTAACTATAGGGGCACAGCTACGCCAATATAAAATGTTATATATATATATATATTTAAATATGCAATAGCGCCCCTATAGTTAGGGTTGAGATGTCACGTTAATATTAAACCCAAAGTTTTGCATGTTAATAACTTTGCAAGCATGCATCAGATTTGCACACAATTTGGAACTGGCAGTGTTGGGTTATAGATCTCGTGATTTGCCCAGTTTTGTTTTGTTTGGATTTGCGGATGTCCTGCAGCGAATCATCAAAAAAAGCATTTTTTGCTAATTTTTTCCTATTGTTCCCTGTTTTTTCCTCATCACGTTGCGCCCTCACGCTTTTGGCCTGAATGTTTCAGAGTAGAAAGAGGTTGTCCTAAGGCACAATCCAGCATTGGTTTGGTGAACAAATATTAATCTGTTCCAAAGTTACTACAGTTTGAAATGTTGGGTTCTGAGCATGCTCAATTCAGTCTTTGGGATAAATGCACAGTTTTGATCAAGGATTCCTGGTCATGAATGGCTGGCGAAGAGGGATTGTCAAGAAGGATTCAGAAATCTTGCAAAATCCCTCTTCGTGAGACAAATCCATCTTCATCAGCTGCCATTTTGTTTTCTTGCTTAGAGAGGGGAGAAAACAAAATGTTGTGATGCCTCCTGTTTTGTTTTTTATAGCTGAAAAAAAAAACAGTCCCCTGATGTCTTTTTTTCAATGCAGAATCCTGCACTGAAATTTTCTATGCAGAATCCTGCATCGAGCTGATCCTATATGTTCCACTGACATCAGGGTGCCTAATCCCCTGCTGGCATGTATCCCCCTTCCCACTACTGTGGCACACAAGGAGCCCATCCCAGTGCACCAGAATAATTTTTTTTATAGTTTATTTCTCTTTCCAACACTGGGATGCCCACTCCCAGTGTCAGATGTCACCCCTCCAAAGCCTGTATACATTAATTACAGACATTGGGGTGCCCAATCCCTGTGTTGGCATGTATTCCTCCCCACTAATGTGGCACACTGGGAGCCCACTGCAGTGTGCCCAAATGTGCTTATAAAAAAAAGTCCACAACTTTTTTTATCTGAAAAAAAGAAAATGGTCCCTCGTCATCCCCACTGCCACCCTCCCCCATCACGACCCTCCCTCTGTGTACCCACCTCCCTGCACCCCACCTTGTTTCTTTCATCTGTGGTTCTTCTTTTTCAGCAGGAGAAGGGCCCAGCCACCCACCCCCATTCCCAACCAGCTCAAATTACACTCCGTTTATAGGGTAGCACAGTAGTGACATTTCCTATAGCAAAGCAGGAAGGGGCAGTTCAGAGGGGTATCCACACAGTGACCTCATTTACAGGGGCATTAGTAATTTAACTTGTTATAACAAGTTATACAAAAACAAACAAACACAAAATCAAACTTTTGCTTTCATTTTCGTCCTTCTAATTACTCTGACCAGGTTATAAACCCAGCAACTTACCTGGAATGAATATCATTAACTGCAGGTACTGTGGAACACTTTTCAGAAGGGCAGTTTTACAGGATTTAGGACACTGTCATGCATGCTGGGCCATTGGAGATCTAAGGGCTCAGCTCCAGGCAACATGGGCAGAGATTGCATGCCTCAAATTGCATATTCAAGAGGAAATATATTATAAGAACTGCCCGCCATTTCCCAAACATCCAACAGAAGCACCTCGACCGCAGAGGGTAGTTGGTCCGGTAGGCTGGCAGGTGGTTAGGAGGGGCAAATCGGGCGTGCCATCACTCGGTGCTCTCCAACACATCACCTCCACAAACCATATAAAAACTACAAACAGGTATCTGCCTCTATCTCTGAAATCAAACAAAGGGGCAGAGGACTCTGCAGAGCAGGACACTGCAGCACAGGAGCTAGTACAACAAAACACACCCAAAACAGGATCCAAAACAAAAAAAACAAAAAGGAAATCCAAAAAATTTCTGATCATAGAAGACTCCATGATTCGGGGAGTTGATACGTATCTCCAGCCAGGGGTAATGGTCAGATGCCTCCCAGGTACATCAGCATGGAGAGACACTGACCGCATTGCTAAAATTGTTCAGGAATCAGGAGAAAACATTGATGTCCTGGTACACATAAGGACTAACGATCTTGACAGCCGCTCAGTTGTGGAGACCAAGAAACACTTGACCAGGCTGGGTGACAAACTATCATGCATTTCATTTGGCATCGTCTTCTCTGAGATCCTGCCAGTCTGGGAGAGGGAGACAGATGGACAGAAAGTCAGAGAAGGGGAGATAGGGGAGCTAAACATGTGGCTCAAGGGCTGGTGTCAGGAAAAAGGACACATATTTGTAGGGAATTGACAACAGTTTTGGGAGCGAAAGTTCTTTAAATTTGATGGACTGCATCTGATCTGACTAAGGAGGGAGTCAGTGCATTGGGGCAGAAGTTTGTTGTCTTTGCAAAATATTTAAACTAGCAAATGGGGAGAGGGGTGCAGCACCCGAAACATCGAATGGGAAGAACACTCCTCCCCCCTCAGCTAGTGGTCAAACAGGACTTCATCACGTTTGCAGTTCATTTGCATCACCAAGTAAAGAAAAGGTCCGGCTCCCCATACAATGCACAGGGGGAAACGCCGGACCTCGCTCAACAACTAACACACCGAAATCTGACCAATGGAAAATCATGTACACAAATGCTCACAGTCTGGGAAACAAGATCCCAGACCTGCAGGCAATAATCATAGAGGCTAAACTGGACATAGTAGCCATTAGCGAGACATGGTTTACCAGTAACCACACTTGGGAGACTTCAGTACCTGGCTATGTACTGTTCAGAAGAGACAGAGGTGCAAAAAGGGGGAGTGGAGTGGCCCTTTATGTCAATGAAAATATCAAAGCTACAGAAATTCAGAATACACATAAGGAGCCAGAAGAACTGTGGGTCACCATGGAAACAGGAAATGGGACAGCTATAAGAACTGGGGTTGTGTACAGGCCTCCAGACCAGGGGGAGAACATAGACACATTACTGTTAGAAGATATACAAAACATGACAGCTGAAGGGGAGGTTCTGATAATGGGAGACTTCAACATGCCAGATATCGATTGGTCAACACCAGCAGGGACATCTGCCAGAACTAGACACATGGTGGATTCCCTGCAGGGGAAGGGCCTCAAACAACTGGTACAACAACCCACTAGAGACAGGGCTATCCTAGATCTAGTACTGACTAACAGGGAAAGGATCACAGATCTCCAGGTAGAAGGTCATCTGGGGGCCAGTGACCATCACATGGTATGGCTCAATTTGACCACTAGAACAAAATCATCTCATTCCAAGGCAAAAATATGGGACTTCAGAGGAGCAGACTTTGATAAGATAGCCAACAGAGTTAAGCTAGCCCTGGCAAAAAGAAATACAGGTGAAGTAGTACATGCAAAGTGGGCAAGCATTAAAGATGCAATACTTGAAGCAACATCCTATTGTGTTAGTGAGAAAAGGTAGTGCAAAAGAAGAAGTAAACCACTTTGGTTCTCAAACACAGTAGCAGAAAAGGCCAGAGCCGAAAGGCTGGCCTGCAGGAAATATAAGGGAACGCAGCAGGATGAAGATAGGGAGGCATACCAAACTTCCCTAAGGGAAGCAGGGAAGCCAATAAGGCAGACAAAGGCCCAAACTGAGGAAACACTAGCATGAACAGTAAAAGAAGGTGACAAGACTTTCTATAGATACATTAGTGAAAGGAGAAAGTCCAAAGGGGGTATTGCTAAGATCAAAGGGGATAAGGGGGCATGTGAGGAGAGGACCATGTAAAAGCATCTATCCTAAATAGATACTTCTGCTCAATATTTACTGAAGAGAAGGTAGGGCAGGGCCCACAGCTCTGCACTATGGATACGGGGGGGGAGTGTGCACTACTCCCTTCACAAAAGAAAGGGTCCTACAAGAGCTCGATAAGCTCAGGGTGGACAAGGCAATGGGACCTGATGGCATACATCCCAGGGTACTAAAGGAGCTAAGGGTGGAACTAGCAGAGCCATTATCAGAACTGTTTAGTGAGTCTCTGAGCACAGGAGAGGTCCCAGAAGACTGGAGAAGAGCTCATGTGATCCCGCTCCACAAGCGTGGTAGCAGGGAGGAGGCAGGGAACTACAGACCAGTCAGTCTTACCTCAGTAGTGGGCAAGATTATGGAGACACTCCTTAAGGAAAGGATAGTGCAACACCTGGAATCCATAGGAGCACAGGATCCAAGACAGCATGGGTTTACAAAAAGGAAGGTCCTGTCAAACTAATCTCATAGATTTCTTTGACTGGGTAACCAGAGTGGTGGACCAAGGGGGAGCAGATGATGTTGCCTACCTTGACCTCAGCAAAGCTTTCAATACTGTTCCACATAGAAGATTGATTAATAAGCTGGGTAGGCTCGGGGTGGGTCAGACGTTGGTCAACTGGGTGGCAAACTGGTTGACGGTCAAAAACAGAGAGAGTGGTGATAAACGGTATACAGTCAGAAGAGATGCAAGTCACAAGTGGGGTACCTCAGGGATCAGTCCTGGGGCCAGTCCTCTTCAATATCTTCATCAGTGACATTGCAGATGGACTGGAGGGTAAGGTTTGTCTGTTTGCAGATGACACCAAGATCTGCAACAGAGTAGATGACCCAGACGGTGTGGGCAGAATGAGAAGAGATCTGGATAAACTAGCAAAATGGTTGGAAGTGTGGCAACTGGAATTTAACGCAAAGAAGTGCACGATAATGAAAGAGAAACCCTGAAGCCACCTATAGGCTGGGAGGGGAGTTGCTGGCAGTCATGAGGGAAGAAAGAGACTTGAGCGTCATCATCACCGATGACCTGAAATCATCCAAGCAGACCTTTAAAGCAGTAGATAAAACTACAGGGACGTTGGGGTGTATTAGTAGGGGTATCACAAGTCAGAAGAGGAAGGTAATAATCCCTCTTTACAAGACACTGGTTAGGCCCCATCTGGAGTACTGCATGCAATACTGGAGGCCATACCTTCACAAGGACATTAACCAAATTGAGGCAGTCCAGAGAAGGGCAACCAAAATGGTGCAGGGTCTGCATCAGAAAACATACGAGGACAGATTAACTGAACTCAATATGTACACCCTAGAGCAAAGGAGGGAGAGAGGTGATATGATTGAAACATTCAAACATCTTAAGGGCATTAACAAGGTGAAAGAGTCTAACATGTTTCAATATAAGATAAGTAGCAGGACAAGAGGACACAGCATGAGATTAGAGGGAGGCCGATTAAGGGGTAATATGAGGACGTTCTTTTTCACAGAAAGGGTGGTGGATGCATGGAACGGCCTACCTCAGGAAGTGGTGGATAAGAATACAGTGCAGGGCTTCAAACAGGCATGGGATAGGCATAAGGGAGCAATACAGATGAGTATGACTAGATAGGCCATTACAAGAGCAAAGGCCTATAGCACATTTATAAGGTAGAAAAAGAAATGGGCAGACTGGATGGGCCTTGCGGTCCTTATCTGCCATCAACTTCTATGTTTCTATGTTTCATTACCCTATACCTACCTCTGGAGGTCGGCGACTGCGATCTTCTTTGGACCGGGAGACGTCTGCACTCTTCAAAGCTGAACCAGAAACTGAAGAATCAAGGTAAGCACCATATAATTGAAGTCAATGGGTGGTTTTAACTTATGTTGATAT
Source organism: Neoceratodus forsteri (assembly GCA_016271365.2). NCBI lineage: Eukaryota > Metazoa > Chordata > Ceratodontiformes > Ceratodontidae > Neoceratodus > Neoceratodus forsteri. Next base: position 1,443,127,527 of record CM028132.1, read on the forward strand.
CACAGCCATTTTTAGGAATTTTGGCCCCAAATTTTGAACATGGGCTTCTTGAGACCCTACCTTATGAACACCACCACTGTCATTTCATTACTCTCTCCCAAAAGGCGATTTCACAGTCGCTCCACTGAATCACCTTTTGGGACCAGTTAATGAAACAACAGAGCCACTGTTCATGAGGTGGACTCCCAAAAAACCCACATTGCAAATTTGGTGAAATAAAAACCAAAAAATTATTTATTTATTTATTTATTAAATTTTGATAGCCGGGTAAGCCCGCTGGGCCCCGAAGGTCCCTTTTTCATCGGCAACCCAGGGAATTACATGGAATAATACATGGGGTAGCATACAGCACAGGTACATTACACTAGACAGCGAGGACATAATACATAGTAGTTTTCAGCAGTTACATTTAAGAGGTAAGACACAGTAGCTTTTAGCAGTTAACATTTCCTGGGTAAGCTCTACAGATGGGGTGCAGTGCTATATAGATGGGGTGCAGTGATAGTCATATTTCCATATGATGGAGAGGGTGGGTTTCCATAGGGCCTCTCACTTTGCTGAGTTGCATATGGAGTGACCATCATATGAGCCTTCAGCCTTGTGCGGAAGACATGGGTAGAGGTAGCATCCTGAACACCAGGGGGCAGGGAGTTCCATAAGGTGGGCGCTGTGATGGCGAACGACTAACCCCCGGCCTTAGTTCTAACCCTTGGCACTGTGAGGAGGGTTCTGTCCATTGTTCTGAGGAGCCTAGGGTTTCTCTTTTGAACAATGAGTCCAGTGAGGCTGGGAGGAGGGGATGGGCTGAGTAGTTTATGAGTGTGGCAGAGTAGGGGGTATTGGAGCCAAGCCTCCCAGGAGGGCCAGTTTAGTTGGGACAGAGTGTCACAGTGGTGAGCCCAGGAGCCGGATAGGGTGGGGAAGCGAGCCACCTTGTGATAGAGAACTTGTAATCTGTTCATCTCTTGTTTGGCAGCTCCTGTATCACTGGGGCTGCATAGGAGAAGGTAGGGAGGAGGACGCTGGAGGCGATGGAGGCCCTGGCCGTGGGTATCAACTGGTCTTTCAGCCTATACAAGGTCCCGAGTTTGGCGTGAATATTTTTGGTTACCTGGTCGACATGATCCTTGAGGGAGAAGCACTGATCCAGGGTGAGGCCAAGGTATTTTATCGATTCAACCACCTTAAGTCTTTTTCCTGATTTGGTCATCAGCCTGAGATGTGGGCTTCTGTCCCAGCCAAGGGTTCTTGGGCCAAATAGCATGGCCTTGGTCTTGTTAGGGTTAATGATCATTCTGTTGGTGACAAGCTATTGCTCAAGGGAACCAGGTCTTCCTGTAGCCCAGAGCAGAGATCTCCCAGATTAGGGGAGGGGGGCGGTATATGACCACGTCATCCGCATACTGTACCACTGAGCTACCCCTACAGTGTTTACTGAGATCATTTGTGAAAAGAGAGAAGAGAAGGGGGCCAAGGATAGATCCTTGGGGCACCCCATCTGTTAGAGGGAGAGGCTCAGACAGGGAGTCTTTCCATTTTACCTTCTGTGTCCTCCCTGTGAGGTAGCTGTTGAGCCATGCTAGGGAGTGGCTGTCTAACCCGACCTGGCTCAGTTTTTGTAAGGCGCAGGTTCTGGTTTACAAGGTCAAAAGCCTTGGAAAGATCAATGAAGACTGCCCCGGTGGAGGATCCCTTGTCCAGTTCTCTGAGAACATCAGTGGAGAACTTGATAAGCGCGGTGTCAGTCCCATGATTGGTTCTGAAACTGTGCTGGAAGGGGGCAAGTAAATGGTGGAGCTCTAGGTAGTCCCGGGAGTAGTCCGTAAATTAGTCTCTCTTGAATCTTACCAAGGCTAGATAGTAGGGAGATGGGTCTGTAATTGTTGGTAGTCTCCCTTGAACCACCCTTGTGGACAGGGACTACATGGGCCAGTTTCCATTGTTCCAGGATGGCACCTGCGATAAGAGATCGATTGAGGAGCCAGGTGAGGGGCCTGGCGAGTGTAAGGGCCCCTTTCCTTAGTATGCGGGGTGAGATGCCATCGGGTCCCATAGCTCCCGACATTTTGAGAGACTTTAGTAATGGGAGGACTTCGTTTGGTCTTACAAGCCAGATGTGGAAGGCTGGGCAGTCCAGGCTTTGGGGGATGGAATCATTCGAGACTGGGAGGAGGGGTGGCAAGTCCGCTTTGAGCAGGTCCAGGTTTGTGAACTGGCGGTTGAGAGCCAAGGTGATGCTAGGGTCATCGTTAGTTAATTGGTTAAATGACTGCGTTATGAGCATGCATTGCGCAGTTTCTATGCAAACTCATAACTTTGCCAATTTTCAGTATTTTCACTCCAGACTTCCAACATTGCCATTTTCACATCTCCTTATAAACAGTACAGCTGTCATTTTCAAATCCTGCCCGGAATGTATTTTCGCACCTGTGGCACAGAATGACACAATTGCTGTGCAAAATCAACTTTTGGGATGGATTAACAAAATCACAGTGCCACTGTTCCTGAGGGGAGGATCCAAAAATCCCAGGTTGAAAATCTGGTGAAAAGATTCCCAAAAATGACCGTGTTACAAGAGTGCGCTTTCTACACATGCTTGCAACTTTTCCAATTTTTCATATTTTCATTCCAGATTTTCAGCATTGCCATTTTTTCACACCACCTCATGAACAGTACAACTGTTATTTTTCAAATCCTGCCAAAAATGTTTTTGCACACCTGTAGAGCAAAACGTTGTTACAGTCATACAGAATCACATTTCGACAGGGATTTGAAAATTTTCTGTACTGGGTACATGTGGTGAGGTGATAAGAAGGTTATGTTGAACATTTGGGGTGAAAATTATTTAAAGAGTTGGTGACACGTTCAGGAAAACTTTAACAAAACATAATATTTAGTCACTGTTCAGCATGTATTTCCCATTAGTTCTGTATTCCTCCTCTCCATTATTTAGTAGTGAGGTAATTTGCATGAAAACAGGATCTTTGCTCCAGAAGAGTTCATCTATTACTGCTGCTTTCTTGCTACCTGATTCATAGAGCAATGCTTGTGACCTCACAGTTTCTCTCATAGCAACAGACTGTGATGTCACAACAGAGGATTATGACTTGAATTAGGGAGTAAGCTATAGAGGCAGATGAACTCAAAATGAACCCTATGGGATAACAATCATATAGTCATATGCATTTCTTTAGTAAAAAATTATGGTGAGGAGAAATAAATAAAATATAAATGGAATACAAGCAAAATTGTTCTGCATTCTACCATTGGGGGCTATTAGAGCTTTATCAGCTCATGTTTGTACAAATGAAACGTTTTACAGTAAAGTGTGATTAGACTGTATGTAGGGTCGTCATTGTGAATAAGCATTTGTTCAATGATCTTATCCCTAATAAACTAAACTTGAAAACATGGAATATAATGCTTGTTACATATAATAAACATTCAAATTAGTGGCGGCTACCAGACGAGCTTCCTCGAGTTCCAGTCATATACAATCACCAAACAGACATCTCTTTCTGAATGTGTCTTGATAAATAGCCAAGAGTTGCTTGAAAATGTTCAGTACACAAGTGGTGTTTTTAACTTTTTTTAATAAATTATTTATGGACCAGAGAACCAAAGCCTGTTTTTTATATCTTGTGGACTCTGCAGCACAGTCTCAAAGTGATGTCTATTTACATATAATCAAGTATGTGATTCCCAAGGGTGACATGCAGGTACAGGAAAGGCCAGGCTTGTGTTCAGATCTGAGCCACAGAAGGGGATATAGGGGCAGAAATGAACAATTATACAAAGGATGCATATTTTTTATTTTTTTATTATATTTAAATCTAGGATTATAATACCTTTGAGCTAAAAGTTCATTTACAAAGGTTCCACGTCAGTGGGGAAGGGTAACAAATATATAAAGGTAATAAAAAATACAGAGTTGTAAGAACAACAGTTTATACTAAGCCTGTACAATGTATTAAATTTAAAGCAATGTACGTATTTGCATATGACTATGTAACTGAACAGTCTTGAAATATCATTGAGAAGGGAAGCTCAACTGCAAATGACACATCATAAGAAGTGAGAACAGACAAACAGAGGAGGTGTAAGACATGAGATAATCGAGTTAGTCAAACTAGAGAGGGAGTCAGCAAGGCAGCAAAGCTATAACTAAGAGGTGGAACAAAAGAGGAGGGAAGTGAGGAGACAGTAAAGATGGGGAAGGCAGCCAGGGGCCTTGTCAGTGTGGAAGAGCAGTAGGGAGGTAATAAATGCAAGGGAGGAGGGGTGGGAGTATACAGGTAGGGAGAGGAAGCCAAAGGTCTTGTCAGGAGGAAGGGAGGGCTGCAGAAATGGGGTAGAAAGGGGGTGTATAGAGACAGAGCCTGTTTGCTGGTGGGGAGATTAGGTGTAGCAGTCACAAGAACACTTAGAGGTAAGATGTTGATGTAGCATGCATTTGAATGAGCCCATTTTAGGTTGGGTAGATATGCCCTGGGGGAGTGCATTAAATCAGAGAGGTGCTCTGCAGGCAAAGGAGTATTGGCCCTGAGTTGTTCAAAATCGAGGAACGTGGAGGAACTGGGAGCAGAGTTTTGCATATGTTGAGAACTGCGTGTGGACATAGCAGGTTTTCCATCCCAGGGGTTGGAGGCCAAGAAGTGCTTTTTTGGCTAACAGGTTTAGTAACAAATCCTACCGCTAAGCTGAAGCCAGCCTGTTGGAGCATAGAGCTCCCAAGTATGGGTGAGACATGCAGCACCAGTGAGCAGTCTGCAAACCTTGTTCAGGGCAGCGTAGAGCTCCCAGGTATGGGTGAGACGTGCAGCACCAGTGAGCAGTCTGCACACCTTGTTCAGGGCAGCGTAGAGCTCACAGGTATGGGTGAGACGTGCAGCACCAGTGAGCAGTCTGCACACCTTGTTCAGGGCAGCGTAGAGCTCACAGGTATGGGTGAGACGTGCAGCACCAGTGAGCAGTCTGCACACCTTGTTCAGGGCAGCGTAGAGCTCACAGGTATGGGTGAGACGTGCAGCACCAGTGAGCAGTCTGTACACCTTGTTCAGGGCAGCGTAGAGCACCAGTGAGCAGTCTGCACACCTTGTTCAGAGCAGCATAGAGCTCACAGGTATGGGTGAGACGTGCAGCACCAGTGAGCAGTCTGCACACCTTGTTCAGGGCAGCATAGAGCTCACAGGTATGGGTGAGACGTGCAGCACCAGTGAGCAGTCTGCACACCTTGTTCAGGGCAGCATAGAGCTCACAGGCATGGGTGAGACGTGCAGCACCAGTGAGCAATCTGCACACCTTGTTCAGGGCAGCAGATATCCTGTGGCGGGAAGACTGGCAAGCAGAGCCATAGATAGCCAGGCCGTAGTCCATAGCGGAGAGGACAGAACAGAAATCGCGAGTTTGAGGACATCCAGCGTCAGGCAGTGCTTGTGCCTATGGAGAAGACCAATCTTGATGTTGACAGCACTGGCAACATTGTTAATATGTTGGGCATAGGTTAAGCAGCTGTCAAGGGTTACCCCTAGATATTTGAAATGCTGGGTTTGTTTGAGTGGAACGCTTAGGCAGTTCTTTTACGAGAGCTGCTGAACAACATGACTCTAGTTTTCTTATAGTTCAGGATCAGTTTATGTTTATTGAACCAGTCCTCCACTTCAGCAAAGCCACGTTGAAGTTGGTGCTCCAGATGTTTAGGGTCAGAGCTGCTGGAGAAGATGACCATGTATGACAATATACATGTCATGCATGTTACACATAATAAACTCTACAACACACAAGGGGGAAGTGCAGGCACAGGGCAAAGCCAGACTCATTTCCAGGTGTGTTTCAGGGAAAGGGTTACAGGGGCAGAAATGAACAGTTGTGGAAGGATACCATATGACCATAAACACATTTAATAAACTATACAATGCACGAGGGGAAAGTGCAGGTACAGGCAAGACAGGGACAGTAGGGCAGACTACATGCGCCTACCAGTCCTTTTCTGCCGACACATTCTCTGTCTCTATGTTTCTGTTGCAGAAAGGCACAGTCATGCAAAGGTTACATAAAATATATGCATTTTGCATGTTTCATATAATAAAGATTACAAGGCACCAGGTTTTGGGGGACTGAGGGTAGAGGGAGGAAGACGGCAGAGGGAGGAAGAGGGAGGGCATGAACAAAGGGCACTATGTGTATATTACACATTGTATAATACATATATATATATATTTCTATATTACAAACCAATCACACACACAAACAAAAAAACAAGAAACAAAATGTGGGGAGTAGTGCAATGTAATGGCAGTGGGGCAGCAGTCTTCCTGGAGTCTTTCTGGAGGCTGAGATGCTTCCCTATTTGCAGACAACTCTCTGCCCTGAGGGAGGAAGTTGCCCGTCTTCAGGCCACACTGGACAGTAGTGAGGACCTTCCCCAGGCCACACTGGATGGGAGGAACCCCCATCCAGGGGAGCACCAGAGACACCACCACTACCTCAGAGGTTGGCAAGAAAGCACAGCAGTTGGAACCACAGTGGGCTCAGGGAGGGTGAGGATGGTGGAACAGAGGCACACCCAGTCAGTTGTTCCACACCACAATCCATACACCATTCTGGGGGAGCATAGCTCCCCTAAGGATGCACCCACAGAGGAGACTAAGGAGGCTGAGGACAACTGTCACAAGGGAGGCCTACAGGAAGGAAGCAGAGGACACCACAAGGAAAAGAAGCAGCTCCTGGTGGGGGACTCAATTATTAGGGGGATAGGACTGTGGGGAGCAGGGAAAACTGAAGTAAGGTGCCTGCCTGGTGCCATGGCTAGGAGAGGCAGGAAGCGCATCCTCAGGATCACGAGAACAGCAGCACAGGAGTCTGAGCTGGACGTCATTGTCCACCTAGGGACAAATGACTTGGTTAATCATGAGATTAGATCAGTGCAGAAGGACTTTGTAGAATTGGGGAGGGGCCTAAGACAAGTAGCACACACAATATCCTTCTCTGAGGTGCTGCCTGTCAATGGCATGAGTGAGGTGAGAGTACTTTGCACCATGCAGTTTAATGAATGGTTGAAAAAATGGTGTGGAGCACAGGGGTTTGGCTTCATTGGGGACTGGGGTTCCACCTGGAGGGACACCAGCCTATACTGGCAGGATGGTCTGCATCTGTCCAGGAAGGGAACAAGTCTTTTGGGCAATCGGTTTAAATGCTTCATGGGCAAGCTTTTAAACTAGTCAAGGTGGGAAGCACTGATAAGCAGCAGGACAATCCCAGCCTCTCCCTACAAAACAGGGTACTAAATGAGAAAAAGACTGAGGTAGACAGGTCAGTGGGGGATGCTGCAAAAGAAGGTAAAGCCATCAAAAAATGGAGAGCAATGAGTACCAATGCCTGTAGTCTGAGTAACAAGCTTTCTGAATTAGTGGCCTTGATGGAGGAGGAACATCTGGATATCATGGCAGTCACAGAACATGGTACACACAAAACCATGACTGGGACGTAAACATACCAGATCCACTATCTACAGGAGGGACAGGGAGGGTAAAAAGAGGAGGAGTAGCTCTTTACATAAGGAAAGGAATCAAAGCAACAGAACAAAAGGGAAAACAGGGAGAAGAAGATGCACTGTGGGTAAATTTGGAGACTGGCAATGGCACCACAATCCGCACAGGGTTGTATACAGACCCTTCTCAGGGGAGGAAATGACGAGGAAATGATAAAAAAGAATACTTAGAATGGCAGAAAAAGGGAGATATTGCTGATGGGTGATCTGAATATGCCAGATGTTAACTGGAGTGCAGTTAGCAGCCACTTCAAAGAGTGGGTTATTCTAGATGCCCCAAGGGCATGCCTTTAGACAACTAGTATTGGGAGCCCACCGAGAGGGAGCAATCTAGACCTGGTTCTCTCAAATGGAGATGAAAGAGGATCACAGATGTAGAAGTGGGTAGCCATCTGGGAACTAGCGACCATCGAACAGTATGGTTCTCAATAGACACAGCAATAGAGTCAAGCCATACAAAGGCAAAAGTACTGGACTTTAGGAGGGTTGACGTTGCCAAAATGGGTGAGTGCCTAAGGAATGCACTAGCAAATGGGCAGGAAGGAGGGGTGGAAGAACAATGGGGAATAATAAAAACTGCCATCACAGAGGTAACAAGCCTTTGTGTGAAGCAAATTAACAAAGCTAAGCGATGTGAAACCACTATGGTTCTCAAAAGGAAGTGGCAGTGAAGGTTCAAGAGAAAAGAAAGCATTCAGGAAGTACAAGGAATCACAGAAGGAGCAGGACGAGAACTGTATCAGTTAAAGCAAAACAGGCTGGGAGGCAGTCAGAACAGCAAAGGCCCAAACCAAGGAAAAGACAGCCAACTCAGTTAAGAAGGCGGATAAAACCTTTTATAGGTACATCAGGGAGCAAAGGAAGACCACAGGAGGGTTAGTGAGGCTTAATAAAGAGGAGGGAGGGTGTGCAGAGGGTGACTGTGAAAAGGCAGAGATACTAAACAAATATTTTTGCTCAGTATTTACAAAGGAAGTGGGAGTACCTGAAACAAACAGCAGAAACACTACGGATACAGAAGTTGATACCAGCCCATTTACAGAAGAAAGGGTTCTGAAAGAACTCTTAAAACTGAAGGTGGACAAAGCCATGGGGCCTGATGGGATTCATCCCAGAATTCTAAAAGAACTAAGGGTAGAACTAGTGACACCACTGGCTACCCTCTTTAACAAATCATGGGAGGATGGGGTGGTACTCGAGGACTGGAGAAGGGCACATGTGATTCCCTTCACAAAAGGTGGGAGCAAGGCAGAAGCAGAAAACTACAGACCTGTTAGTTTAACCTCAGTGGTAGGGAAAATGATGGAATCACTTCTGAAGGAAAGAATTGTTGAGTATCTAGAGGCCAGAGGGCTCAGGACCCAGGCAGCATGGATTCACAGTGGGAAGGTCATGCCAGACAAATCTGATAGATTTCTTTGACTGGGTGACCAAAGTAGTAGATCAGGGAGGGGCTGTGGACATGGCCTACCTAGACTTTAGCAAGGTGTTGACACAGTCCACACTAAAGATTAATATACAAGTTAGCCAGCCTGGGAGTGGGTCCCAAGATGACAGCCTGGGTAAAGAATTGGCTGGAGAATAGGACACAGAGGTAATAGTAAATGGAGTCCACTCTGAAGAAAGGGGGTTACTATTGGGGTACCGCAGGAGTTCAGTGTTGGACGGTCCTCTTCAATGTCTTTATAAGCGACATAGCAGAGGACTGGAAGGAAAAGTATGTCTCTTTGCAGATGACACAAAGATCTGCAACAGAGTTGATGCACAAGGCGGGTGGAAAGGATGAGAAGGGACTGGCAAGGTTAGAGGAATGGTCAAATGTATGGCAGCTTAGATTCAATGCTAAGAGTGCAAGGTAATGCACCTGGGAAACAAAACCAGGGAAGAGTACACAATGGGGGTGAGATACTAACAACAACAGAAATGGAAAGGGACCTGGGGGTAGTCATATCAGATGACCAAAGGTGGGCAAGCAATGTGAGAGGGCAGCAAGGAGGCCTGGGGAATACTGGGATGCATAGGGAGAGGCATCACCAGTAGAAAACAGGAAGTTATTATCCTCTGTACAGACAGTTGGTGAGACCCCATCTGGAGTACTGCGTGCAGTTCTGGAGACCCAATTTCATAAAGACATAGACAGGATGGAGGCTGTCCAAAGGAGGGCAACTAAATGGTTCAGGGTCTGCACGGAAGACATATGAAGAGAGACTTAAGGAGCTGAATATGTATAGCCTCGAGGAAAGGAGGGAGAGGGGGGATGATAGAAACTTTAAGTATCTCAAGGAATCAACAAAGTCCAAGAGGGTAGCACTTTCAAAAAAGAGTGTGCAAGAACAAGAGGGCACAATTTGAAGATAGAAGGGGCAGCTCAGAGGTAATTTAAGGAAGTATTTTTTCACAGAGAGGGTTGTGGATGCATGGAATGGACTTCCGGAGGAGGTTGTGGAGTCAAAAACAGTGGTGGAATTCAAGCATGCATGGGACAGTCATAAGGCAATTCTAGGGGGTGGGGGTAGGAAGAAGTAGGCTGCTGGTTAACTAGGATCTGCAGCTTATACATTAGGTAGGGAAATGGGCAGACTGGGTGGGCCAAGTGGTCCTTATCTGCCATCAAAATCTATGTTTCTATGTGATTCTGGCAAGACCAATTGAGCTGAGGAGTACTATCTTTCTTACCCAGATGGCCAAGTGACCCCTTGCGCGAGCGACCCCAAGGCATGAATGCCAAGACGCAGGACTGTGCAGTCTTGAGTGGTGTCTGCAGGGCATCAGCAATGAGGACAACAGGCCACACTGGTGCAGGGCATGCACAGTGAAGGGTAATATGTGCAGAGAGTATACAATGGGGGATCAGCAAAACTAAGCAATGTGGGCCAGTAGAGCTCAAGAGCTACAGAGAGGATGTGGAGGCAAGGGCAGGGAGGCAAGTGGATGAATGGGGTGGGGGAGTGGAGGGTAGGGATGAATGGAGATGGGGGCACAGGGAAGCAAGGAGGGTAGTAAGCTGCAAGGGGTGTGGAGCAGCACTGTTTCTGGGGACCTTGTGGAAGGTGGGGGGTCCTATGTGCAGGCAGTTCAGACAGCTTACACAGGAAATAGCTTGAAATGGGAACTGGTGGGAGGGGACAAGTGTGAGTGGGACAGGAGGAGATGGGGCATGGGGACAAGCAGGGCTCCATTGCAGGAGAAACCAGGCTACCGCAGGATAAAAGGGAGCACTTAAGCAGGGAAGTTGGGGGGCCAAGTCCACATGAACCCAGTCACGCAGGAAAGGGGAGTTGGCAGGTGGTAGGGAATGAGAGTAGACAGAACAAGTAGGGTAGAGGTTTGGGTGCAGGGGAAGCAGAGGCAGGGAGGGATTTTAGGGGAGGGCATGGGCAGGGGGTTGGAGACAACAAACAGGTATGCGGCACTGGTTGATGAAACAGAGCAGGAGGATGGGGAAGGCATCATAGAACAGGGGATAGGAGACTGTGGGGTAGAAGCTGGTAGGGTAAGTGAAGCAGGTAGAGTTGTCACGAACACACTAGCTAAAGGGGGAAGGAGGCCACAGCATCTGGAGGGGGCAGAGGCAGTCACAATGAAAGGGGCGGTGAGAGGACATACAAGTAGCGGAGGAGGGGTGGCCGTGCAAGGGGGAAGGAACACAGGAAGGATAGAAAGGAAAGAGAACATGTGGAGGTGAAATCAGTGGGGAGGGGAGGGGGAAATGACAGGAAATTAGAAGAGAGGACACAGAGGAAAAGGGGCTCATAGGAGGGCAAACCATGGGGGCACTGCAGAAGATGGGGGATTGAGTATTTGTACTGTACATGGGGATTCTATGCTCGGGGAGTGAGATGGGAAGGCAAGGGAGCAAGGAAGAGCCAAATCTGGGTGGAGTGTATGGCAGGTATGACAGTGGGGAGAGTAGGCCAGTTCATTCAGGAATATTTGGAGAAGGTAAGTGAAGCCTCATAACATAATGCATCTAGGCACAAACAAACTAGAGGGAAATACAGTGGAGGAAGTGTAGGAGAGTTTCGGGGAGGTAGGGAGTATCTGCAATAAGGTGGGAAGTTCAGTGGCATTCTTTGAGGGACTCCCGATACATAGGGTAAGCACCACTTGGAAGCTAAGAATACAGGAGTTTAATAGGTGGCTGAAGGGGTGGTGTGCAGAAATGGGGTATGGGTAGTAGTGGGGTGGGATGAGACATGGAATAATAAGGGTATTTATGCCAAGGATAGGCTGTATCTCAACATTGAGGGTACAAGGATGTTGAACCAGGTGCTGGAGAATTACATTCAAAATGCAATAGATTTAAACTGACGGGGGGCGGTCCTGAATAAGGCAGCAAGGGGGAGTCACCTTCCAGGGGAGACCAGAAGGCCTCAAACCCCAGAGAGAGAGGAAGAGGATAAGGGGAATCTACCAGGGCAGAAGTGTAGGGGGGGAGGGACAGGGAAAGGAGGGGCAAGACACAAGGTGGACAGTTGTATACTTGAATGCAAGGAGCTTGGCAAAAAAAGGTGGCAGAGTTCCAGACACTGATGGCAGAAGGAAAGGTAGATATGGCTGCCATCTCAGAGACTTGAGCCACCCAGTACCATGACTGGGATCTCACAATCCCGGGATACAAGGTGTATCATAGGGACCGGGAAGGGAGAAGAGGGGAAGGGGGAGGGGTGGATATTTAAGTTAGGTAGGGGATACTGTGTACTAGGGAGGAGGTAGAAGAGGGGAGACCAGAAGTCATACGGGTGTTGCTCCAAAGCCCTAATGTAAGAAGCTCAGGATGGGAGGGTGTACAGGCCACCCTCACAAAGTGAGGAGATGGATAGGGAGCTGGGGGAGCAAATCAGAGAGGTGAGTGACAAAGGGAGTACTGTAATAGTTGCAGACTTTAACCTACCTGGGGTTGACTGGCAGATGGTAACTACAACAAATGCCAGGGAAAAAGTACTGTTGGAGGTTATCCAGGACAGTTATCTAGTGCAGGGAGTGATGGAGCCTACCGGGAGGGGGGCAACATACTGGACATTGTGCTAACAAATGGTGACCAGGTCCAGGATGTGGTAGTACAGGACCTTCTAGCAGGAAGCAACCACTGCTCAGTGTGGTTCCTCCTCAACACAGGGAGGGAGTCGGGCCTTGACTAAGACCAGGACAAGAGTGGTAGACTTCAGGAAGGCAGATTTTGCCAGAATGGGCAGTAGTCTAGAGGGGTATTTAGCTGGAATCTGCCCAGGGATGAATGCTGAATAGAAGTGGGCAATTTATTTATTTGTTTATTGAATTGTATCACCAGGAAAGATGCACTGAGCAACTTAATGCTTGTCTCATGGTATGTTTTGGGGCAAAGGGGAGAGGGATGTACAGAGTGTGAGTTCAGATACATACATAACAGATGGCGAATACATACATACAGTTACAAAACAGGTTCATGGCAACTGAGTACAATAACAGGCTGATGCAACAGTTACTGTACTGGGAGTTCATAGGAGCAGCATACATATAGAATCAGTACAGGGACCAAACATAGGATGCAAGGTTGACAATGCATACATTACAAGCAGTTCACTAGTGATGCAGATGCATCAGGGTGATCACATAGGATCCAGTCACCCTTTTTAAGAGATAGCCTATAAGGGGTAGTATATGTGCAAGTGGGGGGGGTGAGAAAGAGGAGAGCGAGAGGGAGAGAAAAAAGTGAGAGGGAGACAGGGAGACAATCATTAGGACAGGACTGAATAAAGCCACAAACACATGTACCAAGTCTCAGAGTAAGCAGTCCAGCTAAAAAAAACCTAGCTGATTCAGCAAGGAAGTGGAGGGGAAGGAGATGAGAAAAGAAATTGGCTTTTACCAGGTTCAAAAAACCTGGGCATGAGGAAGACAAGGAGGTGTACACAAAGGCATCTAGGGAAGTGAGTGGGGTAGTCGGGGAAGCCAAGGCAGAAAAGGAGCTGAAATTGGCTCAAAGGGATCAGAGAGCGGGAGAAGGAGTTCTTCAAAATACATAAGGGAGAAGAGGATTTGTAGGGATGAGATTGCCAGAATCAAGAGGGAGGAGGGATGGGCAGAAAAAGGGGAAGACCAGGCAGAGGCAGTCAACGAGTACTTCTTCTCAGTGTTTACAAATGAAAGGGATGGCCCAATAATAAAAGGAAAAGAGGGAAAGGGTGGAAGGGGGCAGAGATAACAGAAGTGGTCATCCAAGAGGATAGAGTTCTGAAGGGCCTTAAAGCCTTGCGGGTGGACAAGGTGCCAGGACCAGATGGTGTACACCCAAGGATCCTGAAGAACTGGCAGAGGTGTAGGAAGACCCCCTGACAGACCTGTTCAACACCTTCTTGGAGATGGGGAAGGTACCAAGAGACTGGAGGATGGCTCACATGATGCCCCTCTATAAGAGTGGACCCAAGGATGTACTGGGCAACTACAGACTGGTGAGCTTGACTTCTATAGTGGTGAAGTTGATGGAGACTATTCTGAAGGAAAGGTTAATAATCTTTCTCAACAGTAATGGCCTACAGGAGAGACAGCATTGGTTTGTCTCCAGAAGATCGTGTCAGACTAACCTAATTGACTTCTTCGACTGGGTCACTGGGGCTGTTGACGAAGGCAATGCTGTGTCTGTCCTGTATCTTGACTTCAGCAAGGCTTTCAACTGTATGCCACACGGGAGGTTACTGAGCAAGCTGAAGGACATGGGGGCAGGGGAGAAACTGGTGAGGTGGGTTGAGAGCTGGCTTCAGGGCAGACAACAGAAGGTAGTTGTAAGGGGGGAGAAGGGTAATAAATGGTATGGGGTAGCAGGGGTAGTTCTTGGAGGGTAGTCTCCTTTAACGCAAGAAGTCTGGGGAACAACACACTGCTGAACTACAGGCTCTTTTAGTGGAGTGTAGGGTAGACATAGCTGCCATCACAGAAACACAGGTCAACAAATACCAGGACTGGGATCTGTTGATCCCAGGGTACAGGACTTACAGCAGGGACAGAGACAATGGGAAAGAGGAGGGAGGAGATGTATGTGAAGGAAGGGATAATGTGAGAGAGGGAGGAAGGGCAGAAGTGTAGGACAGAGGCCTTGCAGATGCTATTCCAAGACACAAGGAATAGAATTCTCAGCTTTGAAGTAGACCACCATCTCAAGGGGGAAGATCCTGACACAGAGCTAGCAGGGCAAATCAGGAAAATGTGTGGAATAGGTAACAATGTGACAGTGGGGGACTTAAATCTTTTGGGGGTGGATTGGGGTATGACAGCCACCTCGAGTGCTAGGAAGCAGATTCTCCTGAATGCATTCCAGGATTGTTTCCTGTCACAGATGGTCACTGAGCCAACTAGGCTGGGGAATATAGTAGATCTAGTATTGACCAATGGAGAGGCTGTTAGAGAGGTGAGGGTAAAAGAATCACTGGTTGGGAGCAACCACCACTAGGTGTGGTTCTCAATTAGCATGAGTAGAGAGAGATAGCTACAGGGACCAGGGTGATTGAAATCAGACATGCTGATTTTGGCATGATGAAGAAAACAGTAGAGTATCACCTGAAAGAATGTCATCCTCAATGGGATGCAAACTGGAAATGGGAAATAATCAAACTGGGGCTGGTGGAGGCCACTGAGACATGTGCCAAGGTAAAAAGCAAAAAAGGAAAAGGCTAAAAGACCAAGCTGATTGAGAAAGGAGGTTTTAGAAATCATGAAGACTAAAAAGCAGCATTCAGGAGATACAGGAAATCAGGAAATAAGGAGGACTGGGATGAGTATGTGAAGAAGTCCAGGATAGTCACCAGGGGAGGAAGGGTTGCTAAAGCCTCCAAGGAATTGAGGCTGGCTCAGGGTATCAAAGAAGGAGAAAAATACTCCAGATACATATGGGAGAAAAGGAGCTGTAAGGACCATACTGTGAGGATCAGGAGGGAAGGGATTGGGCTGAAAGTGGAAAAACAAGCAGAGAATCTAAATGAGTACGTCAACTTCAACTTTATTTATTTGTAAAAAGTGCAAGTCAACAAGTATCCAAGTGCTTGTACAATAATTAAAACAATAAATATGACCACAATAAAAACAGACAAAACACTTGACAACAATACAGTTTCAGTCATGTACTGGAAAAGCAAGACCAAACAAGGCACTCCCTTACTCAATGAGGTAGAGAATTTCACAGGGTCGGGGCCACAAAACTAAAGGCGCGAGCCCCCGAGGTCTTCAGGCAAACTCTGGGAATCTCTAGCAATCCCTTGTCGGTGGAACGGAGTGGGCAGCAGGGGCGGTAGGGAACCAGACGATCTTGCAGGTAATCTGGTCCCTGTGTATGTAGGGCTTTGTAGGTCAGTAACCCAACCTTGGAGGCGATACACCACTGAATATGCAGCCAGTGCAGGCCACGGAACATAGATGTGATGTGGCAAGATTGAGGTAGGCCAGTCAACAACCTAGCAGCCACATTCTGCACTAACTGCAGGTGGCAAATATCAACCCCCAGTAGCCCTAAGTGTAGTGAATTGCAATTGTCAAGGTGAATGGACTCAAAGGTGTGGACCAGAGTAGGGAGGTAACCAGGCAGGATCAGGTGCTTGATCCAGGTGACATTCCTCAGATGGTAAGATGAGGATTTGACCACAGATGACACCTGAGACTTAAGCATCAATCCATTGTAAAGAATCACACCCAGATTTTGCACCTGGTCTAAGGTCACTAGCTGGTTGCCATCAAGCCAAAGCTCAGTAGGCTGCCCAGTCCGTGCCCCCTCTACCCAATGACCTGGATCCACCACCAACACCTCAGTCTTATCGGGGTTCTGCGTTCACGAAGAAAAAGAGTGGGCTACTTCCAAAGGGGGTGGGGATAATAGGCAAGTGGAGTGAGGAGTTAACAGATGGTATGATTACTGAGGACAGGGTATTGGATGATCTAAGGGCTCTGAGGGTGGATAAAGCACCAGGTCTTGGTGGCATACATCTGTGGGTGCTTAAAGAAATGGCAGAGGTACTGGCTAGCCCACTGACAGATCTCTTCAATACTTATATGAAAACTGGGTGTGTGCCAAAAGACTGAAGGATGACCCACATGGTGCCTCTCCATAAAAGTGGTCCAAAGGATGAGCCAGGTAATTACAGACTGGTAAGCCTAACAGCTATTGTGGGAAAGCTGATGGAGACAATACTTAAGAAGAGGCTAGTCTCCTTCTTGGATGTCATTTATTTGAACTTCAGCAAGGCCTTTGATTCAGTTCCCCATGGGAGATTGGGTAGTAAACTAAGTAACTTGGGGGTGGGGGTGAAATTGGTTAACCGGATTGTGAACTGGCTGCAAGACAGACAGCAGAGAGTAGTAATGAGGGGGAAACTCTCATCTCCAAGAGCTTTGACAGGTGGAGTACTGCAGGGATCGGTGTTGGGGCCAGTGTTGCTTGGGATTTTCATTGCGGACATCTCACATGGTGTCAAGACTAAGATCAGTCTGTTTGCTGATGACACCAAGTTGGGGACAGTGGTAGATGATATAGAAGGTTGGTAGGGGTTGCAGGATGATTTAACTAAGCTGGCGGAATGGTCAGGTTGGGGTTTAATTTGGAAAAAGGGCAAAGTACTACACTTTGGTGCAAAGAATCCTAGAAAGGGTTACCGACTTTGGGGGATGTAGCTTTGTACCACTGAAGAGGAAAAGGATCTAGAAATGGTGATAACGGTGAATATGAACATTTCAGTGCAGTGCAGGAGGGTAGCAGTGAAGCCAACAGGATACTGGGTTATATAGCAAGGGGCATCTCCTCCAGAAGCAGGGATGTCTTTCTGCCACTCTATTATTCACTAGTCAGACTGCACCTGGAATACTGTGTGAAATTCTGGCACCCTTATCTGAAGAGAGATGTGAGATTGTTGGAGGGGGTACAACGAAGGGTGACAAAGCTGATTCAGGGATTACAGGATAAACCCTACAAGGAGAGATTAAAGGAATTGAACATGTATCTCCTGGAGGACAGACGGGAATGGGGGATATGATTGAGATCTTTAAGCACTGTGACAGGGTTGAACAGGACCCTGCCCAGCTGTTATGGAGAGTTTAAATGCAAGATTCTGTTCTTTCCTTTTCTGTCTCTTGTCTGTCTGGTTGCACAACCAAATTTTCTTGCGAGACGTAGGATTCGATCAGCCCGACAGTCTCACAGTTCTCTTTCTCTCACTGTCTCTCAGTCTTCCCTTGCTGTTCTGTCTTTTTCCTCCCTTGCATATCTGCTGGTATAAAAATATATGCAAATTATTATGTGGAAATGTAACTGATATTGGGATCCCTCTGTTTAGAAATTCTATAGTGTTAATTTTTGAAATGTATATAATTATAGTTTGAGATGACTGCAAAAAGCTATCGGAAAGTCAAGAGGTTACCTGACAGCAATTTTTAAGCCTTGTGCAAGAGCTGTGGGAAAGGAGGCCTCAGTTCTGGGACATTGTGTTCCTGCCTGCACCTGCCTAAAATATACAAGGACATTTTAGAAAACAACAGGATGCTTGTTATAAGAAGAGGGGTTGCACAGACTTATAAGACAGAGCTACAATTGCTTGCAAACAAGGGACACACAGAGACTGAAGGAAAACTCTGATGTATCTTCCGTTTATTCTGCCTTTGTAAATAGTTATACAGAACAAGTCTTTTTTTTTGTTACTGCTAGTACAAATAAATATCTTTTTGTGAACACTACAATTGTTCCTGGTTTTCCTGTGCTTCCTGACCTGTGCCTCAATGACAAGTACTTAAAGGGAATAAATAAGTCTGGTACTGAAGAGATATTCAAGCTCTGGAAGGGGAGGGACATGAGAGGATATATATTTAGATTGGAAGGAGGTAACCTCGGCGTCCCTCTAATCTCATCCTGTGTCTTGTCCTGCTATTTTTCTTATATTGAAACATGTTAGACTCTTTCACCTTGTTAATGCCCTTAAGGTGTTTGAATGTTTCGATCATATTACCTCTCTCCCTCCTTTGCTCCAGGGTATACATATTGAGCTCCGTTAATTTGTCCTCATATGTTTTCTGATGCAGTCCCTGCACCATTTTAGTTGCCCTTCTCTGGATTGCCTCAATTTGGTTAATGTCCTTGTGAAGGTACGGCCTCCAGCACTGCACGCAGTACACCAGATGGGGCATAACCAGTGTTTTGTAAAGAGGGATTATTACCTCCCTCTTACGACTTGTGATACCCCTACTAATACACCCAACATCCCCCTAGCCTTACCTACTGTTTAGTGGTCTGCTTGGATGATTTCAGGTCATCTGTGATGATGATGCCCAAGTCTCTTTCTTCCATTGTGACTGCCAGCAACTCCCCTCCCAGGCTATAGGTGGCTTCAGGATTTCTCTTCCCTATGTGCATGATCTTGCACTTCTTAGCGTTAAACCCCATTTGCCACTCTTCCGACCATTTTGCCAGTTTATCCAGATCTCTCCTCATTCTGCCCACCCCATCTGGATCATCTACGGTGTTGCAGATCTTGGTGTGTGCAAACAGACAAACCTTACCCTCCAGTCCATCTGCAGTGTCACTGATGAAGGTATTGAAGAGAACTGGCCCCAGGACTGATCCCTGAGGTACCATACTTGTGACTTGCATCTCTTCTGACTGTATACCATTTACCACCACTCTCTGTTTTCTGCCCGAAAGGGAAGGGATCATACTTTGTCCTCAGTGAGCTAGCTGCAGAGCCCAGTGTCATGAAGGGCTGAGGTGTCTAGCGCCTTACCTCCTGACACACCAGTGACCCGAGTTTGGGAGTGGAGTCGGGTCATTCAGGGGTTGACCGGGGGAGGGAGGGAGGCTTGAGACCCCTGATGAATGGCTGTTCTCCTTTGGGGGAGGCAGTAGTGCTTACCTGGAGGTGTGCGGTTTGGACACACCAAGACAATCCAAACAGGTGTTTGAGAAGGCGGATCTTGTCCATTATGCCACTACATGTGGACAGCTACTGAAGGGGCAGCCACTGCAGAAAGATCCCAGTCAGGGACTCCGATTCTCAGACCTTACTGTATAATTGTTGTTATTCTCTGGCGGTCAAAGTTATCTGCAAATAATTGTTGTTGGTTTTTTTTTTATCCCAACCTCAGTACGACTGATTGCCTGCATACCTCTTCGCTTTCTGTCTCCTCTGCCAGTTCACTATCATCCCCCCCCCCCCACACACACACACACAATTGCTAAGTGCTAGGGCCGTGAGACAAAGTGGGTAGGGATAATGGGATGCTGGGATGTATAAGGAGAGTGAGTGTGACAGTGGCCACTCAGAGTTTCTTTTCCTGCCACTGCCCCCCAACTGTAGCTGTCCCATTGCCTGTTCCCCACCTTCAGTGCACAGACGATAGAGAGTATGAGAGACAGCAACAGCACTCTTCTGCACCATGGCTGACATGTCCTGTGAGACAGCAAGAGAGAAAACATCGGAATGTTGTTATCTGTGGCCTCCCCTTGCTCCCTGGTACAGAACAGTGCTACAGTTTGTGTGCAGGAGAGACCTGTGTATTCTGTCTCTCTCTCTGTCTCTCTGTTGGATGGAATCACTTCTGAAGTAAAGAATAGTTGAGTACCTAGAGGCCAGTGGGGCACAGGACCCAAGGCAGCATGGGTTCACAGCGGGAAGGTCATGTAAGATGAATATAATAGATTTCTTTGACTGGGTGACCAAAGTAGTAGACCAGGGAGGGGCTGTGGACATGGCCTACCTAGACTTTAGCAAGGCATTTGACACAGTCCCACACAAAAGATTAATAGTCAAATTAACCAGCCTGGGAGTGGGTCCCCAGGTGGTAGCCTGGGTAAAACATTGGCTGGACAACAGGACACAGAAGGTAATTGTAAATGGATTCCACTCTGAAGAAAGAGGGGTTACTAGTGGGGTACCGCAGGGTTCAGTACTGGGTCCAGTCCTTTTTAATATCTTTATAAGTGACATTGCAGAGGGACTGGAAGGAAAAGTATGCCTCTTTGCAGATGACACAAAGATCTGCAACAGGGTTGATACACAAGGAGGCGTGGAAAGGATGAGAAGGGACTTGGCAAGGTTGTAGGAATGGTCAGAAGTATGACAGCTAGGATTCAATGCAAAGAAGTGCAAAATAATGTGCCTTGGAAACAACAACCCAGGGGAAGATTACACAATGGTGGGAGAGGTAGTAACAATAACAAAAAAAGGAAAGGGACCTGGGGGTAATCATATCAGATGACCTTAAGGTTAGCAAGCAATGTGAGAAGGTAGTAGGGAGGGCTGGGGATATACTGGAATGCATAGGGAGAGGCATCACCAGCAGAAAACAGGAAGTTGTTATCTCTCTGTACAGATAATTGGTAAGACCGCATCTGGAGTACTGCGTCCAGTTCTGGAGACCCCATCTCCACAAGGACATAGACAGGATAGAGGCAGTCCAGAGGAGGGCAACTAAAATGGTGCAGGGTCTGCAAGAGAAGCCATATGAGGAGAGACTAAAGGAGCTTAATATGTATACCCTTGAGGAAAGAAGGGAGAGAGGGGACATGATATAAACTTTTAAGTACCTCAGTGGACTCAACAAAGTCCAAGAGGGTAGCATCTTTCAGAAAAAGAGACGCAAGAACAAGGGGACACAATTTAAAGATGGGGGCTGCCCCAGGGCAATGTGAGGAAGTATTTTTCACAGAGAGAGTAGTGGATGCATGGAACAGCCTTCCTGAGGAGGTTGTGGGGTCTAAAACTGTGGGAGAATTCAAGAATGCATGGGACAGACATAAGGCAATTCTTGTGGGGGGGTAGGAAGAAATAGGCTGTTGGTTAACTAGGATCTGCGGCCTATCCTGTAGGTAAGGAAATGGGCAGACAAGGTGGGTCAAGAGGTCCTTATCTGTCATCAAAGTCTATGTTTCTATGTGTCTTTTTCTTTGGGAACCTCTGTGCTACTTTCCCACCTCTCATACAACAAGTTCTCTATGTCTCATTCTGCCAAACCCCCCACACACACACACACACACACACACATATCCCAGTGACAGAGAGAGCACAACTGAGTTTTTTCCCAGACGTTCAAGAACGGAGCTCGGTGCTTAGAGAGAGAGAGAGCGACACAGAGAAAGCAAGTCGGGGAGAGTAACAGTGAGAGATGGAGACAGAGACACTGGGGGAGCAGCATTGAAGAGACAATGTGTACTGTGTGTTCTCTCTGTGTGTCTGTGGATAGTAATGTGTTAGGAAGGATATAGTGGGGAACAGCACATGCAAGTGGCATATGCTTGTGTGTCTCTGTCTGTCTGTCTGTAATTCATAAGAGAAAAGAGACAGAGACATAGAAACAGAGAAATTGTCAGCAGATAAAAACTGCCTGGCCCATCTAGTCTGCCCGTAAGCTCTTGTACTGGATTACTGCTTCTGACCCACTTGCTGCCTTGCCTCTGTGCTTACCCTATGCCTGTCCCAAGAAACATAGAAACATAGAATTTGACGGCAGATAAGGACCGCTTGGCCCACCTAGTCTGCCCATTTTCCTACCTAACAGATAAGCTGCAGATCCTAGTTAACCAACAGCTTACTTCCTCTTACCCGCCCCTAGGACTGCCTTATGCCTGTCCCATGCATTCTTAAAGTCCCCCACTGTTCTTGACTCCACGACCTCCTCAGGGAGGCTGTTCCATGCATCCACAACCCTCTCAGTGAAAAATACTTCCTCACATTACCCCTGAGCCATCCCCCTCTATCTTCAAATTGTGCCCCCTTGTTCTTGCACATCTCTTTTCTGGAAGATGCTACCCTCTTGGACTTTGTTAATTCCCTTGAGGTACTTGAACGTTTCTATCATGTCCCTCTCTCCTTCTTTCCTCAAGAGTATACATATTAAGCTCCTTTAGTCTTTCTTCGTGATGTCTTCTGTGCAGACCCTGCACCATTTTGGTTGCCCTCCTCTGGACAGCCTCCACTCTGTCTATGTCTTTATGAGATGAGGTCTCCAGAACTGCACACAGTACTCCAGATGGGGTCTCACCAATTGTCTGTACAGAGGATAACAACTTCCTGTTTTCTACTATTGTTGCCTCTTCCTATGCATCCCAGTATCCCCCCAGCCTTCCTTACTGCCTTCTCACATTGCTTGCCCACCTTTAGGTCATCTGATATAATTACCCCCAGGTCCCTTTCTATTTTTACTGTTGTCAGTATCTCACCCCCATTGTGTACACTTTCCCTGGGTTTTTGTTTCCCATGTGCTTGAATCCACCCATAGTGCTCGTTCCCCCCATCTCCTGAGGCAGACCATTCCACAAGTCCACCACCCTCTCTGTGAAGAAGCATTTCCTCACATTCCCTCTTAACCTCCCATCTTCCAATTTCATGTCCTGCCCCCTCATTCTTGTGCTCCTCCTGTATTGGAAAATGTCTCCCCCCTGCACCTTGTTTATACCCTTGAGGTACTCGAATGTTTCTATCATATCCCCTCTTTCCCTCTTCTCTTCCAGTGAGTACATATTGAGGTCCCTTAATTTCTCCTCATAAGTCTTTTGTTGTGTAACCCCCCTACGAGTGGGGGTCACTAAAAAGCCTTCTTTGGGTGAGCCTAAATGCTCTCCATCAGGCTGGTGTCCTGTATTTCAGCCGATTTGAAAAATAATTGAGTGAGAGTGCCTAATGCCTCCATGTACCATCACTTTAAGAGCTGCCAAACTGCAGTATAACTGCTTTGAAATGGGGGGTCTGTGTGTTTCCCTGCACGAGTCCCTCTTGGGCCACTGAGCAAATCGCATCGTTTCTGCAGTCGCTATATACGCAGAGGGAGCTCTTTCCGAAGATGTAATTGTTTGCTTGTAACCTGTTAAAGTAATAATGAAAATGCAGTTTGTTCTAACCTGCTTGCTTGTAGCCAGGACTGTGCAGAGTAGCTTCCTCATGTTGGTTCTGAACTGCTGAATTGGACCAATCAGTGTGGGGATCCTTTAAAATGGAGCCTGCTCTGGGCGATTCATAACTTGGACTCTTCTCTGGAGCCAGCCACAATGGGACTGTATGGCAGATGCCTCTGGGAAATGTAGTTTTGACCTTGGCGCCTTTTTCCACCAACAGGGGGAGTTTACTGTGAGTGACAGCCAAACCAGCCAACTGAACTGGGAGGAACTCAAAGGAAATGCCCAGCTTTGTCTACTGGAAAGATCAGATCAGTTTGGGCTATGAAGAGACAAGGAGTTGTGTGCTTCTTCGGTGTGTAGTTGTAGCGTGGGAATTGTGTGTAAAGCACTAAGTATCGGTCTGCAGCTTGTGCAAGCGTCTGTTCGGATTGAATCTGACCTATGAAGAGAATCAAGGAGATCTGAAGAGCAGATACCAGGCTCACAATGTAGAAGACTGGAGAAATTGCTGAATCGTGCTCGGTCTGTCAGGAACTGAATCTACTGTGTGTTCTCCCGGGTATTGTGCAGTAATTGCGATCAGGATCGAGAAACAGCCTGCCTGGTATAGTACTTTCCTGTTACATATAAATGTGTGTAGTGCTTGTGCTGAATTGCGTTTCAGATCCCCTGTACAGTGAATTGAGTGCATGAAGCTGGAAGTAAACCCCAGCTTAATCCAGACTACATCCATTTGCTTTAAACTGCAGTGGGGTCCAGTCACAAGGACCTTGTCCACATGGTCAGCTCCTCCTGGCAATCCAAGACAATCTGCCTTCCATCCAGTTCCCAGCATTGAGTTTGTGAGTACAAAGCAGGGTAGCTCCCTGCCATCTGTTTATCGAATTGCAAGTGTGTCATCGAATTGTTGCTTTTTTCATTTCTTCACGAACTGAGCCCTCCAGCTTCGGATTACGATTGGGTATTGTGCAAGTGTTTTTCCATCACAGGGCCCAACCAGCTGCACCGATCCAGAGATCCTGACACCAGCTCTGTACCTGCCAAATTTCAAGTAGATTAGTTGAACAGGGTCAGAATGATTAAGGTGAGGAAATCAAGCTTTAACTTATAATTGCTTACTCAGCCTAATAAACATAATAATACTGGGGCTGTATAATGTAACCTTTGCATGACTGTGTATTTCTCCCCCTGTAGCCCCTAAACTGACCCACACCTTGAAATGTGCCTGACCCTCCACTATACCAGCTGTTCTCTCATAGTCATTGTACAACTTATATCTAGCATGGTATATAGGAATCTTTACAAGACGCTCCCTTTTCCCCCTGTATACCGTCTCAGCACATCTAGAAATGATCCTGGCCATCCCCTGTACTGCTTATCACACTTGTGCTATGTTTATTTTATGCAATAAGGTGGACTCAGATCAGTTGAGATACATAATTTATCTCACTGCTACACAGTTAACAGTGAGATACATGCATTTATCTCACTGCTACACAGTTAACAGTTGAGATACATACTTTATCTCACTACTACACAGTTAACAGTTGAGATACATAATTTATCTCACTGCTACACAGTTAACAGTGAGATAAATGCATTTATCTCAACAGTTGTCCCAGCAGTGTCAATGGCTCAGCAGGTAGCACACTCACGTCTGAGGCCAGGAGATCAGTAGGCTGTGAGTTCTATCCCCACACCAGGCACTTGGGTTAATATCCCAATACTGACACTGTAGTGCAGCATGAGGGGGGGTGCTGCACTCCTGAGGTGCCGTCTTTCGGATGAGACGTTAAACCAAGGTCCCATCTGCCTGTTCTAGTGGTAGTTCAGGTGGATGTTAAAGATCCCATGGCACTTCTCGAAAAGAGCAGGGGAATTTCCCCGGTGCAATGGCCAAATTACCTCCATTCACTAAAAATACCACCAATAGCTTAATCTGGTTCAAGGTCAGTTGGCATTCATCTGTATCCTCCCTCCCCCGGGTTGTGCCTGAAAATAGGCAGGATTTATCTAGTGCACTTACCCGGTCAACAAAAACTAAATAAATAAAATAAAAATAAAAATTTCAATAGCTGCCACGTCATCACTGCCCCCCGACAGGCGGCCAGCACTACATTTAACATACGAATCTACCAGCAGAAACAGGCCTCATGGTCGATCAAGTTTGCTCAATTGCACAGCTAACACCCCTAAACCGCAGCTATCCCCCTCTCCCCTTACCTTGACCCCCCCCACGCACCCTGTCTCAAGCCTTTTAAAGCTGCCCACCGTTCTGAAGGATACCACCTCCTCTGGTACAGTGTTTCATTTGACCACCACCTACTCTGTGAAATAATGCCTCCTCACAGCTCTTCTAAATCTACCTCCCTCCAACCTTAGCCAATGCCCTCTCATTTCCCATCCCCTCCTCAACCTAAATAACCCTTCTGTGCTGATTTTGTTGATCCCCTTCAAGCATCTGAAGGTCTCGATCATATCCCCTCGACCCTTCCTCTCCTCCAGTGTGAACAAACTCAGCTCATTCAGTCTGTCCCCACAGATTTTGCCCTCCAGTCCCTGGATCATTTTCGTCACCCTGCACTGCACCCCCTCTAGCAGCCTGATATCCATCTTTAGATACGGACACCTGACTAATGACCTGTACAGTGGCAGGATCACATCTTTATGCCTGGAAGACATACCCCTTGCAATACACCCCAGCATCTTGTTAGCCTTAGCTGCTGTATTCCTGTACTAAGCTGAGCTGCTAATTTTCCCTGTTATGATCATGCCTAGAGCCTTCTCTTCCTCGATGACCCCTATCCGAACCCCTCCCAACCAGTATCCACTCCCCAGGTTCTTTGCTTCGAAGTGCATAACCTTGCACTTCTTCGCATTGAAGCCCAATTGCCACTTCACCGACCACTCCTCTAGTTTGATCAGGTCCTCCTGTAGCCTCTGCCATCCCTCACTATCACCCACCACCACCCCCATCTTGGTATCATCCGTGAACAGACTGATCCTGTTCCTAACTCCGTGTGAGATATGCAATATGAACAACCCAAACAAAACTGGACACAGCACACAGCCTTGCAGCACTCCGCTCATCACTGCCCTAGGAGAAGAGAGTTCCACCACCACCACCACCTGTTGCTGCCTTCCCTTTAGCCAGTTCATGATGTAATTTACTATTTTTGTCCCTACCTCCATATATTCCAACCTTCCCTCCTGCTGCCTGTGAGGCACTGAATCAGAGGTATTGCTGAAGTCCAAATACTGGACATCCACTGCATAGCCCTTATCCAGCTCTTTCATTACCCAGTCGTAGTACCTTATTAGGTTGGTCTGGCAGGATCTTCCCAAGATGAACCCATGCGGCTGATCATCCTGGAGTTCATTTTCCTCCAGAAAGGTCACCAGTCTCTCCTTCAGTATCGCTTCCATAAGTTTACCAACAATGGAAGTGAGGCTTACAGGTCTGTAATTGCCAGGTATACAGAGTGAATGCATGGATCCAGGGGGATCTAGTACTTGCCTATAATAAGGCGGTGGTGGCAGCTCTGGATTCCATAGCTCCTATTTGTGTTCATCCCCTCACTCTTCATTCAGGGTCTCCTTGGTTTGATGAGACCTTAAAGGAGTTGAAGAGAGTGGGACGAAGGCTAGAGAGGAGCTGTCAGAGGTGTGACAGGCTTGGATTGATGGACCATTATGTGGCCTATCAATCAGCAATCACCCGTAAGAAGGGAGAATTCCTGTCCAGGGAGATTGCTGCTGTGCAGAATCAACCAGCTTAGCTCTTCTGGACTACGACAGATTGTGCAGTCCAGTCTGTCTTCAGCCTGTGGGAGCTTTTTCACAAGAACGGTGTGTCAAGTTTGCTCAACTCTTCGCAGATAAGGTTACCACAATCAGATCTGGCATCTGTCTTGCCCCCCCTCTAATGGGAGCTGCGGTGGTTGGCAGGAGATGTCAGGCCCTCAGTTTACTTGATTTCACTTTTGCCGACCTGCAACCATTGACATTGTGATGGTCATCCAGACACTGCAACCAACCTGCTGTAGTTTGGATCTGGCCCCACATGCCTCCTAGTAGGATGCATAGAGAAATCTAGCCCAGTCCTTGCTGAAATAGTCTGGAGGTCATTGGAGAGGGGGATCTTTCTGGATCCCCACCTTCCCTGGACCCGGGCTGTTTGGCAAACTACAGACCTGTCTCTAACCTGCCCTTTGTAGGTACAGTTATTGAGAAGGTGGTTGCATCGCAGTTGGATGACCATTGGACCAGCCACAGCGTCTATGATTCTCTCCAGTCAGGATTTAGGAAGAGACATAGCACCGAGATGCCTTGCTCAGGTGCTAAATGACCTTCTGATAGCAAGAGATTGTAGGACCCATTCCATCTTGGCCCTTTTTCCATCTCTCAGCAGCATTTGACACTGTTGACCATGGGATACTGTTGGAACGCCTGCGGTTCATCTGTGGACTGTCTGGTACAGTCCTCAGATGGTTTCAATCTTTTCTCCAGGGTAGGACTCAGAGAGTGGAGTCTGGAGTTTATTCCTCAGCCCCTCTCCCCCCGTACTGTGGGGTACAGCAAGGTTCGATTCTGTCTCCTCTGTTGTTTGCAGTGTATAAGCTACCATTGGGAGAGATCATTAGGTGGTACAGTTTGAGTTTTCACTGCTATGTAGATTATACTTAGCTGTACATGTCCTTTGTACCTGATCAGGATGTGTTCCTCTCCATGTTTAACAACTGTTTACCCAAGATCCAAGACTGGATGAGTGTGAGTTGGCTTAGGTTGAACCCAGCTAAAACTGAGGTGCTGGTTGTAGACCTGGATCGTCGAGAGGTGGGTATGTTGGCAGGATTACCCTCTGGGTTGTGGCTTGGGGCTGTACAGCTGAGTGCCTCAGACTGGGTGCAGAACCTGGGCGTTATTTTTGACGATGACCGAACCCTGAAAACTCAGGTGGCGGCAGTAGTCAAAACCTCTTTTTACCATCTGAGGAATATTGCCCAGGTGAAACATTTGGTTTCTCCCGACGATTTTCCAACTTTGGTCCACACCTTTGTTACCTCCCACCTTGACTACTGCAACTCCCTTTACCTAGGGCTACCACGGGTTGATATCTGCTGCCTGCAGCTAGTGCAGAATGCGGTAGCCAAGCTATTGACAGGTTCTTCTAGGACCAGTCATATAACACCTGTGCTCCACGGGCTGCACTGGCTGCCAGTACAGTGGTGGATCACCTTCAAGGTCGGTTTGCTGACGTATAAAACCCTACACAATCAGGGAACTAGTTACTTGCAAGATCTCCTTCGCCCTTACTGCCCCCTCCGCCCTCTCCGATCCACCGACGAGGGATTGCTAGAGATTTCAAGGGTCCATTTAAAGACATCTGTGGCTCAGTCTTTTAGTTTTGTGGCCCCAACCCTGTGGAATTCTCTACTTTGCCGGGTGCGAGACTGCCTGACTGTCCAGAGTTTTAAAACTGTATTGAAAGCACACTTATTTAGCCTGACTTACAGTAGCTTTTAGGCCGCCTCTGTAATTTATATAGTTTAAACTGTTGGGTTTTATCGATTAATGATATTATTGTTATGTTTTTTGATGCCCATTTGATGTACAAGCACCTTGGTTGTAGAAAGGCACTTTTTACAAATAACATTTTGATTGATTTATTGATGACACTGAGGTAGGAACCAGCAGACATTCATTGGAGGATGATGGGAAACTGGGGGGGGGACCAAACACTGCCCCAATGGGAGGCCAGTTCCATGTAACTTTGCTGACTGGTCAACCCCCCGTGCAACTGGGGGTTGACCAGATACTTACATGCAATTGGTGGGGGTGAGTACCCCTCACCTTGGGGTGGGGCTAGAACCAAAACATGGGGGAAGGTGGAAGCAATACACTGCTAGTTGTGTTGAACCAGAATCCTGCATCTGAGGGAAGGAACCAATAGCAACACCTGTGGGGAGGCGGGGTGGGACAGTACCCTTAACATAGGGGTTGGGGAAGGGCCAAGTACCACGCACCTGGGGGATCAGAATCGTGAACATGGGGAGAGTGAGGAGGGTAACCAGTACACTGCAAGTGAGGGTGGAGCGGTGCCAGTAACCTGACACTGGGGTGGGAACCAGTACACACTACTTGGGGGATGATGGGAAACTGGGGGGGTGGGGGTCCAATCACTTTCCCAAATGGGGTACCCATACCCTGCATCACGAGGGACCATTTCCCAGTGTACCTGGGAGTTGAGTCACCAGACACCTACACACCCGGGAAGGGGGTACCTGTCACCTTAGAGGGGACTGTTACCAGTACATGGAGAAAGGGAGAGCAATACCCTGCTCTTTGGGCTGATTTAGAACCCTGCACCTAGGGGAGTGGCAGATACCAGCACCTGTTGGGAGGTGGGGGGGGACAGTACCCTCAACATGAGGGGGTGGGGAAAGGGCCCAGTATCATGCACCGTGGGGAGGGGAGATCAAAACCATGCACATGGGGAGAGGGAGGAGGAACCAGTGTGCTGCACATGAGGGTGGGGGGACTAGTTCACTGACACTGAGCTGGGAACCAGTATACAGTACATGTTGGTGGGGGGGCAGTAGCCTGAAAATGGGGTCAGGACCAATACACACTACTTGAGGGATGATTGGCCGGTCTCTGAACCTGGGGGGGACCAGTCACTGCCCCGATTGGGGGCCAGTACTTTGCATCATAGGGAACTATTTCCCCATGCACCTGGGTGGGTGACAAGACCTGTACACCTGAGGAGGCTGAGTATCCATCACATTGGGGGACTGGTAACAGTACTGGGGGGGTGGGAGAGACTAATACGCTGCTTGTGTGTTTGGATCACTACCATGCATATGTGGGAGAACAATGCCCTGCCCTTGAGAAGTAACCAGAAACCTGCGTTTGAGGGGGAAGCAACCCCACATGGGAAGGGACAGTACCCTGAACATGGGGGGGGGAGGGCCCTGTACCATCGCCTGATGGACCAGAAGCGTGTACATCGGGGACATGAAACCAGTACACTGTACATGGGGGTGGGGATCCAGTACAAAGGCATTGGCCTAGATTAGTATCCTGATGCTGGCATGGGAACCAGAACACACTACTTGGAGGATGATGGGCCAGTCCATGTACCGGGGGGGGGGGGCAATCACTGCATCTGATAGGGGAGCCTTTACCCTACATCTTGTAGGTCCATTAGCCCATGCATTTTGGGGTGACCAGACTCATATGCCCTTGGGGGTGGGTAATGACAGTCACCAAAGTGATAAATTCAGTAAGATAATTCAAAAACAGACCTGAAATAAAACAGCCACTAGGGATCATTGTTCCTTCGCCACACTCAGTCTCTCTCACAGAACAGCCAGAGAATAGGTGACTGAGGACGAATTTAACATAAACACAAGCATTTGTCAATCCCAAATGGTTGCTTACTGGCATCAGTAGTGGAAGTGCGGGAGTTAGACAGATGCAGTATAGGAATGGCAGTGAAGTATTGAACTGACGCCAACTCCACTTCCACCTTGCAGAGGTGGACAGGCATTGGGGTGTGCCTTTGGGTCATCGCCCATAACGGTCACGACATTTCACCTCACCCTACCCTGCAGACACTGACAAGTGTCAAGGTGTGCCTTAGGTGTTCGGGCTTTATACTCACCTCATTCCATAAGGAAATATGCTGAAATGGGTGCAGTATAGAACATAGAAACACAGAAGTTGACGGCAGATAAGGACTGCAAGACCTTTCCAGTCTGCCCATAGTATAGGAGAATGGGGTCAACTCTGGGGCCAAAGAGTCCAAGGTGCACCTCAATGCCTGTCACTGGCTGCAGGGTGGGGATGGGATGACGTGAGAATTATTATCAACAATCCCAAGACACACCCCAACGCCTGTCAGTCCCTACAGGGTAGGGCATTAAGGTCGTAAACCCTAATGCCCTGGGTGTTCTTGGTAGTTTTACTCCAAGTTCTCAACATGGGCATTTTGTGACCCCACTGCATGAACAGTGACACTATCAGTTTGTTAGCCGTAAGGTGATTTTGCACAGCGACTGCGCCATTTGGCGCCACAGGTGTTATAAACACATTTCGAACAGGATATGAAAAATGACAGCTGTACTGTTCATAAGGAGGTGTGGAAAAATGCCAGTGTTGAAAATCTTGAGTGAAAATATTACAAATTCATGAAGTTGCAAGGCAGCGTGGAAACTGCGAAATGCACGCTTATAACATAGTCATTTTATGGACTTTTGTCATCAAATTTGTCAGTATAGGCATTTTAAGACCTCTGCACATGAACAATGTCACTGTGATTTTGTTAATCTGTCCCAAACACTGATTTCGCACACCGACCACGCCATTGTATGCTACATGTGTGAAAACATATTTCAGGTGAAATGTGAAAAATGACAGCTGTAGTGTTCATAAGGAGGTGTGGTCTAATGGTAATGCTGAAAATCTGGAGTGAAAATATTAAAAATTCTCAAAGTTACGAGCGCGCACAGGAACTGCACAATGCACACTCATAAAACAGTCATTTTGGGGAATTTTTTCACCAAATTTTCCACATAGGGTTTTTGGGGGCCTAGCTCATGAACTGTGACACTGTTGTTTCATTAATTAGTCTTGAAAGGTGGTTCCGTGCAATGACTGCTAAAGCACCTTTTGGGATGGAATAACAAAATGACAGTGACTGCGTTCATGAGGTGGGTTCCCAAGAACCCCATGTTGAAAATTTGGTGAAAAAATTCCCCAAAATGGCTGAGATATCCACCTAAGTTGAAAAGACCCTACTTATGCCATTATACAGCTTACCAGCATTTCTTCAGTTCGCGGTCGGCTTTGAAGAGTGCAGATGTGTTCCAGGTCCACCGAAGATCATCGTGCAGGACTCTGGAGGTAGTAAGTATGGGATGTGGGGAGGTGGGTGTGCAGTGAGTAGATGTGGGTTGGGGGAACGGGGCACGAAAGACCATGAGGGACCGTTTTCTGTTTTTGCAGGATTTTAAAATATATAGACGATGTTGGACACTTTTTTGCACACTGGGGTGGGCTCCCAGCGTGCCGGCACACCTGGGTGCTTTTTTTGGTAGTGGGTGCTAGAGCCGACTGGGATTGGCACCCCGTTGGCCATACATGGTGCTTGTGCTTGGAGGGGGGGAGTGTGCATTAGGCGAGGGGGATTGGGCACTTCCTCGGCACACAACAAAATGGGGGGGTGCTTCATGCTGATGGGGACTGGACTATGCCATCAGCAAATGAACCGGGTAGGGTGCATGCCGACAGGGGGATTGGGCACCCCCCCGTCGACTTTTCTTTTATTTATTGAAATGTTTCACCAGGAAAGCACACTGAACAGCGGGCAGCAGCTTTCCATTGGCTTCGTGGGGACTGTGAGAGGCCAACAGAGAAGCCGTTGCCATGGGAACACCACACAATGCAGCTGTAATTTGCTGCTGCCGTCAGGGATGCCCCACAGCAAAAACAGTTGATTGCCTAGGGACAAGATGCTCCCTGACTGCAGCAGCCAGTTTCTTTGATCATAATGGCATGCTCATTAACTGTCATCATCTACAGCATGCTCCTCTATTCGCCGCGGCAGAGACCAGCCCCAGAACAGACTGCTGCCATTCGGCACAACACTGCCACACCTCCACAACCCACTTGTGAAGGAAGCCGATGCAATGTGTTTCTTGCACATGTGTGCAAGCAACACAGTAAAACTGCCTCTTCATACTACAGACATATGCGGTCATGCTTTCTCCCTCCAGTACATCATTTGCAGTAGACTTGTTCTGGTAGTGGTGGTGGTGGTCATTCCTAGGTTCTCAGCAGGACGGTGTGAATACCTGCAACCTATTCCTAGCAGGAACCCACCTCTCTGCTACATGACTGCTGCTTCTCCTAACTCTCTGAATCCCTGTAAACAAACCAGCCATGTCTATCTCTTGGCCAACAGAAACACAAGAAATACATGTCTCTCTATCCCAGGTGTAAAAATAAAAAAAAATGGCATGTTTTCAACAGTCACTCGACTGTGGACCCTGGATCATCCCAACCGGAGCACAGCTGAACAACGATGTACTTACATTTTATACAATTTCCATGGCAAACAAATGCTCCCCAACAATTATCAAAAGGCTCCACCTGCAGTTCAGTGGGTGAGCAACCAGCCATGCCTACTTCCCGAACTATATAAGCAGTTTCTCCCAGCCTCCATCTGAAGCACTTTCTCTTTGCCAGCCACGGCTCCGTTGGTCTGTCTGCTCACTTGGGCCTGCTGCGGCCTTGCCCCCCAGCCCCATCAGTTTGTTTGTGCTCTGGACTCTGCTCGATTTCTGCTGGATGTGTCTCTGTTTCTCCTCCATCTTTGGTTAGTATATGTTTTGCTTCCAGCGGCTGTGTGCTTCCCTGTGTCCTGTTTTTCTGTTATGCTGCATTTGTACTTTGGTTTTATGTTTCCATTTGGGGCTTTCCACAGTTGCCCTTTATTATAGATTATGCTTCCTGATTTGTGCTGTGTTACTCGTTTGCTGTGCTGCTGGCTCCCTGTCCTCCCCAACTACTTGGCAAACTCCGTTTTCCTGCATGCGCTGTTTGTCTCGGCTGCCATTCCAGCCCTCTGCTATTGCTGCCATTTGCATTACCTGCACTCAGTCTAAGCTCTTGTTCTTAGCTAGCAGCAGCAGGGAGTGGCAGCAGTTACTGCTGCATTTCTGTTGCAATTCCAGGTAATCTGTGTTGCTTTGCTCCTTCCTTCCTTTCTTTGGGTGTTGCTCACTACAGTCTTCATTCTGTTTACAGGTTTATTTTGCTTGTGCAAACTTACACGGTCCCTTTCTTTATCAATGTATTCACTCAGCGGCTGCTGTATTTAATCAGCTTGCAATCACACTTCATTATTATTTGTGCATACAAACCTATTTCAATTTGCTTTTTCATTTATTTATTTTATTTATTGAATTCTCAGATTACAACCTTAGAACTAAAAGCTCATTTACAGAGGTTCCATGTCATTAGCAGAATAATTTGAAAACCATAACAGGTGATAACATACAGAGATCATGGGGTGTCCCCAGGCAAAAACATTATTGTAAATACAGCACAGAAGTTCGGTACAGACAGTAACATATAAATGAATATACAAATATGGATAGTAAAAGCAAGAGCTTTCTAGTGGACTGACTAAACTCGGAGAAAGGAGGAATTAGGATATTCCATGCAGGAAACCGGCTGGGCCAATTTACTTTGTCAATGGGAGTGGGTGGAAGGAGAAAGGACATAGTAGGAAAGCGTAGAGTAATGGGGGAGGTAGCGTGAGTGGAGAGCGGGATGGGAATAATACAAAAAGTGGGATGGGGTAAAGGTAAAAAATGGATAAGTAGCTATTGTGGGGTGTCGAAGTGCTATGACTGTAGGTTCAATCAGGAAGCATAATCTATTATGGGGAAACGTGCACTCCATACTGGCTGAGAGATAAGTATGGAGTTTTGTTTTAAAAGGACCAATTTTGGGTTCGGCAATTTGGTCAGCAGGTAGAGAGTTTAGCCAGAGAGGGACCCAGTAAGAGAAGGATCTCTGGTCTTGTGAGGTATGGTGGCACAGGGCCTTATAAGAATTGCAATTGGTTGCCCTGGTTAGGCTAACTGTAGCTGCTGGACAGATCACTGCCTGAACACAGTTGAGTACCAGACCAAGGGTGGCCTTTTTGGCAATAAGAAATGTCTGGTACTGAATCCTGTTTTTAAGGTCAAGCCAGCCCAAATGCATGTACAGGTCATAGGTGTGTGTTAGGGGTGGGGCGCCAAGGAGTAATCTACAGGCTTTGTTAATCATGATAGCAATCCTATTGAGTGTGGTGTCTGAGGTCGTGAAATGACAAGGCTGTGGTCTATGATGGAGAAGACTGAGCTAGTTATGGTTAGCTTGAGTGCAGTTTCATTAAGGTAGTGCCTATGTCTGTAGAGCTGGCCTAGGCATCTGTTAGCTGCCTTAGCAACCTGGTCAACATGCTGCAAGTATGTGAGGGAACTATCCAGGGTGACACCAAGATATTCAAATTGCTGAACCCTCTCAAGGGGGCTCATTTTGCTTGTTTCTTATTGTGAGAATGGATGATTTGTGTTTACTGTGTGCTGATGTAAATATTTTGGGTTTTTTTGTAGTTTAGCAGTAACTTTGAAGTTATGAAGCAGCATTCAACATTGTTGAAGTTAGCCTGCAGGTGTTGTTCAAGGGTTAAGGGGTCAGGCTGGCTTGTGAACAACACTGCATCATCTGTATAAAGTACGATTTTGTCACTGCAAGCAAGGGAGAGTCGATTTAGAAAAAGACTACATAGCAAGGGGCCTAAGATTGATCCCTGGGGAACTCCAGCGCTCACTCACTGGCTATCAGAGTGCGTGCTTCCAATTTCTACTTTTTATCCCCCGACCTGTCCTGAGCCAGCATAATGAGTTTGGAGATATGCCTGTAATGCCTGGCTGGGTTAACAGGAGTTCATGACTGACCATGTTGAAGGCCTTGGTGAGATCAATAAAAGTAGCTCCCACCAAGTGCCCTCTATCAAAGGCATCATGAATATAACCTGTGAACATGAGCAGAGTGGATACAGTGCTGTGCCTAGTTCTAAATCCATGTTGCTGCGGGCACAACAACTGGTACTTGCCAGGGTGTTGTCTCTCGCACCTCCAGTCTGGACAAGGGTGTTTGGAGTGGAGGGGGGGTAAGAGCAGGTGGGAGTAGTCCTGCTGTCATTTTTTTAGCAAAGAGGCAGGTCTGATATTTGAGCATCCCATCAAAGTTTAGCCAGTTGACCCTATGCTATAGGTTATCCCTGGTCTGGAGCTGCTGTAAGAGCTGTGGGGAGATCCAGGAATTATGAGTACCTTTGACCTTCCTCTTAGGTTTGGGAGCATAAATATCACAGGCATCATTAAAGGTCTTAATGAATATTCCAGCACGTCATCGACATCACCAGCTGCAAAGAGATTAGCCCAGTTCTGCTGCTTAAGATGTTTTAATTGATCCAGCTGTCCCTTTCTTAAAGTCTGAGACATAGACACATTTGCTGGGAGTTTGGGTGACCCATTCGACCACTCACCGAGGATAGGAGAGTAGTCACTTAAAGAATCTGAGAACACAACAGTGTGAGTAATCCTGTTAGGGTGGTTAGTTAGTAGTAACCAGTCAATTAAATTACTGGTCCCTGTGTGGTAATTAGAGCGGGTAGGCCAGTTGACAAATTGTTCTAGGTTAAGTGCAGAGATGGCATCTCTGTAGTGGATGGCATCTTGAGACAGCCAATTAATGTTCAAGTCCCTTAGCACTAGTACTTCAGAGTTTGGGGGCTGGTCAGAGAGGTAGTTATGCAGCATCTTGAAACCTTCCACTTGCTCCTTGGGAGGGATGTAAACTGAGACCAGGGTTAAATCTTAACCACACACACCAAGAATTAGTCTTAATGATAGTATTTGCACGTTCTTGCCAGTTTTATCATGCAGCAGTACCCTACCCTTAAGGTGGTTCTTAATGTAAATGATGCAACCACCTCCTCTATTCCCTTTTCTATCAAGCCAGAAAGAGTTACAGCCCGAGAGTTGTATTTTATTATCAATGGTTTGGGGGTGATCCAGGTCTCAACCAATGAGAGTACATTGGGATTATGTTGTACTACCTATGCTTGTAAGGAATTGAATTTGGATTGAAGACTGTATATATTCACGGGGGCTACTGAGATTTTGCCTGGCTTTGTGATAGTATTAGCTTCCATTGATCTAGGACCTGGGTTGGGGTGGATGTGGCCTGAAAGTACTACTGTTGCAGCAACCGAATCAGTTGAAGTGCCTTCAGCTTGAGTTGTTTGAGGGCATGGGAGCAGTGGCTATGAGGGTTGTCCGTTGTTTTGCCTAATAGTGGGAGTGTTAAGGTGAGTGGTGGGGGATGGGGTTGTTGGTGCCTGGGTGAGATGCTAACACCACACATTTGCTCCTGCTAAAGCTAAGACTTGAGACAGCAGGGGCAGAAGTCGAGTTGGGGTAACTGTCTCTACAGGTTGGAGTTACGCTGTTTTTGTTTTCAATAGGGGTAGAGAAAGGGGTGAAATGGAGCAATAGCATAGAAAATGCTGCAGCAAATAACCAACAAGCCTGGGGCTCCATTATTTAAACTTCCTTTAAATTAAAGAACAAGGTCCGACTAGTGGTGGATCATTATAATCTGCTATTTGGGAAGCTGGACACTGGAAAAAAAAGTGTGACTAACAGCTTTCACATGACTCAAAGTAGATATGTAAGTAATGTGCAGCGTAAGGGGGGATCCTGGATCCGAGGGAGTCTTTGTTGGCTGGAGAGCATGGGCAGCAGCTTTAGCTGAGCTGGACGCACTGCAGGGGAGAAGAGAATGAGAGGTGAGGGAGCTGGACAGGGGCCTCCGTTTGGAAAGGAGAAGGAAGGCACAAGTTAATATAGGCTGAAATCAGTGGGCAGTGGTCCAGACAAGTAGAGGAGACACAAGAGTAGCGGATGGGGGTGTATGTGCAGGACAGAGAGAGAGATTTAGGAGAAATTAGCAACAGAAAGGAAAAGCATAGACACAGTGTCTGGCTAGGCAGATCTTTTCACACTACACACTTAGGCAGTATTAGCAATGTAAAATAGCTCTAAACAGTAACTAATAGTTGCAATATTTGCTAAAATATCTCTACACAGTAACTAACCACTTAACTAGTGTGGAGGGGTTGTGGGATAATGACCAGACACCAAACTTTAGGTTCAACATACAATCTCTGTGTGATGTTTATTCAAGATGCAGGAAATAAGCTCCTGCAATGTCATTTTCCTTCTTCAGTAGATCAGTTTGCAGCAACAGACTATGTATGTCCTTTCTCTGTACTTAGCCAGTACCTACTGACACAGATCTCTGATCTAACCACTTTTCAGTGAAAACCATTCATCCCTATGTGGGCCCCGTTTGCTTGGGTAGTGGGGGCTCAACAAGAAAAAAACAAACTAAAAACAAAGAACCTCACTGCAGAAACACTGAAACATGGGTTACCCCAAAGGGCACCGGCAATAAATCAAGTTTCAAAGAAATACAAATGTCCATAATGCAAAGCATCATGGGATTTATGCAAATCACCATGAAATTTCAGAGTTGTTCAGTTTACAGCAATTTACATGCATTTTAAATAGCACGGGTTGACAACTAACAATTTCTATAATAGTCACCTAGTACATTTTACCATTACCAAAAACACCTACTACCATGGTATTTTCAACATTTACAGGTTTTGTAAACATAAGGTATATACATCAAAGTCTTTTATGACATAGTGCTATTACATACTAAATCCAACAATGATAAACACAGCCTGTTTTACATACATTTGGAGGTCACCTCAATAACCTTCCTGTACAAGGACCTGAGAGGGAAAAGGAAAATTAAAGAGGACACTATAGCATAGTCAAGAAAGGGAAGGGGTGGCCGACCTTATGGACTAGAAGTTGTAAAGGATAGATTAGGCTAAGAAAAGAAGAACTGTAGCAACAGATGTAAGGAAAGGGCGGCCCTCAAGAGTGGCAGGAGCTTCCTGTCACATATCCCTCACCTTAAGAGGGAAGCAGTTATTGCAGACTGCTTACCACCTTCCTGTCCCAGGAAGGGATGGAGCTTCCACCCATCCATCTTCAGAAACTCTGTCTCACCCTATTAACGATAAACATATCATAAACAGAGCAGATATCATCATTCTTTACCTTGAGGCATGAACACATTTCTCAACAGAGACTAATGGTATCTTTCCTGAACTATCTCCTTTAAGGGAAAGTATGTCATACTTCTTAACCAAAAATCTGGACAGCTGGAAAGTCCAGTATCACAAAAACAATTTCTCTGGGGTGAGTAATTACCTGCACCAACCCCACCAGACATGTCAGTTTTAAGCAGCGGCCTAGTCCTAGGTTCAACCCCTCTACATAAACCCACAATGTCTCTTGATTCATTCATTTCACTTGCTACTGATATAGACACCTGACTGTAGACACTCTAGGTGTTACCCCAACACAGGTCCCTATTTATTTTCCACCCACCTCCTCCTTTGCATGTTTTCCATCAAAAAAATAAAACACATGCACCACCTCCTTAATGTTAACACATTGTAACATTTTGGCAACATTAGCGAATTTAGCATGCAGTATAGCCCAGTCATTACTGTTACTAGATTTAGCTGCATCAATACAAGAAAAAGTCCATTCAGCC
This sequence comes from Neoceratodus forsteri, assembly GCA_016271365.2. Classification (NCBI taxonomy): domain Eukaryota; kingdom Metazoa; phylum Chordata; order Ceratodontiformes; family Ceratodontidae; genus Neoceratodus; species Neoceratodus forsteri. Next base: position 1,443,167,180 of record CM028132.1, read on the forward strand.
TCATAGGCTTCTTCTTGCTTGCTTGGAGTCTTCAACCCCAGCACAATATCTCTAGGCACAGTCTTACCTGGAATCTCACATTCAAGTTCCATACTTGCATCACCAACTTCCAACAGGTACCATTCTGGGAACACAGGAAACCAAGGAATATCCTGCTCAGTTAGGGGATCCTCCTCAAACTGAGCCCACAAAAACTCCTCCTCCGACTCTTTATCCAAACTCTTCATCAAGAACCTCTCAAGCACCTGGCACCAGTGTTCCGCCTCTCTGTGTAGTTGGTCTGCCTCCAGCCATTGCCCACTTGTGCAGTGGATCACCCTCATCAGGGTCTCCACCTCCGGGGTGTTGTCTCTCACACCTCCAGTCTGCCTCGACCTGCATCTCTTCGTTGTCTTCAGGCTTGACCTTCCTCCGAGTTCCAGGTCCAGTTTAGGCTGCGGCTTCTCTCCATCTGTCAGCCATGGTTCTAGTCAGAACTCCATGGACTTTCTTCTCCAGGTTCTCCTCTAGCAACTCCTGGTTCATTGGTCCACCTGGGACAGCTGGGCGATATCCACCAGAAAACGTCCCTCTTCGGACAGTCCATATGCTTCCAGCAAGTTATCCCACATCTAACACAAAGTCTATGGAGGGGTTGTGGGATAACAGATGGACCAGACACAGAACTTCAGGTTCAACACACAATCTCTGTGCGATGTTTATTCAAAATACAGGAAATAAGCTTCTGCAATGTCATATGCCTTCTTCAGTACATCAATTTGCAACAACAGACTATGTATGTCCTTTCTCTGTACTTAACAGCACCTACTGACACTGATCTCTGATCTAACCACTTTTCAGTGAAAATCCTTCATCCCTATGTGGGCCCCGTCTGCTTGGGTAGTGGGGGCTCAAAAGGAAAAAAACAAAACAAGCTAAAAACAAAGAATCTTGCTGCAGAAACACTGAAACATGGGTTATCCAAAGGACACTGGCAACAAATCAAGTTTCAAAGAACTACAACATATACATACGTCCATAATGCAAAGCATCAAGGGATATATGCAAATCACCATGGCTAAGAAAACAGCAGAACTGTTGCAACAGATGTAAGGAAAGGTCAGTCCTCAAGAGTGCCAGGAGCATCCTGTCACAACTAGGAAGTAAAAGAATAATCTATTTCTTTTTAACCTAGAGGAAAGGAAAGGAAAATGTGGTCCATAACTGCCAGTCGCTGCAGTTTCTAGTGAGGCTGATATGACAGAGGTAGCGGGGAGAAGTGTCCAGTCAGGAGCAGGCAGTGGAGGCAGACAGTGTGAATGACCACAAACGTTGTTACACAGTTGCACAAGCACAGACATTATTCTGGTTGAGATAGCCATTGAAATAAAATAAAGGCTGGGTAGATGTGTAAACTTGAATTTTACACACATCCTCAGTGTGAGATGCCTTTATAAACCCTTAAGCTTCTCTCCCGGGGTTTATGAGGCATCCCACACCTTGGGTGTGTATAAAATTCTCATCATAACCACCTACCCAGCCATTGTTCTAAATATAATAACTAAACATCTACAGAAGCTTCATAATAGTTTTTAAATTATTTTTTCCACCAATGTATTCAGATTAAAAATACATCAAGAAAGCTGGAACGATGATGTAATGGGAACCAATACTTGGACTACAGCCTTTACTAAAAATAATAATAGTAATTTTATTTACATAGCGCAATTAATAAGTATCAAAGTGCTTTACAATAAAAACACCATAAAATCAGCATAAAACTAAAGGTAATCAGAATACAGTAGTAGCAGTAGAAAATGTACATCAAATTGTGAAAAGGCAAGCCTGAATAGATGCGATTTCAGTGCAACTTAAAAGCTCTCCACAGTCAGGCACTCCCTAACCCGATGAGGTAGAGAATTGCACAGGGTAGAGGCCACATAAGAAAATGCATAAGCCTTGGATGTCATTAAGTACACCCTGGGAATCTCCATCAACTCCTCATCATCGGAACGAGTGGTTGGGAGGGGAAATAGGGGTACAGAAGCTCTTGTAGGTAGGATGGACCCAGTCTGTGTAGGGCTTTATAGGTCAACAAGCTAACCTTAAAGGTGATCCTCCACTGAACTGGTAATAAGGTGTCCTCCATTAGGACAGAGATCAGTCAAAGCCTCTCCACTGGACCTTGCAGTGATCATTCGTGTGGTTCAAGTGCCCAGGTGATCTGGTCTACCTTTGGCCAGCTGGCAGTCATGGATATAATGAGGATCATCCAGACACTGCGGACGTCCTGCTGTAGTTTGGATCCAGGCCCATCTCACCTTCTTGTAGGGTGTGTTGAGGTCATCGGCCTGGTCCTTGCTGGAATAGTAAGGGTATCATTGGAGAGAGGGATCTTTCCAGATCTTTTAAAGGAGGCAGTGGTGTGTCCCCCTCCTGAAAAAACTCTCCCTTGACCCGGACTGTCCAGCTAATGACAGACCAGTCGCTATCTTGCCTTTTGTAGGTAAAGTTATTGAGAAGGCGGTTGCATTGCAGCTGGAAGATCATTTGACAATCCACAATATCTATGACCCTCTCCAGTCAGGCTTCAGGAAAAGGCATAGCATGAGACAGCCCTGGTACAGGTACTTAGTGATCTCCTAATGGCTAGAGATCAGAGAGCTCATTCTATCTTGGTTCTCATGGATCTCTCAGCAGCTTTTGACACTGTGGACCATGGGGCATTGCTTGTGTGCATGTGGTTTTTCTGTGGGCTGAGGGGGGCAGTCTTCAGTTGGTTTTGTTCGTTCCTCGAAGGCAGGTCCCAGAGGGTGGCGTTTGGGGTGTACTCCTCGACCCCTAGGGACTTGCCCTGCGGGGTTCTGCAGTGCTTGGAGCTGTCCCCCATGTTGTTCGCAGTATATATGCTGCCATTGGGAGACATTATAAGATGGTATGGGCTGAGTTTTCATTGCTTTGCAGATGATTCTCAGCTCTTCTTGTCTTTCATGCCAGACCAGGTGTGCGATACTCTCTCGGTGTTTAATAACTGCCTCCAGGAGATACAGGACTGGATGAGTGTGATGCTCTCTTGGTGTTTAATAACTGCCTCAAGGAGATACGGGATTGGATTAGTGTGATACTCTCTCGGTGTTTAATAACTGCCTCCAGGAGATACGGGACTGGATGAGTGTGATACTCTCTCGGTGTTTAACAACTGCCTCCAGGAGATATGGGACTGGATGAGTGCGATACTCTCTTGGTGTTTAATAACTGCCTCAAGGAGATACAGGACTGGATGAGTGTGATACTCTCTCGGTGTTTAACAACTGCCTCCAGGAGATATGGGACTGGATGAGTGCGATACTCTCTCGGTGTTTAATAACTGCCTCCAGGAGATATGGGACTGGATGAGTGCGATACTCTCTTGGTGTTTAATAACTGCCTCAAGGAGATATGGGACAGGATGAGTGTGATGCTCTCTTGGTGTTTAATAACTGCCTTCAGGAGATACGGGACTGGATGAGTGTGATACTCTCTCGGTGTTTAATAACTGCCTCCAGGAGATACGGGACTGGATGAGTGTGAGCTGGCTGAGGCTAAATTCTGGAAAAACAGAGGTACTGGTTGTGGACCCAGATCTGAGGATGGTCAGGACATGGGGGGGCCTCGGGTTTATATCTTGGGGGGCCTCGCTCAATGCCTCAGGCCAGGTGCAGAATTCGGGGGTGATATCTGATGAAGGCCTGACTCTGAAGGCCCAGGTGTTGGCTGTAGTCAAGTCTTCCTTTTACCATCTAAGAAACATCTCCAGAGTGAAGCACCTGGTTCCATCGGAGGATCTACCTACTTTGGTGAACACCTTTCTAACCACTCGTCTTGATTATTGCAATGCCCTTTACCTAGGGCTCCCGCGGGGGTGGATATCCGCCAACTGCAGCTGGTGCTGAAAATGACGGAAAAGCTGTTAACTGGAACTTCCAGGTCCAGCCATAAAACACTTGTGTTGCGTGAACTGCACTGGCTGCCAGTACAATGGCGGATCACCTTCAAGGTTGCATCGTTGACCTATATAGCTCTACACGATCAGGGACCTCAGTACCTGCAAGATCTGCTGTTACCCTACTGTCCCTCCCGCTCGCTCTGATCCTCCAGTGAAGGATTGCTGGAGATTCCCAGGGTACGTTTGAAAATATATGGCGGTAGATCCTTTGCCTTTATGGCTTCTACCCTGTGGAATTCTCTACCGTGTTGGATACAGGATAGCTTGACCACAGAAGAATTAAAGAAATCCATGAAAGTACATTTGTTTACACAAGTGTTTGGCGATTATTGCAGATTCACTGAAAATCTGATATGTTATACTTGCCACATTGTGGAGTGAACAGTTTTAATACGGTCTATTTTATTTTTAAGATGTTGTTTTATGTACTTTTAAAATATGTATGATATTCTTTGTAAAGGTGCCCTGAGCTTTGGAAGGGCACCTTATATAAAGTTTCTTTGAACTGGTAGCCAATGCAGCTTGTGCAGCACAGGTGCAATATGGCTAGATCGTGAATGCCCAGTTAGTAACCTGGCTGCTACATTCTGCACTAGCTGTAGAGGGTGGATATCAGCTCCCAGAAGCCCTAGGTGCAGGGAGTTAAAGTAATCCAAGCAAGAGGTCACAAAGGCATGGATCAATGTTGGAAGATCGTCGGGCGGAACCAAATGATTAATCAGGGTGATATTCCTTAGGTGGTAGAATGAAACCTTGACAACGGACAACACCTGAGATTTCAGGGTCATCCCTTTGTCAAAAATAATGCCCAGGCTTTGCTCCGTTCAGAGGCCATCAGCTGGCAGCCACCCATTACAAGATCAGTTACCCGCTCTACCGAAGACTCCTCTACTCGATGACTCAGGTCCATGACCAACTCAGACAAGCAGTTGTTAAATACTGACACCGCTGTATCCTGTCCAAGTACAAAAGACATGTACAGTTATCATCTGCATAGCAATAAAAACTCAGCTTGTACCACTTTACAATGTCCCCCAGTTACAACATGCACACCGTGAACAACACGAGAGGCAACACAAAGCCTTGCAAAACCACACATGGCAGGAAGAAAGCATCGGAGGAATAAATCCCCGATGCAACTCTCTGAAACCTGCCAGTGAGGAAGGAATTAAACCATCTGAGGACCATACCCGACAATCCACAGATCACTCACAGATGCTCCAGCAAAATCCCATGGTCCACAGTGTCAAATGCCATGGAGAGATCAAGGAGGATGAAAATGGAATGACACCTCTGATCTCTTACTATAAGGAGATCTTTGAGCACCAGGACAAGAGCAGTCTTGGTACTATGCCTCTCCCTGAATCCTGACTGGAAGGGATCATAGATGTCATGGATGACAAGATGATCATACAGCTGCAGCGAGACCACCTTCTCAATAACCTTCCCCGCAAAGGGAAGGTTAGAGACCAGCCTGTAGTTCGCAAGACAATCCGGGTTGAGAGACTGTTTCTTAAGGAGTGTTGTCACCACCGCCTCCTTCAGAGAGTCAAGGAACTCCCCAGTCTCTAACGAGCACTGGACTATCTCACCTAGAACTGGGCTGATGACCTCCACACATCCCACAAGGAGACGGGTTGGGCCACGGTCAAAACCACAGCAGTTCAGCCGCATATTCGGGATGACCATCATGACATCTGTGATCCCCACCTGATCAGAAGCCAGCCAACTAGTCTGAGGCACTGCGACCTCCCACTGATCACCGCCACCCCCATTGAGATGGACTGTGCAGATCTCTGATCTGATGTCAGCAACCTTATGTGCAAAGAAGTGAGCAAACTCATCACACTTTTCCTGTGACAAAGCCCTCCGTAACTGCAGACAGGCTGGATTGCACAACCTGTTCTTGGTTCTGAAGAGCTGAGCCGGTCGATAATGTGTAGCAGTAATCTCCCCGGACAGGAACTCTGCCTTCTTATGGGAGATCATCGATTGATAGTCAATCAATCAAACTTTATTTAACCAGACAGTTACATCACTGAGCAAGCTCATTTTCAAGATGGTCCCAGACACAGAGGACACTTTTGCTTACAGTAGACGACACTTCCTACAAAAGTAGACATCAGTACAGGCAGTTACAATATACAAACTCAGTACTTGGATGAGTCAGACATGTAAAGCAAGTGCAAATATAGGCATTTAAAGTACAGCGTATACAGGTTGTAGCTTATAGGGTACAAGTGAGGAGGGGAGGAGGAACATAGAGAAGGGCAGTGGGAAGAAATGGTATCAGACACATAGCAGAGAGGGAAAATAGGGCAGCCTAATGGAATGAGGCCCCTGTGAAGCTAACTGATGAGATGGGGGAGGTGGTTGCCCTAAAGGGATGCTGACCGACACGGGAAATAGGCGGCCCAGGATTACAGAGGTTAAGGGACTCAGCTGAGTGGGGTAAGGCTTTACCTGAAACAATCAGGTCTACATAATGTGACTAGATTGTAAACTAAATTCCGTTATTTACTTTAGTATGTGTGCAAATGTGATATGGGGCCTTAATACAAAGACATTAACACACTTCCAAGGGTGGGATCACTAGCAGAATATATGCACTACTCTTGAGTGTTCACAGGCATTCATAGCATCACTATGTGTCACGGTTTACATAGTTAAATAGACTGTATCCAATTTTCTTTACCTGTGGAAATCTGCTGAGTCCCAAAACTCTTGCAATTGCTGTGGAACTGCGTGAAAATCGGTCTCCAATTATAGCTGTGGCTGAAGATCTTAAATCACATTCATAATTCGGAACCATCCTATTCCCTCCCGACAGTAACTGGAACATGCTCTGCAGAACTCTGAATAAATCGTTGCATGTGTCATAGATATCAAATCCCAGTGTAATGTTTGGCAGCATTCGGGGGTTCTTATTTGCCTCCTCAATTGCAAACATCATTGTTAAGGCTTGGCGATATGTAAAAATATTCATTCTAAAAAAAACAGACACTAATTCTAGAAATGTGCCATTACTGTTAAACTAGAGGACATCTCTATTGAATAGTTGCATCCTACTGTAATAACTGTAGGTATTTAGCTCAAACAAAAAACACGGTTTAACAAGATTATATCTAAGTTAACAACTGGAGGGCTGAAGCCAAGATGTTGTGAAATTTTCTTTCACCACGGAAGGAGGTGTGAAGTTACAGACTGAAGATCAATGCAAGTTCTTTACATTTTTCCCACTTCACCCATACCTTAAAAGTTGCACTACACAAGGTGAGTCCCAGCCAGGTAGCATAGTAGCACTGTGTTCACCTCACAGCTTTTGGTTTCCACATCGTATAGTTCAATGTGCTTACGCAACCTGATAAAATCATATAAGATGATGATGGGGGTGAGATACTAACAACAACAAAAATGGAAAGGGACCTGGGGGTAGTTATATCAGATGACCTAAAGGTGGGCAAGCAATGTGAGAGGGCAGCAAGGAGGGCTGGGGGGATACTGGGATGCATAGGGAGAGGCATCACCAGTAGAAAACAGGAAGTTATTATCCCTCTGTACAGACAGCTGGTGAGACCCCATCTGGAGTACTGTGTGCAGTTCTGGAGATCCAATCTCTGCAAAGACATAGACAGGATGGAAGCTGTCCAGAGGAGGGCAACTAAAATGGTGCAGGTTCTGCACCGGAAGACATATGAAGAGAGACAAAAGGAGCTTAATATGTATAGCCTCAAGGAAAGGAGGGAGAGGGGACATGATAGAAATGTTCAAGTACCTCAAGGAATCAACAAAGTCCAAGAGGGTAGCATCTTTCAAAAAAGAGTGTGCAAGAACAAGAGGGCACAATTTGAAGATGGGGGGTGGCTCAGAGGTAATTTAAGAAGTATTTTTTCACAGAGAGGGTTGTGGATGCATGGAACAGCCTTCCGGAGGAGGTTGTGGAGTCAAAAACAGTGGTGAAATTCAAGCATGCATGGGACAGTCATGAGGCCATTCTAGCGGTTGGGGGTAGGAAGAAGTAGGCTGCTGGTTAACTAGGATCTGCAGCTTATCCAGTAGGTAGGGAAATGGGCAGACTGGGTGGGCCAAGCGGTCCTTATCTGCCATCAAATTCTATGTTTCTATGTTCTATGTTTCTTGTGTAACTTGATTTGCTTTGTGGCTTTCCACCTCTCTATCCATGGGATATACCACCCAGCATGGGTACGACGCAAGGTCCCCCCCCTTACAGGTGCCACTGGAATGACTGTGTCAGCTAAAGGTAGGTTAGGAAGAAGCCCACGGGTAAGAGAGACGAGCCACTGGAGGAGGAGGGGAGGATGGTGGGCAACAGAAAAGGAATCCTTAATGGGCTCTAGGATGCATGACCTTTTAAGCCCAGTGGGGGAGTGACGTTGTTGCTCTGCCCATCGAACCTCGGGCATAAAGCCTTCCCATTCAATGTGCTTACGCAACCTGATGAGATGATATGAGATAATGCTTGTGTAACTTGATTTGCTTCATGGCTTTCTGCCTCTCTATCCGTGAGATATACCACCCTGTAGGGCTACGACGCAAGGAACCCTAAAGGAAGGTTCCCCCCTTACAGGTGCCATGGGAATGACTGCATCGGCTAAAGGTAGGTTAGGAAGAAGCCCAAAAAGAACACCTAAAGGTGTCGAGCATTGAAGAAACATAGAATTTGCCGGCAGATAAGGACCGCTTGGCCCACCTAGTCCACCCATTTTCCTAACTAACAGATAAGCTGCAGATCCTAATTAACCAACAGCTTACTTCCTCCTACCCCCCACTAGGACTGCCTTATGTCTGTTCCATGCATTCTTGAATTCCCCCACTGTTTTTGACTCCACAACCTCCTCCGGAAGGCTGTTCCATGCATCCACAACCCTCTCTGTGAAAAATTACTTCCTCACATTACCTCTGAGCCGTTCCCTCCTCTGTCTTCAAATTGTGCCCCCTTGTTCTTGCACATCTCTTTTTCTGAAAGATGACACCCTCTTGGACTTTGTTGATTCCCTTGAGGTACTTGAAAGTTTCTATCATGTCCCCTCTCTCCCTCCTTTCCTCAAGGGTATACATATTAAGCTCCTTTAGTCTTTCTTTGTATGTCTTCTGGTGCAGACCCTGCATCATTTTGGTTGCCCTCCTCTGGACAGCCTCCACTCTGTCTATGTCTTTGCAGAGATGGGGTGTCCAGAACTGCACACAGTACTCCAGATGGGATATCACCAACTGTCTGTACAGAGGGATAACAACTTCCTGTTTTCTACTATTGATGCCTCTCCCTAGGCATCCCAATATCCCCCCAGCCTTCCTTACTGCCTTCTCACATTGCTTGCCAACTTTTAGGTCATCTGATATAATTATCCCCAGGTCCCTTTCCATTTTTACTGTTGTCAGTATCTCACCCCCCATTGTGTACTCTTGCCCTGGGTTTTTGTTTCCCAGGTGCATTACCTTGCACTTCTTTGCATTGAATCTGAGCTGCCATACATTTGAATATTCCTCCAACCTTGCCAAGTCCCTTCTCAACCTTTCCACTCCATCTGGTGTATCAACCCTGTTGCAGATCTTTGTGTCATCTGCAAAGAGACATACTTTTCCTTCCAGTTCCTCTGCAATGTCCCTTATAAAGACATTAAAAAAGACTGGTCCCAGTACTGAACTCAGTGGTACCCCACTAGTAACCCTCCTTTCTTCACTGTGGACGTCATTTACTACTACCCTTTGTGTCCTGTTGTCTAGCCAAGTTTTTATCCAGGCTACCACCTTGGGACCCACTCCAAGGCTGGCTAACTTGTGTATTGATCTTTTGTGTGGAACTGTATCAAATGCCTTGCTAAAATCTAGGTAAGCCATGTCCACAGCCCATCCCTGGTCTACTACTGTGGTCACCCAGTCAAAGAAATCTATTAGATTCGTCTGACATGACCTTCCCATCGTGAATCCATGCTGCCTTGGGTCCTGTGCCCCACTTGCCTCTAGGTACTCAACAATTCTTTCCTTCAGAAGTGATTCCATCATTTTACCTACCACTGAGGTCAAACTAACTGGTCTGTAGTTTCCTGCCTCTGTCCTGCTCCCACTTTTGAGAAGAGGAATCACATCCGCCCTCCTCCCCAGTCCTTAGGTACCACCCCATCCTCCCATGATTTGTTAAAGAGAGGCAAGAAGAGGCAATGATGATGATGAATGAATGAATTCTGAGAAGATGATAAGGGCTGACTTCCTAATGAGAGAGGGGAAAGCTGGAGCCACCATCTGCCTCCATCCAACAGTGGAACCTAACTAACTAATTTAAGAAAGCATTAACTCTAACTAATATTATGACCATTGCCACGAAGGAGAGGAAAAACCCCCTTTGAGAAGGAAACCTCTGGGGATCCAAGGCCTAGGTCGCCTTCCCTCCAGGCTGACGACATTTGATTTGAGGATATATTTCATTAAAAAGAAGGGTTCGGTAATGAAAGAGACAAGAGTAGGAAGGATGATGATGAAAGAGGGAAATTTCCCAAAAAGAAAGCACAGATCGAAGCGGGAACATGAGGCTGTGTGCAGATCGAAGGAACATGAGGCAACGATGAACACTGATGGTGATCACCGCAGGGGGGGCAGCAAAAGATCCAATGAGAGGTATACATGACTGAAGGAGGCAAGTAGACACTGCGGCCAATAAGGCATGATTATGCGATGCAAACGAGTGGACCTTGATGTTGTACAGAGGAGTCAGTGATAGGAATGCTCGAGTAAGCGATGTAAATAGATAAACCTTGAGGCAAGGATGAGAGAAGGATGACTGGAGTAACAAACTCAATACATGTAGGAGGAGATATGAACTCGATACATGCAACAGGATGGCCGCGGGTTGAAAAGGTGGCATAGGAGTCATGATAGGTACGCCCAAAAAGAATTATCAATAGCATGCCACGAGTGGAGTTAATCCTGGATGGCCCGTGTGGAATTGGAAGAGGAGGAGACAGGAATGAACTTGAAAATTAACTTGTATGAAAGAAATATTAGGAAGGAGGCTCGTCAAAAGGAGGTAGACACTTGAACGAAGGTCTCATGTTCTATGGAGCGATACGAATAATGATGTTCCACGAAAGGAGGCAGACTCCAAGGCCAAGAAGGCATTTCAGGAACCAGAGGGTAAATGAACCAGATGATAAGCTCAGGACAGTGATCAAGGGGGTCAAATCAGATGATGTACGATGAGGAGGGAAGCCATGAGTGGAAAAATCCATGATGGTCAGGACAAGAATAAGCGCTAGGTTGTGGAAGGTAACAGGAACAGATGAGGTACTATGAGGGATTGACGCCATGAAGGCAGGTACTGGAAAGCGAGGTATAAAAGGACGAAGGACAGTAGGGAGGTTGACAGAGTAGCATAGGACCCATGAAAATGAACTGTGGACAAAGGTAGTATGTAGAAGTAGGCTCCACAAAAGGAGGTAGACTCCGAGGCAATGGAGGGAATCTTTGATAACAGGTGAGGAGACGGTAGTTGGAACCTGAACAGATGTGGCAAGAAGGCCACAGTTCAATGAGAGGGCATTGGAGCAATGATAGGTATACTCAAAAGAACAAGGAAGCAGGCCGAGATCTGATCAAAGCCATGATGGCCGTCATGGGAGGACAAATGCAGGATGTCGAGTCAGATGAGGAGGCATATGAATCATGATAGGGAGGCACGACACAGCACCTGGACACAGATGGTTGCCATAAGGGGGCAGCTCAAGAAAGTAAAGTACCATCACCGGAGAGACGAACTGCGTCTGCAGAGAGGGCTGCATGAGGCATGACAGCACTGGGAACAGCCACTACTGGAGACAAGCAAGAGATATAACATCAATATCAGTGCTGCGGATACCTAAAAGGGTAATAAGGCAAGTACACCAAGTAAAAGTCATGGTAGCAAGGATAGTGGGCCGTACAGCCTAGAGGCCAGAGCAATGAACTGTGAATGAACTGAGTACAAGCAGCAGATCTGGGTTTGATTCCCACAACCACCATGTCGATTGTGCCTGAGAGGGTGCAGTACTGGCACCTGGGAGACTGCAGCACAGGTGCCAGAGAGACCGAAAATCTAGAGGAATAGAGAGTAGTGTAAAAGCAACATGCAGGGCACAAAAGCAATCCAAAGGTACAGAGGTTCTGTGTGAAGGGCTCAACCCAACACAAGGGCATGAAGAGAGATGGAGGGTCAAGAGAAAGTTGGGGAGCACTGCAACCAAGACCCATGCAAAGAGACAAGAAGGACCGGAGCGACGGCTATTCGAAGACAAGGTGAAGCAGGAACACACTGCAAGGGCAAAGAGCCAGCCAGACAAAAATGAAAGAATGACACATTACGATTAATGTGGCAAAAGCAGGGCCCGATAAAAGGGGAGGCAGAAGAAGTGCCAAAGCACAAAGCACGGCCCACACACTGCCCGGACAAGCTCAGGAATCCAACTGCAGGGTACACGATGCGAGAAGCGAAGACAGTCTGACTGCCTGCCCAGGTAAAGAGCCAAGGGGGAGGTGAGGTAGGAGGAAGGAAATGCCTAACTGAGCTCCTCCGAACCGCCAGGAAGAAATGAACGGAAGGAGTGGCGGAGAGATGCTGCGAGGAATGCAGGTGCAGAACCGGAGCAGGTAAGTAGCGAGAAGAAGGGCACAGAAGGGATCGGGTGAATACCGAGCTCTGGGAGAGCTGCATGAAATAGTGGCAAAGCATGGCAGAGAAGACTGGACCAGGAAGCTGAGTGAGTGGCAGGATGGGCCAACATGAGTGGGGAAAGAACAGGCAGAATAGCTGATGAGGGGCCGGAGGAGTGAGGAAACCAGGTAGGTCAGAGGGAAGGAAGACGGTGCCTCTGGCCACAATGAAAAAGGAATCCTTAATGGGCTCCAGGATGCGTGACCTTTTAAGCCCGATGGGGGAGTGACGTTGTTGCTCTGCCCATCGAACCTTGAGCTTAAAGCCCTCCCATTATTATACACCAGAAAGTGCAGCTCGTAAGCACCCACTGTGGCCATGCATGTTCTTTTCTGCATGTAGTTAAGTTTAAGGTTACATTCCCTCTGGACAATTTGGTGCATGATGTCATTAATGATGACAGTGATAGGTCTTTTAGTCAAAGTCAAAGTTCAATGGCAGGAAATACTCTGCTGAGCAAGTTCATTTACAGGGAGGTCCTGAGCAATCATCAAGGCTCGAACATTAATAGCAAATATACAATCTGTAGGGTAAAGTAAGCAGCAATCAATACATGTACAGAGTGAGGGTTTACAAGGATATATATACAGTATGTAAATACATACACAAGTACAGGCTATAGTATACAGAACAGTGAGGTTAGACATGGTGAAAATATAAGGTTTAAACATATGGAGCAAACTGCAGACAGGGAGATAAGCCTATAGAACAGTAGAGATTTTAGAGGACCAGAGGGCAGGGTGTGAGGAGAAGGGGGTGAGTCGAGGGGAGGGCTGTGACAGAAGGGGAGGAGGGGGTGGGTGGTGGGGCAGGAGGCAGAGAGGACAGCAGGGAGGTGGAGGAGGAGGACTGCAGTGATGGGGGTGGGTGTGATAGTGGGCAGAAGGTGAGCCTAGGGAAGGGGGGAGGGGAGTGGTAGTGGGGTAGGAGCTTGGTGTATGGTTTCAAATCTGCAGAAGCTTAGAGTTGGTTCCCAGTGGAGCACATTTTTTATTTCTCACTACAATTCATGCACCAAACACATTGTTTAAAACTAGGGTTCCTGTTCCATGCTACAGTCATCAGGGTAGTTGTAAGGTGAAGACAAGGCACGCACAATAAGTAAAAAAATAAAAAACTGAACATTTTTTTCAAGAAATAGCAAACAAAACAAAAAACTATTTTAGAATCCTTTGCTGCCGTAGGAGCTGCAAAGGAAGAAACATGTCCCTTCCACTGGAAAGAACATAAGAAAGTGCTGGAAGAAGGAGACCTTGTGATCCATCTAATCTGCCTGTGAAAACAACCCCCCTCCCAGTTTCTTTACTGCCTTAGGTTTCCACAGTGCCTATTCCATGCTAGCTTGAACTCCCCCACTGTCTTTGCTGCCACAACCTCTGGGGGCAGACTCTTTGAAGGTTCCACCACCCTTTCTGTGATGAAAAACTTACTGCTGTTTATTTTGAAACTATCTCCCTTCAGGCACCTGTTGTGCCACTTTGTCTATGTATTCCTGTTTTCCCTGAAGAGATCCTGTGTTTGTACTGAGTTGATATCTTTGAGGTATTTAAATGTCTATCATATCTCCCCATCCCTTCTCCTCTCCAGTGAGTACATCCTAAGATGGTTTAATCTCGATTCATATGGTTCTTCATGTAGTCTATGTATCATCTTCGTAGCTCTCCTCTGCACGGTTTCCAGGTGATCCTTGTCCTTCTTGAGATACAGTCTGCAGTGTGATGCTTGGCCAGCTGGTTATGATTATTGCATGCTATTTGTAATATAAAAATATAGTGTGTGATTGTCTCACATAAGACAGCCTGTGCTTATAGGTGTCCCCCCTCCAGGTTTCAGTAAAGCTACAGAATACATTAACGTGAAACCAGGAGGTAATTAAAAAGACCAGAGACCTGATCAAAGGCCTCCTGTTTTTTTGTCTTAATTAGAACTGACCCAGCTGCCAGGATATACGGCTCATAAAGTTTTATGATTCCTATAGGAAGAACATTGATACCACCATGGTGCTAAAAGTTGTAAAACCCTTTGATATGCCTTGGGAATAGGAACTACACAAGATCAAAGAGAAAATGTTTAATTAAGGAGTCATATTTAGGAAGTGGTATTTTTGCTGATGTCACCTTATTTAATATACCTCCTGATAGGACATTATGTTTGTACTTTTTTTCTATTCTAAAAGGGAGGAGCTAGATGACTCACCAAAGGGGGTGGAAGATGGAGTTGAAATGTAGCCTTGTAACTGGGGAATATGACATGTTCATTTTGGGACTCAAAGACAGGGCTCTCTGATCTAACTCTAAGCACTACAGAGGTAATATATTAGATAGAAAAGGTCTGAATGTATGGTGGTAGGAGTTTATGTTTTGTACTTTAACCTTGTTCTTTTATGTGATTGTGAGCTCTTTGATATATTGTTCTGTGTTTACATTTTTCATATTTTTATCATCTTTTAGTAACATCTTTATTTGAAAGATACTGCCTGGGTGTGTCTTCCAAGTTCTTTTTGCATGTGATGCATATGTGGTTAAGTTTGAGAGCTGTTCTGGAGAGCATGATGGTGTTACTAATCTGGAAGAAGGTAAGAATATACCTAAGGCCTTTTATAGAGTTTTAAGGGTTCATTTTGGAAGTCTGACTTGGTGCCCCTGGCGAAAGATTGTACCGCAGTCCCTGAAGAGGGTATGTATCTGAGCCTGTGCATTGGGTACACTAGTATAAGATTCACAGTTTGAATCCCCCCAGAACTTGAGACTAAAGGTGATTCAGACCCAAAAGCACACAGGAGGGTTACCTTGTCTGTTACCTGTTCACACTATTGCGCTCTGAGGCTGGCATAGTGGGAGCAGAGGGCCTGAACTGCTGAGTGTGTTTGTGACAGATTTGGTTGGCAGTGGTGTGGATAAAATTGGTAACAAGTGTTAACTGTTCAGTGTGTCAGCTTAATACTGTACAGCTCACTTCCAAATAAGGCAGTGATTTATTTTTTTTTAAAAGGAAACAGAACTATTGCGCTCTGAGGCTGGCACTGTGGGAGCAGAGGGCCTGACCCGATGAGTGTGTTTGTGACATCCAGAACAGGATACAGTACTCCAGGTGAGGCCTCACCAAGGACCTGTACAGTGGGACTATCGCTTCGCTTTTCCTACTTGTGATACCCCTTCTTATGCATCCGAGAATGCTACCAGCTTTTTGCACCACCTTTCTGCACTGCCTGGTTGTCCTTAAATTGTGAGATATGAGTACCCCCAGATCCCTCATCCCCCTCTACCTTAGTTTCAGTCAGCTTCCCCAGGGTACTTTTCCAGCCTAGGTTCTTCTTCAGGTACATAACTCTGCACTACTTGGCACTGAAAGAAAGATCCAACAGAGCAGGGCTGGAGTATGACATCATGAATAGTGGGAGGAGCAAACTTTGCCTGTTCCAGTGACTGAACTATGGCCAGCAATACTGCCGAAGTGTTGGCAGTAAACTGAACCTAGGTGGATAGAACATTTATTTAATTCACCACCACTCATTCTATCAGAGCACTATTTATTTGTCTGTTTATTCCAAACGTTTTACAAGTAAGTCATACTGAACCAGAATACTGTATTTCATCTCCAGCATTGTCCCAGGATAGGGAAGGGGAAGACTTAGGTAATAAATACACAGAATACATTATTTATTTATTTACAAGTGTTACTAGGAGGGCATACTAAGCAGAGTACTGCTCGATTCCAGATGTGACCTTGGGCGAGGGAAGAAGAGAACATATAAATACAGAGAGTACATAATTACAGAGAGATAATTACAGTGAAAAGTTACAGAGGATGGAGAACATATACGTACTAAAATGCTACAGGGTAAAATGAGCAACCCAGCAGCTGCTAGGGTAGGCATACACATTCACAGAGTTAAGTACTTGTGTGGGGCACCAACATAAACGTAGTACTGTGCATATGTAGCCAACACAAGGGGATGCTAGGCTTAGCCCTGGGTGGAGATATCCAGACTAGATCAGATTACTATAAGTTACTGGAGGCTGCAATTTTTAGAGACACAAAGCACATTTTCTTGACCTGGAAGGACGCTACTTCTTTATTCAGCTGTGAGTTGTGTGAGAAATTCTATATTGCACTTGATATCTGCAACAAACGTGCACTTTTGCTTAATTCTGTGGGAGGTGAAACTAACTACCCTTGGTAATTGCTTTTATTCACATATTTATTTAGTGTTTAACCAAGAAGGGGCTTGCAAACTCTGTTTATCTTGTTAGTAACTTCAGAAGGATTTAAATACTGCATTTGGGTAGGTCCTTGAGGTAGCTAGATTGTCTACTAGATTTTCTGACAGTTAAACTATTTTTAAATAAATTACAGGTGGCTGAGGAGTTGAAAAAGGAGCTTGCAAACTCTGTTTATCTTGGAAGTAACTTCACAAGTGTTTGAATACTGCATTTTGGTTGTCCCTTGGGGTAGCTGGATTGACTACTAGGATTTTGGGACAGAAACTATTTTAAATAATTTACTGGTGCGAGGAGTTTGTGATAGTTAAACTATTTTAAATAAGTTACTGTGGTTAAGAGTTGTCATAGCAAAACCTGCAGTGTGAAACAGGAAAGACAGTCTTTCAAGCAACAGAGGGAGGTGGATCTAGGTTTACGCTTTGTTTGTTACAATTCTTAAGATTTTCAGTGCAGGAAGAGTTTAAAACACAGTTGACTTATTTTGGGGCTGACAGCTTAGAGCATGAACCACCAGGCCTGTTTCGGGCTGGGGATGTTTACTTGTGTCTGACTTGGATGTGTGGATTTTTTCTGTTTGATTAGCAGGGTATTTTCTCTGTCAAATTGTTGTGTAGGGCATCTTGCTGACAGGAAGGCACTCATCGCAGCGGTGGGTCAGAGCTTTTAGCTGATTGTTTTGTGAGGCCACAGTTTAGGCCCAACCCCTTCCCACCCCTGGAAATAATTTCTTTATACCTGGGGTTCTGACATCATTTCCTCAAGAGTGCAAGGTGCATATCACTGTCATATCTTCTCTAGCACACTGCACTGACAATATAAGCATACACATTGCATTATATATATTTTTTTTTTTCTATATAACAAACCAATGACACACACACACACACACAAAAATAATGTGGGGAGTAGTGCAATGTAATGGCTGTGGAGCAGCAGTCTTACGGGAGTCTTTCTGGAGGCTGAGAGGCTGCTCTATTTGCAGACAACTCTCTGCCCTGAGGGAGGAAGTTGCCCATCTTCAGGCCACACTGGACAGTAGTAAGGGAACCTTCCCCCAGGCCACACTGGACGGTAGGAAGGGAACCTCCCCCATACAGGGAGCACCAGCGCCACCACCACTACCTCAGAGGTTGTGAAGAAAGCACAGCAGTTGGACCACATTGGGCTCAGGGAGGGTGAGGATGGTGGAACAGAGGCACACCCAGTCAGTTGTTCCACACCACAATCCATACACCATTCTGGGGGAGCATAGCTCCCCTACGAATGCACCCACAGAGGAGACTAAGGAGGCTGAGGACAATTGTCACAAGGGAGGCCCACAGGAAGGAGGCAGAGGACACCACAAGGAAAGGAAGCAGCTCCTGGTGGGGGACTCAATTATTAGGGGGATAGAACTGGGGGGAGCAGGGAAAACTGAAGTAAGGTGCCTGCCTGGTGCCATAGCTTAGAGAGACAGGAAGCGCATCCTCAGGATCATGAGAACAGCTGCACGGGAGTCTGAGCTGGATGTCATTGTCAACCTAGGGACAAATGACTTGGCTAATCATGAGATTAGAGCAGTGCAGAAGGACTTTGTAGAATTGGGGAGGGGCCTAAGACAAGTAGCACACACAATATCCTTCTCTGAGGTGCTGCCTGTCAATGGCATGAATGAGGTGAGGGTAATTTGCACAATGCAGTTTAATGAATGGTTGAAAAAATGGTGTGGAGCACAGGGGTTTGGCTTCATTGCGGACTGGGGTTCCACCTGGAGGGACACCAGCCTATACTGGCAGGATGGTCTGCATCTGTCCAGGAAGGGAACAAGTCTTTTGAGCAATTAGTTTAAATGCTTCATTGGCAAGCTTTTAAACTAGTCAAGGGGGGAGGCACTGATAAGCAGCAGAAAAATCCCAGCCTCTCCCTACAAAACAGGGTACTAAATGAGAAAAAGACCGAGGTAGAAAGGTCAGTGGGGGATGCTGCAAAAGAAGGTAAAGCCATCAAAAAATGGAGAGCAATGAGTACCAATGACCGTAGTCTGAGTAACAAGCTTCCTGAATTAGTGGCCTTGATGGAGGAGGAACATCTGGATATCGTGGCAGTCACAGAAACGTGGTACACACAAAACCATGACTGGGACATAAACATACCAGGATACACTATCTACAGGAGGAACAGGGAGGGTAAAAGAGGAGGAGGAGTAGCTCTTTACATAAGGGAAGGAATCAAAGCAACAGAGCAAAAGGGAAAACAGGGAGGAGAAGAAGCACTGTGGGTAAATTTGGAGACCGGCAATGGCACCACAATCCACACAGGGGTTGTATATAGACCCCCTTCTCAGGGGGAGGAAATGGACAAGGAAATGATAGAAAGAATACTTAGAATGGCAGACAAAGGGGAGATATTGCTGAAGGTTAATCTGAATATGCCAGATGTTAACTGGAGTGCAGTTGCAGCAGCCACTTTAAAGAGTGGGGTTATTCTAGATGCCCTACAGGGGGCATGCCTTAGACAACTAGTATTGGAGCCCACTCGAGAGAGAGAGCAATCTTAGACCTGGTTCTCTCAAATGGAGATGAAGAGAGGATCACAGATGTAGAAGTGGGTAGCCATCTGGGAACTAACGACCATCGAACAGTATGGTTCACAATAAACACAGCAATAGAGTCAAGACATACAAAGGCAAAAGTACTGGACTTTAGGAGGTCTGACTTTGCCAAAATGGGTGAGTGCCTAAGGAATGCACTAGCAAATGAGCAGGAAGGAGGGGTAGAAGAACAATGGGGAATAATAAAAACTGCCATCACAGAGGTAACAAGCCTTTGTGTGAAGCAAATAAACAAAATGAAAATGTAAGAAACCACTATGGTTCTCAAAGGAAGTGGCAGTGAAGGTTCAAGAGAAAAAGAAAGCATTCAGGAAGTACAAGGAATCACAGAAGGAGCAGGACAGAGAACTGTATCAGTTAAAGCAAAAGGAAGCTGGGAAGGCAGTCAGAACAGCAAAGGCCCTAACCAAGGTAAAGATAGCCAACTCATTTAAGAAGGGGGATAAAACCTTTTATAGGTACATCAGGGAGCGAAGGAAGACCAAGGGAGAGTTAGTGAGGCTTAATAAAGAGGAGGAAGGGTGGGCAGAGGGTGACTGTGAAAAGGCAGAGATACTAAACAAATATTTTTGCTCAGTATTTACAAAGGAAGTGGGGGAGGTACCTAAAACAAACAGTAGAAACACTCTGGATACAGAAGTTGTTACCAGCCCATTTATAGAAGAAAGGGTTCTGAAAGAACTCTTAAAACTGAAGGTGGACAAAGCAATGGGGCCTGATGGGATTCATCCCAGAATTCTAAAAGAACTAAGGGTAGAACTAGTGACACCACTGACTACCCTCTTTAATAAATCATGGGAGGATGGGGTGGTACCCGAGGACTGGAGAAGGGCAGATGTGATTCACTTTCACAAAAGTGGGAGCAAGGCAGAAGCAGGAAACTACAGACCTGTTAGTTTAACCTCAGTGATAGGGAAAATGATGGAATCACTCTGAAGGAAAGAACTGTTGAGTATCTAGAGGCCAGAGGGGCTCAGGACCCAAGGCAGCATGGATTCACAGCGGGAAGGTCATGCCAGACAAATCTGATAGATTTCTTTGACTGGGTGACCAAAGTAGTAGATCAGGGAGGGGCTGTGGACATGGCCTACCTAGACTTTAGCAAGGCATTTGACATTGTCCCACACAAAAGATTAATATACAAGTTAGCCAGCCTGGGTATGGGTCCCAAGGTGACGGCCTGGGTAAAGAACTGGCTGGAAAATAGGACACAGAGAGTAATAGTAAATGGAGTCCATTCTGAAGAAAGGGGGGTTACTAGTGGAGTACCGCAGGGTTCAGTATTAGGACTGGTCCTCTTCAATGTCCTTATAAGCGACATTGCAGAGGGACTGGAAGGAAAACTGTGTGTCTTTGCATGATGACACAAAGATCTGCAACAGAGTTGATGCACAAGGTGGGGTGGAAAGGATGAGAAGGGACTTGTCAAGGTTAGGGGAATGGTCAAATGTATGGCAGCTTGGATTCAATGCTAAGAAGTGCAAGGTAATGCACCTGGGAAACAAAAACCCAGGGGAAGAGTACACAATGGGGGGGTGAGATACTAACAACAAAAATGGAAAGGGACCTGGGGGTAGTCATATCAGATGACCTAAAGGTGGGCAAGCACTGTGAGAGGATAGCAAGGAGGGATACTGGGATGCATAGGGAGAGGCATCACCAGTAGAAAACAGGAAGTTATTATCCCTCTGTACACACAGTTGGTGAGACCCCATCTGGAGTACTGTGTGCAGTTCTGGAGATCCAATCTTCGCAAAGACATAGACAGGATGGAGGCTGTCCAGAGGAGGGCAACTAAAATGGTGCAGGGTCTGCACCGGAAGACATATAAGAGAGAGACTTGAGGAACTGAATATGTATAGCCTCGAGGAAAGGAGGGAGAGGTGGGACATGATAGAAACTTTCAAGTACCTCAAGGGAATCAACAAAGTCCAAGAGGGTAGCATCTTTCAAAAAGAGGTGTGCAAGAACAAGGGGCACAATTTGAAGATGAGGTGGGGTGGCTCAGAGGTAATTTAGGAAGTATTTTTCTACAGAGAGGTTGTGGATGCAGGAGCGGCCTTCCGGAGGAGGTTGTGGAGTCAAAAACAGTGGTGGAATTCAAGCATGCATGGGACAGTCATAAGGCAATTCTAGGGGTTGGGGGTAGGAAGAAGTAGGCTGCTGGTTAACTAGGATCTGCAGCTTATCCATTAGGTAGGGAAATGGGCAGACTGGGTGGGCCAAGCAGTCCTTATCTGCCGTCAAAATCTATGTTTCTATGTTTCTAGTGTGAAAACAGGTTTTTGTCAGAGGTACAATGAGATTTGAGGATGTAGAAGAGGTGCTGAGTTGGTGGGGCGTGCCGAACATCCACGGGGAGTGAGTTTCACAGTTTAGGCATGCGATACTTCAAAGCTGCCTGGCCTGCTGTGGTGGACATGTAATGGACAGCCAAGAAGCGTGAGTCGTAGTTTCTCAATGGGTAAGCGGGGGGGGGGCAGCGGCTGTTAGAATTGAGGAGAGGTATGGTGGCAAGGACTGGGTCCAGAATTTAGCCATTAGCCTAGCACAGTGGGATTGTCTCTGAGCATGGAGTGAGGGGAGGTTGAGGGACTGGTAGAGGATGCAGTGTTGAGTGGTGGGAGGGCAGTCAAAGGTGAAGTGACAGAAGGAGTGGAAAAGAGGGTCCAGTCTGGCTAGGGTGGACTTGGGAGTGGCACTGTAGACATCTCCATAGTTTAAAATGGGCAGGATAATTTTCTGCACAATTGCATGGCGGGCCAGCAATGGGATGCATCCACGGTTGCAATATAGGGCACCCAACTTAGTGTGCCCTTAGGGCATCGATATGTACAGAAAAGTCGAGGTGTTGCTCAAACCAGACCCCAAGGTATCTAAAGGAGGTACAGACCTCCAGTGGAGTCCCATCCAGGGTGTGGAAAGTATGGGTAGAGGAAAGCCTAGAAAGCCTCTGACTTGTGCTGAAGGTCATTGAGACAGTTTTCTTGGCATTGAGGAAAAGCTGATTTGAGCAAAACCAGAGATGAACATCATTGAAGCCCTGCTGGAGACTGGTCACCACTTTAGTGGGTGAGGATCTGGAGGTAAACAGCACTGTGTCGTCTGCATACATGTGAATGGATGTGTGAGGGCAGGCACAGGGCAGGTCATGAAGGAAAATGGAGAACAATAGTGGGCCAAGGACCGAGCCTTGTGGTCCACCACAGGGTTTTAAATAATTGATTAGCAGTTTTTTTCTTGGGACGATACTAACTGTACAGAAAGTATTTATATACATTTTCTAGCAGTGCTGTGTTTGTTAAACACAGTGAGGCAAAAGCTATTAATTTTCACAAAGTTTTAGCACTTTTATGAGCAAAACGCTAATGCTGGGTGTCAGCGTGGCTCAGTTGGTAGCACATCCGCCTCTGGACCAGAAGGTTGTGGGTTCTGCTTACACGGAAGGATTGGACTTGCACCTAAAATCGCTGGCATCCGAGTGCAGTACTGGGGGTGCTGTACTGCTGGGGTGTGCCGTCCTTCGGATGAGACGTTAAACCGGGTCCCTTCTACCCATCCTGGTGTTGTCCTGGTGGGTGTCCAGGTGGAAGTAAAAGAACCCAGGGCACTCTTCGCAAAGAACAGGGAACATTCCCGGTGTCCTGGCCAACATTCCCCTTCCCATAAGCCGGTTCATGCAATTATCCAGGCTGTGTGTGGGTGATGATGTGTGATATGGCCGCCACCACACATTCAGTCACTTCACTACCAGTCTAGCATTGCTTGTAAAGCACTTTGGTTGTAAGAAAAGCGCTATATAAATGCAGATTCTTCTTCTTCAATTTTTAGAGTTAAATAAAACCCTGCACCAGAGGTAACTGGGAGGGAGGCAGAGGTGGAGTCACTGATTCTGACAAATTGGAACCAGCCTACCAGGTATGAGTGAAACCAGCTGGTGGCCTCGCTAGAGAGCCCTACGAGAGAAAGCTTTGACAAGAGGAGTGAGTGCGAGACTGTGTCAGATGCCTTTGCCAGGTCAACAGAAATAGCTGAGGTGATGTGGCCTTTGTCCTTACTGGTATGAATGGAGTTGGAGAATCTGAGGAGGGAAGTGGCGGTGGACTGGGATTTCCTAAAATCAGGCTGGTGGGCAAGAAGAAAGGTGAGCCTCCGAGAAAGGCAGATAGTTGAGCGAGGACATAATGCAGAACAATAACTCCAAGTAATGCAGTGAACAAGGCATTCTGAATATGAAGGTACACAATGATTGCAAACAATCCATAAATTGTGGGCCACTGTATACTAGCAAGCATTTGTCAGTATTAACAAAATACTGTTGCAAGCATGCCTGATGAGGTCAGAAGCAACAGGGGATGCAGAGGAAAGGAGGAATGAAGGCATGAAAACAGGAAGGCAAAAAAAGACTAGCCTGCATCCAAGTAGACAGTATAGTGCAGTGGTTTAAGGCTCTGAGCTGCAAACCTGGAGGCCTGGGTTTGAATTCCACAGCCCCCACTTGCATACTGTGTGACACTGAGCAAGTCACTTAACTTCCTTGTGCTCCCAGGTCACACTGGTAAACAAGCTTTTAGCTTAGTGTGTCTCTCCTTGGGGAAAAAAAATAAAAATAAATTAGGTGCAGAGCAGAGAGATCACCAGAGCTGGAGTTCTGGAGAGAGTAAAAGGAAGGAGAGTAAGAGAGTAGTGACTGGAGGTGGGAAGGCAGCGATCCAAAGCAGTTCTTGGCAAATGAACGAGGCACTCTGGACAAAACATCTTCTCTCGAGGGAGAAACAGAGAGGAGTAGAGGTGGCAGTGGCGGGTGTGAAGGCACATCTGCAGAAAGAGACAAAGAGAGGGTCCAGCCCGGCAAGTGTAGTCTTAAAGGTAGCACTATAAACAACACAACGAAATCAAACCCCTGCTGGATCATTGTCACAACAATCATTGAATGTGTTGGCAGAAAGAGCCTGCTTGGCCCACCCAGTCTGCACAAGCGCCTGCTGCCTATGCTACCTCCTCATACTCTGTCTCATCACTGGTAACCATGTCTTCTCCCTGCCTCTGTACTAAAGCACCCCTATGTTTATCCCATGCCCTCCACCACTCTAGCCTCCACTACTTCTGCTGACAGTCTGTTCCATATGTCTACCACCCTTTCAGTGAAGAAATATTTCCTCATAGCCTTCCTCAACTTCCCCTCCTCCAGTCTGACTGCAGGCCCATAGTCTTGGAGCTTGTCCTCATTTGGGGAAGGTACCCCTCCTGCACCCTGTTCCCGCCTGTGAGATACTCCGAGGTCGCAGTCCTGTCATCTCTCACTCTCCTCTCCTCCAGGATGTGCATGTTGAAATTCCTCAGTTACTCATGTCATATTTCTACTCAAGTCAACAACTTTTTTCCACCCCCCAAATCCTCATGCTTTTTGACCAGTCTCCTGGGGCAACGGAGTAAAAGGCCTTACTAAAATCTAAGGATATTATTATTGACTGCCTGCTGTTTGTCAGCTCCTCTTGTCACTTCAGTCAAAGAAGCCTGTAAGATTCATCTGGCAAAAATCTCCCTCTGGTGACCTCAGAACTGGCTAAACCCTTAATGGGTCTATTCAAAAGCTCATTTAGGATGGGGAAGTGATTGGAGGACAGGGGGGGGGACACTGGGAAACTATGGATGCATGGTGGTGTGTAACCAGTAGAGGTGGCATCCTCAGCTGATGGGCATTTGTTGCTTCTTCACTTAAATAAAGTCTTTTTGCACTGTGCTCTGTGGTGCCTTGTTTGCATTCACACATTTTAATTTCTCTTACTATGGGCAAACAGAGCGGAACTGGAGCCGGAATTATCTTTTGTTTCTGCAACCATGGAACTATAGACCTGTCAGTCCAACCTCTATCGTAGGGAAGCTGATGGAGTCACTGGTTAAAGAGGACCTTGTAGACTACCTTGAGAGCAACAGGCTCCAGGATAGTAAGCAGCATGAATCTGTGGCAGGAAGGTCTTGCCAGATTTACCTGATAGTTTTCTGTGACTAGGTGATGAAGGAATTAGATAAGGGCCACACTGCGGATTTACTGTACGTCACCTTCCGCACGGCTTTTGACTCAGTGACCCACAAACAATTACTGAAGAAGATGAAGGACTTGGGCACAGCTAAACTCATAGTAAACTGAGTGGGTAACTGGCTAAATGGGAGGCAGCAGAGGGTTGTAGGTTTTGGTCAATGGGGTTAAATCAGAAGAGAAAGAGGTTATGAGTGTGATACAAAAAATCTGGGAAGAGGCTAAACACCCTATATAGGGTAAGAGAACATAGAAACATAGAAACATAGAAGTTGACGGCAGATAAGGACCGCAAGGCCCATCCAGTCTGCCCATTTCTTTTTCTACCTTATAAATGTGCCATCGGCCTTTGCTCTGTCAGTGACCTATCTATTCATAGTCATTTGTATTGCTCCCTTATGCCTATCCCATGCCTGTTTGAAGCCCTGCACTGTATTCATAGCCACCACTTCTTGTGGTAAGCCATTCATGCATCCACCACCTTTCTGTGAAAAAAATTTCCTCACATTCCCCATAATCGGCCTCCCTCTAATCTCATGCTGTGTCCTCTTGTCCTGCTATTTTCTTATATTTAAACATGTTAGACTCTTTCACCTTGTTTATACCCTTAAGGTGTTTAAATGTCTCGATCATATCACCTCTCTCCCTCCTTTGCTCAAGGGTATACATATTGAGCTCCGTTAATCTGTCTCCATATGTCTTCTGATGCAGTCCCTGCACCATTTTGGTTGCCCTTCTCTGGACTGCCTCAATTTGGTTAATGTCCTTGTGAAGGTGTGGCCTCCAATACTGCACGCAGTACTCCAGATGGGGCCTAACCAATGTCTTGTACAGAGGGATTATTACCTCCCTCTTATGACTTGTGATACCCCTACTAATACACCCTAACAAAAGTGTTTCAAAAAACAGAAGATAAACATGCAGAGAAGAGGGTAAGTAAGATGGGAGAGGTGCAGTGTGGTGGCTGTGGGGCAGTTTTCAGGGAGATGTTCTGGAGGCTGCAGTGGAATAAGAACCCCAAGATGGTGCACTGGATGGGAGGGGAGAGACTTAGCACTATGGCTCAGGAATGGGATGCGAGAGTTGTCATCAGCAACTCACTTAAGCAATCCAGCCAGTGCAACAAGGCCTATAGCAAAGCTAACAGGATTCTGGGATGTACTGGGAGGGGTGCTGATAGCAGAAGAAAAGAGACAATACTTCCCCTCTATAGATCCCTGATGAGACCTCACCTGGAGCACTGCACCCAGTTCTGGAGCCCTCACTTCAGAAAGGATATGGGTATGCTGGAGACAGTGCAGCACAGAGTAACAAAACTGATTCAGGGCCAGCAAGGAAGATCCTATGATGAGCACCTCAAGGTACTAAAAATGTACAATGGAGACCAGAAGGGAGAGGAGAGATATGACTGAGAACTTCAAAGTTCTTTAAAGCAATTAACAAAGTGAACTATTTAGCCTGAACACTAACTCATGGTCTTGTTGACATGAGTGGAAAACAACAGCAGGAAGGTTCAGGAGGGATGTGAGGAAGTGCTACTTTACAGAGGTGGAACAATGGAACTTTCTGTCAGTCAGGGTGGTGGGGGTACAAACGGGGGATTCAAGCAGGGTTAGGATAGGATGAAAGTACAGTGGACGCTCAGAATGACAGAATCCTGGAGAAGAATGGCGGAGGACTGGGAGTGTTAGTACCCTGGAGGAACAATAGGTTCCAGGGTTTTTAGAGAACTCAGGAAAACTGAATGGACCACTGGGGCCCAATTCTCAAAAGAAAATAGATGGTGCAAGCAGCACGCGCCATAGAGAATGATGCAAAGTGCCCCTTGCGCCAGCACTTGCTTTGCACCAGATTCAGCAACACAGCCTGCATCCAACCCGGAGTGGGTGCACTGGAGTGCCCCTGCACCAGGAATGTGCCAGTGAAACACTGCAGCAGTGTGCAACCTGCCTTTCACCGATGCACCAAATGCAAGGGTGAACAGATGGGATTCACAAAGGTGCAACCAGTGAGAAATTTCAAACACCTGCTTGACCAGGGAAAGCTGGTCTAAGCACATCAGAGCGTATAAAAGGAGACCACAGCAGGCAGTCAGAGTCTAAACATCACTGAGGCAAGACTTCAGGTTACAGAGACCTAAACACCACCATGGTGGTACCACTGGCATTGTACAAGAGACAGGGCTATCCTAGATCTAGTACTGACTAACAGGGAAGGGATCACAGATCTCCAGGTCGAAGGTCACCTGGGGGCCAGTGACCATCACAGGGTATGGTTCAATTTGGCCACTACATCTAAATCATCCCATTTCAAGGCAAAAATATGGGACTTCAGAGGAGCTGACTTTGGTAAGATGGCCAACAGAGTTAAGCTAGCCCTGGCAAAAAGAAACACAGGTTAGGGGGTACAGGCAATGTGGGCAAGTATTAAGGATGCAATACTTGAAGCAACATCCCATTGTGTTAGACAGAAAAGGAAGTGCAAAAGAAGAAGGAAACCACTTTGGTTCTCAAATACAGTAGCAGAAAAGGACAGAGCCAAAAGGCTGGCCTTCAGGAAATATAAGGGAACACAGCAGGATGAAGAGAGGGAGGCATACCAAACTGCCCTAAGGGAAGCAGGGAAGGCAGTAAGGCAGGCAAAGTCCCAAACTGAGGAAACACTAGCACGAACAGTAAAAGAAGGTGACAAGACTTTCTATAGATACACTAATGAAAGGAAAAAGTCCAGAGGAGGTATTGCTAAGCTCAAAGGAGAAAATGGGGCATGTGAGGAGGAGGACCCTGTAAAAGCATCTATCCTAAATAGATACTTTTGCTCAGTATTTACTGAAGAGAAGGTAGGGCAGGGCCCACAGCTCAGCACCATGGACACAGGGTGGAGGGAGGTGAGTACTACTCCCTTCACAAGAAAGGGTCCTACAAGAGCTTGCTAAGCTCAGGGTAGATAAGGCAATGGGACCTGATAGCATACATCCCAGGGTACTTAAGGAGCTAAAGGTGGAACTAGCAGAGCCATTAGCAGAACTGTTTAGTGAGTCTCTGAGCATAGGAGAGGTCCCAGAAGACTGGAGAAGGGCTCATGTGATCTTGCTTCACAAGAGTGGTAGCAGGGAGGAGGCAGGGAACTACAAACCAGTCAGTCTTACCTCAGTAGTGGGCAAGATTATAGAGGCACTCCTTAAGGAAAGGATAGTACAACACCTGGAATCCATAGAGGCACAGGATCCAAGACAGCATGGGTTTACAAAAGGCAGGTCCTGTCAAACTAATCTTATAGAATCCTTTGACTGGGTAACCAGAGTGGTGGACCAAGGGGGAGCAGTTGATGTCACCTACCTTGACTTCAGCAAAGCTTTCGACACTGTTTCACATAGAAGATTGATAAATAAGCTGGGTAGGCTCGGGGTGGGTCAGAAGTTGGTCAACTGAGTGGCAAACTGGTTGAAGGGCAGAAAACAGAGAGTGGTGGTAAATGGTATACAGTCAGAAGAGATGCAAGTCACAAGTGGGGTATACCTCAGGGATCAGTCCTGGGGCCAGTCCTCTTCATTATCTTCATTAGTGACATTGCAGATGGACTAGAGGGTAAGGCTTGTCTGTTTGCAGATGACACCAAGATCTGCAACAGAGTAGATGATCCAGATGGGGTGGGCAGAATGAGAAGAGATCTGGATAAACTAGCAAAATGGTCAGAAGAGTGGCAACTGGGATTTAATGCAAAGAAGTGCAAGATCATGCACATAGGGAAGAGAAACCCTGAAGCCACCTATAGGCTGGGAGGGGAGTTGCTGGCAGTCACAAAGGAAGAAAGACTTGGGCATCATCATCACCGATGACCTAGAATCATCTAAGCAGACCTCTAAAGTAGTAGGTAAGGCTAGGGGGATGTTAGGGTGTATTAGTAGGGGTATCACAAGTCGTAAGAGA
Organism: Neoceratodus forsteri; assembly: GCA_016271365.2. Classification (NCBI taxonomy): domain Eukaryota; kingdom Metazoa; phylum Chordata; order Ceratodontiformes; family Ceratodontidae; genus Neoceratodus; species Neoceratodus forsteri. The sequence goes on from CM028132.1 coordinate 1,443,196,627, forward strand.
GAGGTAATAATCCCTCTTTACAAGACACTGGTTAGGCCCCATCTGGAGTACTGTATGCAGTACTGGAGGCCACACCTTCAGACGGACATTAACCAAATTGAGGCAGTCCAGAGAAGAGCAACAAAAATGGTGCAGGGACTGCATCAGAAGACATATGAGGACAGATTAACAGAGCTCAATATGTATACCCTAGAGTAAAGGAAGGGAGAGAGGTGATATGATCGAGGCATTCAAACACCTTAAGGGCATTAACAAGGTGAAAGAGTCTAACATGTTTAAATATAAGAAAAATAGCAGAACAAGAACACACAGCATGAGATTAGAGGGAGGCTGATTGGGGGGAATGTGAGGAAATTCTTTTTCACAGCAAGGGTGGTGGATGCATGGAACAGCCTACCTCAGGAAGTGGTGGCTATGAATACAGTGCAGGGCTTCAAACAGGCATGGGATAGGCATAAGGGAGCAATACAGATGAGTATGAAAAGATAGGCCACTGACAGAGCAAAGGCCGATGGCATATTCATACGGTAGAAAAGGAAATGGGCAGACTGGATGGGCCTTGCGGTCCTTATCTGCCGTCAACTTCTATGTTTTCTAAGTATGGCATAGGAATGGCAATGCTACGAGAGCAGAGACATACCCGCATACAATGTGATGCAGCTGAACCAAATACCAGGCAGCAGTTGCCCAGATGTAAGAGGCATGCCAGGAGAGAGAGTATAGGAGGCAGACATCATACCGATAGCTGACAGAGGAACAATGCATCACCCAATACCGGCTCGGCAGGGAGGCTGTAGTGGAGCTCTGCCAGGAGCTGCAGACCAGGACGCAATGAGAACACGCCATACCAGTAAAGGTGAGGGTGCGAGCAGCCCTCTGTGTCCTTACCAGTGAGGGTTTCCAGACCCCAAGTGGAGATACTGTGGGCATGTCACAACCATTGGTATTGAGGTGCCTGCGGCAAGTCATAGACTCACTGGTGCGCAGGGCACACTGGCACATCTACTTTTCACATGGTCCATAGGATCAGCTGCAGGTCAAATAGGGGTTCTGCGCACCAGCAGGCATAGCTCGTGCTGGGCACCATAGATTGCACCCAAATCACCATATGGGCACCACTGATTGATCCTGATGCATATATAAAAAGGAAATGATACCACTCAATGAACATCCAGGTGGTCTGTGACATTAACTGTCGTATCCTGAATGTGGTAGCATGCTACCCTGGGTCATGCCACGATTCCTACATATTCCGTAACAGTGGACTGTGCCAGGCATTTGATAATGGAACACTATGTGATGGATGGCTAACAGGTGGGCCTGCACCAAGCACAGTGAACAGGTGTGACGTTGAGTGGCTATATTTATGGAGGTACACAGGACTGCGGTATGGCCAAACTCACATGTCTGACATGGAGCAACCAAGCTGCTGCAGGAAACAGTGTCACAACACACCCAGCTGCACACCATAGTGGCAAGGGCATGACAGTGTGCTGTGGAAAGCCAGTGATGTGTCGCTGACATGGACCCACCAATGCATGTAGAGAACACATCCCACCACCGGATATCCCATACCGTGACCATGTGTCGTTTGACGATGCAATGTGCCTGGAGCTCTGTAAACACCAGCCAATTGTGACACGCCTGTGTCATGCAGCCTGCAGTGGACATACAGACAGACAGACAAATGATGTGTGCAATGTGTGTATTAACAAGCATGCTTTCCGCCCCACAGGTGACAGTGGCTACCCACAGCTACCATGGCTGATGACACCAGTCAGGTACCCCCCTTCCGGGACCACAGACCAGATACAATGAGGCACACGCAGCAATGAGAGCTGTAACTGAAAGGAGGTTCAATCTACTGAAGATGAGGTTTCACTGCCTAGATAGGTCCGGAGGGGCATTACAATATACACCCAAGATGACCTGCAAGATGGTGGTGGCATGCTGTATACTGCGCAGTATTGTGATTGCACACTGTGTAGCGATTCCAGAACCAGACACAGAACCAGAGGAGGATGCTGTGGGTGGAGGGGAGGAACATCATGTGAGTGTTGGCCTGCCGAGGGATGTACGTGCATGGAATGCAGTTCATGGCCAATGCAGCAGGGCAAATCTGATCTTTGCACACTTCAGCGGAACACCCATCATGAACACTGTGTAGCACACCCCACGCAGTGTGTGTCTGACAAAGAGCACTGTGAGAGACCCACCGTGAACCTGCTGGCATGTGGCATCCAATGCATCCCCACACACTGCTGCATGGAGGCATGTGCCTGCCAAAAGCAGCAGCAGTGTGGATGGTGTCGAAATCCACAACTTCAACACAGTGCAGAAAATAGCACGGGACATGGCCAGACCACCACCAAAAAACATGCACCCAGCCCTAGCTGCAGTGATGTGCAGGTGTTGCTGCCTGGGACAACTCACAAGCCATGGTAGCACTGTATGTTGGAGAGTGCCCGTCACCTGTGTGTAGGCCCAGGTGGTGTGCGGGCATCCTGGGGGCCATGGTGGACCACATGGAAATGCAGAACTGTGCACATGGGCCTGATGGCATGGGCATTGCACAGCCCAGTGCAGCGGATGTAGTATACATACAGAGGTGGATGGCAGCAGTGGCTGCAGGGGAAACATACCCAAAATGACACCAGGTATGTACATAGGAGATGGCCAAACACAGTTCAACACGGACCCCAGGGTCAGTGTGCAAGACATAAAGTTGGTGCATACTGTATGAGGTGCTGTATGCAACAGTGTTTCAGTGCCCATCTTCCCCTACATGATGGTGTGGCCTACACCTGCTGTGCCCATGGGCACAGCATAGGAATTCCATGTGGCATAGGCATGACATGTACACAACTCTTGTACACAGCACAGGATTTATCCTAGCACACATCACGCACCCTGCATTGCCGGTGTCACCAACATACAGTACATCATGTATAGGGCCAGGCAGTGTGAGCATAGTCATAGACCAGTAGTAACATAGAAGTTGTTGGCAGATGGGGAACGCACGCTCCATCAAGTCTGTCCTTGGCTTCCTAACCACCTACTGAGCTGCCTACTTGTGTATACCACAATGTCTGTCCCATGCCCGCTTGAACTGCCCCACTGTCTTGGCTCCCACCATCCCTTCCAGCAGGCTTTCCATGGTTCCACAACATGCTCTATGAAGAAGAATTTCCTTCTAAACTTTCCTCCCTTAAGTTGAAGGTTGTGCCCTCTAGTCCTGCTGTGGTTCTTTACCTGACAGAGGTTCTGCACGTGCACCCTGCTGTTGCTTCTAAGGTATCTGAAAGTTTCTATCATGTCCCCACCATTTCTGTGTTGTTCTAGGGAGTATAATTTGAGGTCATCCAGTCTTGCCTCATACGGTTTCTGATGCAAGCCCTGCACCATTATTGCTGCTCTTCTCTGTACCGTCTCCAGCCTATCTATGTCCTTCTTGAGGTGTGGCCTCTGTAATTAGACACAGTACTCCAGGTTAGACCTGACCAGGGACCAATACAGGGGCATGATTACTTCATGCCTTCTGCTCGTGATGCCCCTTGCGATGCCCCTCTGTGTGCATCCCAGGATACCACTAGCCTTTAGTGCTGCCTTTCCACATTGTCTACTGACCTTGAGGTCAACTGATATGATCACCCCTAGTCTCGCTCCTGCCTGGTAGCCACCATCTGCTCCCCTCCCATTGAGTACAGTTTCCCTGGATTATGCTTTCCCGGGTGCATGACACTGCATTTTTGGCACTGAATTTCAATTGCCAGGTCTTGGACCACTCCTTCCATTTTCGGAGATCAGCTTCCATTCTTTGCTGTCCCCCTGTTGTGTCTACCCTGTTGCCGATTTTCGTGCCATCTGCAAACAGGCACACCTTTCCCTCCAGTTCATCCGCAATGTCGCTGATAATTATGTTGATGAGGACTGGCACAGAACTGAGCCCTGCGGGACCCCACTAGTCACCCTCCCCTCTACAGACAGAGTGCCATTTACTAATACTCTCAGTGTTCTCACATGTATCCAGTTTCTGACCCAGTTTGTGACCTTGGGCCCGGTTTCCATGTTCTCAAGTTTTTTGACTAGTCTCCTGCGTGGAATGGAGTCAAAATCTTCGCTGAAGTCCAGGTAAACCACATCCACTGCCCCACTCTGATCTACTGTTTTGGTGACCCAATTGAAAAAATCAACCAGGTTTGTCTGGCAGGACGTCCCTGCCGTGAAACTGTGTTTATTTTTGTCGAGCTGACCAGTTTGCTCCAATTCTTTCCTTCAGTAGGGACTCATCGTTTTCCAACGACTGACGTTAGCCTAACCAGGTAGTAGTTACCTGACTGTTCCTTGCTTCCACTTTTGTGGAGTGGTACTACTGTTGCACTCTTCCAATCCTCCAGCACCTCTCCTGCTCCTTAATAATTTGTTGAAGAGCACTGTTAAGGGGGCTGCCAGTTCCCTCCCTAGTCTTTCAGTATTCTTGGGTGAATCCCATCTGACTCCATAGCTTTATCTACCTTTAACTTGTATATTTCCTCCAGGACCCGTTCCTCTGTGAAGGGATCCGTGTCTGTTCCTTCAGTCGGACACTTCTTTATGCCTACTGTTGGTCCGTTACCATCTGCTTTTTGTGTGAAGACTGAGCAGAAGTACTCAATGAGTGCCTCTGCCTTCTGCCTGTATTGCTCTGTGGTTTGTCTGTCTTTTTTTGTGATTCTAACAATGACCCCTTTGGTCTTCCTTTTTTCATGTATGTACCTGTAGAAGGTTTTGTTACCCTTTTTTACTTTCTGAGCTATCCTAACCTCTGTTTGAGCCTTTGCATTTCTAAACAGTCTAGGGAGGTCAAATCATGGAAAGTCATGTGTGCAAATGCCAGGAGCCTTAGCAACAAGATGGAAGATCTGGAGGCTGTCATGGTGCAGTCAGACCTGTACATTGTGGCCATCACTGAAACCTGGTGTAATGATAACCATGACTGGGAGTTGGCCATACCTGGCCACAACATATTCAGAAGAGACAGGGCAGGCAGGAAGGGAGGAGGTGGCACTGTACGTGAAAAAATGACATAAGGGCCACAGAGATCCAGGAGGAACAAAATGGAGGAGAGATACTGTGGGTTAAGCTGGAAAGGAAAATGGGGCCAGCCATCTGCACAGGTGTGGTCTATAGACCACCAGCCCAGGAGGAAGAAACAGATAGGAGCTGATGCTAGCCATCCAGAGGATGGCAGACAAGGATGAGGTAGTACTGGTTGGAGACTTCAATATTCCAGACGTGGACTGGAGCATCCCAGCAGCAGCATCAACTAGGAGCAGATTTATCCTGGACTCCTTCAGGTGCCTTCCTCAAGCAACTGGTCATGGAATCAACTCGGCAGAAGGCAATACTGGACCTTGTGCTCACAAACAGGGACAGTGTGATGGGGGTAACAGTGGGGAGCACCTGGGGAACAGTGACCACCAGTCACTGTGGTTTGAAATCACAGAAAGAGCAGCACCAAACCACACAAAACACGTATCCTGGATTTTGGGGGCAAACTTTGGGAAAATGGGAGATACTTGAAAGAGGCATTAGAGAGAATGGGGCAGGAATCAGGGGTTGAGGAACAGTAGGAAGTATTTAAAATGGGATTACAAGAGCAACAGAATTATGTATTAAGCAGGTTAGCAAAGAGGAAAAGGAAGAGGAGACCATTATGGTTTCCAAAAGGGAAAGAAAGTGAAAGCCAAAAGATTGCATTCAGGCAATACAAAAAGACACAGCAGAAGGGATAGGGAAGTACCAGGAGAAGCAAAGGGAGGCAGGGAGGTCAGTAAGGAAGCCAAAGCTCAGACAGAAGAACACATTGCAAAATCAGTGGTGGAGAGACAAAACCTTTTACAGGTACATAAGTGAAAAAGAAAAGGCAAAGGGAGGGATAGTGAGACTGAAGGGGGAGGATGGGGGCTGTGTGGAGGATGACAACAGTAAAGCTGACATATTGAACAGGTATTTCTGCTCAGTCTTTACTGAGGAAGAGGAGGGTAATGGGTCTGAAAGGAGTACAAGGGGTGAGAATGTTGCAGAAATGGACACAAGTCCCTTTACATGAGAAAGGGTCCTGAAGGAACTGGAAGTAATAAGAGTTGATAAAGCAATGGGGCCAGATGGGGTGCACCCCAGGGTCCTTAAAGAACTAAGAGAGGTGGTGGCTGAACCTCTTGCTATCCTGTTTAGCCGATCACTAGAAACAGGGGAGGTACCCAAAGACTGGAGGATAGCAGATGTAGTCCCCTTATACAAAAGTGGGAACAAAGAGGAAGCGGGGAACTACAGACCAGTCAGCCTCACCTCAGTAGTGGGAAGATCATGGAAGCACTACTGAAGGAGGAGATTGGTGGAACATCTGGTTGTCAATGGACTACAGGACCTAAGGCAGCATGGTTTCACCAGGGAAGGTCATGTCAGACCAACCTCATTGAATTTTTGACTGGGTGACTAGGGAGGTGGATCAGGGAGGGCAGTGGACATGGCCTATCTGGACTTCAAGTAAGGCCTTTGACACTGTGCCACATAGAAGACTATTGCACAAACTGGGGAATATGGGTGTGGGCAGGACAGTAGTGCGGTGGGTAGGTAACTGGCTGGGCAGCAGGACACAGAGGGTGGTGGTAAATGGTTGTCACTCCACAGAGGAAGGTGACCAGTGGGGTACCACAGGGATCAGTGCTGGGACTGGTACTATTCAATATCTTCATCAGTGACATTGCACAGGACCTAGAAGGCAGAATTTCACTGTTCGCTGATGACACAAAGCTCTGTAACAGAGTAGACACACCAGAGGTGTAGACAGAATGAGAAGGGACCTGCAGAAACTTGAAGAATGGTCAGGGGTTTGGTAGTTGAAATTCAATGCAAGGAAGTGCAAGATAATGCATATGGGGCACAAAACCCTGGCACAATATATCAGTTGGGGGTGAGGATATAGCATGCACCAAGCAGGAAAGGGATCTTGGAGTTATCATCTCTGATGACCTCAAGGCAGGAAACAGTGTGACAAGGCAGCAGGTAAAGCAAATAGGATGCTGGGATGCATAGGCAGGGCATCACCAGCAGGAAAAGGAGGTCATAATTCCACTATACAAGACACTAGTGAGGCGCACCTGGAGAACACTGTGCAGTTCTGGAGACCTTACCTCACGTAAGGACATAGGCAGGGTAGAAGGTTCAGAGGAGGCAACAAAGATGGTGCATGCATTGCATCACAAGTCCTATGAGGACAGGTTGAAGGCACTGAACATGTACTCCCTGGAGGAGAGGAGAGAGGGATATGATAGAGACATACAAGTATCTTACAGGGAGGAACAGGGTGCAGGAATGCACTATTTTAAGCGAAAAAATGTTCCAGGACTAGAGGGCATGGGATGAAGTTGGAGGGAGGACGATTCAGAGGAAATGTGAGGAAGAATTTCTTCACAGAGCAGGTGGTGGACAAGTGGAACACCTGCCAGAGAAGTGGTGGGGGCTGAAACAATCACGGGATTTAAGAATGCATGGGATAGACATAAAGGAATTCTGAAGGTCAGGGGTAAGGGGCAACAGACTTCCTGAAAAACATAAACTGAACTTACAAACTTAAATGGGCAGACTGGGTGGGCCATAGGCCCTTATCTGCCGACACTGTCTATGTATCTATGTATCACTTTCCCTGTATCTTTTAGTTTCTGTTTATATTCTGTTTTGTCTGCCTTGTTCCCTGACTCCTTGTACTTTCTGAAGGCTATGCGCTTTTCTCTCACCATGGTTGCCACCTGCTTGGAAAACCATAGTGGGTTTTTCCTCCTTTTGTTTTTACTAACCTGACGGGTACACTGTGATGGGACCATGGTTATTGCATCCTTCAACCTTGTTCAATATTCCTTAATGCTCCCTTCTGTTGAGTTACTAAGGTTGTCTCTTAGGCAGGCCTTCATGTTTGTGAAGTCTGCCCTCCTGAAGTCAAGGACCTTCAGTTTGGAGTGTGTGGAGTCTATAGTTCTTTTTACCCTGAATCAAACCATGTTATGATCACTGTTGCCCAGGTTGTTCCCTACTTTGACACCTGTAACCCTATCGCTGTTTGTGACTATCACATCTAGAACCGCATTACCCCTAGTGGGTGATGTCACTAGTTGACTTAGGCCTGCTTCCTGTAGTGTGACTAGGAATTCCCTGCTCTTCTGTGATGCCACTGTGTAGGTATTACAATCTATGTCCGGCAGATTGAAATCCCTCACCAGCACCATGTCCCCTTTGCCTGGCATCTGGAGGATGGTTTCCAGGATTTCCTGATCCCTGGCTTTTTCTTGATTTAAGGGTTTGTAGATTATTCCTACCTGAATGGGTTTCTGGTTTCTGGCCCCTATTTGTGATCCATAGATCCTCTGTTTCCCTTGGTGCCTGCTGCATTTCTGTAGCACTGATGGTATCCTTAACATAAATAGCTACCCCACCTCCCTTTTTCCCAGTGCTCTCTCTCCGAAGCAAGTTGTACCCCGGGATAGTCACCTCCCAACCATGATTATTTGTGAACCATGTTTCGGTCATGGTGACCCAGTCAAGTCCTGCCTCAGCTATTGTGGCGGTGAGGTCAGTCATCTTGTTAGCCAGACTACGTGCATTGAGGCATAGTGCTGACCACTCTTGCTGTGTCGATTTGTTTGTCATACCTCCCTTGATCTTATTATTCATCCCTTTGTAGTCCTCCCTATTTATGGTTCCTCCCTTTCCATTGTGATGGTCAACACCAGAGCTGGAAAGGGCTTTATGTTCCCTGCTATCTGCTTTTGCTATCCTGGAGTGTGTAGATCTGGTGCTAGCTGGAGGGGAAGAGACAGCAGGCTCTATGTGTGCTTCTCCTAGAGCTACCATCATCTCCCCTCCCGCTAGTTTAAATGTCCTATGTAGATGTCAAATTTCTGGTCCAGTGCTCTGACTCCCTCTTTAGTCAGGTGGAGGCTGTCAAATTTGAAAAACTCCTTTCCCAGAAGTTGCCCCAGTTTCCAATGAAGTGGTGCCCCTTTGTGTGGCACCGGTCCTTGAGTCATGCGTTGTGCTCACTTATCTCTCTCTCGGATTTTCTGCCTGTTCTTCCCCTTTTCCCAAACAGGCAGAATCTCAGAGAATGCAATGCTGGACGAAAGTGAAACCAATTTCTCACTGAGCTGCGCAATTTGCTCCTTGACCTCCTCAACTGATCGGCTAGCAAGGTCATTGGTCCCTAGGTGGACCAGGATGTTCGAGCCCTCTTCCTTTTTAACTATGTTGATTATTCGGTCAGTGGCCCTCCAAGCGGATGCTCCAGGGAGACATCTGACCTGCACATCTGCACGTTTGTTTTCCCTCAGGTGGGGGTCCACACCACGAATCATGGAGTCCCCTATGGTTTTTTTCCTGTTGAGATTTTGTTTATGATGTTGTTTTGCTATCCTGTTGCATATGGCATTCCTTTGGCCCGAGACATCCTCCGTCGTTACGGATGGTATGGACGCAAGAGGTGTGTATCTGTTTGCTGTGTTTAGAGTGCTTTGTTCGTTAGGGAGAGTTGCCCGAGCTCTGCCCCTTTTCCTGCACCAGTTGCCATATCCCAATAAGGTGGCAGCCTTGTAAACATGCATATATCAAAATGCCCCTCATCTCCTGGTGTCTGTGCCCTTGATATCACTCCCCCACAACACATGTGCATCCCATATATGGCAGCAAGTGCGGTGATGCAAACAGTGTGATGCAAGCTGTGTGGCATTCCCTTGCAATGCATGCTGCGTCAAATCATGTTGCATGTGAGCATCCAACATCCAGGGTAGCTAGCACCATAATCAGTGTGAAGGCTCCATTGAGTCGAGGCGCTAGGGGTTTGTCCAGGAGGCTAAGTTTATACTGCATTTGCTGTTGTGCTTTGCATCTTTAAAATTATTTAGTAAACACAAATTTTACTTGCACCACTGCCTGATTTGTTGTCCTTTTATGCGCATCGCGTCTTTTAGACTAGGATTCTACAGAGGTTGGCTACCTTTATCTGTGGAGCTGCACGGCGGTATCAGGAGTTCGCGGTAGTTGCTTCTTTGGATCGCAGTGCTGTACACTGGCCAGCATTGTGTTCTACCTAAGTCAGAAAACTGAAAAAGGAGCACCTGCGCTCAAGGTAAGGGTGGTGCGCTTAGTATGGGTGGCTAGCCCCAAAGTAATACCAAGTTCCAGAGTACAAGCACACAGCAAACAAAGGACCAAACTCATGCCAGTGAATGTATGCCAAACTTGAGCCTTTATTGCTGAAATTTCAGTAACAGGCTGAGTCAATTTCATTATGCAAGGGCTTCCTACATGGTGAAATTGACTCAGCGTATTACTGAAATAAGCAATAAGCATGAGTTTGATCCTTTATTTGTTTGTTTGCTGTGTGCTTGTACTCTGGAATATTATGTTCTACCTGCAGGGTCAATACTGCATCCCAGTATTACCACACTGTGACACAACAGTGTTCATACCTAAAGTGTGACCTGTAGTGACTCCAAGATGGTACAGTTAAACTTAAGACTCAATAAGGAATACCATTCAACTGGACCTTGCTAGGTGGACCAAACTCCCATTATCTTTATGGGGTAGGGTTAGCCTGACGAAAATGAATATATTATCTAGGGTATTATACCCACTAATCATGTTGAACTTGTGGTTGCCATTCAGCTGGCTTAAGAATATGCATGCAATAATTTCAGAGTTTATTTGGCAGGGGAAAACTCCACGCAGAGCTTATAATAAGATGGCTGCTGCTAAGGAGAAGGCGGAGTTAAATTTACCCCATTTGGCTTTATATTATTGGGCAAGCAGTGTAAGTAAGTATTTAAGATGGCTGCTAGTTCCCATTGAGCACTCTCCAGCTGTTTATGTCCCCTCATGGGTTAAGTTAGAGGTGGAGTTAATAAAGGAGGCAGGGTTTGATCCGACTGCACTCCTTTATGCTCCATTGAAGTCCTTATCTGGGGAATCATTTCCCACCCTGATTAAAACGTCTTTAAGAATACATGCACAATTGTGTTCATTCTTAAAATATTCCCCCAGTAGAGACAAGAATCAACCCTTGTGCCGAAACTTGAATTTAAAAATTGGAGGTAAAATGATTCAGGACTCCTGGCTTCCTGAGATGAAGGACCTGAGGATTTCATACCTTTTTCAGAAGGGGGAGTGTCTCTCTGTACAGGCTTTAATTAACAAGTTCTGTATTGCCCCTGGGCATATCTTTAGAGTTTATCAGCTTAGGCATCTGCTGGTACAATCTCTTAGGAAACAAGTCGGGTCTCAGCCACCCGAGGCCTATTTGAGGTTCTTGCTAGAACTGTTTGGGAGCCGCATGTAGTTTCCAGATTCTATAAACACTTATTTGAGTGAGCATTTCAGCAGCTCGATGGTACCCCCCACTACTGGAACACTGCTGTTGGGGACCTGGGGAGGGACTGGAGTGCAATCTGGCAGCATACTTACAGGTATATATCTCAGGACAGGCTGAGAGTCATGCAGCTTCAATTTCTAAATAATATGTTCTGGACTCCACAAAAGTTGTATAAGATTGGCCGTTAGCCGTACTTCTGACCCAAAATGCAATTATTGCCGTCAGCAGGATGGAACGTTACTTCATATTTTATGGGAATGTTCTAGGGTCAAATTACTGTGGGAGAAGATTAGGGAATGGGCAGATCCGTTGTTGGGGCTTCATCATCTATTTAGTCCCGAGGTTTGCTTATTGGGGGATTACTCTGGAATTAAGGTTAAAGCCAGACGGTATTATATGGCCATCATTTCAGCGTTACTCAAGAAGGTTGTCTTGAGACATTGGATGGATGGAGATTTAATTATTTACACAGAGTGGTTACAGGAGTTGCTTTTTAACTTGAACATGGAAAAATTTAGTGTGAATCGTAAGAATTGTTTGTTAAAGTATGGTAGGGTTCTGGGAAAGTTACATGAGTTGTATCTACTTCAGACGGCTGCTTATTCCCCTTGATTACCTAATATCAGATGAAAGATGTTTAATGATACGGTACATCACCTTATAATGCTGTCTGCTGGGGAAGGGGGAGGGGGGAAGGAGGGGGGAGGGCAAGGTGCTCCTGATAATGTACCTAGATATCTTCATATTGTCACACGTTGGTACTGATGTCTGGATTGTCCTGTGTTGCTGCATCTTGCTCTGTATTGGGAGAAAACCTTAATAAACTTGAATTTCAAAAAAATACCTAACGTGTGAAATGGCATCCTGGAAACGTTCCCCTAACTTTAACGATAAGGAGACTGTTCTCCTCATCAGCTTAGTTGGGCAGTGGGTATGTGTACTACTGCCATGTGCTAGAGATGGGTTCACACCCACATAAAGGGCTAGAGTGTGGAATTCCATAACTGTCCACCTACAGAAGGTCTCCGGTGTACATCACACTGTCCACCTGGTATGCCACTGCTGGGATGACCTTGTCTGGAGGGAGAAAGAGCTCCTAAGTCATCTGAGGGGCAAAACCAGGGAAGCCAATGTGCAGATGCAAGGTGGACATCTGTGGAGCAGAGGTAGGCACCCCAACACACAGCATGTGCAGCACCACAAACATACATACATATCCAGGCTATTCCCCTGCAGCAGCACTAACCTGTATACCCCACTGTATGTCCCCACAGGCATTCTGAGATGGTGAGGAAGGGGAATCATCGCCAATGGATGGTGCTGGCGGCAGTGGAACCATGCGTGAAGGCCAGGATACCAGCACTACAGGTAGGCCATAATACATTCGACATCCATGGCAACAGTGACTACTGGCCTGTGCAGTACTGCACACAGCATATGCATAGGGGACACTTTACCATAAGTGCTGCCCATGCCTGTGTATATGTGAAAGCACTGTGCCACACGCATCATCATGTGCAGTCCGTGCACACTGTGGACAGCTGCAGCCTTGCCATTGGCATGTATACAGGGTACTGTAGTACACACATACATATGTGGGCACAGGTACAGCTGGTGCATGTGTCAGCTCATGCATGGGGAGTGGGAAAAGACATATGCGATTCTGCCCCGCATAGGCATGCCATTGCTGAGGTACAGCACCATAGGGTGGCACGGCAGCTGTAAGACATGTCACATAAGCATCACTACTATACAGGTCTGATACTGGCAGCACACTCACACAGTGCTCCCATTACCTTTACAGGTTCCTGACAGCCAGCAGACAGAGGGAACGCAGCATGGCGAGTGAGGTGGCGGAGTCTGGTGTGGGCAATAAGGAGGCTGAAGCGGGCAGATGCACGTGCCTACACCGAGCACACACAACACTGGGTGTAGGCTGTAGATGAGGCTGCAGAGGAACATATGTCCGCAGATGAAGGCCATGATGATGACACAGTGCCGGGGAACAGGGATGAGGATTCAGAAGAACATATGTCAGCAAATGAAGGCTATGATGATGACACAGTGCTGGGGAACTAGGATGAGGGTGCAGAGGGCTGTTCAATGTTCGGTGAGGGACAGCAGGCAGTACATAGTGTGGAATCTGCTTTGGAGGTGGAAGGTGACATTGGCCAGGGCACCACTAAGCAAGTACGGGACACCTCTGTAACTGTGTCTGCAGGGGTTGGCTTTACAGCACCTGTAGTGGAAGAGGACCGGTCATGCAGTCAGGATGATGGACAGCAGCGGCCCTCCCAGGAACCTGGAGTGCCAGATGACCTTGCGATGTATATGGTGGCTGAGGTAGTCTTGCCAGAGGATGAGGCTGAGGTGCATGTACCCTGGGACAGTGTTATCATCAGACAGTGCCCTGAGGATATTGCTGCTGGTATGGACGATGCAAACAGGCAGGCCCATGTGCAGTTTTCCTAGGAAATCGATGCTTACATAAGACAGATTGCAACACACGTGGATTTTCTGCAGGTTGACACTGTTGACCTTTCTGGATAATTATATCGGGCAGTGAACCATACTGTCCTTTTATCTACACAGAGGCTGTTCTTGTTATTTGCACCTGTGTTCAGTTTCACGGTGTCCCTCCCCGCCCCCATACTAGAGACTGTAGCTATTGAAATACCTGTGTTCTAAGTTGTAGTTTTTGTGTTCTGCATCATTTTTCAATGCCTAGCATGTCTGTTTATTTGTTTTGATACTAAATTGTTTATATTGATCGGTGTGAGTATATGTGTTTTACTTTCTGCCTACAGTGGTATGTGGCACAGCAGCTGTAGACATGCACATGGTGCGTACAGCAGGTGAACATCCCAGACACCCTGTCTGTCTGCGTCCCCCCAGGTGTGACATATTGGTAATGTGGTCCACAAGTGTGACATAGTGCTTGTATGCACAGCTGTACTGCATAAACCCGTATCCTCCCACACGTTGCTGTCACACATACAGGGACCTTCCTGTTGTGCTGCATGGCAACAGGGTTCTCTTAGTCACACATCGGCGTGCCAATTCATTTAAGCAAAACCACCAAATAATAATAATAGCTTCATTTATTGAGCACCTTTAACATTATAAGGGCCCGTCACACAATCACAAACAAATCATTAAAACATAATTAAAATCACAGCAGATCAGGGAATGCCTTAATCCATAAAAACATTTTCAGTGCCTGCTTAAAGCTCCCCACAGTCCTGCACTCCCGAAGCTGATGGGGCAGAGAATTCCAGAAGGTTGGGGCAGCAAACATAAAAGCGCAAGCCCCAGATGAATTCAAACTAACTCTCAAAATCTCCAGCAAACCCTCGTCAGCCGAGCGGAGCTGTTGCACAGGGGCGTAAGGAGTCAGAAGCTATTTCAAGTAATCAGGACCAAGTCCGTGTAGGGCTTTGTAGGTTAACAAACCTACCTTAAAGGTGATTCGCCACTGAATTGGCAGCCAGTGCAGATCGCGCAGCACTGGGGTAAAATGAGATCTCCTGGATGCCCCAGTCAGTAAACGAGAAGCAGCGTTCTGCACTAGCTGCAAGTGGCAGATATCAACCCAAGGAAAACCTAAGTAAAGGGAGTTGCAATAGTCAAGGCGCGCGGTCACAAAGGCATGGACCAATATGGGCAAATCACTGGATGGAACAAGGTGCTTGATCCTGGCAATGTTCCCATGATGATAAAAGGCTGACTTAATGACTGCCACCACCTGATGATGAAGGGTCAGCCCATCATCAAGTATCATTCCCACGTTGCGCACCCATTCGGAAGTAAGGATCTGAGCACCCCACAAAAATAACCTGGAGGGCAAATCAGTTCTCAACCCCCCTGTCCTGCATCCCGGGTCCACCACCAAAACCTCAGTTTTACCTGCGATCAACTTTAACCAGCTAGAATTCATCCAATCTTGGATTTCAGCGAGGCAGCTGTTAAATGCTGAGAGAGCACTAACCTGGTGGTGGTGGAAAAAGACAGGTAGAGCTGGATATAATCAGCGTAGCAGTGAAACCTCAGTCCATACTGCCTTACAATGTCTCCAAGGGGCAGCATATACACTGCAAACAACATGGGGGACAGCACCGAGCCTTGGGGAACCACACAAAGCAGAGAGAGAGAGAAAGACTCAGAAGAGAAAATTCCGAGATGACTCTCTGAGTTCTACTGGTGAGGAAAGATGAAAACCATCTGAGCACTGTGCCAGTCAGTCCAGAGATGGACCTCAGAAACTCGAGCAGAACCCCATGGTCTATTGTGTCAAAGCTGAAGAGAGATCAAGGAGTACCAGAATGGAACGGTTTCTCCGCTGTCTCGCCATCAGGAGATCGAGCACCCGAACTAGAGCAGTCTCAGTACTGTGCCTCTTATGAAAACCCAGATTGGAGAGGTTTGTATATACTATGGATGGTCAAATGGTTCTCCAGTTGAGTCGCCACAACTTTTTCGATAACCTTTGCCACAAAAGGAAGGTTCGAGATGGGTCTGTAGTTAGCTAGAGTATCCGGGTCCAAAGAAGCTTTCTTCAGAAGGAGTGTCACCACCACCTCCTTCAGGGAGCATGGAAACTCACCTGATTCCAAGGAGCACTGGACAATCTGAGCCAAGACCAGGCCGATGATATCACTACAACCCAAAATCAGGGAGGTAGGGCCCGGAGCTAAACTACAGACCGTAGGGTGCATCCCCTGGACAATCTTCATAATATCGATGAACTCCAGCAGGTCAAAGGTACTCCAGGAAACAAGAGGAACAGTGACCGAGCACCGACCAAAAGCATCCCCCACAGAACAGGTCCGACGGATCTCTGACCTGATGTCGGCAACCTTATTCGCAAATAATTGAGCAATCTCATCACACTCCATTTGCGAATAAATTTGACGGAGCTGCAGACAGGCTGGGTTGCACAGCCTGTCCACAGTTTGGAAGAGTTGGGCCGGTCGATTCCGAGCGACAGTGATTTCCCTGGACAAGAATTCTGTCTTCTTATGGGAGATCACTGATTGGTAGAGCTGATAATGCTTCAACAAAATAAGACAGTCGGCATTCAAGGTAGATTTCCACCAGCGACATTCTAGCTTACGTCCCAACCTCTGCAACTCCCTCAAAGACCCATCAATCCAAGAAGCCTGAGGGCGAAGTGGAAGGGAGTGAACATGGACTGGAGCAATCAGGTCAAGAGCTAAGGAAATATTATAGGCCAGAACCAATGGCTCTTGGCCTGAGCAGGCAACAACAAACTTAGAGAGGTCAATCACCGCCACCAGGTCTTCAGGGACAACATCCCGTAAAGGACAGAAACTGACCATCTCCACAGGAGCAGACCTACACGGGGGGGATAAAAATTGAACCTCATGGTGTAATGATTGGACCAACTGACAGGTTCCACCCCAAAATCGGAGGCCTCAGTCCCCAGGAGGAAGACCAAATCCAGGGAGTGACCACCATTATGGGTAGCTGAGGAAACAACCTGGGTGAAGCCCAGTGATATCATCAACTGGAGGAAGTGTTGTCCAAAAAAACGAGGATTCATCATCAACCCAGGCATTGAAGTCACCCAGAACCATCAGTCTGGATGACTCCAAAGCCATGTCGGCGACGAAGTCTGCTACTTCCTGCAGGAATAGCTTTTCATCCCCAGGTGGACGGTAGATGAAAGCTATCCTCCCATACTCAGCTACCACAGTGCACTCAAAGTTCCGCCTCCTCAACTGGTACACCCATAAGACTCAATTCGCGCTTGAAACAGACCGCCCCCCACGATCCAATCTCGTGTGATGCATCACCAGTACCGGAGGAATAGCTGCCTCCAAAATTGGAGCAGAATTTCCATCCAACCAGGTCTCGGTGATGCAAACCAGATCTGCTGTTCCAACAAAATCTGCAATAAGTGCAGTTTTCTTCTTAACGGATCTGGCATTGCATAACAATGCCTGGGTTGGATGATGTTCGTGAGCCATCTCGGCTACCTACCCACCCAAAGAGGTGGTGCCCTTGGGTATGGGGATTAGACATGGACCACCATGTTCCAGACACCATTTTGCCCCAGGGCATCTTCTAGTCCTAACTACCTCTTAGGGAGAGAACCACTCATTCGAACTCCAATGTCCGCTCCACCCTACACACCCATGCCCCCCCCGTGAGCAATCCCTAGTGCACGACAACGCTGGTAAACGGAGGCAGGTGGGGGGAGAGAGAATGGGCAGAGGGCACTAAGAGAGGACAATTGGCACAGGACTGGGGGAGCAAACAGGCACATTCCACAAATGACCACCAAGCTATGACTAAAAAACAGCAAATAATCCTATTTTCCTCGTAACAGAATCCTAAAATAGTTGCAGTTTAAAGTTAAAACATAAAACTCCCAAAGGAGCCTAAAACCAAAAATAAAATTCAAAAACAAACCATAACACCCCAAAAACCCATGAACCCAACAAAATAAAATAAAATAACCAAAACAATAAAATTCCCTGGGCACCAGTTACTCCCATTGTAGCATGTGCTGTGCCAGAACTATTCTGGCACTCTCACTGCCAAAGATAGTATAACAATAAACAAAAAAAAAGGAAAAATGGCTAAATACAGGATATTTTCAGTTATCTAAATGATAAGAGAAAAGTGAATCTGATAAATCAAATAAATTCCTGGGCAATTAGATATTCTCACTATTAATGCCCGGAGAAAACTATAATGGTACTCTCACTACCATATGCAGTTGTAATGACAATAGGAAATAAAAATAATAAAAAAACAAAATGTCCAAAATTCCCAACACACAGTTCATATGAAAATATCACCAATAAAAAGTCTGGCGATCTCCAGGCCTGACACTCTCACTGCCAGGACTTCATGGAAGCAAAGGGACTCTCAGTGCCAGATACAACTTGATGATGGAACAGGCAACTAGACCAAAGTTTCAACACATAACTCAAATAAATACGGTCTCCAAGGCGCTCTCACTGTTCAAGTAAAAGTTTTGGGCAAAACTGACCAGTCAATCCCAGAAGAAAGGTTCATAAAATCCTCTTCGGGACTTGTTCGTTCCCCAACTAAGAGCCCAGGAAGTCCATGCCAAGCTTCACCACCAGACTACAACAGCTACTAAAGAATCCCCTCAGAACCCAATTAAATAGGTTCCCGGGGATCACTAGGGGATACCAAGGTGGAACCCCACGGTTTGGTCTGGGTGATGCGATGTGCTGTGCTGTGTGTGTACAATGCTGGGGTTGTCTCTGCTGGGGTTGGCACTGTTGTGGTGTTTGCATGGCTCCCACTGTAGCATGTGCTGTGTCAGCTGTGCTACAGCCATGCTGCCTTGGATAGGTGTCAATGGGGGGTATGTTGGGCTGGTTATGGCTGCTGTCTACATATTTCTAAGGAGCCAGTATAGCACAGTGGGTTAAAGTTCTGAGCTGCAGATCTGGAGACCTGGGTTTGAATTCCACAGCCACCTAGGAGCACATTGTGTGATCCTCAGCAAGGCCCTTAACTTCCTTGTGCTCCCAGGTCACATCTGGAAACAAGCTTCGTCTTAGTGTGCTACTCCTGGTTAAACAATGTTCCCTTTCCTTAGATGTCACCATCATGCTGGAGTACTGTCCGGTACTAACCGTGTCACATCATTTAGTGTGTGACATATCACAGTGTGGCATTGCCATCCGGCCCTGCTGTTGCCCTCAATATGCCGTTGTCACCTGTAGGTGCACATCACTGTGCATGTCACTGCATGGCTGTGCTCCGCTGAGGACACTTCCACCCGCTGATGTTTGGATGTCTTGTGCACATGCCCTCCCTGACCAAGTGCTGGCTGGAGTTATGCGTACACCCTCTGCTCCTGCAGCTCTGCTATCACAGGTACCACAGTTCCTGGGCCTACGGCCATGTTTCGCCTGCGAATCTGGTGATACCATGGGTAACCTCCGTGCCTATGATGCCACCCATGGTGGTTTTTCTTTTGTATGGCCTGTGTTGCATAGACGTGCAGTGTGTCTCACATACCGTTGCCTGTGGTGTGTGTCGGCGCAGCGGTCCCCAGTATTGTGCCTGTGTTGTCAAGTGCCACATCACACTCTTCCACCTCTTTAGGGCAGTACGGCCCATATCCCCTCTGCTGCCCTTGCTGTCATCGGCCCCTGAGGTGTTCCCTGGGGAAACCTGTCCCTCTGCACTGTCCTGTGGTGGTTCTACTGACTACATAGTGCTGTCCATGGGTATTGGTTCTTTCAAGGCAGGTGCACTGTGCATCTGCTGCACTTCCAGATGTTCACCTGTCATGTCTTATGTGTCCCCTCGGTGCATTGTTGCTGTGGTGCATGTGGGGTACTGGATACACTGTTCAGTGCCTGGTGCTGCCATGGCACGGTGTTCCTCTTGCTCCACAGCAGTATCACGGATGTCGCTGAATGCACTCTGCTGCTGTGCTTCAGTCATGGTGCTGTACATGGCGCCATGACAGGCGGTGTCCATGTTTTCAGGATCCACAGCTGGTGCATGGACTGCTCCACTCTCACCAGTCTAATGCTGGCCAGTGCTGCCTCCTGTCTGTGGGACATGGTGATGGTGTTTACATACATGGTCCTGAGTAACCTCAGCAGCATATCCGGGCTGACCATGTGTTTCACGGCCAGGTGCCATACATCCACTGCTGTGCAACAATGCCTGTGTATGGTCACAGAGGGCAGTGGTCACTGGACCAGTGTGTGTGTGTGCCTCCTGTGCCACAGTGCTCTGCTCCGTGGCACTGTGCTGCTGTTCCATGGCCTCCACCTGTCGCTGTGTGCATATCAGTATTGCACGCAGGGTTGCCGGTATCTCCTCCTGCTGTGCAGCCCTTTCATGACTGGATGGCTGCACAGCACTATGTAGACCCAGGAGTGTGAGGCCTAGCCAGGACATCTGTAGTGCAGCAGATGTGTTCCGCTGCTGTACAGCTTCGAGGATGGCAGCTAGCTCATGATACATGGAATCCTGCATGTCTATTATGTCCTGACAGTATCTGGTAACGACATCCACAGTCTCTGGGTCAGTGGCAGTGGTGGACTGCTGTGCTGCATCTTCAGGACTGACGGGCGTTGGCGTGCTGTCTCCAGTTCAATGTAGTCTTGCCCAGGGTCAATGGCTTGTATGGTGTTTGGCAGTCCTGTGGCATGTGTGGGCACTGCTGCGTGTTTCCCTTCATCGATGGTGTACATGGCGACACTGTCTGTTGTCTGGCCTATAGTGGTCATGGCCACCTTAGTGTCCTCCCGTGTGCTGTCAGCACTCTTGAATTTATCGTCTGTGTGTCTCTGGCAAAGCTACTGACCCCTGGTGTCTGTGTCCATGTATGCTGCAGTCATGTGGCCATTTTTCTCACCTCCACCAGGTCCTGTGGGGGGTGACACAGACATATATGCTTTCAGCAGAGCTATGCTCACCTTTCTGTATGGCTACCATGTGGTGCTGCTGTACTTGTCTCAGTGTGCACCGGCATTGCCACTGTTGGGTGGCGTGCACTGCCGCAGTACAGGTCGTATATGTGGTGACATACATATTCGTTGCACTCTGGAACTGGAACAAGTCCAGATCAGGGTCTCCCCCAATGGTGCGTCTGCTCAGTTGTGATGACACCAGTTCCTCATGGCTGCTTTGTTGCGGTAGCTGACTTGAGCCACCGCCGGTTCCACTGATGCAGTGCCTATTGTGTGTCACCTTTTCTTTTGACTGTCATGTGAGGTCATTGTAGTACTTCTGCAGCTTTTGTGTACTGTGCCGGCATGCAGCCACAGCATTGACCTTGCTGGCCAAATCCTCCCATGCCCTCTGGCACTGGGCTCTGAGCTCCCTGTCCAGACCACTGGACAAAAGCAGATCTGCCTGTTGGGGTCGTGGGTTGTTGTTAGTACATGGGTACACTCAGTTGGACCTACTGCTCTGCTTCATCATTGTTGGCATTCACACTGACCTTGCTTGCCACATCCTCCCATGCCCTCTGGCGCTGAGCTCTGAGCTTCCTGTCCAGACCACTGGACAGTAGCAGATCTGCCTGTTGGGATTGAGGGTTGTTGTTAGCACATGGGTACACTCAGTTGGGCCTACTGCTCTGCTTCTTCAATGTTGGCATTCACACTGACCTTGCTGGCCACATCCTCTGGCACTGGGCTCTGAGCTCCCTGCCCAGACCACTGGACAGTAGCAAATCTGCCTGTTGGTTTCGAGGGTTGTTGTTGGTACATGGGTACACTCGATTGGGCCTATTGCTCTGCTTCATCATTGTTGGCATTCACACTGACCTTGCTTGTCACATCCTCCCATGCCCTCTGGCGCTGGTCTCTGAGCTCCCTGTCCAGACCACTGGAAAGTAGCAGATCTGCCTGTCGGGGTCGAAGATAGTTGTTAGTACATGGGTACACTCAGTTGGGCCTATTGCTCTGCTTCATCATTGTTGGCATTCACACTGACCTTGCTGGCCACATCCTCTGGCGCTGGGCTCTGAACTCCCTGTCCAGACCACTGGACAGTAGCAGATCTGCCTGTTGGGGTCAAGGGTTGTTGTTGGTACATGGGTACACTCAGATGGGCCTACTGCTCTCCTTCATCATTGTTGGCATTCACACTGACCTTGCTGGCTACATCCTCCCATGCCCTCTGGCGCTGGGCTCTGAGCTCCCTGTCCAGACCATTGAACAGTAGCAGATCTGCTTGTTGGGGTCGAGGGTTGTTGTTAGTACATGGGTACACTCAGTTGGACCTACTGCTCTGCTTCATCATTGTCGGCATTCACACTGACCTTGCTTGTCACATCCTCCCATGCCCTCTGGCACTGAGCTCTGAGCTCCCTGTCCAGACCACTGGACAGTAGCAGATCTGCCTGTTGGGTTTGAGGGTTGTTGTTAGTACATGGGTACACTCAGTTGGGCCTATTGCTCTGCTTCATCATTGTCGGCATTCACACTGACCTTGCTTGCCACATCCTCCCATGCCCTCTGGCGCTGAGCTCTGAGCTCCCTGTCCAGACCATTGAACAGTAGCAGATCTGCCTGTTGGGGTCGTGGGTTGTTGTTAGTACATGGGTACACTCAGATGGGCCTACTGCTCTCCTTCATCATTGTTGGCATTCACACTGACCTTGCTGGCCACATCCTCTGGCACTGGGATCTGAACTCCCTGTCCAGACCACTGGACAGTAGCAGATCTGCCTGTTGGGGTCGTGGGTTGTTGTTAGTACATGGGTACACTCGACTGGGCCTATTGCTCTCCTTCATCATTGTTGCCATTCACCTGCTTATGGACCTCCTCTATCAGGATGTCTGTCTCTTCATCGGTAATGTTCCTTTTCCGCTGCTGTTTTCCACCTTGCTGTCCACTTCTCTCACTCTGCATCCCCAGTTTTGGCCATTGCTTGGCCTGTGAGTCATGGTGCAGAGTGCAACCTCAGTGCATGGTGCGCCGACGCACCGTGTGTGTTATGTCATGCATTGCCATCTTTGCCATAAGCCATGATGTAGCCGAACTGGGCTAACGGTGCTTTACGCAGTTGTATTTGGTGCACCATGCACTCAGCACACCTTGTAATGCTCTTATTATCTTTTGAGATTCCGGCCCCTGGTCTTAATCTGCCACTGTCTGTTTTTCTGTGTTTCTACATTTCATGATACCTGGAGTCCAGTAGGCCATTCCCTTCCAGGAAATTCATTTGTTTGCCCCATGACATTGGACTCCATTACCTTTCCCATGGTACACATCAGGCTAACTGGTCTGCAGTTTCCTGACTGATCTTTCTTTCTGCTTTTTGTACAGAGGGATGATGCCTGCCATTCTCCAGTCTCTAGTAGGTAGTATAGCGCAGTGGGTTAAGGCTCTGAGTTGCAGATCTGGAGACCTGGGTTTGAATCCCACAGCTGCCTAGGTACACACTGTGTGATCCTGAGCAAGGCACTTAACTTCTTTGTGCTCACAGGTCACATCTGGAAACAAGTTTCCGCTTAGTGTGCTACTCCTGGTTAAACAACGTTCCCTTTCCTAGGGATCACCTCTGAGGCCAATTAAATATAATAAACTGGGGATGCTATTACCTCTGCAGCCTTTTTGAGTAATCTAGGATGTGATCTATCAGACCCTATAGATTTATTTACTGTTAACCCTTTAAGTTCCCCTCTATTATAGTACCCATGCTGTCTGTGTTACTACCCCTTTTCATTCCCTCTGTACTCTGCCTTCTGGTAGTGGTCCCTCTTTTTCCCTAGTAAATACTGAACAAAACTATTGGTTCAGTATTGCTGCCTCAGTTTTAACCCCTTCTCTCAGCCATTCCACTTCTTAAGCCTCACTATGCCCCCTTGGCCTTTCGCTTCTCAAGAATGTATCTGAAGAATGCTTTGTCACCCTGTTTCACTCCTTTTACTTGTACAAGTTATGTCTCCGCTTTGGCCATCCCAATCTTACCGTTAGTTTTTCTGGTTAGGCTAGGTACTTCTCCCTTTGGCTACCCTTATATTTCATGAATGTCCTCCTCATCCTTATCCGGGGTTTCTCATGTCTGACATGAACCACATTGTACCTTTTGATCTTTTGCCTTTTTCTGCCCTCCCAATGGAACTTGCTGCTGCCACGAGCATTGCTGTTTGGAATACTTCCCATTTTTCCTCTACCCTATTGTCGTCATGCTTTCCCTCAACAGCATCCATATCCAGTTAACATCTTCCCTTCTGAAATCTCAGATTTCTACTGAACTGGACCTCCTTGGTGGCCTACATTTGGGCCTCCAACATCACTGTCTTGCGGCTACTGGATCTTAGTAGTTCCTGGACTACCACACTGTGGATCTTCTCACTGTTAGTACCAGAACCAGAAGGGCCACTTTCCTTGTCTGATCTTGGACCAGTTGTACTAAAGAAAGCCTTCGGGCATACTTCCATCAGTAGCCGATTCCTTGTACTTGCTACACCTGGGATTTTCCTGCTCACATCTAGCATGATAAAGTCCCCTACTATTATAGCTGCTCTAATTAGGCCACCCTTCTTAGCAACTCTTTTAGTACGTTATCTGCTTCTCTGCTCCTGGCCTGGTGGTTTGTAGACCACTCTAGTCATAATTTGTTTCTTGTTGCTGGTACCCACAGGGTTTCTACCTCTCTTCGAGTCTCCCAGGTAATCTACTTCTGTTGTCTCAGTTAAATTCTCACCTTTATGTAAAGTGTTTTTCCTCCATCCTCACCCTTTGTCAACATACCAGGGTACATAATCTACAGGAGGGATAAGGAGGGTAAAAGAGGAGGCGCAGTAACTCTCTATTTAAGGGAAAGGATCAAAGTAACAGCACTAAAGGGTAAACAGGAAGGAGAGGAGGCACTGTGGGTCACCCTGGAGAGAAGACTTGGTTTGCTGGCCAAGGCACCTAGCTTCACCTGAGCTCTTTCCTTCTAAGACTGCTTGAAAGGCAGAGTAGAGAAACTTACCAGAGCAAGGGAGAAGGATAAAGACTTAGTTTGGCTAAGCAGATTTACTGTGTGGTGGTGTTTTTATTTTTTACTCACAGGGATTGCTACTGTTTGTTGCTAACATTTCATTGCTTTATTTTTTTCTCTGATTCAAATTGTTGTTGCTGGTATACCTTCTTCTGCATTATTACAAGGTGTGCCTACAGGTGTGCTAACAGATTACTGCTGTAATCTTCTGATTCAAATTGTCTTTTGCAAGGTATATCTTCTGTTACTGCTTTATTTTTCTCTGGAGCAAAGTGTTTCTTACAGGCATATCTTCTCTGAAATTACTGTATTACAGGTGGAGCTTACATTTTGTGACTTTTTATCATTGGGCTAAGCAAAATTACTGTTTGACACTGTGTTTTATTTTATTCTTGTTTGTTGAAAAGGTTTGTTGTCTCAGAGGTGTTTCAGTCTCCTTCTCACATTGAAGGAGCTAATTGCTTTTCCTCCCACAGCTCTTCCAAAGGATTAGGTGTGTATGTGGGGTGGAGCTGGCAAACTGTCAGTAATTTCCAACAGAAAGAAGGGTTAAAAGTCAGGTTAGTTGATATCTTGAGGTAGAAGACTTGTTTGCTGGCCAAGGCACCTAGCTTCACCTGAGCTCTTTCCTTCTAAGACTGCTTGAAAGGCAGAGTAGAGAAACTTACCAGAGCAAGGGAGAAGGATAAAGACTTAGTTTGGCTAAGCAGATTTACTGTGTGGTGGTGTTTTTATTTTTTACTCACAGGGATTGCTACTGTTTGTTGCTAACATTTCATTGCTTTATTTTTTTCTCTGATTCAAATTGTTGTTGCTGGTATACCTTCTCTGCATTATTACAAGGTGTGCCTACAGGTGTGTGCTAACAGATTACTGCTGTAATCTTCTGATTCAAATTGTCTTTTGCAAGGTATATCTTCTGTTACTGCTTTATTTTTCTCTGGAGCAAAGTGTTTCTTACAGGGTATATCTTCTCTGAAATTATTACAGGTGGTGCTTTACAGGTTTTACAGTTTTATCTAACATTAGGTTAAGCTTTCAGGGTTACTGCATTTTGTTGTTGACTGATTGTTTCTGCTCTTACCTCCTTGTTCTTTCGTCCGTGGTTCTTCTTTTAGGCAGGGAAGGGCCCAGCCACCCACCCCTATCCCCAACCACCCCACGCTACACTCCTTTTATAGGGTACCACAGTTGTGACATTTCCTGTGGCAGAGCAGGAAGGGCGGATCAGTGGGCTCCACAAGGTGATCTCATTTACAGGGCACTAGTAATTTAACTTGTTATAACAAGTTAAACAAAGCACCAATTAAACCATTACTTGCATTTTTTTTTCCTTCTAATTACTCTGACTAGGTTACAAACCCAGCAACTTATTTGGAATGGATTTCATTAACTGCAGGTACTGTGGAACAATTTTCAGAAGGACATTCTTACAGGATTTAGGACACTGTCCTACATGCTGGGCCTTTGGAGATCTTAGGTCTCAGCTCCGGGCAGCATGGGCAGAGATTGCACGCCTCAAATTTCATATTAAAGAGGAAATGCATTATAAGAACCACCCGCCATTTCCCCAGCATCCAACAGAAACCCTCAACTGCAGAGGGTAGTTGGTCCAGGAGGTTGGCAGGTGGTTAGGAGGAGCAAATCAGGTGCCCCATCACTCTGCTCTCCAACACATTACCTCCAAAACCATATAAACACTACAAAACAGGTATCTGCCTCTATCTCTGAAATCAAATAAAGAGGCAGAAGACACTGCAACAGGACACTGCAGCACAGGAGCTAGCACAACAATACTCACCCAAATCAGGAACCAAACTAAACAAGCACAAAGGAAATCCAAAAACTTCAATCATAGGAGACTCCATGATTCGGGAGTTGATACCCATCTCCAGCCAGGGTGATGGTCAGATGTCTCCCAGGTACATCAGCATGGAGAGACACTGACCGCATTACTAAAATTGTTCACAAAGCAGGAGAAAACATTGATGTCCTAGTACACATAGGGACTAATGATCTCGCCAGCCGGTCAGTTGTGGAGACCAGGAACACCTGACTAGGCTGGGTGACAAACTATCATCTATTTCGTCCTGCATCTCTCTCTGAGATCCTGCCAGTCTGGGAGAAGGGAGCAGATGGAGAAGGTCAGAGAAGGGGAGATAGGGAGCTAAACACATGGCTCAAGGACTGGTGCCAGGAAAAGGACACAGATTTGTAGGAACTGGCAACAGTTCTGGGAGCGAAAGTTCTTTAAATTTGATGGACTGCATCTGACTAAAGAGGGAGTCAGTGCATTGGGGCAGAAGTTTGGCGTCTTTGCAGAATATTAAACTAACAAAGGGAGAGGGTGCAGCACCCATACGTTGAATGGGAGAACACCCTCCCCTCAGCTAGTGGTCAAACTGGAATTCAGTGTGTTTGCTGTTCATTTGCATCACCAGGTAAGAAAAAGGTTTGTCTCCCCATATGATGCACAGGGGTATTACCAAACCTCCCCAAATCTAACTTAAAATCTGGCCAATGGAAAATCATGTACACAAATGCTCACAGCCTGGGAAATAAGATCCCAGACCTGCAGGCAATAATGTCAGAGGCTAAACTGGACATAGTAGCAATTAGTGAGACGTGGTTTACCAGTAAGCACACTTGGGAGACTTCAGTACCTGGCATGTATTGTTCAGAAGAGACCCAGGTGCAAGGGGGAGGAGTGGCCCTGTATGTTAATGAAAATATCAAAGCTACAGAAATTCAGAATACACATAGGAGCCAGAAGAACTGTGGGTCACCCTGAAACAGGAAATGGGACAGCCATAAGAACTGGGGTTGTCTACAGGCCCCAGACCAGAGGAGGACATAGACACATTACTGTTAGAAGATATACAAAACATGACAGCTAAAGGGAGGTTCTGATAATGGAGACTTCAACATGCCAGATACAGATTGGTCAATACCAGCAGGAACATCTGCCAGAACTAGACTCATAGTGGATTCCCTGCAGGGGAGGGCCTCAAACAACTGGTACAGCAACCCACAAGAGACAGGGCTATCCTAGATCTAGTACTGACTAACAAAGAAGGGATCACAGATCTCAGGTAGAAGGTCACCTGGGGCCAGTGACCATCACATGGTATGGTTCAATTGGCTACTACATCTAAATCATCCCATTCCAAGGCAAAATATGGGACTTCAGAGGAGCTGACTTTGATAAGATGGCCAACAGAGTTAAGCTAGCCCTGGCAAAAGAAACACAGGTGAGGAGGTACAGGCAAAGTGGGCAAGCATTAAGATACAATACTTGAAGCAACATCCCATTGTGTTAGACAGAAAAGGAAGTGCAAAAAGAAGGAAACCACTTTGGTTCTCAAATACAGTAGCAGAAAGGTCAGAGCCAAAAGGCTGGCCTTCAGAAAATATAAGAAACACAGCGGATGAAGATAGGGGGCATACCAAACTGCCCTAAGGGAAGCAGGTAAGGCAGTAAGGCAGGCAAAGTCCCAAACTGAGGAAACACTAGCACAAACAGTAAAAGAAGGTGACAAGACTTTCTATAGATACATTAGTGAAAAGAAAGTCCAGAGGGGTATTGCTAAGCTAATGGAGAAAAGGAGCATGTGAGGAGGAGGACCCTGTAAAGGCATCTATCCAAATAGATACTTTTGCTCAGTATTCACTGAAGAGAAGGTAGGGCAGGGCACACAGCTCAGCATCATGGACACAGGGGAGGGAGGTGAGCACTACTCCCTTCACAAAGAAAGGGTCCTACAAGAGCTTGCTAAGCTCAGGGTGGATAAGGCAATGGGACCTGATGGCATACATCCCAGAGTACTTAAGGAGCTAAAGGAGGAATAGCAGAGCCATTAGCAGAATTGTTTAGTGAGTCTCTGAGCACAGGAGAGGTCCCAGAAGACTGGAGAAGGGCTCATGTGATCCCACTCACAAGAGTAGCAGGGAGGAGGCGGGAACTACAGACCGGTCAGTCTTTACCTCAGTAGTGGGCAAGATTATGGAAGCACTCCTTAAGGAAAGGATAGTGCAACACCTGGAATCCATAGGGCACAGGATCCAAGACAGCATGGGTTTACAAAGGAAGGTCCTGTCAAACTAATCTCATAGATTTCTTTGACTGGGTAACCAGAGTGGTGGACCAAGGGGAGCAGTTGATGTCGCCTACCTTGACTTCACAAAGCTTTTGACACTGTTCCACATAGAAGATTGATAAATAAGCTAGGTAGGCTCGGGTGGTCAGAAGTTGGTCAACTGGGTGGCAAACTGGTTGACTGGCAGAAAACAGAGAGTGTGGTAAATGGTATACAGTCAGAAGAGATGCAAGTCACAAGTGGGTACTCAGGGATCAGTCCTGGGCCAGTCCTATTCAACATCTTCATTAGTGACCTAGCAGATGGACTAGAGGGTAAGGCTTGTCTGTTTGCAGATGACACCAAGATCTGCAACAGAGTAGATGATCCAGATGGGGTGGGCAGAATGAGAAGAGATCTGGATAAACTAGCAGAATGGTCAGAAGAGTGGCAACTGGGATTTAATGCAAAGAAGTGCAAAATCATGCACATAGGGAAGAGAAACCTTGAAGCCACTTATAGGCTGGGAGGAGTTAGCAGTCACAAAGGAAGAAAGAGACTTGGGCATCATCATCACTGATGACCTGAAATCATCCAAGCAGACCTCTAAAGCAGTAGGTAAGGCTAGGGGGTGTTAGGGTGTATTAGTAGGGGTACACAAGTCGTAAGAGGGAGGTAATAATCCTCTGTACAAGACATTGGTTAGGCCCCATCTGGAGTACTGCGTGCAGTATTGGAGGCCACACCTTCACAAGGACATTAACCAAATTGAGGCAGTCCAGAGAAGGGCAACTAAATGGTGCAGGGACTGCATCAGAAAACATATGAGGACAGATTAACGGAGCTCAATATGTATACCCTTGAGCAAAGGAGGGAGAGAGATATGATCGAGACATTTAAACACCTTAAGGGCATAAACAAGGTGAAAGAGTCTAACATGTTTAAATATAAGAAAAATAGCAGGACAAGAGGACACAGCATGAGATTAGAGGAGGCCGATTAAGGGGAATGTGAGGAAATTCTTTTCACAGAAAGGGTGGTAGATGCATGGAATGGCTTACCACAAGAAGTAGTGGCTATGAATACAGTGCAGGGCTTCAAACAGGCATGGATAGGCATAAGGAGCAATACAAATGACTATGAATAGATAGGTCACTGACATAGCAAAGGCCGATGGCACATTTATAAGGTAGAAAAAGAAATGGGCAGACTGGATGGGCCTTGCGGTCCTTATCTGCCGTCAACTTCTATGTTTCTAAGAAATGGCACCTCAATCCACACGGGGGTTGTATACAGACCCCCGTCTCAAGGGGGAGCAAATGGACAAGGAAATGATTGAAAGCATCCTTAGAATGGCAGAAAAAGGGGAGATATTGTTGATGGGGCACCAGAATATGCCAGATGTCAAGTGGAGCACCTTTGCTGCAGCCACATCCAAGAGCAGGGTAATTCTTAATGCTGTACAGGGGGAATGCCTCAAACAGCTAATGTTGGAACCCACTCAGGGGAGAGCAATCTTAGACCTGGTATTCTCGAATACGGAGAGAGGATCTCAGATTTAGACATGGGTAGCCATCTGGGAACAAGCGACCACCAAACAGTGTGGTTCACGATAAACACAGCCGTACAGTCAAATCACACAAAGGTGAGGGTACTGGACTTTAGGAGGGCTGACTGGCAAAATGGGGGAGTGCCTCAGAAAAGTACTAGCAAATGGGCAAGAAGGAGGGATGTCGGAACAATGGGGAAAAAAATCAAAGCTGCTATCACAGAGGCAACAAGCCTTTGTCTGAAGCAAGTAAAAACAAAACGAAGGAAAAAATCACTATGATTCTCAAAAGAGGTGGCGGGGAGGGTTAAAGAGAAAAATATAGCATTTAGGAAGTATAAGAAACATAGAAAGAGCGGGACGGAGAAATGTACCAATTAAAGCAGACGGAAGCAGGGAAAGCAGTCAGAATAGCAAAAGCCCAAACTGAGGAAAAGATAGCCAACTCTGTTAAGAAGGGGGATAAAACCTTTTATAGGTACATTAGGAAGTGAAGAAATACCAAGGGAGGGATAGTGAGGCTTAATAAAGGAGAGGGGATAGCTGGTGTTGAATGGGGACATAAAAAGGCACACATCTGGAGTACCCCACTTGCTGAATAAGCTCGTCTGCCAGAGTGGTCTGAACTCCTGGCAGATAAGACTGCTTGAAGCAGGAACCCCTGCTGCAGACACCATACCCACACTCTCATCCCCTCCTTGCAGAGAGGGTAAAAGTATGCTCCTCCTTGTTTGTTGATGTAGAACATAACAGACTTGTTGCCTGTCTGAGGGAGGAGTGTTCTATAGCTGCCTAGGCCTTCAGACCACACAAAAACAGCCTGCATCTCTACACACTAAGTCTGTTATGGGTCCCAGATACCTTGTGTTTGGAGCCCCGATTGTGGGCCCCCACTTCGACAGGGAGGTATCCACGGTGAATGTCATCTCAGGCTCCAGTTGAAGGAAGAGGAGCCTTGAAGGAGGTTGTCCTCCATGGACCAGTCATCATAACAGACACCAAACCAAGGGCTTGGCCATCTGGATGGGGTATGTCTGAAGGTGTGATGCCTGTGACCACTGGAGTATTACGGAAGACTGAAATGCACAATCCTGAGTGTCAACAGCCTGAAACTGATTGCCTGACACTTGGGATTTGTCCACGGTGGAGTCTGCAATCCTAAGTAAGGAGATATGGGGGACAAAGCCTCCTGAAACATGAAAAAAAAAAGCCTCTGCAGTGGGTATGTCACAAGTGTTGGGATACCGAATGTCAGGCAATCGGTTTCGGGCTCCAGACACTTGGGCTTGTGCATTTCAGTCTGTTGTAGTATATCAGTGACCACAGGGCACTGAACATCTACTCAGCCATCCTCATATGTAGACATGCCGTGGCACTGTGAATACAAGAGGAGGTTATAAAGCCTAGTATGCACTACATGGAGTGGATTTTCAGTTCTGTGCTCCATGATGTAGCATGCCATCTGCAGAAGAGCTGTAGCCTGTTCTCTGGAAGAAAGTTGGAGCTCAGGTTTATCCAGAAAATCCCCATGAACTGCACCTGCTGGAAGGGTTGTAGCTGAAACTGTTCCAACTTCAGCAAGACCGCCACTAAAGACAGCAACTGGGAAGCACTAGGTACTACCTCTTCCGTCTCTTCTCTGCACAGGCTTGAACTTAGCCAGCATCCAAGAACAGGAAGACTCGGGAGTCCTAATTTCCTCAGGGGTGCAGCAAGCATTACAAGCGCTGTCTAAGACTCTTGTCACCAGGTTTGGAGGTATCATGGGTGGTTCTAGGTTCATCCGATGCCTTAAGAGACTGCTCTACAAGCTGCACAAACAGGTGAGTTCCGACCAGGGAACATACTTCACCTGTTGTGTTGCTGGATGTCCTGGGAGAAGCCAGTCTGCAGCCAGGAAGCCGCCTGATGCAAATGACTAAAAGGAAAGAGAGATGCAACATTGAAGGCATCCAAGAGGATTTAAGCTGATGACTGCAGGGCACCATACCTTGCTTGATAGTCAGAAGAATATCCTGTCTAGCTTCAAATCTGGCAGAGATTCCACCAAAGTCTACGGCTTCCTCCAAAGGGCATATACAAGAAAAATGCCCTTGGAGCTAGCTGTTTCATGCCCAAAGCAGATGAAGCATAGACTCGATGGCCCAAAGTGTCAAACTTGCATCACTCCAAAAAATGAGATGCACAGTGACCTCCTGGGGACAATACTTGTCATTCTCAACAAGAAGAACACTTGCATCAACCCATTTGATGCATTGTGTTCAGCCGGTGAGATAGGTCGAGAACCAGTTGAATGACGAGGCATCAAGGCCAATGGAAAGAAGCATATGGAGTACAAGGTTATGGTTGATAAGGTCAAAGGTCTTGGTAAGGCTGACAAGTATAGCACCAGTGGCAAGGCCCTTGTCTATAGCGGAGACGATGTTGGTTGTTACCTTAATGAGGGTGGTGTGGGTACTGTGTAACTTATGGAACCCTTGCTGGTTCATGGAAAGTGAGTTGTTAAGCTCCACGTGAGGCTGAAGTTGCACATTAATCAATTTCAGCAAGGGAGCACAGTATTGAGATTGGCTGGCAATTCTCAAAAATAGAGTCTGGGCCGCTGTTGTGGATGGGGACAACTATTGCGGCCTTCTACTTGCAAGGAACCATGCTTGTACAGGAAGCTGATAAACAAGTTGAGCAGGCTGGGAGTGGGTTAGAAATTTGCTAAGCGGAAGGACACAAAGAATGGTAGTGAATGAAGCTCAATCCAAGGAGAAGGGTTGACAAGGGTGGTGCCCCAGGGATCAGTGCTGGGGCCAGTCCTCTTTAATGTCTTCATATGTGACACTGCAGAGGGGCTGGAGGGGAAAGTGTGTCTATTTGCAGGTGACACAAAGATCTGCAATAGAGAAGATACACTGAAGGGGGAGGAAAGGATGAGAAGAGACCTGGGTAAGCTAGAAGAATGGTCAAGGGTGTGGCAGCTGAAATTTAATTCTAAAGAATGCAAAATTATTCACTTGGGGTGCAGGAATCCAGGAGAAAAGTATTTGGGTGGGGGGCATGC
This sequence comes from Neoceratodus forsteri, assembly GCA_016271365.2. Lineage (NCBI taxonomy): Eukaryota > Metazoa > Chordata > Ceratodontiformes > Ceratodontidae > Neoceratodus > Neoceratodus forsteri. The sequence goes on from CM028132.1 coordinate 1,443,230,179, forward strand.
TGACAACCACTAAGCAGGAAAGAGATTTGGGGGTGATTATAACAGATGACCTAAAAGTAACCAGACAGTGTGAGAAGCGGTAAGGAAGGCCAGCGGCAAATTGGGGTGCATAGGGAGGGGCATCTCCAGCAGAAAATGGGAAGAGATGATGCCACTTTGCAGGTCACTGGTGAGGCCTCATCTGGAATATTGCATACATGACTGGAGGCCACACCTCAGAGAGGACAGACAAACTGGAGGCAGTCCAAAGGAGGGTAACAAAGATGGTGCAGGGGCTGCACCAGAAGACATATGAGGAAAGGTAAACATACTTCGACATATATTTGCTGGGGGGGTATGATAGAGACTTTGAAATACCTGAAGGATTTTAATAGGGCCGGGGGGGTCACTTTCAGAGAAAAGAATGCTCCAAAACAAGAGGGCATGATCAGAGTCTGGAAGGAGGTAGAATCAGGCAGAATATGAGGAAGTACTTTTTCACTGAAAGGGTGGTGGATGTCTGGAACAGCCTCCCCAAGTAAGTGATAGAGACACAAACAGTGAATGCATTCAAGAATGCATGGGATAGACATAAGAAAATCCTAGAGACAACACAAGAAGGGTAGTCAAGGGACACATAGGGGGTAGGGAATATGGGCAGACTAGATGGGCCTGGCAGATGGGCGGTCCTCATCTGCCATCAGATTATCTGTAGCTATGTATCTAGGAACAGTGGCACAACTATTAGCAGTAAACCTCCACTAGAAATTGAGATATGAGAGTTCCCCCACCTAAACATTTACAGTTTAAACAAGTTCTATGTAAAGGTAGGCTATGTTACAGTTGCTGCAAGAGCAGAATTTGCACAGCGCCACCTGCAGTTTCAACAAAGACAGTCAGTTCTTTCTGACTGCAAATCTTGACAAAAATGTTTTTTTAAGTCACTTAATATTTTAATAATCATTAGTGCTGTTCTGCAAACAGATGTCACTTCATAAGAGATTTGTGACTGAAGACTGATATCCTCATAAAAAGCAACTGCCTGGAAGAAAGGTTGTGTGGTCCCCACCTTCACCCCAAACAAGAAACCGCAAGAAGTAAAAAAATAAAAAAAAAAAGACAGCTGATGTAGACATGTCTTTTTTTTATCATAAAATGATTTTACTGATTTTGTATCTATATAACAGCTCATAGCATAATCAAGAAACAACAAGCAGCTCTGTCATGATACGGAGCAGACGCGGTAGTGTACGTACATATAGTATTGGCAAAATTTAGGACTAAATTATCAATATGAATCCCAACAAAGGGTGTTACATGCCATATGACACTTCAGACTAAACAACAAGGGAAGTATTCCAGTCCTACAGGGAAAGAAAGAGAGAGAGAAACCAGTAGATAGAAAAGAAAGGAAGAGCCATCAGAGAAACCATTAACAGGTAGGTACTTTAGGGTTTAGGCAGGAGGGTTGGGGGGGGGATCTTGCATGGGGTGAATGTAGGTAAGCTTCCTATTTAGTGAGATACTGGTCCATTCGTCCCCAGTGTGTATAGGATAGGCGCTCCAAGAGGGAAAGACGAGCTAAGGCAGCGTGCCATGCTGCTCGGATAGGTAGTGTTAACTGCTGCCAGTGCATAAGCAAAAGTCTTTTTGGCCTCAAGGAGAGCAGATGCCAACCACTGACGCTGGGGCATAGTTAATGCAACTAATAAGGTGGTATCCCCAAAAGGAGCTTCACATCTGCCAAGGAGATCTGGGAGCCATGCACCTTGGAATAGTCCAAGGCCACAGATTACCAGAAGGAAGAGATTTGAGGGCACGACCACAGGATATGTAACAAGTGTGCCCCAGGTCGGTTGCAGCACCAGCAGTTCGAGTGCCCCAAAAGCCCGCGTGCATGCAAGGCAGCAGGAGTGCAGTGCCAAAACAACAAAACTTTAAGCTGAAGAAAATGGCTCTTAGTGTCCTTATGGGTGAAGTGTGTCTCACAGATATACCGGGCCCAGGACTCCTCAGGGATTTTGATATTGAGGTCTGCCATCCATTTCAATCTGCTGGAAGTCGAGGGGTCTGGCTGAGCATCCCACCATGTCTGGCAGAAGCAGCCAATGAGGCCACTGGAGGAAGGAGATTCATGAAGGTGGGCCAGCCAAGTCCACTTAACATCAGGGGAGGCACAAGGTGTTATAGCTTGCAACGCACTGCGCATTTGGAGGTATCTCCAGAAGTCACTACTTGGAAGGTGAAATTTAGTTCTTAATTGTTCGAAGGACAGCAGCACTTTGGAGCTTGGCAGACACAGATCTTATACATGGCAGATACCCCGTGACTCCCAAGTGGGCCAATCTAGGGGGATCCCACCAACTACGAGAAGCTTGTTGTACCATAAAGGAGTGTATCGCCAAGGGGAGGCCCAGGCAGCCTGAGGTTTGTGAGTCAGGGACATAAGAGAGTGCCATGCCCACTTGGTTTCTGCCACAAGAGGGAATAGGTGTCAAAAACCTTGGGTCCCCGGACTAAGAAGCGTATATAGGCTAGTGCCTTTCACTAAACTGGCTTCTAGCCATACCCAGGGTACAAGAGGCGAGGGGCAGGGGACAAACCACTTGGTGGCAGAGGCAGCTGGACAAGCCAAATGATAGCCCTGACACCAGGGGGATCCCAGTCCTCCCCTTTGACTAGTGCACTCTCAGCTTGTGTTTGCTCCATCTTGGAGGCTTCCCCTCCCAGAAGAAGCGCAACACTAGATTTTCCAAGGAGGCAACAGTTTTGAGGAGAGGCATATCAGTAAGTTCTTAAGGAGGTACATCACCCATGGGACTAGAAGCATATGTACTGCAGCAACCTTTCCGGGTAGAGCTAGCTGGAGCTTCCGCCAACGTTCCACTTCAGATGACAGATGTGTCAGGAGTGGGGAGAAGTTAGCCGCTTCTAAATCTGACCACTTAGTGGGGATATGTATGCCAAGACAGGAGAACCCCTGGGCTGCCCAGGATAGCTTGGTTCCCTGAAGGCAGCTGTTGGAGCAAGCTGTATTCAGGGGAGCCAACATAGTTTTCTTTTGGTTGGCCCATAAGCCTGAGATGGCCGCAAAGGTCTGTAAAAGGGACACCACCTCTGGCAATGCCTGTTGCGGATGGGACAGGGTTAACAGAAGATAACATAAGCTGTCACCAAGTAGGAAGTGCCAGCAACCTCTATACCTGTGACCTCATTCGAGGCAACAAAGGCTCAGATAAGAGGGCCGAGGGCCACTAAGAAAAGGAGAGGGGGATAAGGGGCAGCCCTGCTGGGTCCCTCTATGCAAGGGGAAGGGTGCTGAGATAGTGGTATTCATTAGGATTCTGGCCATCAGAGCACAATAGAGTGTGGATACCCATTGACAAACGGTAGAGCCAAACCCATATAAGTGAGGACCCCATGCAAATAATCCCATTTGATCGAATCGAAGGCTTTTGTAAAGTAGATGGCCAGTGCAGCCATGGGAAGGGTGGAATGGGAGGCTACCCATTTTAAATTAAGCAACAGTCTAGTGTTGTCCAGCCCCGATTTACCTTTCATAAAACTAGCCTGACCCGTCACCTCCAGCATCCCAGTGGCCAGGATTTTGGCCAAAATCTTGGTGTCAACAGGGAGCAGGGAAATGGGATAAAAATGTGCAGTCTAATGGGTCATTGGGCTTCTTCGGGAGAAGAGTTACAAGAGCTTCTCTCATAGTCTGAGGGATAAAAGCTCACCTTATGGGCTTCTTGAAGGGCCAGGAGCAATGGCTGGACTATATCACCACCAAATGCTTGGTACAACTCAAGACTTCCAGTCCGGGCCAGGTGCTTTCCTTTTGGCCATATGGGACAGAGCTTGGCGGATCTCCTCAGTTGTGATCGGAGTATCCAGTTTGGCCGCTTGAGCAGGGGTCAGTCCAGGCCTATCACAGTGCTGGGAGAACTTGTCAAACTCCTGCTCTAACTGGGATGGGGAAAGAGAGAGAGGAACGTGACTGGTATACAGCCTGATAAAAAGACTTCTTAGTATCATTTATCTCCTGCAGATCGTAGACTGTCTTACCCGTCCGATCCCAAAGGGCATGAATTCTGGAGGCAGCTTGACGTTTCCACAGCCTAAAAGCTAGGAGCCGACTACATTTCCATCCCAGTAGGCATGTTTGGACCAGAATATCTGGCCTTCTGTGTGGAGGATAGTATTAATCTGATATTTTAGGCCCACTATCCATCACTCTAGAGAGGTGAAGGATTGGGAGATTTGAAGCGGTTCTCCAGCACTGTTAATTTGGCCTGCATTTTGGCTAGAGTGTCTTGTCGCATTTTATTCTAAGAAGCCGAAAAGGCAATGATGTGGCCTCTTAGTACCGCCTAGAAGGCTTCCCAGACTGTAACAGAAGAGACCCCACACTGTGAGTAGATAGAAAAGTAATCCTTCGCAGTTTGGAAGATCACCTGGTAAAATTCAGGGTCTCTCAGGAGCAAGGGGTTACAACTTCAGCAGGTACCAGAAGGAGGCTGCCCTCCCGGAGTGTACGTGGCTAAAACAGGAGCTGGTCAGAGATTAAGATTCTCCCAATTTTGGTGTTTGAAATGCTTTGGGCTGCCGCTGCATTGGCTAGCCAAAAGTCTATTAGATTGTGGGAGAGATGTCCTGGGGAATAATAAGTGTAATCACATTCGGTGGGGTTATCTCTACTCCAGACATCAGCCAGCCCTCATTTGTCCTGCAAATTGGGCAATGCCAGAAATGCTTTTGGCCTGGCCTGAGAAGTTGGCTTAGATTTATCTAGAAAAATGTCCAAGACCAAATTAAAATCACCCCCTATGATAGTTGGAATAGGGGATCCTATTGGAGATAATGAAGAAAGGGCCTGGCTTATTGCTGGAAAGAGTTCAGCATGGTCAACATTAGGGGCATACACACTGCAAACAAGCAACTTCCCACCTGGAAAAGAGTCTCACTGCCACCCATCTTCCTTGTGAGTCATGTCGAGATTCCTCTATGACCCAAGGGGAGGAGCAATGAATCAGGATGGCCACCCCCTTAGTTTTAGAGGAAGCCAAGCTAGCACAGACAGTTACCACCTAGGATTTCCTCAGCCATGGCACCGACCTGCTCAAAAGACGAGTTTCCTGGAGCAGGGCGATGTCCACATGAAGAGATTGGAGGTGTTGTAGCACTTCTGTGTGCTTTATTGGATGGTTGAGACCCTTAACATTCCAAGATACCAGCACTGCCCCTGAGGCGTTGGAACCTGCCATCACTACCTACTCCCAAAAAAGGAATAATTGGGAACAGAACTTATTCAGACCTGGAGGGGAGGCGGGACCAGACCAGGGAAAGGTACTTATGCAGCATGTGCAGGACCCCAATTACCCCAGGTACAAACCTGTGACATCAAATTAAAGAAAGGGGAGGTTCAGGTAAGCAGAGGAGAGGTACACACACCATATAGATGAGCTGTAGAGAGAAAGATACAGAGAACTATGAACAGGTTAAAACCAGATGAATAAATGTAATAAACACAGTGATATTATACTAGGCAAGAGACAACTGCCCCCAAACAAAGGAAACAGTTAACACTGTACAACACACTAGGTAAAAGAAAAATAAAGTGTAAACACACTACGGGTTCAGAGCTTAAGGCAAAAGAGGGTAACCACTAACCGTGATCAGTTATCTTCAGCTATGCTGGCTCTCTGACCTAACAGAGGGGAGGTATCCGCAACCAACAAGGTCTGAGTACTCCTGACTGGGAACATATACAATGTCAGGCACCAGGACCTCGGGGGAGGAGACAGGTAGTAAAAAAGGGGGGGGATGGGAATGAGGGGAAAACAGATGGGTGGGGGGTAACCCCTCATACCAATAATGTTATAGGCCCATCACTTGCACTGGGACAGAGCAGGACGGAAGAGGGGGAGCTGACAGGTGCACCTGCAATATGCCCTCGCTAATGTACAGACACTCAGACAAAACCATTACTGGGAGCTGCGGGCTCTAGTGAACAGGTGCCACAGCTTGAGAGAGACTGGGGACAACACAAAGGACTAGCCCCCTGGGACACTCTCAAAATTGACCCAGGATTGGCACTGCCAGGAGGGGCTGAGGGAGCTATAAGGTAGAAACCCACGCCTCAGCACCAGCATAGACTGCCATTCTGATAAGTGTCGGGGCAAGGCACACATTGAACTGGAGTAACATAGCTATATAAATAAATGAGAAAACAACTATGTAAAACCACATCAAAAAAGTCCACTGGTTAACTGGATGGCCCTTCGGCCTGCTCAATACTCACTGGGGGACATGCTGCTGGTTTAGGAGCTTCAGCAGCCACAACGGCCGCATAGGAGATGAGGCCCAGTCTCACAGGGGTCAGAGCCTCCACCGCTTCCACCAACAAGGCATCAAGAAGGTCCGCCCATTCAGGAGCTGCAGCTGTGTCCATATCTAAGGGTTCAGGAGAGACGGACTGAGTGTGAGGGAGGATGAGGGAGGAGATGCTCTCTGTCTTCTCTAGAGACTTTAGCAGGAGGAGCAGCCATGTGAGGATCTTGTGCAGACTGGGTGCCACTTCTAACATGCTGCCATTGGCGATGGATTGGTGCAGAGGAACGTGGAGGCAGTGAGGGGGTGGCTGTGGATGAGGGCTGTGAGGCAGAGGCATTGTTTATAGAGTTGCAATTGGGAGAGCCTGGAATGTAGGGGAACTGCTTACTGGTGCACGTCCAGCCATAAAGCTGCCCTCTGGAGCCCTCTGGAGCCCTGTTCCCAGCATTTCAGTTCCCTTTAGAGACTGTCTCTTGATTGGGATCCCAGAGCCTTCTGGGAGTTGTAGTTGGTATAGGGAGATAGAGCCAGTATTTTATAAGCCACCTCTCAATATCAGTCGGATGATCTGCCAGGGGCCCTCTGCCCTCTTTACAGACAAACAAGCTGGTAAGCCCTCAGAACTTAAACTGAAAATTGTGTTGGTACAGCAATTTTTTCAGGGGGCCAAAAGATCTTTTTCTGGATGCTGTCTCCTGAGCAAAGTCACAGCAAAAGGACACTGTGGTCCCTTGCCATCAGACTTCCCCAAGGTCTTGAGCAGCTCTCAAAATTCTTTCTTTGGTGGTATAGCATAGAAAATAAGCAATAATATGACTTGGTGATGACGTGTGCCTATCTTTGCATCCCACCACTCTGTGCTCTTTCTACATCCATGGGACCCTCCACCTGTCTCCTAGCATAATGGGGAGATTATCGTTTAGAACATACATAAATACATAGACAGTGTCGGCAGATAAGGGCCTATGGCCCACCCAGTCTGCCCATTTGAGTTTGTAAGTTCAGTTTATGTTTTCCTAGAAGTCTGTTGACCCTTACCCCGGACATCCAGAATTCCTTTACGTCTATCCCATGCATTCTTAAATCCCATGATTGTTTCAGCCCCCACCACTTCCACTGGCAGGGTGTTCCACTTGTCCACCACCCGTTCTGTGAAGAAATTCTTCCTCATGTTTCCTCTGAATTGTCCTCCCTCCAACTTCATCCCATGCCCTCTAGTCCTGGAACATCTTTTTCACTTAAAAATAGTGTATTCCTGCACCCTGTTCCTCCCTGTAAGATACTTGTATGTCTCCATCATATCCCCTCTCTCCCTCCTCTCCTCCAGGGAGTACATGTTCAGTTCCTTCAACCTGTCTTCATAGGACTTGTGATGCAATCCATGCACCATCTTTGTTGCCCTCCTCTGAACCTTCTCTACCCTGTCTATGTCCTTACGTAGGTAAACACTCCATGGATTGCCCTTCTGCACCTTCAGGTATCCCAATAATTTGCAAGTTGTTGCACCTGGCTCTCTTTTCTTGATCCTCGATTCTATCCCACAGAGTAGCCAGTCTCTCTTCATGTAGTTGCAGACGCTGGTAAAGTCTGAATTGTTGTTGTTCACAAACATCTGCATGCTTCTCAGCCACATTCATGCGATCCTGAAGCTGCTTCACATCGGCAGCAGTTCCTGATAGGGTAGTATTAATGTCCTTCACACGGGTTAGCACAGCTTCCAGCATCCTTGTGATGTACTGAAGCGAGTCACCCACTGATGTAGGCTGAACGAGGGCTGTGTGCCTTGAAGCAGCTGATTGAGGGAACCTTGGGTGGCCACTGTAGCACTGCACGCAGGTAAGGGAGACTTCCAGGAACAGGGATACCCAAGCAAAGTCCACCAAAGTTGACTGAAGTAGACAGAAGGTCCTGATACTCCCAGCTATAAGGTATTGTAGGCAGCAGATCACGGCAGTGAGAGGGTCTATTACACAGGGCTCCTTGTGGATACAGGCGCTACTAAAAGCAGTATATCACGGCAGAATCCACTAAATACAAATGCCAACTGGTAGAGGGAGAGTTACCCTACAAGTATATGTAATGGGGGTCTGGATGTCCCAGGATCATGGCACCAGAGCTCAGATATTGCCCAGCTTGGAGAGAGCTCTGAGGATTAAGCAGCCATCTCACTGGTGGCCAGACCACGCCCCCATGTGGACATATTCTTTTGTGAAACAGATATAATTTCAATAACAAAACAGATCAAACCCATACAGAAAAATACTGGTGAATTTCCAGTTGTTTTATTCTCAAAATCCCTTAATTTCTTAGTGTCTGTACCATTCAGCTATTCATATTCCATTTTTTGTCTTTACCCTTCATTTTCTGCTCCTGATATCCCTTCAAATACCCTTGAAATGACCCATTTTTTGAGCAGTTTATTTTGAATCATTCATTTTCCATTTATTATTATTCTGAACCATTCATGTTCCATTTCTTATCTTTCATTGTCAACGCTACACCCAGTATCCATTCAAATAACCTTCAAATGAGCCATCTTGTAGCAGTTCAATTATTTTGACCACTACTTTTTTTTATTGTTGCAGCTTCAGTTATCTGTTGAGGACGGAGGAGTTGGAGAATTTCCTCTCCATATCTTATGCTCAGAGTATAAACCTGGCCACCAGCAGAGTGTTTGATTTTGTGCACGATCTCTGAACCATACACACAGAGTGCAATAGCAAGCTACTCCACAATGTCTGCATTATCAGCTAAGATGCAGCCAGATTCTGGGTTATTGTTTCCAAATATATTTTAGAAATTGTAAATCTATTTACCGTAAATTAAAATTCATGGGCAGGACTCACAAAAGGAATGCACCGGTACATCCCCGATGTGCCAAATTCACGAAGGGGTCCAATGCGCCAGAGCAACCCCAATACGTCAACGCATCACAGATGAGCCACAAAATGCCAGTAATGATATGCGGTGCATCTGGAGGGGCTGTGAAGAGGGCGTGTCCATGCACACCTGGCGAGCCCCATTCACAACCCAGCCAGACACGCATCCCGTGCACCCGGGATGCGCCTCCGAAAGATAAGTCTAGTTCCATCAGACTTATGTGGGTGGCCACCCACAGGCAGGCTGCCATACTACAGACAGCAGCATGGCAGCCTGCACACCCTGCCAGTCCATGCACCACTCCTAGGCAGCCCACAGTACTATACCACCTGTCACCCGGTCTGGCTCCAGGTGGTACAGTGGTCCTCCCTCCCCCGCTTGTAGGTGCACTGGCCCCAATCAGTGTATTAAATGTCCCCCAGTGGTATAGTGGTCTCCCCTCCCCTCCCCACCCATAGCTGCACCAACCCCGAATACAGTATAGGGCATCTCCCTGGTGGTATGGTGGTCCACCCACCTCCTCCTGCAACCCAATACAAGTCCTATTGTGGCAGGCAGCACAGCCCACCTGCACACTACCACGGCTGCCCACCAACTCTGCTGTCTATGACTGACAGCCTACTGTACAGCACACATCAAACTGGTCATCCATGCTGAACAATGGGCATGCGGTGCGTACTGAAGGCAGTCATTCACAATTGTGTCAATGACAGGGTTGTGAATGACTGACTACTGTACGCATGGCATGACCATTGGCTAACACAGATGACCAATGGGATGTGTGCTGTACAGTAGACTGTCGGTCACAGACAGCATAGTCGGCGGGCAGCGGTGATGGTGTGCGGGTGGGCTGTGCTGTCCGCTACAACGGGACTTGTGCTGGGTTTCGGAAGAGGGTGCCTGAGTGGGTGGACTACTATACCAGCAAGGAGATGCTCTATACAGTATTCAGGGTCGGTGCAGCTATGGGTTGGGAGGGGGGACCACTATGCCACCAGGGCAGGTTGTGGTGTTGTGGCTGTTCCACCAGCCCTGCAGGGTGCATGGCACATTTGGTCAGGTGCATCCCTGCAAAGCACATACAAATGGGGCCATAATGACATGCAAATAATCCCATTGCGCCTTGCACATCTAATGGCCCCATTTGCATGCCTGTGACTGTAAATGGCTGTTAGGGGTGCAGCATATTGTGAGATGTGCCGTTCCATTGTGTTCCCTGCTTGACGTCAGGTAAGTGCCGGTGCAGCCTGGGCCGGGTGCACCTGAGGTATTCACAGTGGGGATGTGCCGTAGGCATTCCCCTGCGCATCTTCCGTGAATACCACAGTATGCGCTGAGCGCATCTCCACTATGCCGGGGCAGTCGAGATGCACAGAGCACATCTCCTTTGTGAATCCTGCCCCATGTATTTACTTTGCTGTGTATTTACATTATTATGCATTATTATCATCATTATTTAAAATTAATAAAATGCTATTGAGAACAAAAACAATTCTTCCCCTTTTTTAACTAGACTAACAGGGTGAGAGTTTTCACTGACGATGCTTTCCAAGCTCATCATTTCCCTACCAGCATAAGCAGAGCTACATTCTTACACACACCCTGAAAGAGTTAAATTGCATTAGTAGCCATCCAGTGAGACAGACTGAGGATGATTTAATATTCATGAGTAATTTGCATAGCCCGCCCCAACCTCTGTTCTGCCTGCACTCATAGGGTGGGATATTCAAAGGAGTTGCACCATGTGCAACCCACCAATGTGCCCCGGCAATATATTCAAAGGGGAGGGTTGCGCTGCGCAACCTCCGATGCATGGAGGCGTGTGCCCATGCATATGTGGCACATCCCGATATTCAGCCTGGGATGTGTGGCGTACATGCAGCCACAACCCCACCTTGCGCCACTCAGTGGGGTACAGAGTTGTGTCCATTTAAACAGGGAAGAAGCAAGGGACACCCGCAGGTGGGCTGCCGTATTGTAGGGCGCAACACAGCAGCCGCCTGCCGTGGTGGCCACCCGACCTCCCAAAACACTGTCCCAAGCCCCCTGCCCAGGGAGCATTGTGCCCCCCCACCCCATAGCCTGATCACGGGCATAAGTAAAATATCCCCCTGGTGGTGTAGTGGACTGCTCCCTATCGCGGGTATATGTTGTAAATATCCCTGGTGGTCCAGTGGACCACTGTCTATTGCCCGATCATGGGCATAAGCACTAATTATCCCTGGTGGTCCAGTGACCACTTTCCAATGCCCGATCATGGGCTTTGGTGTATCATACCCAGGGACCCTCAGCGCCCGATCACGGGCGGAATATCGAGGAAACCCTGGTGGTCCAGGTACTTCTTCCCACCCTGCACGAGGCCCCGCCACTCAGACCCCGGCCAGCGCGGGCAGCAGTAGCCTGCCGCAGCCACCCGGCTGACTAGCCAGCGATAGTAGGTTGTCGCTTGTTGGTCCACGCATGGGCTAATGGACTGCAGACCATATTGTACTACACAGTCCCAGAATGTGAATGAGTGCTCATTCACAATTCAGGATTGTAGTATAGTATGGTCTGCACGCCCATTGGCCCACGAGGGACCAACAGGCGTACAGCCCTACGTACACTGTCAGTCGGCGGGCGGCCGCGGGTGGTGTGCTGCCGCCCACCGCTGACGGGGGTGCTATGTGTGGGGCCTTAGAGGCGGGTGGGTGGGAGGTACCACTGGACCACCAGGGTTTCGCCACAGAGATTCTGCCTGCGATCAGGCACGGGGGGGAGGTCCACTGTACCACCAGAATTAACGTAAACCGAAGCCTGCGATCAGGCATTGGAAAGCGGTCTACTGGACTACCAGGAATAATTAGTGCTTATGCCCACAATTGGGTGATGGAACGTGGTCCACTGGACTACCAGGGATATTTAAAACATATGCCCGCTATCAGGTGAACGAGAGCAGAGCCCACCGAAGGGCAGCAGGGCGCAATCCCAGATGGCTGCAGCCTGGCAGGGTGCCAGGAGCAAGTCGCTGGGGATCAGCGCATCACATGCAAATGGAGCCATAATGCCATGCAAATGGCCCCATTTGCACCTTGCATGCATAATGGCTTTATTTGCATGCCCAGTGCTGAATATCGCAGTTGATGAACCTAGCGCAACTGTACTTGCGCTGGTGCATCCCCCGGCTCCCCTCCTGCCACTTGTGCTGGCACAGTGCATGCGCCCTTAGTGCCATATTCAACAGTGCTCAGTCATGGCACAGCACTGTTGAATATCACCTGGTACCTTCCCTGGCGCAGCCCAGATGTACTGCGCCCAGGCTTGCACCCCTGCCTGGCGCAGTCTGAATATTCCACCCATAGTGTCTAAGGATTGGCTGTGCAAATCTCCTTATGCATATTAAGTAGCCATCTGTGTTTGTCCTGTAACTTGAAGCTGAAAGAAATAGGAAACTGAAACACAGACTTTCACTTCAGCAGTCAGTACAGAGTAACCACCAGATGTAGCTTCATCTCAAGCATCGGAGTTAATTTTGTTTTTATTTAAAAAAATGCCCCTCGGCTTCACTCCGTTTAAAGGGCAGTTTCAGCCGCCCAGCAGTAGTATAATGGGATGTGCATGCCCTGCCAATCAGCAGTGTAGCTATGGTCGGGACTTCCTGTTGACACTCTCCGTGAAGAACCGTTACTGCAGAGTCAGCGCGAAGAAGAATGGGGCAGTAGAGTGTAATGGAAGACATGAAGTAGAAGCAAAGAAAACAAGAGCTGTGGCCACATAAGGGCCCTATCCACCACACTGAAGGTGAGTGCTTACTTTTCACATCCTAGTGCCTGTTTCCCCAGTGTTATGGTGAGGCAACATTTTTTTTTTCTTTTTGTTGAGGCTTGCGCCGCCACTCACTGCCTTCCTCTACCTGTCTGCCCATTTCCCCCAGTTCTTTCATTCACTGACTCAATACACAGTAGTCACAGACTGCAACCATACGGCTGGGCTGGCCTTGCTTCCCAAAGCAAATGATGAAAGCGCTGGGTCATGTAACGTACACCTTGTTATCACCAGTAAGACTGTGTTACCCAAAATGGATTGGCAGAAGAAAGTGCAAGCTTCCAGGAGTCCCTGTTTACTCAAAAAATGTGTTTGCATGTGGTAACCTGGATACAGCACTCCAGACTCCAGCTCGAGAGCTGATGCAGAGCGTGAATGTGGAGCAAAAACATTTGACAATTTACCTCTTTGCACTCTCCCTGTTAATTTATTTTGTTGTTGATGACTCTAACTTATTTACTTTAAATTTGCAACCTGGTGCCTTTCCCATCTTGACGGGTAGCTGCTCGCATTATTCACACTGTCTTTAAGAGTTCAGGAAAGTACTCTAGCTGTCTAAAAATAATGGAGTTTATTTCTAGAAAATATGGCCATGATGCTTTTATTTTATCCACAAGGAGGGCTACCAAAAGTTTAATTCAAATCCCTAGTGTGTATGGCACACCTCCAGTGTTCGGGTTGGAAGGGGGTTGCTACTCCTGAGCTTGGGGGAGGGGACAGCATTGCTCCTGAGTTCAGGGGAGAGTGCGGCACCTGTGTTTGGGTGACAGGGAGAGCATGGCTCCTGAGATCACGTGAGAGCTGTCCCCTGTGTTTCGGTGACAGGGAGAGCATGGCTCCTGAGATCAGGTGAGAGCGTGTCCCCAGTGTTTGGGTGACATGGAGAGCATGGCTCCTGAGATCAGGTGAGAGCGTGTCCCCTGTGTTTGGGTGACAGGGAGAGCATGGCTCCTGAGATCAGGTGAGAGCGTGTCCCCTGTGTTTGGGTGACAGGGAGAGCATGGCTCCTGAGATCAGGTGAGAGCTGTCCCCTGTGTTTGGGTGACAGAGAGAGCATAGCTCCTGAGATCAGGTGAGAGCTGTCCCCCGTGTCTGGGTGACAGGGAGAGCATGGCTCCTGAGATCAGGTGAGAGCGTGTCCCCTGCATTTGGGTAACAGGGAGAGCATGGCTCCAGAGATCAGGGGAGAGTGTGTCCCCTGTGTTTGGGTGACAGGGAGAGCATGGCTCCTGAGATCAGGTGAGAGCTGTCCCCTGTGTTTGGGTGACAGGGAGAGCATGGCTCCTGAGATAAGGGGAGAGCGTGTCCCCTGTGTTTGGATGACAGGGAGGGCATGGCTCCTGAGATCAGGTGACAGTGTGTCCCCTGCATTTGGGTGACAGGGAGGGCATGGCTCCTGAGATCAGATGAGAGCTGTCCCCTGCATTTGGGTGACAGGGAGAGCATGGCTCCTGAGATCAGGGGAGAGCGTGTCCCCTGTGTTTGGGTGACAGGGAGAGCATGGCTCCTGAGATCAGGTGACAGTGTGTCCCCTGCATTTGGGTGACAGGGAGGGCATGGCTCCTGAGATCAGATGAGAGCTGTCCCCTGCATTTGGGTGACAGGGAGGGCATGGCTCCTGAGATCAGATGAGAGCTGTCCCCTGCATTTGGGTGACAGGGAGAGCATGGCTCCTGAGATCAGCCTGTGTTTGGGTGACAGGGAGAGCATGACTCCTGAGATCAGGTGAGAGCGTGTCCCCTGTGTTTGGGTGACAGGGAGAGCATGGCTCCTGAGATCAGGGTAGAGCGTGTCCCCTCTGTTTGGGTGACAGGGACAGCATGGCTCCTGAGATCAGGGGAGAGCGTGTCCCCTGTGTTTGGGTGACAGGGAGAGCATGGCTCCTGAGATCAGGGGAGAGCATGTCCCTGTGTTTGGGTGACAGGAGAGCATGGCTCCTGAGATCAGGTGAGAGCGTGTCCCCTGTGTTTGGGTGACAGGGAGAGCATGGCTCCTGAGATCAGGTGACAGCGTGTCCCCAGTGTTTGGGTGACAGGGAGGGCATGGCTCCTGAGATCAGGTGACAGCGTGTCCCCTGTGTTAGGTGACAGGGAGAGCATAGCTCCTGAGATCAGGTGAGCGTGTCCCTGCATTTGGGTGACAGGAAGCATGGCTCCTGAGATCAGGTGAGAGCTATCCTCTGCGTTTGGGTGACAGGGAGAGCATGGCTCCTGAGATCAGGGGAGAGCGTGTCCCCTGTGTTTGGGTGACAGAGAGAGCATGGCTCCTGAGATCAGGTGACAGCGTGTCCCCTGCATTTGGGTGACAGGAAGGGCATGGCTCCTGAGATCAGATGAGAGCTGTCCCCTGCATTTGGGTGACAGGGAGAGCATGGCTCCTGAGATCAGGTGAGAGCGTGTCCTCTGTGTTTGGGTGACAGGGAGAGCATGGCTCCTGAGATCAGGGGAGAACATGTCCCCTGTGTTTGGGTGACAGGGAGAGCATGGATCCTGTGATCAGGGGAGAGCTGTCCCCTGTGTTTGGGTGACAGGGAGAGCATGGCTCCTGAGATCAGGTGAGAGCGTGTCCCCAGTGTTTGGGTGACATGGAGAGCATGGCTCCTGAGATCAGGTGAGAGCGTGTCCCCTGTGTTTGGGTGACAGGGAGAGCATGGCTCCTGAGATCAGGTGAGAGCGTGTCCCCAGTGTTTGGGTGACTGGGGGAGCACGGCTCCTGAGATCAGGTGAGAGCATGTCCCCTGCATTTGGGTGACAGGGAGAGCATGGCTCCTGAGATCAGATGAGAGCTGTCCCCTGTGTTTGGGTGACAGGGAGAGCATGGCTCCAGAGATCAGGGGAGAGTGTGTCCCCTGTGTTTGGGTGACAGGGAGAGCATGGCTCCTGAGATCAGGTGAGAGCTGTCCCCTGTGTTTGGGTGACAGGGAGAGCATGGCTCCTGAGATAAGGGGAGAGCGTGTCCCCTGTGTTTGGATGACAGGGAGGGCATGGCTCCTGAGATCAGGTGACAGCGTGTCCCCTGCGTTTGGGTGACAGGGAGGGCATGGCTCCTGAGATCAGGTGAGAGCATGTCCCCTGCGTTTGGGTGACAGGGAGAGCATGGCTCCTAAGATCAGGGGAGAACATGTCCCCTGTGTTTGGGTGACAGGGAGAGCATGGATCCTGTGATCAGGGGAGAGCTGTCCCCTGTGTTTGGGTGACAGGGAGAGCATGGCTCCTGAGATCAGGTGAGAGCGTGTCCCCAGTGTTTGGGTGACATGGAGAGCATGGCTCCTGAGATCAGGTGAGCGTGTCCCTGTGTTTGGGTGACAGGAGAGCATGGCTCCTGAGATCAGGTGAGAGCGTGTCCCCAGTGTTTGGGTGACTGGGGGAGCACGGCTCCTGAGATCAGGTGAGAGCATGTCCCCTGCATTTGGGTGACAGGGAGAGCATGGCTCCTGAGATCAGATGAGAGCTGTCCCCTGTGTTTGGGTGACAGGGAGAGCATGGCTCCAGAGATCAGGGGAGAGTGTGTCCCCTGTGTTTGGGTGACAGGGAGAGCATGGCTCCTGAGATCAGGTGAGAGCTGTCCCCTGTGTTTGGGTGACAGGGAGAGCATGGCTCCTGAGATAAGGGGAGAGCGTGTCCCCTGTGTTTGGATGACAGGGAGGGCATGGCTCCTGAGATCAGGTGACAGCGTGTCCCCTGCGTTTGGGTGACAGGGAGGGCATGGCTCCTGAGATCAGGTGAGAGCATGTCCCCTGCGTTTGGGTGACAGGGAGAGCATGGCTCCTAAGATCAGGGGAGAGCGTGTCCCCAGTGTTTGGGTGACAGGGAGAGCATGGCTCCTGAGATCAGGGGAGAGCGTGTCCCTGTGTTTGGGTGACAGGGAGAGCATGGCTCCTGAGATCAGGTGACAGTGTGTCCCCTGCATTTGGGTGACAGGGAGGGCATGGCTCCTGAGATCAGCCTGTGTTTGGGTGACAGGGAGAGCATGACTCCTGAGATCAGGTTAGAGCGTGTCCCCTGTGTTTGGGTGACAGGGAGAGCATGGCTCCTGAGATCAGGGTAGAGCGTGTCCCCTCTGTTTGGGTGACAGGGACAGCATGGCTCCTGAGATCAGGGGAGAGCGTGTCCCCTGTGTTTGGGTGACAGGGAGAGCATGGCTCCTGAGATCAGGGGAGAGCATGTCCCCTGTGTTTGGGTGACAGGGAGAGCATGGCTCCTGAGATCAGGTGAGAGCGTGTCCCCTGTGTTTGGGTGACAGGGAGAGCATGGCTCCTGAGATCAGGTGACAGCGTGTCCCCAGTGTTTGGGTGACAGGGAGGGCATGGCTCCTGAGATCAGGTGACAGCGTGTCCCCTGTGTTAGGGTGACAGGGAGAGCATAGCTCCTGAGATCAGGTGAGAGCGTGTCCCCTGCGTTTGGGTGACAGGGAGAGCATGGCTCCTGAGATCAGGTGAGAGCTGTCCCCTGCGTTTGGGTGACAGGGAGAGCATGGCTCCTGAGATCAGGGGAGAGCGTGTCCCCTGTGTTTGGGTGACAGAGAGAGCATGGCTCCTGAGATCAGGTGACAGCGTGTCCCCTGCATTTGGGTGACAGGAAGGGCATGGCTCCTGAGATCAGATGAGAGCTGTCCCCTGCGTTTGGGTGACAGGGAGAGCATGGCTCCTGAGATCAGGTGAGAGCGTGTCCTCTGCGTTTGGGTGACAGGGAGAGCATGGCTCCTGAGATCAGGGGAGAACATGTCCCCTGTGTTTGGGTGACAGGGAGAGCATGGCTCCTGTGATCAGGGGAGAGCTGTCCCCTGTGTTTGGGTGACAGGGAGAGCATGGCTCCTGAGATCAGGTGAGAGCGTGTCCGCTGTGTTTGGGTGACAGGGAGAGCATGGCTCCTGAGATCAGGTGAGAGCGTGTCCCCTGTGTTTGGGTGATAGGGAGAGCATGGCTCCTGAGATCAGGTAAGAGCGTGTCCCCAGTGTTTGGGTGACAGGGAGAGCATGGCTCCTGAGATCAGGGGAGAGCGTGTCCCCTGTGTTTGGGTGACAGGGAGAGCATGGCTCCTGAGATCAGGGGAGAGCCTGTCCCCTGTGTTTGGGTGACAGGGAGAGCATGGCTCCTGAGATCAGGTGACAGCATGTCCCCTGCGTTTGGGTGACAGGGAGGGCATGGCTCCTGAGGTCAGGTGAGAGCGTGTCCCCTGCGTTTGGGTGACAGGGACAGCATGGCTCCTGAGATCAGCCTGTGTTTGGGTGACAGGGAGAGCATGGCTCCTGAGATCAGGTGAGAGCGTGTCCCCTGTAATTGGGTGACAGGGAGAGCATGGCTCCTGAGATCAGGTGACAGCATGTCCCCAGTGTTTGGGTGACAGGGAGGGCATGGCTCCTGAGATCAGGTGAGAGCATGTCCCCTGCGTTTGGGTGACAGGGAGGGCATGGCTCCTGAGATCAGGTGAGAGCTGTCCCCTGCGTTTGGGTGACAGGGAGAGCATAGCTCCTGAGATCAGGTGAGAGCGTGTCCCCTGTGTTTGGGTGACAGAGAGAGCATGGCAGCTGAGATCAGGTGACAGCGTGTCCCCTGCGTTTGGGTGACAGGAAGGGCATGGCTCCTGAGATCAGGTGAGAGCGTGTCCCCTGCGTTTGGGTGACAGGGAGAGCATGGCTCCTGAGATCAGATGACAGCTGTCCCCTGCATTTGGGTGACAGGGAGGGCATGGCTCCTGAGATCAGGGGAGAGCGTGTCCTGTGTTTGGGTGACAGGGAGAGCATGGCTCCTGAGATCAGGGGAGAGCGTGTCCCCTGTGTTTGGGTGACAGGGAGAGCATGGCTCCTGAGATCAGATGAGAGCTGTCCCCTGTGTTTGGGTGACAGGGAGAGCATGGCTCCTGAGATCAGGGGAGAGCGTCTCCCCTGTGTTTGGGTGGCAGGGAGAGCATGGCTCCTGAGATCAGGTGAGAGTGTGTCCCCTGTGTTTGGGTGGCAGGGAGAGCATGGCTCCTGAGATCAGGTGAGACCGTGTCCCCTGTGTTTGGGTGGCAGGGAGAGTATGGCTGCTGAGATCAGGTGAGAGCGTGTCCCCTGTGTTTGGGTGACAGGGAGAGCATGGCTGCTGAGATCAGGTGAGAGCGTGTCCCCTGTGTTTGGGTGACAGGGAGAGCATGGCTCCTGAGATCAGGTGAGAGCGTGCCCCCTGTGTTTGGGTGACAGGGAGAGCATGGCTCCTGAGATCAGGTGAGAGCGTGTCCCTGTGTTTGGGTGACAGGGAGGGCATGGCTCCTGAGATCAGGTGAGACCGTGTCCCCTGTGTTTGGGTGACAGGGAGGGCATGGCTCCTGAGATCAGGTGAGAGCGTGTCCCCTGCGTTTGGGTGACAGGGAGGGCATGGCTCCTGAGATCAGGTGAGAGCGTGTCCCCTGCGTTTGGGTGACAGGGAGGGCATGGCTCCTGAGATCAGGTGACAGCGTGTCCCCTGCATTTGGGTGACAGGGAGGGCATGGCTCCTGAGATCAGGTGAGAGCTGTCCCCTGCGTTTGGCTGACAGGGAGAGCATGGCTCCTGAGATCAGGTGAGAGCGTGTCCCCTGTGTTTGGGTGACAGGAAGGGCTTGGCTCCTGAGATCAGGTGACAGCGTGTCCCCTGCGTTTGGGTGACAGGAAGGGCATGGCTTCAGAGATCAGGTGAGAGCATGTCCCCTGCGTTTGGGTGACAGGGAGAGCATGGCTCCTGAGATCAGATGAGAGCTGTCCCCTGCGTTTGGGTGACAGGGAGGGGATGGCTCCTAAGATCAGGGGAGAGCGTGTCCCCTGTGTTTGGGTGACAGGGAGAGCATGGCTCCTGAGATCATGGGAGAGCGTGTCCCCTGTGTTTGGGTGACAGGGAGAGCATGGCTCCTGAGATCAGGGGAGAGCTGTCCCCTGTGTTTGGGTGACAGGGAGAGCATGGCCTGTGTTTGGGTGACGGAGAGCACGGCTCCTGAGATCAGGGGAGAGCGTGTCCCCGCGTTGGTGACAGGGTAGCATGGCTCCTGAGATCAGGTGAGAGCGTGTCCTGCGTTTGGGTGACAGGGAGCACGGCTCTGAGATCAGGGGAGAGCGTGTCCCCTGCGTTTGGGTGACAGGGGGAGCACGGCTACTGAGATCAGGGGAGAGCGTGTCCCCTGCGTTTGGGTGACTGGGGGAGCACGGCTGCTGAGATCAGGGGAGAGCGTGTCCCCTGTGTTTGGCTGACAGGGGGAGCACGGCTCCTGAGATCAGGGGAGCGTGTCCCTCCGCTTAGTGACTGGGGAGCACGGCTCCTGAGATCAGGGGAGAGCGTGTCCCCTGCGTTTGGGTGACAGTGTAGGGAGCACAGCACCTGTGTTCAAGGGACAGTAGTGAGCCTGGCACCTGTGTTCAGGGGATGATGGGGAGCCACATGCCTGTGTTGGGGTGACATGGTGGGGAGCCCCGTGCTTGTGTTGGGGTGACATAGTGGGGAGCCCCGTGCCTGTGTTGGGGTGACATGGTGGGGAGCCCCGTGCCTGTGTTGGGGTGACATGATGGGGAGCCCCATGCCTGTGTTGGGGTGACATGGTGGGAGCCCGTGCCTGTATCACCCGTGCCTGTGTTGAGGCGACGGTGGGGAACCCGTGCCTGTGTTGGGGTGACGGTGTGGGCCCGATGCCTGTGTTGGGGCGACACGGTGGGGAGCCCCGTGCCTGTGTTGGGGTGACACGGTGGGGAGCCCCGTGCCTGTGTTGGGGTGACATGGTGGGGAGCCCTATGTGTGTGTTGGGGCTACACAGTAGAAAACCCCGTGCCTGTGTTGGGGTGACACAGTGGGGAGCCCTGTGCCTGTGTTGGGGGGATGGTGGAGAACACCGTGCCTATTGTGGGGGATGGTGGGAGTGCTCTGGTACTGAGAGGTGCTTGTGAATGTGGGAACTGTTTGGGGACTGGGGATGGGGGTGAGAGTTCTGGGGACTAGGGAGAGCCCGGCTCCTGTGGACTGGGGAGGAGGGAGTGTTTGGGGGTAGCCTGGCTTCTGTGAATGAGAGGAGGAGAGTTCAGGGGCACTGAGGGGAGCCTGGCTCCTGGGGTAGTGTTTAGGGAATGGGAGGAGCCTGGCTCCTGGGGATGGAGGGGGTGACTGTTTGGGGAACTGGACGGAGCCTGACTCTGGGGGAAGGGGAAGTGTTCGGGGGACTGGCGCCGGAGTGTGGCAGCGGAGGAGTGACCGGCAGACATTATGGACGATGCAAGCCTCCAGGAGTGGTGGACTGGTGGCCTGGGTAAGGAGTATAAAATAAAATTCTTATTAGGGAAATCCAGGTGCTTCCAATTGTTGAGGGAGCAAGGCGTGCCTGCCCACAGTCCTTTCAAGCTCCATGCCAGCTCGTCCTGTTCTCCCAGAGCTCGCTCTGTGTGTTCCTATAAATTACATTCATTTCCAATGAAAAATGCAAGCCTATGTGATCAGTTTTTCTGCAGACAGAACCATTTCCCCTGTAAAATACAGGGATCCCTGTAAATTTGGGAACCCTTACTGTGCAACCTGGATCAGAGTAGAATGAAAGCAATTTGGCATAGTATTTTGAGCAAGGAGCTGTGAACCTAGAGTTCCATCCAATAAATTAAGTGTACTTCCACTATTTGGTTGTTTTGATCATGTTTAGCTTTTTTTTTTTTTATTTTTAGGCATCACTCAGAATTGTATCTGATGAGCAGGTCTATGGAGCAGCCTACATCATGTCAGATAAGTATTCTTCACCCGTTTTGCCTTTCCTGTCTTTACCTTTCCCAAAGAACTACAGATCCTTTGTGACCCTTTTGATTATTATTTTACAGGTACCTCTCTACTTGGAATCCTTGCCTTAGACTCACCTAGTGTCAGGTAAGCAAAACCTTTAATCCCTGACTATATTTGATAGGAATTATCCTTCTCATCCTAGTCTCATTGCTGCTGTTAATGTTTCAACATCCTACTCATATAGAAGGCAGTTCTTTACAGGTCTGGGCAGACATTATGCCTTACCTGTTTTCCGTTGCCACCTTCTGTCATCAGGCTCTTTGGAGTTCTCCTGAGGGTTGACACATATGGCAGGAGGCGGGTTGCATGTGCTTTTTCCACAATTTACTCCTAGTTCCCTTAAATGGGGCGAGCCCTGGTGCCCCACATCTCTCCCTTCTACTGCCCTTGACCCATACTACCACCTTGCCATCACCAGATGGCAGTCATTTGGTGGAGTGTGCAGGCCTCCCACCCCACCACCAGTTAAGGAGAGCAGACATCAGGAGCGCAATCCTTTCCTTCCTCTCCCCTGCCAACCGCCATCAACCTGTGCTCATCAATGAACACTGGTTGCCAGTGTAACAGGAGGTAGGGCGCCAGTGACTCTACCCTGCCAATCACCATCAACCTGCACTCATCACAGAACACTGGTTGCCAGTGTAACAGGAGGTAGAGCGCCAGTGTCTCTCCCCTGCTACCCGCCATCAACCTGTGCTCATCAATGAACACTGGTTGCCAGTGTAACAGGAGATAGAGCGACAGTGCCTCTCTCTCCTGCCAACTGCCATCAACCTGCGCTCATCAATGAACACTGGTTGCCAGTGTAACAGGAGGCAGAGTGCCAGTGTCTCTCTCCTGCCACCTGCCATCAACCTGTGCTCATCACCGAACACTGGTTGCCAGTGTAACAGGAGGTAGGGTGCCAGTGCCTCTCCCCTGCCAACCGCCATCAACCTGCGCTCATCAGTGAACACTGGTTGCCAGTGTAACAGGAGGTAGAGTGACAGTGCCTCTACCTTGCCACCTGCCATCAACCTGCGCTCATCAATGAACACTGGTTGCCATTATAACAGGAGGTACAGTGCCAGTGCCTCAGCCATCCATGCCACAGTGCTGGCCTAGAAAAATAGTCCGACAGCACATAAGGACTGCTTGACCCAACCAGTCTTCCCATCTCCCCTACCTACTGTAACACCTCAGACCCTACTTGATCTCTGCCTCACACCCCTTTATCACTAAGGTTCTCTTTTGTCTGACCTATGCCTTCTTGCATCCCATTAGGTTTTGCCCCCACCACCTCTGCTTGGAGGCCATTCCAGGCATCCGCTACATCGCTCCTGAGCCTACCCCCTCCAGCTTAATGGCATGATCCCTTATTGTTGAGCATCTTTTTCTCTGAAAAATACTTCCCTCTGGAACCTTATTTATAGCAGTGAGGTATTTGAAAAGTCCCTGTCCTATCCCCTTCTCCCTCCTTTTGTTCAGGGTTCACATATGGAGGTCCTTCAGTCTCTACTCATAGGGCTTTAGTCCCTGCACCATTTTAGCTGCCCTCTTCTGAACTGCCTGTACTCTATGTCCTTCTGCAGATGTGGTCTCCACAACTGGGCACAGTAATCTAGTATCACCACCTCCCTCTTTCTGCCGGTGATATCCCTCCCTATGCACACTAGCATCCCACTGGCTCTCCCCACTGCCTTGTCACATTTTTTAGCCACATGTAGGTAATCGGCTATGGTTAGCCCAGGTCTCTTTCCTGTTCGGTGGTCGCCAGTACCACTCCACCCCTGGGTTTCTGCATGCCAACTGCATGATTTTGCACGCCACTTTGAAACTTAGAAACCCCTTGACCACTCCTCAACCTTTCTTAGATCCCTATTCATCTCCCCCCACCTCCATCTCCAGCTTCATCGCATGCCCTCTGGTTCTGGTGTTCTTCCTCACTGGAAAGAGATTCCAGTCCTGCATCCTGTTCAACCTCATGAGGTACTTGTAGATCTCTCTGATGTTCCCTTTTGATTTCCTGGCTACCAATAGTATAGATCTCCATCTCTCCTCATAGGGCCTTTTGTGCGACTCCTGCACCATATTAATTCCCTTAAGATTGAAAATGCCCCATTCAGTTTAACAAGTTATATGTTTAGAAAGACTGTAATGTATAATTTTGGCCATTAATTATGTACCAATTAATAGGAATGTCATGGCAGGCATCATTAACGATTACTGGGTACGTTAAGTGGCATGTTAATGGTCTAGTCACACAGTAGTGGAAGTAGGTGTGACCTGTGGAGCAGTACTCTATAAAGTTCTACCTGGATTTATTTGTACTTTTCCTGGTAACATACATCAGCCCTGTGATCTTACTGTGACATCACAACCTCTTCTTTTCCAGGTAATATGCATCAGCCCTGTGACCTCACTGACATAACAACCAAGAAGGGCCATATGACCTCACTGTGACATCATAACCAAGAATAGCCAATCGCTTGCTGCTAAATTGGATCACTTGTGACATCACTGAGGCCACAATGTTGCTGAACATACCCAATACTGTAATATCAGGTAAGGGTCTAGTATCTTTTGTGGCACTTGTTCACTAGCACCTTTTGGTTCTTTTTTTTTACCAATTGTTTAACCAGGTGAGACACACTAAGCTGAAAGCTTGTTTGCAGGTGCAACCTGGGAGCACAGGGAAGTTAAGTGACTTGCTCAGGGTCACACAGTATGCAAGTGGAGCCGTGGGATTCAAACCCAGGTCTCCAGATTTGCAGCTCAGAGCCTTAAACCACTGCACTATACTGCCTTAACTGGCGCAGCAACTACAAGAGCGGTTCGCTTGCTTAACAGCCACTCATAGTGTCTCTTCTGACTACAATCCTTGCTAACACTCATGCCCCATACCAAGCTGCTATGTGTCCAGTATAGATTTGGAATTGACTAGTGATGTTTACTGCAGAAAAATATTACTGTTGTTAGTTCACAGGACAGCAGTTGGGGAACTTGCAAGTCCTAGTTGGACTGTAGTACTGGGGAAGGGGGGGTACAACCCCAAATGCAGGCACTCCGCTGTTTTCCCTCTTTCCCAAATCTCAGTCTCTCTGGTATTGTGATGCCCCACCCCCACCGAATGCTGTTGTTGGGCTTTATAAGTTTCCTTATTTTGATGGGCTCACTACCTGTTCTACTTTCATTGGGAAACTAGTCCCTTTTTTCTTTTTTATGCCATCCTCTGGTCACTGCCTGTCTGACTTCCAAGGGTAAACTAGAAACACAGAAATTGTCGGCAGATAAAAACTGCTAGGCCCATCCAGTGGGTCCATAGGCCCTATACATGTATGTGGCCGCTGACCCGATGTGGTCAATGGCTTTTCATCACTCACTCCCCTCTCAGGCTTCCCTTTTGCTTGTCTCAAGCATTCTTAAACTCCTCCACTGTACTTGCCCCCACTACCTCCTGTGGTAGACTATTCCAAGCGTAGACTGCCCATTCAGTGTAGAAAACTTCCTTACATTACCTCTTAATCTACCCCCTTCCAATTTCACATAGTGCCCCCTTGTTCTAGTACTTTTTCTACACTGGAAAAGGTCCCCTACCTGCACCTTGTTTATGCCCTTGAGATACTTGAAAGTTTCAATCATGTCCCCCTGCTGTCTCGTCTCCAGTGAGTACATATTGAGGTCCCTTAATCTCTCCTCATATGTTTTGTGGTGTGAGCCCTGCACCATCTTTGTTGCCCTCCTCTGGATAGTCTCCACCTTATCTATGTCCTTGCGTAGGTGAGGTCTCCAGAACTGCATGCAGTACTCCAGGTGAGGCCTTACCCATGTTTTATAAAATGTCATCACCACTTCCCACCTCCTGCTAGTAATACCCCTGTCTGTGCACCCCAGCATACCACTGGTCCCTCCTGTCACCTTTGTATACTGCTTTGACACTTTAAGATCATCAGAGATGATCACCCCTAGGTCCTTTCCTTTTTCGTGACAGTCAGCCCAACCCGCAGCTCTCCCCAGGATTCACTCTATACAGGTGCGTTATTTTGCACTGTTTGCAATGAACCTCAGCTGTCACATCTCCGACCACCTTTCAAGCGTCATGGGTCCCTTTTCATTTTCTGCACCCCTTCTGGAATATCCACCATGTTGCAGATCTTTCCTTCTAGCAATGTCACTAATGAAGACATTGAATTAGACTGGACCTAGTACTGATCCCTGAGGTACCCCCATGGTCACCTCCTTTCTACAGATTGTACCCCACTTACCACCACCATCTGTTTCCTGTCTGTTAACCAGTTCCTAACCCACTTGTCTCCCATGCCCAGACTACCCATCTTGTTAATCAGCCTTCTGTGTGGGACGGTGTCGAAGGCTTTGCTGAAATCTAGGTAGACGACATCTACCACCCCTCCCTGACTAAGTTCCCTAGTCACCCAATAAAAAAAAAACTATTAGATTCGTTTGACATGACCTTCCTTCTATGAATCCATGTTTCCTCAGATCCTGAGCTCCACTGGATTCCATATGTGCCACTATCCTTTCTTTCAGCACACTTGATCCATGATCTTTCCCACCACTGGGGTGAGGCTAACTGGACTGCAGTTCCCCACCTCCTCCCTACTGTGGCTTTTGTGCAGTGGGACTACATGTGCCCTCCTCCAGTCCTCTGCAACAACACTCATGTTGAGTGGCTCTGAACAGGGCCGTCGGAGGTCCTGCAAGTTCCCTTCACAGCTCCTTTAATATCTTCAGATGGATGCAGTCTGGCCCCATGGCCGTATCCACTTTCAGCTTTGTGAGTTCTTCCAGAACACTCTCCACTGTGAATGGACTGGTGTTCACCCCCACCCACCCCATCTCCTCTGCAACCCAACTGTGGTCCTTGATCCTCCTCCTCCTCCTTAGTGAATGCCCCCTATCTGAGGTTAGGGATGTCCTTCTAGCCGACTTTGCCCAACTCGAGGCCAATCTCATTAACGCCTGACTTCTTCTAAATGCTAAGAAAACCAAAGCTATGATCTTCTCTTCTAAAAAAGTGCCATCCATAACTTCCTCCCTGCCGAAGGATTTTATAGTTACCTCCCTAGGCGAGCCTCTGGAAGTCACTACGAAATTTAAATACCTCGGATTCTGGATTGACAGTAAGCTCACCTTTTCGCAACATCTGGATGACCATGCTAGAAGGCTACGAGTAAGTTTAGGCTTCCTGTTCCGTAATAGGTCACTTTTCCCACTCGATATTAGAACCAGACTTGTACAGGCCACATTCCTCCCACTTCTAGACTATGGGAGTCTAATTTACACCTCATCCTCAACTTAAAATCTAAACAAACTGGACATCCTTTATCACCGTGCCCTGTGCTTCATCACAAACTCCCCGATACGGACGCATGACTGCAACATGTATTCAGTCTTGGGTTGGATGTCTTTCACTACCAGACGTATTCTCCACATTGGTACCCGGATCCTAAAGCTCCTACTCAACAAACTCCCTAGCTATCTAACGGCCCTTATCCAGACCAGCCACAGTACCTACTCGCTCAGGAACTTAAGACTCTGTAACGCTGAAGGTCCCAAAAACCCGCACTACTCTTGGCAAACGTGCCTTCTCCATCACCCTCCCCGCCATCTGGAATCAGCTACAAACATCCCTAAAACTACCCAAGTTAGTCTCTCTCTCAGCCTCTTCAAAAAACTACCTAATGCAAAAATAAAAGATGTATGTAGCTGTCACTAAAACTTGTGTTACTAGGATTTATCAAGTCCACTGGTCCATAATGTCAGCACCAGCATGTTATGTAAGAGTGCGGTGACTTGCGGTAGGTGATACGGAGCACTATTGTACATAAGTATAGGATTAGCACTTAACTTCTGTAATAAGCAATTACTGTATGTAGTATCAGTCTTGTTTGTATGTATGTCCCAGGACCTTCTTGTGAATGAGCTTGCTCAATGGAGTTTTTTTTTTTTTCCTGCAATAAACTTGAATACTGAGCAGAAGTATTTGTTCAGTATTTCTGCCTCGTCCAGATCACCTGCCTTATACTCTCCCTTCTACCCTCTGAGCCTCACAACCCCCCTGTCACCAGTTTTCTTCTTTCACTGATGTACCTATAAAATACTTTATCCCCTTTGTTTACAGACTCTGCTAAGCCCTCTTCTGTCTGCGCCTTTACCCACCTAACAGCCTTCCCTGCCTCCCTTAGACATTCAAGATACGCACCTCCCTGTCCTCCTCCCTTTGACTCCCCTTATATTTCCTGAAACTTGGCCTTTTAGCCCTGACTTTGTCCTGCACCTCGTTGGAGAACCATAGTGGTTTCCTCCTTTTTCCCTTTGGCCACTATCCTAACGCACTGGTTTGTTATATCCACTATGGCTCCTTTCAGTTTCTCCCATTGTTCTTCCTCCTGCTCTATTACCTCTCCTTTCTCCAGGACTGTTATATATACATCTACCCAATTCAGTGAAATCTGCCCTCCTGAAATTGAATACTCTTGCCCTTGTGTGGCTCAAATGAGTCCATGTCTCCATGCTGAACCACATCATGTGGTGGTCAGTGGACCCCAGCTGCCCTTCCACCTGTAATTCTTCGACTCTGTTTCCATTGGTCCATACCAGGTCCAAAATTGATGTGTTCCTGGTTGGCTCATGCACCAGATGCCTGAGTACAGCCCCCTGCAGGGATTCCAGGATGGCTGTGCTTCTGGCTGAAGTAGCCACCTGGGTGGCCCAATCCATGTCCAGCATATTGAAATCCCCCAGTAGCAGGATTTCGCCTTTAGCTGCCATGTCATGTATGTTCTCCACTAGTTCCCTGTCTACTTCTCCCTCTGCGCCGGAGGTCTGTAGATCACCTCAGTGCGTATCGCTGTTCCATTCTCTGGCTCCAGGATGGCTCACATTGCCTTGGCCTCCCCCTGTCTTCCCTGAACTTCAGTAGCCTTTATACCGTCTCTGATGTACATGGCCACTCCCCCACCCTTTTTACCCTCCCTGTCCCTCCTGAACAGTGTATAGCCTGGTACATTGACTTCCCAACCAAGATTAGCAGAGTACCAATGTTTCTGTTATTGCTGCTATGTCAAGGTCTGCATCTGCCAACTAGGCCTCCAGGTATGGAACCTTATTTCCTAGGCTACGGGCATTTGTTGGCAGATCTTCCGTGTTTTACATTCTGCCCACCCTCTGCACTTGTTCTCCCTCTCCAGAATCTCTCCCCCCTCCCTCCGGTTTCCTTTCCTATGTGCTCTTGCCCCCCCCCCCATATCATTCATTTTACATTCTTCACCTGCCTGCCCCTACCTGTCTGCTTTAACTGTACCCATAGTCAACTTATGTTCCTGCATGTTCCCATGGGGGGTGTTCCTAAGTTTCCTGGCTCTTTTCCCCCTTGGACAGTTTAAATGCTCCCTGCTGAAGCATTTGAACTTCTCACAAAGGACCAAGGGCCTCTTCTCGGACAGATGCAGGCCGTCCTCCTTATATAAGCCTGCATCTGCCCAGGTCAAGCCCCAGTCCCCTATGAAGACAGAACCCTCCCTTCCACAGCAATCCTTCAACCAGGAGTTGAAGGTATGGGTGTGGAGTGCCCTAGCTTTTCCCTGTGCTGTGGATAGGTAGCACCTCTGAAAATGAGATGGAGCATGCTATCAGTTTCAGATTTCCCCTAGCTTCTTGAAATCATTCTGGACTCTAACTCTACCCTTCTCCTAACCAGGTCATTGGTCCCCTGGTGGACAATGACATCCAGCTGCTCTCTCCTAACTACTGCCGTACCGATCCTATGGATCTGCTTTCCATGCAACACTTGCTGCGTGGCACTTGAACTCCGCCTCTCCCCTGCTAGGTGACCCTAAATCCACTCCCCAGACAATAGTCCACCACTAGGAGAAGCTTCCCCCTCCACCGGGTTCCCTTCTTCCCCTTCCTGCTTCCCTTCCCTGGGGCCCCATCCTGGAGGACTATCCCATCCTTCCTGGTCCCAGCCTTGGGTTGCTGAGTGGGGCTTTTCCCCACAGATATTGTATAACTAGTCCCTTTTTATGCTATCTTCTGATCACTGCCTGCCTGGCTTCCAAGGAAAAAGTGATAGGTAAGTCCTCTCTCTCTCTAGGTTTTGAGTGCCTACCCTCACTCAGTCCTCTGCAATATGGCATTCCTCCAGCACAGTATCTCTCCCCATAGTTTACTTCTATGCTGCCAATGACTCCTACTTAATTGCCTGCTGCTCTGGTTTGCTACTATTCCACTATTGGTGGCTCCTTTATCATCCGATTGGGCTTCCACGTATGCTATCATCGGTGACTCCTTCATTGCTTATCAGGCTTTGGCAACGTGCTCTGACACCACGCAGGAAACACAACAGGAAACCAGCAATCTGGGGAGAGAGAAGCCCTTGTTGGACCCACCAGATGCCAGGGATACTCCATTTTAAAGGAATGGGCCTATAGCCTAAAGCCTACACTAGCTTACTGAACCACTGGCTAAATCATATTTAAATAAGACCACCCCACAGCACTTGCTTCATTTCTTTCTCTTTTTCTTGTTGTTTTTTTACCTCTAGATCGTTTTTCACTCTCTCCCTCACTTTTGCCTTAAACACCTGCATCTCTAAATTAACTTTTACTTAATTTCTGGGCTCACACTTTAACTCTTGTTCCTCCCAGTCCCAGTGTGTACCTCCCCATACCTTTTGACCACGTCACTGTTATTTTACAGGTACAACTGGACACCATCTTGAGACCCCATCCCGGGCTTCATAGGACCCAGGTAAGAGATCCCCTGCTTATTATCTATACTAAATGAGTGAGCTGTAACAGTGTAGTGACTGTAACAGAGGATGGTAATGGTTGCATAAGTTTTGAAGAAAGACAGATGGTATAAAATAGTAACAGAAAAGTATATCATAAACAAAATATATTTTTTACCAGTACAGTAACTAACATACATACTAACATACTATTTGCCAGCAGATTAGGCCTTACGGTCTATCGAGTCTGCTCGAACCTAGATCGTTAATTGGGTGCCGAGACCCTCCCATCCCTTGTTCTCTAGAAACCCCTATCATCCATCCCCACCCCCTCGGGACAGGCCATCATCTGATACATCCACTTTCTGTGTCTGTCCCACCTCTCTTGAAGCCCTCCACTGTGGATCTCTGAACCAGCTCACCAGGCAGTGCATTCCAAGGGTCCACCACCCTCTCGGTGAAAACCTCCTCTTTTCTCCTCCTCACCCTTCCACCTTCCAACTTCAAACCATGCCCTCTGGTGATACCTCCCTGCTTTAGCCTAAAGATCCCCTCCATGTTTACCCTATTTATTCCCTTGAGGTACTTGAAGACCTCAATCATGTCCCCTGTCTCTCCTCTCCTCCAATGAAAACAGGCAGAGCTCCTCAAGTCTGTCCTCATAAGTCAAATCCCTAGCCCTCGTATCATCTTTTGTTGCCCTCCTCTGTACCCTCTCCAGGAGCTGTATGTCCCTCTTCAAATGTGGTCTCCAGTACTGTACACAGTACTCAAGGTGTGGTCTAACCAGTCCATTGTACAGAGGCAGAATCACTCTTGCTCCTAGAGGTGATCCCCTTACAATGCATCCCATCATCCTGTTTGCCTTGCTAGCTGCTCTCCTGCACTGCTCAGAGTTATTCATACATGTATCCACCATGACCCCTAGGTCTTTTCCCCATCGAGGCCTCCAGCGCCTCCCTCCCAGGGTGTACCTGTGTTTAGAGTTTTCCCACCAAGATGCAACACCTTGCACTTGGTGATATTGAAATTTAATTTCATGTGTGAGTCCAGCTTTTCAGGGTGTCCAGGTCCCTTGCAGGGCCACCCTCCCTCTTCTCCCTCAACTACTGCTCCCATCTTGGAGTCATCCGTGAAGAGACTCATTTCACACCCTATACCCTCCCTGATGTCCGATATGTATGCATTAAACAGGATCGGACCCAGGACCAAGCCCTGTGGTACCCCACTACCAACCTCTCTAGGGTTTGAGAGCTCCCCACAGACCACTACTCTCTGAGTGCGTCCAGCTAGCCAGTTTTCAATCCATCTGACCATCAAAGGCCTACTTCTAACCCCATCAGTTTTCCACCAGACCATTGGGGGACAGAGTCAAACTCTTGCTGAAGTCCAAGAATAATACATCCACAGGCTTACCCCTGTCCAGTTCTGATGTTACCCATTCATAGAACTCCACAAGGTTGGTTTGACATGATCTACCTAGCACAAACCCATGTTGCCGACTATCCAGACCTCTCACTCCTCCAAGTACACCCCAATCGTTCCTTTAGTATACTCTCCATTAATTTTCCCACCACCGAGGTCAAACTGATGGGTCTATAGTTACCTGGTACTTCCCTTGACCCCCCTTTATGGATTGGTACCACATGTGCCTCTCGCCAATCACTAGGCACCCTCCCTGTCTCAAGTGACCTGCTGAAAAGCTCCGCCAGGGGTGCAGCCAGTATGTCCGCCAATTCCCATAGTACTCTGGGATGAATGCCAGCCGGCCCTGGAGATTTGTTTTTCTTTAGGGCCTTGAGGGCTAACCACACCCTTTTGGTGGAGATAGCATCATCCGTTCCTTCCCCCTTACTGGTCTTTTTATCCTTATCCAGATGTGACACCCCTGGGATACCTTTCCCTCCCTCTTGCTCCATTTCTGTTGCTCCCCTGATCCCACTCCCTGCCGCTTCTATCCCCTTCATGCCTTGCTTTGTAGATATCCCATCCCCCTCCCTAGTGTAACTACTGTAAATAAAGTTTTTTTCTAAGATACAATGCTATTAAACACGTTGCTTTTCTTGTGGTGTTTACCATCTGGTATACCTGAAATGCATCCAAAGTAAGTAGGATTAATATAATTAGTTAGCCGAGTATTGTTACACAAAGAAACGGGAACTTGTATACGAGAAGGTAGAGTAAGACTTGTTTTTAAGTCAGAAAGAACCCCAATGGATTTTTTATCCCTTGCGTTAGGCTGCGCATGCAGCAACAGCTGTAAATGAGCAGGGTTTGTTGTTGGATTTCTGTTTAGAGTCTATTCACATTGTAAACAGAAACAATGTGAACCCAGCGGCTGTTCTGCTCTGTTCCGCCTGCCATTCGGCCTACAACCAGGCATCCTGCCTGGTACGGGAGACTGCCTCCTCCTGCAAGCCGCAGGAGCTGCTCGGAACCCAGCGGCTGTTCTGCTCTGACCCGCCTGCCTCTCGGCCTACAACCAGGTACACATTTTGAAGAGCAACCCACAGCTACCAACGGGACTGAACTTGGCACTTTTTGCCTTTCAGGCCATTGGCTGCACTACTGCTGCTGCTGAGCTCTGATTAGGCAGAACGCCATTCCCCCTTCTCTTATTGGCTCTGGACTCTACCCTTCCTGAGACCTCTTTTTTAATACAAGAACTGCTAATGTTGAGTTTACCCATACCAACTATTTAGTGGAACAGGATTGTACATTTTTCTAGCTTTAAGTGTCTACTTTTCCATTTGCAAATTATAAAAGCCACTAGAGGGCAACAACTCTTGGAAGTTGCATTCCTCTTCCCACTGCTGTCCCCTAAGCACTTCTCATCCTGGGTCGTTCCTCCCTAAAGCAAATTACTATGCCCTAACAAACCATAGTCCGTCACCCTACAGCTGTGTCATAGAGACCACCACAATTATGGGTATTGGAGTGCCCCCCTTATACCGACACTGGGCCACTGCCACCTTATCGCCAATTGCTGGGCACCCATAGTCACATGGACCACCCAGGCTCCTACTGATCGCTCTTACTATCCTACTTCTTGGACCCCTCAGCCCTTCCCTCAAGGGTCTTCTTCCTACACCTCCAACCCCCACGAACTATCACCAACTGCCACCCACACTGCCACTGCCTGCCATGCATCCCCCATCTCCTCCCACATATCTCCCTGCAGTCATGCGCCACCTTCAGCCTCCCTGTCGGATCACATTCCTATCCTTTCCAACCCTTATCACCCTGGCCATCCCATGTACTACCCACACTATAACTAGGTGGCAGCTATCCTTGACAATAAGGCAACAATATTTTGCTCTCCTCAGAGTCTTTGCCATACTCCTACTAATTTCAGGAAATGTTCATCCTAACCTGGGCCCCATCTCGCCCAGTCCTAGCCTCTCACACAACGGGCTTAGAATAGCTTCAATGAACATTTGCAGCTTACCCAAAAAGATGGCGGGTCTCTATTGCTGGATATTGCAACCTCAGCCAGATGTGCTAGCCCTCACAGAAACCGTCTCTCCAAAAAGCAAATGACTCCTGGGTCACCCTCCCTGGCTTCACCCTTCACAGACCCGACAGAGTGGACAAACGTGGTGGGAGGGGGTGTGCTGTGTATGTCCGTGACTCCATGATATGCCATGCCCTTCCAACATCTCCACTAGACCATGGTGCCCAAGCCTTATCATTAAAACTTATTCCATATCCCTCCAGAGCCCCTGTAATTCTTACTCACATATGTCCCCCCAAGAAACCAAGCTCCTGCTATGCAATCCCTTGCTAACTACATCTCCGGCTTCCCCCAAAACAGAACACATCACAGTTGGAGACTTTGATGTGAGCTGGCTTGCCAGTTCAGCTTCCTATGCCAAGGACACCTTCACTGAACTGGACCTGACCCAGTTGGTCAGCCAACCTACCAGGGTGAACCCCATTAATGTCTCTAGCACCCTGATCAACCTTCTCACCAACCGTCCACACAGAATCTCTGACCTGGTGGTCCTCCCAGACTTCCTAAGTGATTACTCACCTATCCTCTTTTTCCTGGTCATGTCTTCAGCAGAAACCAAAACCAAACTACATTGCCCGGCGTTGTCTCCAACCCAGAGGCCTCACAAAATTAAGAAAATACTTAACTCAATGGGACTGGTCCCCTGTCTCCCGGGCCCCTACTAAAGATGTAGCCCTTGATTATTTCACCTGTTCTTTTAATAAAGCATGTGACATCTATGCCCCACTAGCAAAAGTGCAATCCAAGAAACATAATGCCCCCTGGGTCACACCTGCACTGCTCCAACAGCTAACGCACAGAGATGAGCTATGGCATAAAGCAGTTACATCCAGCTTGCAGGCAGACAGGCAAGCCTATAAAGCGTCTCACAACAGATGCACTTGGGCCATAAAGCAGGCCAAATCAGGGTACTACAAACTGACCCTTGCCTCCTCCTGGGGGAATGCTTGTTTGTTCTGGGACAATATCAAGGAACTCAACAGCAAATCCCAGCCCCCACCAAATGCCAACTGCCTCAACTCTTCATTCTCTTTAGTGCAGTACTCCAAAATAACTTCTTCAACCCCACTCCTGCAACCTCACTCCCTAATACCCAGCATCCACCCTTCCATCCCAGGGTGATCTGTACATATGAGGCAAGGCCTTTTCTCACGAAAGCACTCAGTGGCTCTTGCTATTGCAAAGATTCTTTTGATATGAGAATCCTACATCTAGTACTAGATGAAGTCCTCTCTCCACTGACTGACCTCATTAACCACTCCCTATGTCTGGGGAAGTTCCCCGCAGCCCTTTAAGACTGCTACAGTGATCCCTGAAGAGTGGTGATAGCACCTCCCTCAATAACTACCGTCCCATATCCATTCTCCCACCACTCTTGAAAGCCCTTAAAAAATTATAGCCACCCAACTCACTGAGTACCTGCTTGCTCATAACCTACTTTGCAGGGAGCAGCACGGCTTCAGATCTGGGCACAGTACACTATGGCTCTCACCAAGTTCTCTAATTTTATCCACTCTGCCTGGATAGAAAACACCTAGCTGGAGCTGTCTTCATCAAGCTGTCAAAGGCCTTTGATACAGTCTCCCACCCCTTACTCTTAAGCACACTCCGCCACATAGGTCTGTCCCAAGGACCCGTCTCCTGGTTTACTACTTACCTCACAGCTAGATCACAATGTGCCAAAATAAACAGCACCCTCTCAGCCACCCTGACAGTCTGCACTGGGGTCCCCCAGGGCTCCATCCTTGGCCCTCTATCCCACAGTATTGCAGTCCTCCTCCCACCAAAACGCATTTAACCAGATTGAAAACTGGTTCATAGACCAAAGACTTGTGGTAAATGTAAACAAACATTTGTCAATGCCGAATATTGTCTCGCTGGCATTGGCACTGGTTGTGCCTGAGTTAGAGATGCATAATAGAAGTGGCAGTAAAGTACCGAAGTGACTCCAACCCCACCCCCACCCTGTAAAGACTGACAGGCATTGGGGTGTGCCTTTGGGTCATCAGCTATAATGCTCATGCCATTCTACTTCACCCCACCCTGTAGAGACTGACAAGGGTTGTGGTGTGCTTTGGGGTCTTTGGGCATTATACTTACCCCATTCCATAAGGAAATAGACTGAGGTGGGTGCAGTATAGGAAAATAGGGTGAACTTTGTGGCTCAACAGTGCAAGGCATACCACGATGCCTGTCACTGGCTGCAGTGTGGGGGTGGAATGGCGTAGGCATTACAGCTGATGATCCTAAGTCACATCCCTGATGCCTGTCAGTCTCTACAGGGTGGGGTGTTACAGTTGGAAACCGTAACACCATAGGTGTGTGTTGGTATTTTCACTCCAAATTTTCAAGAT
Source organism: Neoceratodus forsteri (assembly GCA_016271365.2). Taxonomy (NCBI): domain Eukaryota; kingdom Metazoa; phylum Chordata; order Ceratodontiformes; family Ceratodontidae; genus Neoceratodus; species Neoceratodus forsteri. The sequence continues at coordinate 1,443,266,534 of CM028132.1, forward strand.
GGGCTTTTTGTGAGCCCACCTCATGAAAAGTGGCACAATCAATTTGTTAGCTGAAAGGTGGTTTTGCACAGCGGCTATGCCATTTGGCGACACAGGGACGAAAAAACATTTTGGGCAGGATGTGGAAAATGACATCTGTATCGTTCATGAGGAGGCTTAAAAAATGGCAATGTTGAAAATCTGGAGTGAAAATATGAAAAACTGGTGAAGTCATGAGCATGCATAGAAACTGCGCAACACACGTCCATAACCCCATTATTTTGGGAGTTTGTGAGCCACATTTTTACCACAGGCATTTTGGGACCTCCCCTCATGAACAGTGGTGCTGTGATTTTGTGAATCTGTTCCAAAAGCTGATTTCCCACGACGACCATGCCATTGTGCACCACAGGATGTGAAAAATGACAGCTGTACTGTTCATAAGGAGGTGTGAAAAAATGCCAGTGTTGAAAATCTGGCATGAAAATTTTGCAAATCTGCGAAGTTACAAGGGTGCGTGCAAACTGCACAACGCACACTTGTAACACAGTCATTTTATAGAATTTCATCACCAAATTTTCAATTTAGGCCTTTTAGGACCTCTGCTTATGAACTGTGTCACTGGCATGTCCTCAAAATGTCCAGAAAACTGATTTTGTACAGTGACTGCTATTCTGCGTCGGACGTGCGAAAACACATTTCAGCCAGGATATGTAAAATGACAGCTGCACTGTTCATAAGGAGGTATGGAAAAATGCCAATTTGGAAAATCTGGAGTGAAAATATTACAAATTCACGAAGTTACGCGTGTGCGTGGAAACTGCGCAATGCACTCTCGTAAAACAACCATTTTTGGGATTCTTTTTTTTCACCAAATTTGCAACATAGGCTTTTTGAGAGCCCCTCTCATGAACAGTGGCACTGTCATTTTGTTACTCGGTCCCGAATGGTGATTCCGCGCAGTGACCACAAAATCACCTTTTGGGACTGAATAACACCATGACAGTGAATTCATGAGGAGGGGTCCCAATAACTCCATGTTGAAAATTTGGTGCAAAAATTCTAAAAAATACCCAAGATATGCAACAAAGTTGAAAAAAACTTATTTATGCCATTATACAGCTTACCGGCATTTCTTCAGTTTCGCGGTCGGCTTTGAAGAGTGCAGACGCATTCCCGGTCCACCAAAGATCTTGGCGCTAGACTCGGAGGTAAGCATGGGGTGGGGGGATGTGGGGAGGGGCACTGAGGGTGGTGCCGGGGTTGGGGGCAGGAGACGGCGAGATAGTTTTCTTTTTCCACAGGGTTTAAAGGAAAAAAATAAAACATTGTAGGATGGTTTTTAATTTTCAGGTGATTTGGCACGCTGGGGTGGGCTTCCATCATGCCACCCAAGTGTTTTTTTTTGGGGATGTTTTAGCCGACGGGGGATTGGGCACCCCTGTCGGCACATACTGAAGGGGGGGATGCTTTAGCCAACAGGGGATTGGGCACCCCCATTGGCACACAGCAAAAGCAGGGGGGCACGAGCCGAGGGGGTCTGGGCACCCCCCTCGGCACACAACAAATGGGGGGGGAGTGCATGATGCTTTGGGTCAGGGCATGCTGACAGGGGGATTGGGCACCCCCAAAGTCAGCATTATGGTAGGCAGTGTGCCGCCATGTTTTTACTTTTTTAACCAGGGAAAGCACGTTGGGAGGTCCGCTGCGTATGATGAGCTTTGCTTGCATTGCAGCGGACCTTTCGTAAGATGTGCTCACAACATTAGTTATTCATGCTGTGGCACCGGCATACAGGCTTATTGGGGAATGAGAGACGCACCCACTGGTGCGTGCCCTGCATTCGCCCAACAGTGACCGCGCCTCCAGTTCTGCTACTACCGCAATATGTTGGCTGCGCATGCGTGAGCCAACACAAAAAGACTAAGACCATGCTTTTTGCCCACCGACAGAATAAGGCCAAGAATGTGCAGCTACCGATCCTTTCCCACTCTCTCCTTCCTCTAGAACAGGTCCATACATTTGATTCCAGCCTCTCCTTCCATTCACACATTGACATTCTTATCAGCAGCCATAAATGTCCATATAGGCCTATTGTATCGGCACAAGGATTGCCTACCTCCGGAAGCCCTTAATCTGGCTGTCACCTCCTCAGTCCTCTACCTAGATGATTATGGGCTCATTATCTACTCAGCTGCTGACCACACAACCATTAACAAAATCCACCTGGCCATAAACAAAGCATGCAGACTCCTCACTGAGGACAAACGTACCCATAGCTGTATCCTGTATGCCCTGACAAATCTCTTCACCCTGGATGAAAGGCTATTTTATCAAACATGTCTCCTCATAAAGAAAATACACCTGGGGCTTACCCCCTTGGGGTTTTCTGCCTCTCTCCTATCCTCCTACACCTTGGTGAACACCTGCACTGCCAACCAACAGGTGTGGTCCATCCCGAGGGTTAGAACCTCCTTAGCTCAAAGGTCATTCCCACACAGGGCCCCAACCTAGTACAACGAACTCCCCTCCGACGTCTGCTCCATCTCCAAATTAGGACCTTTCAAGTCAGCCCTCAAAGAGCACATTCTCGCTTCACGGCGCTGCCAATGTACCAGATAGTGTCAGGTCATTTATCTATCATTTTATGGAACCGCCCTGCTACTGAGCTCCTACCGATAGGGCTACCAAACATTACCTATTAACAATGCCTCCTTTGGCTGCACTCACAAGATATCTGTCTAGTTCTCTACTTTGCTGTAAATATACTAACATACTATTTGCCAGCAGATTAGGCCTTACAGTCTATCGAGTCTGCTCAAACCTTAGATCCTTAGTTGAGTGCTGAGGCCCTCCCATCCCTTGTGCTCCAGAAAGCCCTATCATCCATCCCACCCCCCCCCGGGACAGGCCATCATCTGATACATCCACTTTCTGTGTCTGTTCCATCCTCTCTTGAAGCCCTCCACTGTGGATCTCTGAACCAGCTCACCAGGCAGTGCATTCCAAGGGTCCACCACCCTCTCAGTGAAAAACCTCCTCCTCTTTTCCCCTCACCCTTCCACCTTCCAACTTCAAACCATGCCCTCTGGTGATACCTCCCTGCTTTAGTCTAAAGATCCCTCCATGTCTCCCTATTTATTCCCTTGAGGTACTTGAAGACCTCAATCATGCCCCGTCTCCTCTCCTCCAATGAAAACAGGCAGAGCTCCTCAAGTCTGTCCTCATATGTCAAATCCCTAACCCTCATATCATCTTTGTTGCCCTCCTCTGTACCCTCTCCAGGAGCTGTATGTCCCTCTTCAAGTGTGGTCTCCAGTACTGTACACAGTACTCAAGGTGTGGTCTAACCAGCCCATTGTACAGCCGGCAGAATCACTTCCTTGCTCCTAGAGGTGATCCCCTTACGTTGCATCCCAACATCCTGTTTGCCTTGCTAGCCACTCCTGCACTGCTCAGAGTTATTCATACATGCATGCACCATGACCCCTAGGTCTTTTTCCCTATTGAGGGCCTCCGGTCCCCCTCCCAGGGTGTACCTGTGTTTAGGGTTTCCCCGACCAAGATGCAACTCCTTGCACTTGGTGATATTGAAATTTAATTTCCATGTGTGAGCCCAGCTTTCCAGGGTGTCCAGGTCCCCTTGCGGGGCCAACCTCCCCTCTTCTCCCTCAACTACTACTCCCATCTTGGAGTCATCTGCGAAGAGACTCATTTCACATCCTATACCCTCCCTGATGTCCGATATGTATGCATTAAACAGGATCGGACCCAGGACCGAGCCCTGCGGTACCCCATTACCAACCTCTCTAGAGTTCGAGAGCTCCCCACAGACCACTACTCTCTGGGTGCGTCCAGCTAGCCAGTTTTCAATCCATCTGACCATCAAAGGGTCTAGTCCTAACCCTATCAGTTTCTCCACCAGACCATTGTGGGGGACAGAGTCAAATGCCTTGCTGAATTCCAAGAATAATACATCCACAGGCTTTCCCTTGTCCAGTTCTGATGTTACCCATTTGTAGAACTCCACAAGATTGCTTTGACATGATCTACCTAGCACAAACCCATGTTGCCAACTATCCAGACCTCCCACCTCCTCCAAGTACACCCCCAATTGTTCCTTTAGTATACTATCCATTAATTTTCCCACCACTGAGGTCAAACTGATGGGTCTATAGTTACCTGGTGCTTCCCTCGACCCCCCTTTATGGATTGGCACCACATGTGCCTCTCGCCAATCCCTAGGTACCCTCCCTGTCTCAAGCGACCTGTTGAAGAGCTCTGACAGGGGTGCAGCCAGTATGTCCGCCAATTCCCATAGTACTCTCGAATGAATGCCATCCAGCCCAGGAGATTTGTCTTTCTTTAGGGCCTTGAGGGCTAACCACACCCTTTTGGCAGAGATAGTATCATCCATCCCCTCCACCTTACTGGCCTTTTTATCCTTACCCAGATGTGATACCCCTGGGGTACCTCTCCCTTCCTCTTGCTCCATTTCTGTTGCTCCTCAGATCCTACTTACTGCTGCTTCTATCCCCTTCATGCCTTGCTTTGTAGATATCCCATCCCCCTCCCTAGTGAACACAGAGGCAAAGTACTCGTTAAATACCTCTGCCTGGTCCCTTGCCTCTTCCACCCATCCTCCTTCTGATCTCAATCTGCTGAGATGGCCCTTAGTTTTTCTCCACTTCCAATGTACGGAAGAACCCCTTTTCCCTCCATGTATCCCCTTGCCAGCCGCTGCTCTTTTACTGGACTTTGCTCCCTCCACCATACAGGTGACTTTTCTAGATGCAAGATGGTACATTTCTTATCCCTATCCCCTTGTTGTTTTATATTTTTGTAGGCTGCCTTCTTTTCTCTGACTGCTACCTGTACCTCACTGGACCACCAGCATGGTTTATGTGGCCTTGCTCCTGACATTTCAACGCACGCAGATCCTGACTGCCTCATGAAGTCCCCATTTTATGACCGCCCATCTTCTTTCCACACTTGTCATTGATGTAATCCTCTTCAAGTGATCCTTGAGAATATTTCCCATGCCCATAAAGTCTGCCCCCCTGAAGTCCACTGCCAGTGTCCTAGATCTCACCCCCACTCCCCCCATGCTTATTTGAAACCAGACAGTATCGTGGTCGTTCCCAGTCAGGGGGTCCTGTACAACCATGTCCCTTATCAGATCTCCATCTGCCAAAACCTCGTCCAGGACATGCCCCTCCCTTGTGGGCTCCATCACATGCTGTGTTAAGAACACATCCTGGAAGCCATCCAGCAGCCTGTGCTCCTTGGCCACCTTAGAGGACATGGTTCCCCAGTTTGTACCTGGCATATTAAGGTCCCCCATCAACACCACTCCTTCCCCTTTTGGTCCACACTGGGCAATGATGTTATCCAGCAAACCATCTTCTAGAACATCACTCATCCCGGGGGGCCTATATACTACACCCAGCTTGACCTTATCTCCTGCTGGGGATCATAAGGTGACCCATAAGGCCTCCATGTTTCCCTCTGCCTCTTCTACCCTAGCAATTTCTATGTCATCTCTAATGAACATAGCCACTCCACCCCCTCTGCCCTCCTTTCTATCCTTCCTAAGCATAGTGTACCCCCATAAGTTTAGGTCCCAGTCATGGTTTTGTTGGCCCACATCTCCGTGACCGCCGCCACATCCACCCCGAACAGCATGGCCTGAACTGGCAACTTGTTTCCCAAGCTCCTGGCATTTACTAACACCAACCCCACCCTTATCCCTGATCCTCTTTGTCGAACCCCACCCAGATCCCTTATACTTCCATCCTCCTCTGCTCCTCCTGAAACCTCCACCCCCAGTCTGTTTTCCCCTCCCTCCTTGGGCTTGAAGGCTACTCCCTCATCTGGAGGAGAAGGCTTCTGGTCAGCCCCTTCCTTATCCCTTCCCCCCCTCACAAGTTTAAACCCCACCTTTCTTGAATGTAGTCAGCCATTCCCAGTTTAAGGACTTCCTTCCCTAATGGGGCAAGATGAAGCCTGTCCTTGGCATATAGTCCCGTCTCCTCCCAAACTCCATTCCAGTTCCCTAACACCCCCAACCCACTCTCTTCACCCCACTTCCTGAGTCAGTCATTAACCTCTGTGAGCTTCATTTTTTTCTCCACTGAGGCCTTTGGTACTGGCAATATCTCTGAAAAGGAAATGTTGCATCCATTATCCCGACAGACTCTGGCAAGTTCTTGGAACCTTGCTTGGATTTCCAAAACACTATTTCCCTCTAGATCGTTAGTTCCCAAATGCACTAGGAAATCCGGTTTCCCTCCACAATCTCTAACCAGTTCATATACCATGAACTTTGCTCTGTGCACTGTCAGCCCAGAGATACTCACTACCTTCACCTGGCTATGGCATCCACCCCCTTGTCCCTCCCACTGGATACCCCCTAATCATCGAGTCTCCCAATAGCAGAACCTTAACACCGCCATCATCCTTATGGTTACCTCCACTATGCCCTCTCAGCCCCCCTTTATTCATGATCTCAATTCCATGGGAGTCTTCCTGCCTTATTAGAGACCCCCTTGTCACCCTCCCCTTTCTGCCTCCCTCGTTATTTTGCCCACTTAACTCAGACCCCCTCTGAATAGGTGTCCCCTTTAACCCTCTCTTATCCGAACCATTTATCCTGGCCCTGATGGTTTCCCCTTCCCCCACACCACCACCATCCTTCCCCCTGTAATAGTACCCCTGCCTCCAGAGGCTCTCTGTGGGTCCCCTTTAGCTAGGGCCCCATCCTTGGTACTGACCCCCCTGCTGAAGGGAGGCTCCTCTCCCACCTCGTCTCCCAGTTTCTCTCCAATCATGCTCTCCTCCCTCATGTCTGCAATATGTTGCATCTCCCCCATTTGCTTAACATTTATGTTTCCCCTTCTCCCTCTGGGACTATTTCTATCCTTTCCATAGCGGTCTGTGATGCCCTATGGGTATCCGACTCCCTCCCGCCTCTGTATAAGTTTCCTCATTTCCACCAACCCCTTCCTCCCCCTCTAGGTTGCTTAGCAGCTCAAATTTATTGTGACACTCTATGTCAGCCTCCATCAAGTAACCTGAGTTTCCCCTGACTGCACCTCTAAAATGCCCTCTTCTTCTCTCTCTTGCTCTGTTCACCTTAGAGCTCCTTCCCACAGTCTGCTGTTTTAGGCTTCCCACAACAGCCCCTCCTGACTCTTCCCTCCACTCTCTTTGTGTTCAGAATGTTCACCCCGTCTTTCCCTTAGCGTCCAACATCCCTATCTAGGGTCCTCTGTCCCTAATATCCCCCCTCCTGCTTGCTGTAACATAACGTCCTGTAATTTCAGAGTGTTGCCCCAGACTCCCTCGACCCACACTTCTGCTGCCATATCCACACCCCTTATCCTTGGACCCCCCCAGCTTACTCTTTAACCAATATACTCACTCCTGATACAAGATAGCTGTCTACAGAGTGGGCAGCCTCCCTTCCAGGCCCACTTAGAATTATTGCCACCCCACAGCCCTGCAGCCTACAACCTTCCAAAGATGCCTGCCATGGTGGAATATGGCTACCCTGTTTATCCCCTCTGTTTATAATGGCACACCCCTTTTCTCAGTCCCTTTCCCTGGAATACAGTTTCCTCTATACTGACTGCAGTTATTTACAAACCCAATTTCAACCCCACCAATAAAGTTCCCAAGTCTCACAAACACATACAGTCCAGTGTGTGTTCAGTCCCACTAACAGTGTGTGTATGCAGACATCAGGTACCGTATGATGTCACAGGCCCACCAGCTCCTGTTGCTTCAAATTTCAGTCCCAAACAGAAATACTCAGCCCTTCAATCCCAACCCCCAGTGGCTTTTCAGTATTTAAGAAAGGTTGGTGGGAGGGCTCTTACCAAACACCAGGCAAACAACACATTTAAGTTTCACTCTAATTATCCCTGCCAAACAACTGTAACTGTTCCCAAGCCTCCAAAGTTACAATATCACAGCCCAAGTAACAGTTCTAACTCAAGGTAATAATTTTTAACACATAGAACTAATTTCACTTACAAAACTATTCAAATATTTCAGTTAAAACAGAATATAACCCCAGACCTCTGTCCTTACCAGCCTGCTGCTTATGTTCCCAAGTCAAACCTGTTACTCCCTGCCTCCATCAGCAAACTTATTGTTCTCTTGAAAACTGTAAAATACAGCTATCAGTAACACATTCAATGCAATGTATAGCTGATATTTTTTATTTATTTCGTTTTTGTTGACCGGGTAGGGTGCACTAGCCATAGCAATGACTATTTTCAGGCATGTATAACTGAAAAAAACGTAACTTTTAGCTGCCATTCTATGTCTACATGTATTAAGTGTTTGTTTTTTCTGACGCGGACTCAAAGGTTGTAATCCTAAAGTCTGTTAAATAAATAAAATAATGTTTCTAAAAAGACAGCCAAATCAAAAACGCACTCATTTACATATTTCCCTGCATGTGCTTTAGGAGGTTATCACTACCAGTATTTCTGTGTTTTTGAAGGCTAATTTGCATTTTTCATGCAATTTTTGAAGGCCATTTGAGATGTTTTTCACTGGATAAAAACTGGTGTTCCAAGTCAAATAGAAGGCAATTTGAAGTACTTCAAAAACAATTGCAAAAACTGAAGAAAGCTTGAATTTGAAGGCATTCATTTTAGGTGGAAAAGAATGGTGTTTAAGGTACAATTAAAGTGTTCAGAACAGTTTTTTACCATCCTTTTTCCCTTCTTTTTGAAGGTTAATTAGCATTTTTCGTGCACTTTTTGAATGGCATTTCAGAACAAATTGATATGTTTTTCACTGGATAACAACTGGTGTTTGAGGTACAACTGAATTCAGTTTGAAGTACTTCAAATAATGTACCAGTTTTTTTTTTTAAAACTGATGACTGCTTGAATTGAATTTTAAGGCCTTTGTTTTCTGTGTGGGACTGCATAAACCATTCCGTGAGTAATTTTGCAGTTAAACATACTGTGGCAGAAATCATCCTGTGCTAATACACGAAGCAAACTAAAAATTGCAAGAACAATGAAAAAAAAGACTACTGAAATAAAAATGGACATACATAAATACATAGACAGTGTCAGCAGATAAGGGCCTATGGCCCACCCAGTCTGCCCATTTGAGCTTGTAAGTTCAGTTTATGTTTTCCTAGAAGTCTGTTGCCCCTTACCCCTGACCTCCAGAATTCCTTTATGTCTATCCCATGCATTCTTAAATCCCGTGATTGTTTCAGCCCCCACCACTTCCTCTGGCAGGGTGTTCCACTTGTCCACCACCTGTTCTGTGTAGAAATTCTTCCTCATGTTTCCTCTGAATCGTCCTCCCTCCAACTTCATCCCAGGCCCTCTAGTCCTGGAACATCTTTTTCGCTTAAAAATAGTGTATTCCTGCACCCTGTTCCTCCCGGTAAGATACTTTGCACCCTGTTCCTCCCTGTAAGGTACTTACATGACTGTGACGTATGCAAGTCCATTAAAACAAAAATCCTGCATGAATAAAATGTACATCCAAATGTTTTGCTAATGATTTGTTTACAATAAAAAATATACTGAAATCTGCAGTACTGAAATCTGAATCTAAAGCACTGAACTTTACCAGGTATTCATATTCTCCCTGGTTTCCCAACTGCACATCATATTAATTAGCCACTAGAGGTCGACTATTACCTTCTGGTATCCTAGTACTCTCTCTTTCTCTCTCTCCCTCTATCTGCCTCAGTGCTCAGCTAAGACTTTTTTTCCCTTAATCCTCTCTCCCTCCTCACACCCATTAGCTACTCCCTAAGTACCTGTGCAGCTCGACCTGCTAGTGTACTGCTCTCTCTGTGTCACTAGCCATGTCCCTACTGCTAGTGTACTGCTCTCTGTGTGCCGCTAGCCATGTCCCTACTGCTAGTGTACTGCTCTCTGTGTGCTGCTAGCCATGTCCCTACTGCTAGTGTACTGCTCTCTGTGTGCCGCTAGCCATGTCCCTACTGCTAGTGTATCCTCTGTGCCGCTAGCCATGTCCCTACTGCTAGAGTACTGCCTCTGTGTGCCGCCAGCCATGTCCCTACTGCTGGTGTACTGCCTCTGTGCCGCTAGCCATGTCCCTACTGCTAGTGTACTGCTCTCTGTGTGCGCTAGCCATGTCCCTACTGCAGAGTACTGCTCTCTGTGCCGCCAGCCATGTCCCTACTGTGTACTGCTCTGTGTGCCAGCATGTCCCTACTGCTGGTGTACTGCTCTCTGTGTGCCGCTAGCCATGTCCCTACTGCTGGTGTACTGCTCTCTGTGTGCCGCTAGCCATGTCCCTACTGCAGTGTACTGCTCTCTGTGCCGCTAGCCATGTCCCTACTGCTGGTGTACTGCTCTCTGTGTGCCGCTAGCCATGTCCCTACTGCTGGTGTACTTGCTCTCTGTGTGCTTAGCCATGTCCCTACTGCTGGTGTACTGCTCTCTGTGCCGCTAGCCATGTCCCTACTGCTGGTGTACTGCTCTCTGTGTGCCGCTAGCCATGTCCCTACTGCAGGTACTGCTCTCTGTGTGCCGCTAGCCATGTCCCTACTGCTGGTGTACTGCTCTGTGTGCCAGCTAGCCATGTCCCTACTGCTGGTGTACTGCTCTCTGTGTGCCGCTAGCCATGTCCCTACTGCTGGTGTACTGCTCTCTGTGTGCCGCTAGCCATGTCCCTACTGCTGGTGTACTGCTCTCTGTGTGCCGCTAGCCATGTCCCTACTGCTAGTGTACTGCTCTCTGTGTGCCGCTAGCCATGTCCCTACTGCTGGTGTACTGCTCTCTGTGTGCCACTAGCCATGTCCCTACTGCTGGTGTACTGCCTCTGTGTGCCGCTAGCCATGTCCCTACTGCTGGTGTACTGCTCTCTGTGTGCCGCTAGCCATGTCCCTACTGCTGGTGTACTGCTCTCTGTGTGCCGCTAGCCATGTCCCTACTGCTGGTGTACTGCTCTCTGTGTGCCGCTAGCCATGTCCCTAC